>JADMNL010000026.1:332637500-333237500 GCA_016271365.2 Neoceratodus forsteri | reverse complement strand
CCTGGTCACAGGATAGAGAGGGTGGGGGCAGGGTCTGCCTCTGGGCTTTGGCTCAGAGGTAGCCAGCTCATGCCCTCTGTTCAGGTACAGAATCTGGGGGTGATTCTTGACGAGGGGCTGACACTGCATTTGCAGGTGTCGGCAATAGTCAAGTCCTCTTTTTAACATCTGAGGAACATCACCCAGATTAAGCACCTTGTTCCGTCTTGTGATCTTCCAACGTTGATTCACGCCTTCATGACCTCACACCTCGACTACTGCAACTCCTTCTACCTAGGGCTTCTGGGGGTCAATATCCACTGCTTGCAACTGGTGCAGAAAGTGGCGGCCAGGTTACTGACAGGGATTTCCCGGGTCAAGTCATATCACCCCTGTGCTGCGTGAATTGCACTGGCTGCCTGTACAGTGGTGGATCACCTTCAAGGTTGGTTTACTGACCTATAAGGCCTTACATGGACAGGGTCCAGACTACCTGCAAGAGCTTCTGGTTCCTTACTGACCCCTCTGTTCTTTCCGCTCTGCCAACTAGGGATTACTAGAGGATCCCAGGGTTAGATTGAAAACCTCAGGTGCCCGAGTATTTATGTATGCCGCTTCATCCCTGTGGAACTCTCTACCTCGTTGGATGTAAGAGTGTCAGGCCGAGGAGAGCTTTAAGACGGCTTTAAAGACATACCTGTTCTATTGTGCTTTTGGGGATTGTATTTAAGATAATTGTTTACTGTAAATTGCACTAATGTTTATTTCTTGTATTTTATTGTTTTATCTCTGTTTTTTTATTATCTTATTATACAGCGCTTTGATAAGTTGGAATTGTGTTTATAAAAATGTTTTATTATTATTATTATTATTATTATTCAATGCCGAATCGTGAACTGAGCAATCAAGGTAAGTGCTGTATAATGTATTTCAATGGTGTTTTGAACTCACAGTATGTTCATAACTTTGCCATTTTTTTGGAATTATTTCAGCATGGCCTTATTGGGACCCCACCTCATGAACAATGACACTGTCATTTTGTTAATCGGGCCCAGTAGGTGATTTCATGGTCATGGCTCGAAATCACCTTTCACACCTGATTAACTAAATGGCGGTGCTGTGTTCATGGTGGGAATCTAAAAAAACTGTGTTAAGGGTAGTGAAAAATTCGAAACCTGGCCGAGTTATGAGCGTTTGTTGAACTTTCTTCTATGCACACACATAACTTTGGTAATTATTAATATTTTGAGTCCAAATTTTCAAAATAGCCATTTTTTTCATACCACCTCCTGAACAATACAGCTGTCATTTTTATGTTGGCGTGCTTGCACAGCCAACATCTTGTAGTAGTGCAGATTTGGAGGCATGGTCACTGTTGGGCAAATGCAGGGCACGCACCAGTAGGTGCGTCCCTCATTCCCCAATCAGCCTGCATGCCGGCCCCACACCCTGCATACTAATGTGGCGTGCACATCTAAGGAAAGGTCTGCTGCAATGCGAGCAAAGCTCGTCACATGCAGTGGACCCTTCCTACGTGCTCGCCAGCTAGTAACTTGGTGGCGCAGTGGCCGCTAAACTGCTGACTTCGGGGGTGCCCAATCCCCTGGTCGGCTTACCCTGCCCCTCAAAGTATGTTCCAACGGGGGAGCCCACTCCCTGTCAGCATAATGTGTCCGCCCCGCTTTCGTTTGTTTGTGGAAGCGGGGTGCCCAATCCCGTGCGGCATCCGTCCCCCTTCCCACCTTAATGTGCCAACGAGGAGCCCGTCCCCATTGGCATGATGTCCCCTTCTTCTGTGCCGATGGTGCCCAATCCTCCATCGGCTACTGTACCCCCCAAAAAAAGAATCCATCTATAAAAAAGAAAACCGTCCGCGATGTTGTTTTTTCAGTACCTGTAAACCAAAAACGGTTCCTCGTAGTCTCCCTACCCACTACCGGCACCCACCCTCTGAGCACCCTGCCTCCCCACAATCCCCCTCACCCCATACTTACCTCCAGAGCTCACTGTGACAATCTTCGGTGGACCGGGAACATGTCTTCACTCTTCAAAGCTGACCGCGAACTGAGGAAATGCCGGTAAGCTGTATAATGGAATAAATAGGGTTTTTTTCAACTTTGATGCATAGCTTGGGCATTTTTTTGAATTTTTGCACCATTTTTCAACATGGGGTTTTTGGGACCCCTCCTCATGAATTCTGTCACAGTTATGACGTTATTCGGTCCCGAAAGGTGATTTTGCAATCACTGTGTGGAATCACCTTTCAGGACCAATTAACACAAGGACAGTGGCAGCATTCATGAGGTGGGCTCCCAAAAAGCCTATGTTGCAAATTTGGTGGAAAAAATCCAAAACATGGCTGTTTTACGAGTGTGCATTGCGCAGTTGTTACGCACGCTCGTAACTTCTCGAATTCACAATATTTTCATGCCAGATTTTCAACACTGTCATTTTTCTACACCTCTTGTGAACTGTACAGCTGTCATTTTTCACATCCTGGCCGAAATGTGTTTCCGCACTTCCTGCGCACAATAATGCGGTTGCTGTGGGAAATCAGTGTTCAGGGCAGATTATGAAAATGACAGTGACACTGTTCATGAGCAGAGGTCTTAAAATGCCTATGTTGAAAATTTGGTGATTATACTCCATAAAATGACTGGGTTACGAGCGTGCGTTGCACAGTTTGCACGCATGCTCATAACGTTGTGCATTTGTAATATTTTTACTATGGATTTTCACCATTGGCATTTTTCCACACCTCTTGATGAACAGTACAGATGTCATTTTACATATCCTGCCCGAAATGTGTTTTTGCACGTCCGGCGCAGAATTGCTGTGCAAAATCACTTTTTGGGACAGTTTGAGGAAATGACAGTGACACTGTACATGAGCAGAGGTGCTAAAATATGTATGTTGAAAATTTGGTGCCGCAACCCCATAAAATGACTGTGTTACAAGTGTGAGTTGTGCATGTCCCATGCACCCTTGTAACTTCGCAAATTTGCAATACTTACATGCCACATTTTCACCACTGCCATTTTTTTACACCTCCTTATGAACAGTACAGCTGTCGTTTTTCACATCCTGCCAAAAATGTATTTCTGCACTGCACTACCAAAGCCAATGCCAGCGCGACAACATTCGGCATTGATAAATGCTTGTTCACATCCTGTCCAAAATGTGTTTTTCACACCTGTGGCACAATATGGCATTTTGGCATGGATTTGAAATTTTTCACCTGTGGGATTTATTAGGTGGGGTCATAAGAAGATTATATTGAAAATTTGGGGTCAAAATATGAAAAAATGTCAATGTTATGACCATTCCTTGCAATTTCACTACGCCAGCTCGAAAATCTGGAAATTTTAAATATTTTGACCCCAGATTTTCAGCATAGTCTTCTTATTACCCCACCTCATGTATGTCACAGCTGTCATTTTTCAAATCCTGGCTAACATGCGTTTTCACACCTGTGGCATGGAATGGTGTTGCAGTTGCTCAGAATTACATTTTGGTGAGGATTCAAAAATGTTCTGTCCTGGGTACATGAGGTGGGCTAATAAGGTGGCTATGCTGACAGTTTGGTCACTGTTGTCCTATAAATGGAAGTGCAGGGCCCAGAGGGCCCTGTGCTTCCACAGCTACATACATATACACATCTACGGAGGGATGGGAAGGACCCTGTGCTCCTACAGTAGAATAAAGATACTATTATTCTGTCCCACAGAGTAAGGAAATAAGTTGTAAAAAACTTTGCTAATGCTCCAGTTGGGGTCAAACTGACAAAAGTTGGGAAATAAAGCATTAGGGTTTCTCTAACACCCCACCCTCACAAACCAGGCAGGAGAGCAGTTGTGGGAAGTTCCTTGGGCTTCTCAAGCCTAACGCTCACTGCATTCTCATAAAGTCTACATATCTGACCTTATTTACAGATGGAATGGGGTGAGTGTTAGGCTTCAGAAGCCCAAGGCATGCCCCATACCTGCTCTTAAGGCATATGAGTAGAGATTGAGGGCATTGAACATGTTCTCCCTGGAGGACAGGAGAGAGGGAGAGGAGACATGATTGGGACCTTCAAGTATTTGAAAGGGATAAATAAGGTGGATAAGGAGGGTCTCTTTAAGCTGAGTAGCAACCATAACACAAGGGGGCACAGTCTTAAGCTGAAGGGGGGAGGTTTAGAAGGGAGGTCAGGAAGCACTTCTTCATGAAGAGGGTGGTGGACACTTGGAATGCACTGCCAGAAGAGTCGGTCTCATTGAAGACAGTGGGCAGCTTCAAAAGAGGCAGTGATCAGTATGGGGGAAGATACGGATCATGAATATGGAGGATGAGAGGAGTGGTGAAGGGGGCAGGGTCAGTAGCTCAAGCTGTGGACCCTGCAGTACAAGCAGTCTAGATAGATCAAATGGCCTTCTGCTGGCTTCTTTGTATGTTCATATGTATTCTCGTATGAGAACATGAGGATGAAAACACCATAATAACCCACTATTGAGTTATTATGGAATTCAGTGGGTTATTACATATAGGATAATGCCTGAGTAACAGTGGTTAACCATGATGTAATCACCTCAAGTAGTTGCCAGGACAACCAAGTAAACCTTGAGAGCACAGCATTACTTGCATGTGTTACAGGCTAATACACACTAAAGGCTATGAGAAAAGCAGTACATTTGCAGAGATGTAGGACACCCAGAATAAACTAACTCAAATCTTTAGAAATCCTAAGTAGAGTACAAGAAGCTTATCTCCAACTGGGAACAGGGTGAGTTATGACAGACTTGAACCCATGATGTTGTTAGTTCAGAATACCAAAATATAACTGAACTCTAAGTGCAAATGGTCGTTGTTTGGTCAGCCTGCTATGACCGCAACATCATACATGCCTCTCTGACATCACTCCCTGGACATTTCTTTTCAGTTATGAGCCATCCTCCCCCAGAAAATTAGTCCAAACTAGTTAGAATGCACTAGCAAATGGGCGGGAAGGAGGGGTGGAAGAACAATGGGGAATAATAAAAACTGCCATCACAGAGGTAACGAGCCTTTGTGTGAAGCAAATAAACAAAACAAGACAATGTAAGAAACCACTATGGTTCTCAAAGGAAGTGGCAGTGAAGGTTCAAGAGAAAAAGAAAGCATTCAGGAAGTACAAGGAATCACAGCAGGAGCAGAACAGAGAACTGTATCAGTTAAAGCAAAAGGAGGCTGGGAAGGCAGTCAGAATAGCAAAGGCCCAAACCGAGGAAAAGATAGCCAACTCAGTTAAGAAGGGGGATAAAACCTTTTATAGGTACATCGAGAGCAAGAAGACCAAGGGAGGATAGTGAGGCTTAATAAAGGGGAGGGAGGGTGGGCAGAGGGAGACTGTGAAAAGGCAGAGATACTAAACAAATATTTTTGCTCAGTATTTACAAAGGAAGAGGGGGAGGTACATAAAACAAACAGTAGTAACACTCTGGATACAGAAGTTGATACCAGCCCATTTACAGAAGAAAGGGTTCTGAAAGAACTCTTAAAACTGAAGGTGGACAAAGCAATGGGGCCTGATGGGATTCATCCCAGAATTCTAAAAGAACTAAGGGTAGAACTAGTGACACCACTGACTACCCTCTTTAACAAATCATGGGAGGATGGGGTGGTACCCGAGGACTGGAGGAGGGCAGATGTGATTCCCCTTCACAAAAGTGGGAGCAAGGCAGAAGCAGGAAACTATAGACCTGTTAGTTTAACCTCAGTAATAGGGAAAATGATGGAATCACTTCTGAAGGAAAGAATTGTCGAGTATCTAGAGGCCAGAGGGGCTGGGACCACAAGCAGCATGGATTCACAGTGGGAAGGTCATGCCAGATGAATCTGATAGATTTCTTGACTGGGTGACCAAAGTAGTAGATCAGGGAGGGGCTGTGGACATGGCCTACCTAGACTTTAGCAAGGCATTTGACACAGTCCCACACAAAAGATTAATATACAAGTTAGCCAGCCTGGGAGTGGGTCCCAAGATGACAGCCTGGGTAAAGAATTGGCTGGAGAATAGGACACAGAGAGTAATAGTAAATGGAGTCCACTCAGAAGAAAGGAGGGTTACTAGTGGGGCACATGAGGTTCAGGATAGGACCAGTCCTCTCAATGTTTTATAAGCTACATTGCAGAAGGACTGGAAGGAAAAGATGTATCTTTGCAGATGACACTAAGATCTGCAACAGAGTTGATTCACAGGGTGGGGTGGAAAGGATGAGAAGGGACTTGGCAAGGTTAGAGGAATGGTCAAATGTATGGCAGCTTAGATTCAATGCTAAGAGGTGCAAGGTAATGCACCTGGGAAACAAAAACCAGGGAAGAGTACACAATGGGGGTGAGATACTAACAACAACAAAAATGGAAAGGACCTGGGGTAGTCATATCAGATGACCTAAAGGTGGGCAAGCAATGTGAGAAGGCAGCAAGGAGGGCTGGGGGATACTGGGATGCATAGGAAGAGACATCACCAGTAGAAAACAGGAAGTTATTATCCCTCTGTACAGACAGCTGGTGAGACCCCATCTGGAGTACTGTGTGCCGCTCTGAGACCCAATCTCCTAAAGACATAGACAGGATGGAAGCGTCCGAGGAGGGCACTAAAATGGTGCAGGGTCTGCACCGGAGGACATGAAGAGAGACTTAAGGAGCTTAATATGTATAGCCTCGAGGAAAGGAGGGAGAGGGGGACATGATAGAAACATTCAAGTACCTCAAGGGAATCAACAAAGTCCAAGAGGGTAGCATCTTTCAAAAAGAGTGTGCAAGAACAAGAGGGCACAATTTGAAGATGGGGGGGCAGCGCCGAGGTAATTTAAGGAAGTATTTTTTCACAGAGAGGGTTGTGGATGCATGGAATGGCCTTCCGGAGGAGGTTGTGGAGTCAAAATCAGTGGTGGAATTCAAGCATGCATGGGATAGTCATAAGGCAATTCTGGGGGGTTGGGGTAGGAAGAAGTAGGCTGCTGGTTAACTAGGATCTGCAGCTTATCCAGTAGGTAGGGAAATGGGCAGACTTCGTGGGCCTAGCGGTCCTTATCTGCCGTCAAATTCTATGTTTCTATGTTTCTAAGCTCATGGAGGTACTTGTAAAGGAAAGGCTGGTACAATATCTGGAGATGAGGAGCTCATAGATGACAACCAGTATGGGTTCACAGGTGGAAGGTCATGTCAGGCCAACCTGATTGGATTCTTTGATGGAGTGACAGAGACATGTAATCAGGGAGAGGCGGGGTGGTGGGCGTGGCCTATCTTGTCTTCAGAAATGCTTTTGACACCGTCCCTCATAGGAGACTAATAAGCAAGTTAGGCAGCTTAGGGGTAGGGAGTAAACTAACAAACTGGATGGAGAATTGGCTGGTAGACAAAACTCAGAACGTGGTGATTAATGGAGTGTTCTCCAAAGAAGGGGGGTGATGAGTGTGGTTCCCCAAGGGTCTGTGCTGAGTCCCATACTGTTTAACATATGTTTAACTGCTATCGACTCTAGCCAGCATGGTTTCATTGAAGGACGTTTTGTATCTACGAACTTGGTGGGGTTTTATGACTACATTAGTGACAAACTTGACAAAAAAAAATCCCCTGTGATGTAATTCTTTTGGACTTCAGAAAAGCTTTTGATTCTGTACCACACTGGGCACTTATCCAAAAGATACTGTTACATAAAATTAGTCCCCTGTTTATTCACTGGATTGCAAATTGGTTAAGGAATAGAAAACATTGGGTAGTTACAAATGGTTATAAGTCCACTTGGGAATCTGTTAGGAGTGGGGTCCCTCAGGGATCGGTTTTAGCACCTGTAATATTTCAAATATTTATATCTGATCTATCACACAATGTTCATAGTAACATGATTAAATATGTGGATGATTGCAAAATCGCTAACATTTCTAGTTCCTTAGAAGGTGTGAAAAAATGGCAATGTTGAAAATCTGGAGTGAAAATATAAAAACTTGACAAAGTTACAACATGTGTAGAAACTGTGTGATGATCACTCGTAATGCAGTTATTGTTTGGAATTTTTTCACCAGATTTGCAACATGGGCTTTTTGGAACCTCCCCTCATGGGCAGTGACTCTGTCACTTTGTTAATTGGTCCAGAAAAGTGATTCTGTGCAGTGACCATGAAATCACCTTTCAGGACAGAGTAACAAAATGATAGTGACATGTTCATGAGGTGGGATCCCAAGAGCCCCATGTTGAAAATTTGGGGCCAAAATTCCAAAAAATGGCTGAGATATCAACCTAAGTTGAAACCCCGCATTATAAAGCTTACCATCATTTCTTCAGTTTACAGTTGGCCTTTGAAGAGTGCAGATGTGTCCCATGCCACAGAAGACTGCTGCTCCCAACCTCCGGAAGTAAGCGTGGGGTGAGGGTGTGTGTGGGGAGGTGGGTGCACAGAGGGAGGGAGAGTGTTGGGGGAAGGGGACGGGGAGACCACGAGTGACCATTTTCTGTTTTGCAGGTTAAATGTAGTAAAAAGAATATGCGGGGACTGTTTTTCTATTTTACAGGAGGAAAACAATTAAAAAAACATTTTGGCACACTGGGGTGGGCTCCCAGTTGCCACCACAGGTTGGGGGAGGTGCATCAAACATCGGGAGTGGGCATCCCGGTGTTGGAAACCATTATTGCAGCACACTGGGGTGGTCTCCCAATGTGCCACATTAATGGGGGGGAATACATGCCAACACAGGGATTGGGCACCATCGATGTTGGCTTTGCAGGACTACGTGGCAGGAATCAGGAGCCGCCATGTTTTGGCACAGTGGGATGGGCTCCCAGTGTGCCACATAATGGGGGGGGGCATGCTGACATAGGGATTGGGCACTCCTGATGTTGGCTTTGTAGGACTGTGTTGCGGGCGACAGGAGCTGCCATGTTTCAGCACAATGAGGAGGGTTCCCAGTGTGCCCCATAATGGCGGGGGCATGCTGACACAGGGATTGGGCACCCCAATGTCAGCTTTCTGGGGAGCATGTGTCAAGTGGCAGGAGTCAACATTGTGGAAAGCCACACCGTGGCTATTTCACTTATTGAAATGTTTCACCAGGAAAGGCACACTGAAGCTCTACTGGTAGCTCTGGCCATGCGCATTACTGTGCACTGTAATGTGCATGGCTGGATTCTTGTCATCTGCCGCTGCAACGAGGAAACTGCACCTCATTGGAGCGGCAGATTTCTTTCAGCTCTGTGGCTCTCTTTGAAACTGCTGTCATTGCCAGCATGCTCACTGATTGGCAGCTTAGGGACACACCCACTAAAGCATCCCCTGCATTGGCCACAACACTGACACACCTCTGAAAGTGCTACTACCACAAGATGTTGCTTGCTCATGTGCAAGCCAACATAAAGTGCAAGATTATTCACATAGAGCGTAAGAACCCAAGGGCAAAATATTGACTGGGTGGGGAGAAACTGGAGGCAACAGAGCAGGAAAGGGGCCTGAGGATCATAATTTTGGATAGACTGAAGGTTGGGAACCAATGCAACAAGGTGATGGAGAGGATAAGTAGAATGTTGGCATGCATAGGGAGGGCGACAACAAGTGGGAGGAAGGAGGTGATCATGCTACTATACAAAACTATGGTCAGACCACATCTGGAATACGGGGTTCAGTTCTGGAGGCTGCACTTACAGGGTGACAGAGACAGGGTGGAGAGGGTCCAGAGAAGGGCAGCCAAGATGGTTCAGGGACTACACAGGAGGTCATATGAAGAATGACTGGTGGAACTAAACGTATACTCACTGGAGACATGGAGGGACGAGGATATGGTAGAAACCTTCAAATATCTGAAGGGAATAAACAAGGAGTGAGAAGGAAGCATATTCAGGATTAGTGAAAACAAGTCAACTAGGGGACACGCATTCAAGCTGGAGGGGGGCAGAGTTAAGGGAAATTTGAGGGGGAAGTTCTTCACTGAGAGAGTGGTGGGTCCTTGGAATAAGCTTCCAAAATGGGTGGTGGGGAAGATTCAGCAAGCAAATTCAAGAGGGCTTGGGACAACTACATGTGGCCAAAAAAGGTACCAATGGCATGGAATAAAGGGAGTAAGATAGGGAGGGGGTAATGAGCAGACTAGATGGGTCATAGGGTCCTTTTCTGCCGGCAGATTTCTATGTTTCCTTTAAGTTGTTACAGTCAGTTCCTCTTATATGCACGTTGTTGAGGACAACAATATTTTTGCATACATCAGAAACTGCTTGTATCTAGAAAATGAACTACATTTTTTGAAAGCATGCAGGGATGCAGTGTTACCAGTACAGTAACCGTCTGATTTGTTCCAGGCAGGGCAGGTTTATCAAGCAGTTGCACTTCATGTTCAGTGGAATGCACAGTTCTGGTCGTTTTCACAGCTGTTTGGCCAGCAGCATATTGAGTTTACAGGACTCCTCGTACCTTTTAAGCAACACCTTCAGAACCATTTAGTACCTCATTTCACCCTGTGTCTGAGCAATTACCCCCTCAGCCAGGTCAGAATACCAGGAAAAGAGGAAAGAAAGTTGCATACAGCTGAACTCTGGTATACATGTGATCATAAATAAATAAATTTAACATTAATAAATAAATAAACAGCATTGAAAATGAAATGATTTGGGACTGAAGAAAAATGTGCACATATCTGAAAAGTACATACATCTGAACTGCATACAAGTGTAATTAACTTTCCCTTAATACCCTGAAAGTCTAGTGTCCCCAACCCCAGAGCTGTACTCCAAAATGTAAATAATGAAATACCCTCACTCCCTGGTAGCCTACTGGACCACCACCACAGCTCGAGTGACACAAAGCACTTCCTGCCATGCCCACCCACTCAGCACTCTCTACCCACCACCCATTGGTACCCACCTCCCCCCTTTTGTATAGTATAAGTAGCCACTGCCATCCAGAGATGGTGACAGGTACAGCCCCTCTGATCGCCACCTCTGCCAGCCACCATGTGAGTGACAGGGAGCGAGCATCCGCATATTATAGAAATTGCAGCTCTCTGCTCCCCTCACCCCTGCTTGCCTGAGAACACCAATCGCTTCACAGATGTTCTCTGAGGTACTTGCTTCTCTTGTCCCTCCCCACCCAAGAGCATTGGCACTGCTGGTTCTAGCAAGTAAAAAACAAACATTTGTCAATGTTAAATGATGTCTTGCTGGCATTGGCACTGGTAGTGCACGAGTTAGAAAGATGCAAATAGGAATGGCAGTGAAGTATGGAACTGATGCCAACCCCACCCCACCCTGCAGAGACTGACAGGCATTGAGGTGTGCCTTTGGGTTGTCTGCCATAATGCTTATGCAATTTCACCTTACCCTACCCTGCAGACTCTGACAAGTGTCATGTTGTACCTTGGCGTCTTCAGGCTTTGCGCTCACCCCATTCCATAAGGAAATTTGTTGAGATGGGTACAGTACAGGAGAATGGGGTGAACTTTGGAGCCGAAGAGTCCAAGGTACATCTTAATGCATGTCACTGCCTGCAGGGTTGGGGTGAAATGACATGCACATTACAGCCAACAATCCAAAGTCACATCCCTGACGCCTGTTAGTCTCTACAGGGTGGGACATTATGGTTAGAAACCCTAATACCCTGGGCATTTGTTGGTATTTGCACTCCACATTTTCAACATGGGCTTTTTGAGACCCCACCTCATGAAAGCATTTGGGACCTCTGCTCATCAACAGTGGTGCTGTGATTTTTTTAATCTGTCCCGAATGCTGATTTCCCACAGTGACAGCGCCATCCTGCCCCAGATGTGCGAAAACACATTTCGTGCAGGATGTGAAAAATGACATCTGCACCATTCATAAGGAGGTGTGAAGAAATGGCAATGTTGAAACTCTGGACTGAAAATATTAAAAATTATTGAAGTTACGAGCGTGCATGGAAACTGGGCAATGCATGCTCGTAACACAGTCATTTTTTGGAATTTTTTTCACAAAATTTGCAACATAGGTTCTTTGGGAGCCTACCTCATAAACAGTGGCACTGTCGTTTCATTAATCGGTCCTGAAAGGTGATTCCACGGACTAAAAGGAGAGTTAACAATGTCTTTTTTCCACAACATATGTTTCATATAATCTTCAAAAGGCATTTATTGCCTTCAGTTCTCAGGAGGGACAGGCACGGTGATGTACCTCTTTGCACGTTAACATCATCACACAGCACTCAAGCTTTAAAGGGATACTGTCAACCCCCTTAGGCCTCATAGTATCCCTAGTTTAACAAGCATTTGTCAATGCCGAATGTTTGCTTGCTGATATTAGCATTGGACGTTTAGTAGTTAGACAGATGCAGAATAGGAGTGACAGTGAAGTATTGAACTTCCACCAATCCCACCCCCACCCTGCAGAGATGGACAGGCATTGGGATGTGCCTTTGGGTCACCGCCCATAATACTCATAGCAGTTCACCTCACCCTGTCCTGTAGACACCGACAAGTGTTGAGGTGTGCCTTGGGGTGTTCGGCTTCACAGTCACCCCATTTCATAAGGACATACGCTGAAATGGGTGCAGTACAGGAGAATGGGGTGAAGTCTGGGGCTGAAGAGTGCAAGGCATACCTCGATGCCTGTCAGTGACTGGGGGGGGTGGTGGGATGGCATGAGCATTACAGCCGGTGAGCCAAAGTTACACCTCTGATGCCTGTCAGTCTGTACAGAGTGTGACGTCATGGTTAGAAACCCTAATGCCCCAGGCGTGTGTTGGTATTTGCACTACAATTTTCAACATGGCCTTTTTGTGACCCCCACCTCATGAAAGCATTTGGGGCCTCTTCCCATGAACAGTGGCAGTGTGATTTTGTTAATGTGTCCTGAACTTCGAGTTCCCACAGCAACCGTGCCATTCTGTGCCAGATGTGCGAAAACACAGATGAGGCAGGATGTGAAGAATGACAGCTGTACCATCCATAGGGAGGTGCAAAGAGATGGCAATGTTGAAAATCTGTAGTGAAAATATGAAAAATGCTCGAAGTTCCGAGCATACGTGGAAACTGGGCAACACATGCTTGTACCACAGTCATTTAGTGGAATTATTTTACTACATTTTTAACATAGGCATTTTGTGACCTCTGCTCATGAACACTGTCACTATGATTTTCTTATCTGTCTGAAACATTAATTTCCCACAACGACCACGCCATTGTGCACCAGATGTGCAAATGCATATTTCAGGCTAGATATGAAAAATGACAGCTGTACTGTTCATAAGGAGGTGTGGCAAAATGCCAATGCTGAAAATCTGGAGCGAAAATATTATAAATTTGCACACTTCCGAGCAAACGTGGAAACTGTGCAACACATGCTTGTAACACAGTCATTTTATGGACTTTTGTCACCAAATTTTCAACATAGGCATTTTAGGTCCTCTGCTCATGAACAGTGTCACTGTGATTTTCTTAATGTGTCCCAAACACTGATTTCCCACAGTGACAGCACTATTCTGCGCCGGAAGTGCAAAACCACATTTCGGCCAGGATATGAAAAATGACAGCTGTACTTTTCGTAAGGAGATGTGGAAAAATGCCAGTGTTGAAAATCTGGAGTGAAAATATTACAACTTCTTGAAGGAATGAGCATGCGTGGAAATTGCGCAACACACGCTTGTAAAACAGTCATTTTGTTTGATTTTTTCCACCAAATTTGCAATATAGGCATTTTGAGAGCCCACCTCATGAACACTAGCACTGTTGTTTTGTTACTTGGTCCCAAAAGGTGATTCCACGCAGTGATTGAGAAATCACCTTCGGGACCGAATAACGTCATGACAGTGGCTGAATTCATACGGAGGGATCCCAATAACCCCATGTTGAAAATCTGGTGCCAAAATTCTCCAAAATGCCTGAGATATGCACCAAAGTTGGAAAAAAAACCTATTTATGCCATTATATAACTTACCGGCATTTCTTCAGTTCGCGGTCGGCTTTGAAGAGTGCAGACATGTTCCCGGTCCAACGAAGATCGTCGCACTGGGCTCTGGAGGTAAGTATGGGGTGAGGGGAGTGTGGAGGAGGTAGGGTGCGCAGAGGTTGGGCGTGGGTATGGGGAGGTGGGCAAGACAGTCAATGAGGGACCGTTTTTTTCTTACAGGTGTTTGTTTTTATTTTTTTTAAGAAGAAGACGTGGGACTTTTGCCATGCTGAGGTGGGCTTCCAGCATGGCAGCTGGAAGTTTGTTTGGGGGGGCAGTGCAGCTGATGGGGGATTGGGCACCCCCATTGGCCATACAGACTTTTGCCATGCTGGGGTGGGCTCCCAGCTTGGCACGTGGAAGTCTGTTTGGGGGGACAGTGGAGCCGAGGGGGAATTCGGCACCCCGTCAGCCATACAGTGGGGATGATGAGCACGCTGGAGTGGGCCCCAGCATACTACTTGGGTGTTTGTTGGGGGTAGACCAAGAAGAAAATAGAGCTGTCTATGACAGCTGTTCAGATGCAGTGCTGATGTGTAGGCACTTTGCTTACTGCCGACGGCAGCATGTAGAGTGCCTGCCGACGCCAGTATGCAAATTGCCTACACGGTACCACAGCTGACTGTGGCAGTCTTTTGCTTTGAACTGTACCCCACCGCATCTCATCTGCTGTCATAGACAGCTCAAACGTTTATTGGAAGGGTGAGGCTGCGCCTGCAAGAAGGAACAGGGCATTGGAAGTGGGGTGGCACACCTACCAAAATTCATATTGTGCCACTTTGTTTCTTGCACATGCGTGCAAGCAAACATAAAATGTTATTTTAAGACATTGGAATGATATTGCCATTCCAATAGTAAAGGAGTGGTTACAAGATATGTTTACCAGAGTCTGCTATGAGAGAGTCTCGTATGTGAATATAAACAGATTGGATATATTTCTTTCAGTTTGGGAACCTTTTTTGATCTAGTCATATAAACAGTAATGCATAGTTAAAACTCAAGTGTCATAAATGTAAAGGGCTTATCCTTCTTTCCTTTCCATTTTAAATGATCTTGTTCCTTAATATTATCAGTTTGAGTTTAAACACTCACAAGGTAATACTTTATTCAATACCTTATTTGTTGTAGATACTGAATGATGCGTCACTGTTTATTGTTATAGACTGTAATGATTTACCCCTTCTGTTTTGTGGTATTAATATCGATGTTATCTGTTGTTAAATCTGTAGTCTTATGTATAAAAATTGAAAAACTTAATAAACTTTGAATTATAAAAAAAGATCCACTTAAAATCAACTCTGGGGGGAGGCACCACGTAAATAGTTCTACTACTTGTAACAAGCCCCTTTTGTCATCAAAACCAGAACCCAGGCCCCTCAACCTGTACTGTGGGGAGCAGGCAGGGGTAGTAGCCTGTTGGGACATGGTCTCCGGATTACACAAGTTTGCAGAAACATGGGAGTCTGGGAGGGAAGGACTGGTTGCCAGAAGGCAGAAAACTGGGTATGGAGAAAACCGACAGCCGCCTGAAAGTCAAGGGAGGTATGTGCTGTGAAATCAATGAGCTGTCATTCAAAACTGTTAGTACATTAATAGCAAACAGGTAACACTAGCAAGCTGCACAGGAAGTACTGCTCGCTATAATTATCAGGTCGGGGAGAGGAATGGAAATTTGTCTATTTTTACTCTCTATCACGGATACATTTAATTTTAAGGAAACACCTCTTTAAACAACTACAGTGTAATTGCTTTTCTTAGACAGTATTAAGATTATAGTGTAATTTTATTTTATGTAAGATTTATGTTTTTTTGTATTAATTCATGTAACATATGGGATGTATATCTAGGGGGATCAGTAGTAGGAGAGAGGAGGTTATACTGCCCTTGTACAGGTCACTGGTAAGACCACAGCTAGAGTACAGAGTTCAGTACTGGTGCCCACACCTCAAAAAGGACATTAACCTCCTGGAGAAGGTCCAAAGGAGGGCTACAAAAATGATAGTGGGTCAGCAGGGTAAGGCATATGAGGAGAGGTTGAGGGCACTAAACATGTACTCCCTGGAAGACAGAAGAGGGAGGGGGGGACATGATTGGGACCTTCAGATACTTGAAAGGGATATATAAGGTTGATAAGAAGAGTCTTATTTAAGCTGAGTGGCAACCATAATATGAGGGGGCTGAGTCTTAAGCTGGAGGGTGGGAGGTTAAGAAGGGAGGTCAGGAAGCACTTCTTCACAGGGAGGGTGGTGGACACCTGGAATATGCTGCCAGAAGAGGTCATCACATTGAAGACAGTGGGAAACTTCAAGAGAGGCTGGGATAGGCATAGAGGGATGTAAGGATCATGGGTAGGGAGGATGGGTGGAGTAGGGAGAGAGGGTAGGGGCAGTAGCTCAAGCTGTGGACCTGCAATACGAGCAGACTTGATAGACCAAATGGCCTTCTTCTGCTGTCTTCTTTGTATGTTCATATGTATGTACATTCGTAACATTTAGACTGTAGTCTTATGATCCCGGGTCGTGCATGAAAAAGGGCCACTGGCTCATTGTGCTTATCCAGTAAACAAAAGTTTAAATAAAAATAAATAAATTAAAAATTAACATTAAACTGTACATTTTACTGTTTCTTACATTCTATGCCTGTGCTGTACCTCATGTACCTTTCTGTTACTCTGTCTCTACTCTCACTACCATTTTTTCTTGCTCAGTAACCATTTTCCCTCTTTTTCTACAGGTTGGGCAGGATTCTGACAACCCTGCCTATCAAATAAGTATTGTTTTATGTTTAACCTTCCCTCGTTGTCCTATATGCTCCTTAAAGAACTATTGAGCTTTGTGATCCCATCTCTATTTTTATGTTTGCTTGCGTGCATGCGCAAGAAACATTATGCGGCAGCTTTGGAGAGAAGCGGATTGTGAAGGTGCAGCACTGTGGCAGCCAACGGAGGCACTGTATTTGGGGACTTGGCACTGATGGACCAATGGAGGCACAGTGTGCCGATGACACTGGTCTCCAAAAGTGCCACCAAGTTGAAACGTTTTCACCACTGCAATGAGGGGCCGCCTCATCATTGCAGCATCAGCCATTCCGCTGTAATGAGGGAGCGACCTGTCATTGTAGGGTGGTACATTCCCAAGTGTAACAATTAAATTCACCGCCTCTCAGCACCATAAAAAGTCGATTGGGGTGGCCAATCCCCCTATCAGCAGTCCCGACCCAGTTAATTTGCCAATAGGGGAGCCCACTCCCCATCAGCATGATGTAACCCCCTTCCCCATTTGTTGTGTGCCGAGGGGGTGCCCAATCCCCCTCAGCATCATGGCCCTACAAACAGTCATTCTTTGCTGATGGGGGGCCCAATACCTGTTGGCTTCAATACCCCTACCCCAAAAAAGGCAGGTGGCACACTAGGAGCCCACCCCAGTGTGCTGGAAACAAGCCTGGAAAAAAATACCCTTCCCGCGACACCTTTTTATATATTTTTTTTATCTCCTGAAACAAAGGAAACTGTCCCACACCAGTCACCGTCCTCTCCCCCCAACCCATACACACCCACTGTGCACTTGACCTCCCCACACCCCCCTCACCCCATATTTACCTCCAGACCCTAGCGCGACGATCTTCGGTGGACCAGGAACACGTTTGCACTCTTCAAAGCCGACCGCGAACTGAAGAAATGCCAGTAAGCTGTCTAATGGCATAAATTGGGTTTTTTCAACTTTGGTACATATCTCAGGCATTTTGGGGAATTTTTGCACCAAATTTTCAACATGGGGTTATTGGGAACCCTCCTCATGAGTTCAGGCACTGTCATGGCATTATTCAGTCCTGAAAGGTGATTTCGCAGTCACTGTGCAGAATCACCTTCTGGGACCGAGTAACAAAATGACAGTGCCAGTGTTCATGAGGTGGGCTCTCAAAAAGTCTATGTTGCAAATTTGGTGAAAAAAATCCCAAAAATGACTTTTTTACAAGCGTGCGTTATGCAGTTTCAACGCACGCTTGTAACTTCACGAATTTGTAATGTTTTCACTTCCAGATTTTCAACATTGGCATTTTTCCATACCTCCTTATGAACAGTACAGCTGTCCTTTTTCACATCCTGACCGAAATGTGGTTTTGCACTACCAGCACAGAATAGCGAGGTCGCGGTGGGAAATCAGTGTTCAGGACACATTAAGGAAATCACAGTGCCATTGTTCATGAGCAGAGGTCCTAAAATGCCTATGTTGAAAATTTGGTGATGAAAATCTATAAAATGGCTGTGTTATGAGCATGTGTTGTGCAGTTTCCACTCCAGATTTTGAACATTGGCATTTTTCCACACCTCCTTATGAACAGTACAGCTGTCATTTTTCACATCCTGGCTAAAATGTGTTTTCGTGCTTCCAGCACAGAATAGCATGGTCTCTGTGGGAAGTCAGTGTTTGGGACAGATTAAAAACAAATCACAGTGGTACTGTTCATGAGCAGAGGTGCTAAAATACCTGTGTTGAAAATTTAGTGACAGAAGTCCATGAAATGACTGTGTTACGAGTGTACGTTGCACAGTTTCCATGCACCCTCATAATTACGCGCATTTGTATTATTTTCACTCCAGATTTTCAACACTGGCATTTTTTGCACACCTCCTCATAAACAGTACAGCAGTCATTTTTCATATCCTGCCTGAAATATGCATTTACACATCTGGCACAGAATAGCACAGTAGCTGTGGGAAATCAATGTTTGGGACAGATTAGGAAAATCATAGTGACACTGTTCATGAGCAGAGGTCACAAAATGCCTATGTTGAAAATCAGATGAAAGAATTCCACTAAATGACTGTGTTACGCACATGCGTTGTGCAGTTTCCACATAAGCCCAGAAGTTCAAGTATTTTTAATATTTTCACTACAGATTTTCAACATTGCCATCTCTTCACAGCTCCCTATGAATGGTACAGCTGTCATTCTTCACATCCTGCCTGATCTGTGTTTTTGTACATCTGGTGCACAATAGCATGGTCACTATGGGAACTCAAAGTTCAGGAAACATTAACAAAATCACAGTGCCACTGTTCATGAGAAGAGATCCCAAATGCTTTCATGAGGTGGAGGGTCACAAAAAGGCCATGTTAAAAATTTGTAGTGTAAATACCAACAAACACCCGGGCGTTAGGGTGTCTAACCATAACGTCCTACCCTGTACAGACTGACAGGCATCAGGGGTGTGCCTTTGGCATGCCGACTGTAATGCTGATGCCATTCCACCCCCACCCTGCAGCCAATGACAGGCATTGAAGTGTGCCTTGAACTCTTCGGTCCCACAGGTCACCCCATTCTCCTATACTGCACCCATTTCAGCGTATGTCCTTATGGAATGGGGTGACTGTACAGCCGAATACCCCAAGGCACATCTCAACACGTGTCTGTGTCTGTAAGATAGGGTGAGGTGAAATGACATGAACGTTATGGGCGATGACCCAAACGCATATCCCAATGTCTGTCCATCTCCGCAGGGTGGAGGTGGGGTTGGCGTGAAGTTCAATACTTCACTGCCATTAATATTCTGCATCTCTCTAACTACTGCATTTCCAATGCTAATACCAGCAAGCAAACATTCGGCATTGACAGATGCTTGTTATTTTACAGGTACAACTGGACACTGCCCTGATACCCCCATCCCAGACTTACCAGGTAATAGATCCCCTGTCTGGAAGAGCAAAAGGTTGTGGGTTCTAGCCCCACACTTGGAACTTGGGGTAAAATACCAATACTGACACTGTAGTGCAGCATAGGGGTGCTGCACTGCTGAGGTGCTGTCTTTCAGCTGAGATGTTAAACCGGGGTCCTGTCTGCTTGTCCTGATGGTTGTCAGCTAAATATTACAGATTCTGTGGCACGTCTTGAAAATAGTATGGAAACTTGCTCAGTGTCATAACCAAATTTACCCATTCATTAAAAAAATACCACCAACAGCTTTTTCTGGTTCAGTTTTAAAATGGTTTCCAATCTGCATCACCCCCACCGGATACCGGATGAAGCTAAAAATAAGCAGAACTGTATTGTGTAAGCACCAAGGCAAGGGTTACCCCAAAGGGCATTGGCCGGGAAGACAAGTTTCAAAGAAATACAAAATCACACATACATCCATGATGCAAAGCACCATGGGCTATATATGTAAATATCCACAAAATGTTATGCTGGTCTAACTTTAAACAGGAATGTATGGTGCCAAAAGGCCTCTCACACAGTCTGCAAAGGGTGCCAACAGAAGACACAGACACATGTTTTATCCTACCAGAAGTCACCATGTGCCTCATCTGTATGACACCCCAATGGAATGAACCAGCTACCCTAAGTTGGTCTATCGGGTTTGGGTTGTGGTGAGTCCCAAAAAAACAAGCTAATAGACAAAGAACCTTAGTGCATAAGCACTGAGGCAAAGGTTGCCCCAAAGGGCATTGGCTGGGAAGCCAAGTTTCAAAGAAATACAAAATCTCACACACACACACATACACACAATGGCCAGGGGCTCCCCCACTGCCTGCTAACTGGGCTTATGCTCATTGGGATCCATCACTGTTCACAGTGGCCGCTGTCAGGTTGCAGCGCTTGCCTCTTGCCAGATGTTTTACCAACTGACCCCAGTTCTGCTCCCTCATGAAGCAGCGGAGCCAGATTTTGTGAATGTGGATACATTACCCTACACCGCTACAGTAGCCACAGTATTAGCAGTTCTCTGAGAAGTAATATGTGAGTCAAATGGAGAGGGGGGAAATCAGCATGGTCCCAGAGGTTTATATAACAGAAATAGGCAATAGGGTGGCCTTCTACTGATGTTTCCAGAATATGGCAAGGGGGACATAAGTGGGAAAATGGGGGAGGTGGAGAGAGGTGTCAGGTGAAGTGGCTAAGTTTTCAGCCAGAACACTTTAACAAGGTGGTTCTGTTACTGCAAGATGAGACCTGCAGTACTGACCAGTTCTAAACTAAAACCACCTTTGAGAGAGGCAGTTGGCAACACTATACGATGGCACATGGCACCCCCCCCAAAAAAAAGCCATGCTCCAGTGGTTTTCTGCCTTACTTCCTCCAGCTCCATTCAGCCTTATTTGCATGCACTTTATTTTCCTTGCAGTATCTTGTTATGGTCTTCTGCCCTGCCCCCTCCCACCCCTGACAAATTGCGCTACAGACCGAGTCTAACACATCCACCCTGCTGCAACACACTTGGGTGCCACTGCAGTGTAAGTGGCATGATGCCGCACATGCATAACTATTGCCCCCATAATCCACCATGTGCCTTCAACTCCCTCTGCGTGTTTTGTGACCTGCAACATCCTATCTTGTCATGCTGAGTGGGCAGCCAGCGTTGCAAAGTGAGATGACGTGACTTGAACTTAATTCCTTCTGACCGGAGAACAGTTTATTAGTGACAATCAGACTTTGCACAGTATACTGCATCACTCAGCTGATCACCTTCCAAATCACAACCTCAGAGAGCTCATCCTGAGCTTTTGAGCAACTTACTGTAGCTAAGATACTTTTTATTTGTTTTTTAGTCCTGATTGTACTTCTCACTGCTGTGCTGTGCTGCCGCCTGTCTGCCTTCCCTCCCTGTGCTGGCAGCTCCAGATCCACACCATGACCAGCCATCTCTGAGTGACACAGTAAGAAGTCCTTCAAAAGGTCTCTTATTTTCATTGCTGTGTGCACTGGTGGGGCTCCTGCCGAGTGCAACTGTGCTGTGAAGTGTAGACACAGAGCGCAAACTGAGCACGTTGCTGCTGACTGTAAGTACCTGTCTGAACCTGAAGCTTCACTCTGTACCACAGTGTAACAGATTTAACAGCACATTGCTTGATCGGTTCTCTTTTTGTTCTGCTTCCCCTGGGCCCTGTCCCTCTTGGTGTCCCCGACCTGCGCTGCTGCCTGGCCTACTGGTGTAAGTTGCATAGAGACCAGAGGACTGCGGATCCCTTTCCACCACCATTCCCTGTTTGTGTGTTGAGTTGCCTTGCATCGTTGCCAGAGAGCTGGAGGGAGCCGGATCCATTCCGGACCAGTGCCTTGATTCCTACATCTGCCTGTGGTTCAATTTATCTTTGGAGTCACTGTCATCCAGACTGACTCCTCCAGCTTAGTCATCCAGCTGCCCTTGCATTATTCGTGGAAGTAGTGAGCCAGCACGTGACTCCATTACCTGCCTGTCACAGCTGATTTTATACTGGAAGGCCAGACTTCAACATATTCAAAGTCTTCCCTGAGTGGCCAACATTTTAAAAAACAGTTCAGTGTGGCAACAAACCTCTCGTAAGGCAATTGGGAGGTATGGGAAGTAGCTGTTAATAGGGAGAGTTGGGGCTCTGCTGCTGATGGTGGTTAAACAACCAACTCTGGCATACTGCTTAATAAAGAACTGCGATGAACCTGAAAATAATGTTTCCGGTGGAAGTTTTTTTTTTTATATATACTGGTTCTAATTTTATTATTGTTCTGTCTGTGCTAGGTCCATTATTGACATCAGTGTGTGTTTCTGTGTTAAGTGCCAATTTAGAACTGTGTGATGAAGTCTATATCCCTCTCAATCATAGAGTTCTATATTAGAAAATTGGCTTGAAAAATACTGAATGCTGATTGGCAGAGAGCCTTGCTCAGGCATACATTTATTTTTCAACAATGCCTGGTAGAAAAAAAAAAAAGTGCCAGCTGACAATGCCCACTTATTTAAAGATATCCTTGTGCCACATTCCATTTGAAAACTAAGTGGCAGCCATTTGTTTCCCCTACCTCAGCAAGCAATGCTCCACAGTCACCAGCCACTGTTAAAAATGTATTTTGTGAATAACATGTCACATTACCCATAGAGCATACAAAGCTGCCAGCAGAAAAGGGCCATTTGGTTTATTGAGTCTGCTCGATTTTGCAGCTAGCACCCCTACTCTGCAACTGCTTCTCCTACCTTACCCCCTCCCATGACTCTCCCTTTTGCCCTATCTCAGCCCCTTTTGAAGCATCCCACTGTTTTACAGGCCACCACCTCTGCCGGTAGTTCATTCCACTCTGCTACCCCCTTTCCATGAAGAAATGCCTCCTTATTTCCCTCCTTAACCTTCCGCCCTCCAATCTTATGTCATGACCCCAAGTGTCTCTCCCCACCCTTCCCTTAAACAGTCCCTCTGTTCCTGTCCTGTTTATTCCTCTCATATATGTAAAGGTCTCAGTCATATCCCCCCCGTCCCTCCTCTCCTCCAGAGCACATGTTCAACTCCCTCAGTCTAACCTCATATGGTAACTCCCCCAGACCCTGGATCATCTTTGTTGATCTGTGTTGAACCCCTTCCGGCAATCTAATGTCCCTCTTTAGATAAGGGCACGCAGTACTCTAGGTTGGGCCTGGCCAGCGATCTCATAACGGCTGAATCACCTCCCTCTTCCTAGAGGTTATATCACTTACAAGACAACCCAGCATCTTGTTAGCCACTGCTGCTGCTTTCCTACACTGTGCAGAGTTGTTCATTGCTCCTGTTAAGAGCACCTCCAGATCATTCTCCTCCTCAGTCACCTTTACACCCCCACCCCGCTGGTAGCTCCTCTTTGGATTCCTTGCCCCAAAACACAGCACCTTGCATTTTTTGGCATTGAACCCAAGTTGCCAGGTGTCAGACCATGTCTTCAGCCTTACTAGATCTTCCTGCAGTCCCAGCCACCCTCCTTGGTCACCCACCACTGCTCCCATCTTGGTGTCGTCCGCAGATAGACTGATCTTGCTATTCATGCCTACCGAGATGTCTGTAATAAATACCCCCAAATAACACTGGCCCCAGCACTGACCCCTGTAGGACCCCACTCATCACTGCCATTGGGGATGATAATTCCCCCCTCCACCACCACCACCCTCTGCTGCCATCCCTGCAGCCAGTTCTCTACCCATCCCACCAATTTTGCCACTGCCCCTGTGCCCCTTAGCTTACATGCTAGTCTTCCATGTGGCACAGAGTCGAATGCCTTACTGAAGTCCAGGTACAGGAGATCCGCTGCATGCCCTTAGTCTATTTCCCTAGTCACCCAGTCATAGTAGTCTAGTAGGTTGGTCTGGCAGGATCTGCCCTTAACAAAGCCATGCTGCTGACTGTCCTGCCCCCCACACTGCTCTCCAACGGGGTCACCAGCCTCTCCTTCAGGATTGGTTCCATCAGAAATCCATTTAATGACTTAAGTGGACACATTGAATAAAGAAATTATTTTCTTTCCCCCTTGGAAGCTTAGTTGTGGTCATTTGGACAACTGGCAATCTTGTGCTACTCCCCTGTTTGTTCTACTCTGTTCCCTGCTCAGAAACAGCCACAAAATAAAGCAGATTCACTGCATAAAGAAATATTTTTATTTTATTTTAAGAAAGCCGCCAGCCTGGTCGCAGCCATTTGAAACACCAGCATTCTCCTGCTGCTGCCCCATCTGACTTGCTCTTTACCCTGCTGTGAAACAGCCAAGAAAAAAGCGGATTCAGCCTTTTAAAAAAAAGTAACCTACTACTTTGACACGTCTTTCCAGATCCTGGTACAGGACTTGCGCTGTCAGTAAATGGGATAAATGGGAAAATGCAGCATACCATGTGTATTAGTGGGGGGACAGGAAAATCTCTGCAGGACAGCAACTGAGAGAGCAATGGTCTTGTTCAGTGTGTGTGTGTGGAGGGAGTGGGGGCAGAGGGAGGAGGAACCAACTGTGAAAGACTGCAGTGCCCTCTACCGGCAAATATACCAGTGGAGGGACGGTTTTACAAATAAATAAATGAATGAATAAAACCTTCATAATAATTTGTACAATGTTTTTGTGTTTTCTTGCAAATTTTATTTGTTGCATAAAAATGTCACATGTAACCCATTTTCTAAGTGCAGTAATACCCTACAGGTTGGGTGGTATTGGGATACGCTGGACTTCCAGGGGCTATAAGGCCCCCTGCTTGTTGTGTCAGGGCTCATTACACCCCTGGATGGTACAGTATATCTCAATACCGCCCACCCTGTTGGGTATTCTTGCTTATGTGGAACATGGATGCATTGCCCACAGTGGAAGAGCTGAGCAAGGACATAAACTACATCATACAGTTTAAAATGGCACTTACTACCAGTTTGTATATAAGAAACACTAAATAGTATAACCTGAGGGACTTCCTGTTGGGCACCCAGCGGCTCACTGTGAGTCTGCCTGTGATGTCTGTGTATGCTGGCTGAAACTGGCACTGAAGGCCAGAAGAAGAGCTGTTGTTGTTATTACCATTTTTCTGTCATTGTACCCCACTGATGAAAAGGGCGCCCCTGCACCCTGAAGATGAACCAGAAAGACTGTCAACATCTTCACGGACAATCCAGATTATATTCCCAGTTGGAGTAACTGTTTGAAAAATTAAAAGTGGCAGCTAGTAGCAAGTTAACCTGCTTGAAACGGCGGCAAGTCTTCAACTGAAATGTAAATAAATGTACTTCTCCATCTTGTGACCCTTAACCCCAATGTCTGACCAACCAGAATGTAAGTGGTCTGGGAAAGGATGCAGACATTTGAGAAGAATGGCAACAACATGCTTGGGGCCCTTTTGTAGCCACCGAGGGAGCCAGAGTGTGAATGATTACTCTGGAGAGCCAATTAAAATCCCAGAGAACAGGAAGCTAAGCTGAACCCTTCCCCCAGCCAAGGAGGAATTCATAGACAAATAGAAGTTGACAGCAGATAAGGACCGCAAGACCCATCCAGTCTGCCCATTTCTTTTTCTACCTTATGAATGTGACATCGGCCTTTGCTCTGTCAATAGCCTATCTATTCATACTCATCTGTATTGCTCCCTTATGCCTGTCCCATGCCTGTTTGAAGCCCTGCACTGTATTCATATCCACCACTTCCTGAGGTAGGCCTTTCCATGCATCCACCACCCTTTCTGTGAAAAAGAACTTCCTTCACATTACCCCTTAATCAGCCTTCCTCTAATCTCATGCTATGTCCTCTTGTCCTGCTATTTTTCTTATATTGAAACATGTTAGACTCTTTCACCTTGTTAATGCCCTCAAGGTGTTTGAATGTTTCGATCATATCACCTCTCTCCCTCCTTTGCTCTAGGGTATACATATTGAGCTCCGTTAATCTGTCCTCATATGTTTTCTGATGCAGTCCCTGCACCATTTTGAGTGCCCTTCTCTGGGCTGCCTCAATTTGGTTAATGTCCTTGTGAAGGTGTGGCCTCTAGTACTACACGCAGTACTCCAGATGGGGCCTAACCAGTGTCTTGTAAAGAGGGATTATTACCTCCCTCTTATGACTTGTAATACCCCTACTAATACACCCCAACATCCCTCTAGCCTTACCTACTGCTTTAGTAGTCTGCTTGGATGATTTCAGGTCATCGGTGATGATGATGCCCAAGTCTCTTTCTTCCCTTGTGACTGCCAGCAACTCCCCTCCCAGCCTATAGGTGGCTTCAGGGTTTCTCTTCCCTATGTACATGATTTTGCACTTCTTTGAGTTAAACCCCAGTTGCCACCCTTCTGACCATTTTGCCAGTTTATCCAGATCTCGTCTCATTCTGCACATCCTATCTGGATCACCTACTCTGTTGCAGATCTTGGTGTCATCTGCAAAAAAGACAAACCTTACCCTCCAGTCCATCTGCAATGTCACTGATGAAGATATTGAAGAGGACTGGCCCCAGGACTGATCCCTGAGGTACCCCACTTGTGACTTGTATCTCTTCTGACTGTATACCATTTACTACCACTCTCTGTTTTCTGCCCATCAACCAGTTTGCCACCCAGTTGACCAACGTCTGACCCACCCCGAACCTACCCAGCTTATTAATCAATCTTCTCTGTGGAACAGTATCGAAACAGTATTGAAAGCTTCAGAACAGTCCTCCCCAAGCAGTGGGAGAGAACAAAGATGCTGATGAGGAAAACCGAGGGCCTAGCCAGGTCTTGGAGCCAGAGATCCTGGTGTGGGTCAATTCAGTTGCCATGAGTTCCATCCAAGCTGAGAAGGGGGTGCTGAGAAGCCTGCATTACTTTGAGAGACTGAATCTGCTAAAGCCATCTGGAGACTGCTGATATCAGAGGTGAGAACAGGTCATTCTGCTCTATCTGGTGTTTTCAAAGCAGGAGATAGTCAGGAGCTTATCTCCAGGGTACTTGTATCCTCAGTCAAATGAGAGTCTCCTTTTGTTTGTTTATTTTTATTTATTTATTGAAATATTTCACCAGAAAGGCACACGGGGCGATAAGTCGCTTGTCTCCCGGTGCAATCTGGGGGGAAGGGGTACATTAGGAATAAGACAGTAAACATTCAAGTTATAAGTTCAACATTAACATACAGTTGTAAGGTAGACGTTACAAACAGTGTTACAACAGTGTTGTACATGATAGGTAAAAACAGTGGGCAATAATAAGTGCTGGGTTAATAAGTAACAAGTGCGTACGTGAAAGAAAAGGGGGAAAGGGAGGCAATGGTGAGGTGGGTGGGGAAGGGGAAGAGTCGTGTCCCTGGAGACCACGTCAGGATGCGAGGACCCTGCACTGCACTGACCAGAGAGAAGGGGATAAGGAAGTGTCCCAGAGAAATCTCTTCATGATGGTAGGGGAAGGAGTGGATGAGAGATAGAAGCCCCTTTGGGGAGGTAGGAGAGGGACCCATGGAGACCATTCGGGGCCCCTTATATTCTGTGAGAGATCAAGGGAGGCTAGTAAGGTGGAGCAGTTTGGGGGAAGGGGAGGAAAGCTAGAAATCTGGGTGGGTGTGCATTGGTAAAGTGAAGGTGACAATAAGTAGGGTTTGTCCAGGGCTTAGAGGAGGGAGTTAGGCAGGAACACGGCAGGAGCAGCTAGGAGCAAGGTAATTATTGAGGGCAAAGCTGATGGAGTACACAGAGGATGAGTGCCAGATTTGAGGTGGGGGATTTCAGATTTTTGGGAGGCAGTGGAGAGTAACCGATTGGACGATTTGGGTGGATCTGCAGGGGACTACCAGGGTGCGAGAGTTGGTTGATCTAAGGGTATGAGAGGGTGGGGGGGTGTTATAAAGGAGGAGGAGAGATAGGAAGGGAGCTCAACCAACCAGTGCTTGGAGGTGAATTAAACAGTGGGAGAGCTGCCTATTTACAAGAGAGGGGAAGGATAGGGCACAATAAAGATCACAGTGGTGGGTGTGAGGGGGGACTTCCAAGGCAAAGCAGCAGAAGGAATTGAAGAGGGTGTCCAGTCTGGCCAGGAAGGACTTAGGGGCAGCACCATAGACTATGTCACAGTAGTCAAAAGTGGGCAGTATCATCTTCTGGACAAGTTCAGACCTAGCAGTAGGAGGGATGTAACTACGGTTCCTGAACAGGGCACCAAGCTTGGGGCGCAGTTTTTTCTGGATGGCATCAATATGCCCAGAGAAGTTTAGGTGTTGGTCCAACCAAACACTTAAGTACCTGAAGGAGGATGTGTCCTCAAGTAAAGTCCCATCAAGGGTGTGAAAAATGGGTAGGAAGGGAAGACCTGAGAGTCTCTGCCTTGTGCCAAAGGTCATGGAGACTGTCTTCTTGGTGTTCAGGAAAAGTTGATGGTTAGCAAACCAGAGCTGAACCTTGTCAAAGTCTTGCTGTAATCTGGTTGTAACCTCATCAGGACAGTAACCAGATGCATACAGGACTGCATAATCGGCATACATATGTATAGCAGAGGATGGGAAGCAAACAGAGGGAAGGTCATTTAAGAAGATGGAGAATAGGAAGGGCTCTAATACAGAGCCCTGGGGGACTCTAATGCTAAGTGGGAGGAGAGGGGAAGTGGTGTCCAAGATCTTAACTGACTGAGTTCTGCCGATAAGGGAAGCTTTAAACCAGTTTGTGGCAGCAGGAGATAAGCCAGCAGCTGGGAGTGAATCAAGGAGAAGGGAATGAGAGACAGTGTCAAAGGCCTTGGCCAAGTTGACAAAAATGGCAGAGGTAATTTGGCCATTGTCCATCCTGGTTAGGATGGAGTCAGTGAGCTGTAGGAGAGAGGTGGTGGTTGAATGATTTTTCCTGAAACCGGACTGGAAAGGGGTGAAAAAGGAGGTGTCAGATAGAAAACAGGTAAGTTGGGAGAGGACAATGTGTTCTTGAAGCTTGGCAAGGGTAGGGAGGAGAGAAATTGGGCAATAGTTCCTGGGGGATGAGGGGTCACCCCCTTTGGGTAGAGGGAGGACCACAGCATGTTTCCATGAAGAAGGGACCAAGTCAGTAGAGAATGAGAGATTTAAGATTATTGAGAGGGGGTAGGCAATGGCTGAAACAGAGAGAGAGAGAGAGAGAGAGAGAGGAGTTTTGGGTCAAGACCATCAGGGGAGGCACCTTTAGAGGGGTTGATGGTGAGGAGGGCACACAGGGCATCATTTGGGGTTGCAGTAGTGAAAGAGAAGGGGAAATGGGAGGGTGATGATGGGGGCACACCAGTAGAGGGAAGGGAGGGATTTCAATAGTTCAGTGGTGCAGGAGGTATAGTAGGAGTTAAATTTCACAGCTACAGCTGGTGGGTCAGACACTAGTGCGCAACTTACTTTAAGTACTGGGGGTGGTGGGTGAGATGAGGGGGTAAATAGGGCATGAACCACCTTACAGAACTTTGGAGGGGCATTTATGTTGGAGATGAAGGCAGATTTAAAATATTCGGACTTGGATAACATTGTAGTCCTGGTGCAAGCATTTCAGAGCATTCGGTAGTTTGCAAGGTCACTAGGATGCTGGGTAGCTTTATGACACTTCCAGGCTCGATCTTTAGCCCTGAGGCAGGCTGGAAGTTTGGGGTTATCCAAGGTAAGTGATTACGTCTGACTCTGGTTTGTTTGAGTGGGGCAAAGGCATTCCAGTTTGCAAGAAAGATTTCTTTGAAGTAGGCAAGGGCCTTATCAACTGAGGGGAAGGACATTAGGGGGAACCAGTCAGAAGTGGCAAGGTTACACAGGAGAGGTTCAAGGTCAAGAGACTTGAAAAAGCGTAGTTGTATGGTTTTGTGTGGTGATTTAGTTCTGTGGACTTTCCTAACTATGTATATTGGGTTATGGTCACTGAGGGCATTGGGAAGGATGCCAGAGGTGATGACACGGTGGGGGTGGGAGGTAAGGGCCCAGTCGAGTAGGGATTGTTGTTGTGTCTTGTAATTTGGGCGTGTGGGTTTGGAGATCAGTTGGGAGAGGTTTAGAGCTCTGATTTCATTTTTAGTTTTGATCATTTTTAAGTGACAACCACTTTATATTGAAGTCACCTAGGATGAATAGTTCCCCAGAGCGAGCAAGGGAAGTGATGGAGGTTAAGAGGTCTAGCACGACCAAAGGATGGACATTTATGGACATTTGGGCAGCAGTATATGCCAGCTACGAAGATTGGGAGAGTGAAGGGGAGGGTCACATGGATAGCTAGGGCATCATGGGTCTCAGGATTGGAGGATGAATAGATGATGAAATATTGAATGGAGGCTAGGACATAAATGGCAACACCACAACCCTGCCAGCACGGTCTTGCCTTACCAGTGAATAGTCAGGAATGGAGACTGAGTGGTCAGGGACAGTGCTCTTTAGCCAACTTTCTGAGATGATTAGAATGTCTGGTTTAAGAGTGCACACCATTGTCTGAATCTGGTCTATTTTTTGCAACAAGCTGCGGGTATTCAGATGTAGGATCTTTAAGCCCTTTGGGAGGGCTGAGAGAAGTGAGCGGAGGGAAGGTAGTAGAGGAGGAAGCACCAGAGGAGCTTTGGCAATAGGGCCTGGGTTGGGGTGGATATCCCCAGCAGAGAGCAAGAGGAGGGCAAGTATGAGAAAGTGGAGTTTAGGGGATTTTGAAGGGGCTACTGAGGAGGCTGGGAGTTTTGAGGAGAATCGAATGGATGAGTGAGGAAGAAGGCACACAACCGCAATGAAAGGGGATACTGTTATCAAAGCCACATGAGGAATAGTGGTAGAGTGAGACCATATTTCAAATGGGGTGGATGGAGTTATAACAAGGATGTGAGTAGGGGACTGGAGATAGTAACTGATTGGGTTGGGAGAGTTATTAGGAATAGATGGGTAGTGAGCAAGTGGAGGGGGTTAAGAGGGGGATATGAGCAGAACAAGGGCCAGAGAAGAGAATAGGGGATGCATTGCTCATAAAGGCAGAGAAATTAGTGAATAAGTGATATAGGAACAGGAGTAATAAAATTGCAAGGGGATAGCCCCGAGAGGCGATGGGGTGGGGTGGGGTGCTATTTGTTAGCCTGAGAGAGAGAGAGAGAGAGAGAGAGGCGAGAGAGAGTAAAGGAAAAGAGAACAAAAAAATATATATATATATATATATATATATATATTATATATATATATATATATATATATATATATATATATATATATATATATATATTTCTTTCAGGTTTAGCTTATACAACTCATACCAAACTGAGCTGTAAATTCTAGCTTAACCAGCCTGGCACTTAATAAATACCAAGAGTCAGCCTGGGAGAAAGAAGTAAGAAGAAAAAGATAGAAATGAGAGAGAAAGAAGTAAAATATTCTTTTCAGTTTAAACCAGACAAAATTATTCTAAACTAAGCAGTAATTTCCTTACAGTATACAGTCAAGCACATTGCAATATACAGTGATTCAAATGGTAATCACACAGTTACAGCAAGGTACACACAAATACTATTAGGCAGAGGGGAGAGACTGAAGCTAAGACTTGGGCTGGGAGGCATATAGCAAAAGATCAGCAGTGTAGTAGGAAGAAAGCCAATCAGGAACTCAGGTTGCCAGCGCCAACCAATCAGGTGCTGGGGAGAGAGCAAAGCCACCAGGAAGGCCATACCTGCAGAGCTGAAGGGTGGAATGAAGATGCAGGGACTGCGGCAGAGTAAGGCCGCTTGCCGGTGCTGTTCTTTGGCAGGAACAGTTTACTGGAGTGAGGAGGCTGTAGCTCATCAGTCTTGGCCCTTTTGAACTGGTCACACTGCCCCATGCTGATCGAGATGAAAAGGAGCCACCATGCAGAGGTCAGACCTAGCTTAGGCCTAAAGATATCACCTCAGAACAATCAAGCAAGTTGCCCCATAGCCTAACTGTGTCGCATCAAACTACAATCATTAACAAAGAAATCTGGCACCAGTAACAGAAACTTTCTGATTCATTGATTTATTGTATGGATTTGTGCGCAAAAAGCACAAGCAGTGAATAAACTCACAATTCTAAGTTAAATAGCACAATCGAGAGGGCCAAAACATAAAGTCCCTTTTGAGTGTCGGCCCTTCAGTTCATGCCGTTTAACTTAGAACTGTGTCTTTATTCACTGCTTTTGCTCTTTACGCACACATCTGTGCAATAATGAATTAGAAAGGTTCTGTGACTGGAGCCAGTTTTCTTTGTTGCTGCTGCAGATGTCACCTGCCTGCAGCTGACATTGTCCTAATTCATGAAGTATCAGACTGCTTTCCTTGGTGCACAGCACGTGAGTACTGGCTTGCCAGCTGACTGCTGCATTATTCTGAATTCCCTATTGGATTACAATTTGCTGTTCAAACAAAAAGTGCTGGCCAAAACATCAATCGGGTGGAGTTAAAGCAGACTTGCATGTTTGTAAGTGCACCAACGCAGGATCCCAGGCACTGCAACATCAGGTCTGTAATGATAGTTAAATTATCTGGGTACCTAGTAGCTAGCACTAAACTGCAGTTAAAGGATGTGATTGATTGAAAGCTATTTTGAAACTGGAATTCTACTGTTGTGGGTGTGGGAAGCCTAGTGCACGAGTTCTGTGGAGAAACCTGGACATCCAAAAGCACACTGCTTGTGGTGACACACTTCAATTATTAAAAGAACAGTAGCATTGTTGTGTTTGACAAAATCATTGTTTAAACTACTTAGTGTAATCATTATTCCTTCACAGGACCAGAGCTGATGAAGAATAAAGTCTGGTGGCTGGTCTCTAAAATTTTGGGTGGGAGCATACCATAGCCATGCAAACTTCCCGAAGATCGACTGTGTAAACACTGACCACTGAACTGTGTGGGATTCACCACAGTTCTCATACCAGTATACTGGTTCATGTTGGTTCGCCCAGTGCAAATTGTGCATCTGTTGACTGATGAACCTTCATGTTGTGTTCATGATGGTACTATATTACTTAAAATTGCTAATTTCTGTTCTTATGTCTGTGATGCAACACCACCGCCGCCAGCAAGTTATTACCTGGAACTGCTGTTGCCTTTAAAAACTGTCATTATTTTTGGTGAAGGAGAGGTAGGCCATTTCTGTCGCATGGCCAGAGAGTTTATAGATTCAGTAAAATCAGTTTCTTTCTGTGTTCTGTACTATTATTATGACCCCAGAGTTTAAATGAAATGATGCAGAGTTGGAAGGATATAAGAAGTAAAATGCTGATTCATCACTGGATTTCCTGCTTAAAATAACAATTACCCTTATCATTTACATGTGTAAATTGCCTGCCATAAGTTGCATAATACATTAACGTAATAACTTTTTCAATTTTTTTGTAGGCTCTTTCTACCTCCCAGATGATGGGCAGGGATATATATATACCTCCCTATTCAGCACCTGGACTCACCCTCTCAGCATCCCCCTCAAGACCACCCAGACTTGGTACCCCATAGCTTGCCCACTATGGTGGCATTCCCCCGGGGTGGTGGGACAGAGACCAAAATCCACCAGAGGCCCCAGCTGAGGCTTATGCCTGGGGCATCAATCGGGAGGTGGTCCAGGGGCTTCATGGTGCTCCATGACCAGGGGTGTTTCCTGCTTGGTTTACCCAGGAGTCGCAGATGTGCTGTGATGTCCCCATCCCACAGATGTCCACTGATGACACTGCAGTGCCATATAGTTCTGGCTGGAGGACATCCCGTCTCCACTGGGCATCACTAGTATGCTGGGAAACCACAACCCTCCCCCCTCTGGAGGTCGAGAGCTGTCCATGGGATGCTTATCCAACCTCTCCCCAGCTGACCCTCTGAAACATCGTGCTTGTTTCCGAACATGGGGCACCAGTGCAGTATGCGGTAGAACTACCGCTGCCCTGGCGGGCCTGTCCACCTTTTCAATTTAATGACTTGCAGAATGATAAAAAGAGTGGTGTCTATATCAAGTAGAATGACATGAAAACAGAAGCATTTTTATGAACTCTGCTCATCTGCTTGGAACTTTCAGGCATTTTTTTAGCACTCCAGAGTGAAAATGCCTGTATCAGTTGTGAACCACGGTTTGCAGTTCGACTGAGTCGACCGGTCTGCAGCATTCATACCACTGCAAACCAGTCAAACTAAAAAGTCCACCTGTTTCTCCTAGCAGTTTACCACAGTCCAATTGAATGGGACCCCCAAAGTTCGAGGCACTTCATTCTTTTGAAGAACTAAACTTGCAGCCCTAGAGCTATCAGCTCCCCTAATTGGTACAATTTAATAATTATAAAACTTTAAATAAAACGCCTGAAGTAGAGGCAGATAGAGCAAAGAAATAAGAGATAAGAATGGGATTGTGGAATTAGCAAGTTAGAAAAATCAAAGGTACCACACCAGCCTGAAAATAGTAAAGACAATAAGACATTGCAAACTGCAACAGCTGTCAGTCTATGCCAAAACGAAACAAAAGGAATTTATATTCTTGCGATTGGTGATTCAGTTACAAGAGGGACTGATGGGATAGTTTGTAAGAACAGAAAAATGTATACAACAGTTAATACATTACCTGAAGTGAAAGTGACAGACCTAGAAAAATTACTGGATGGCCTAATGGAAAATATGCATAAACCCTTGGTTATATTGCATGTTGGGATCAACGATATAGGAAAAAATAAAATGGAAGTTACACAGGAAAGCTTCATGACTCTAGCAGATAGAATCAAAGCAAAGGGAGGAGAACTTATAATTTCAGGGATTTTGCCAGTGCATGGACCAAATGAACACAAAACTTGGGCCATAAACCAAATGAATAGATGGCTACGCTCCTTTTGTGCAGGCAGACAAATCAGATTTATGGACAATACCAGGACATTTCAAAACAAATTTATTTTCAAACATGACAGGCTGTACCCAAATAGAGCAGGAACTAGAATACTAGGTACCAAAATAAATAAGGTGATCCTGTTTCATTTAAACTGGAAAGAGAAGGGCAGGAACTTACAGGCATGAAGGAAATGAATGACATGGGCCTACTAGGAAACAAATGTGAAAGTTGGAATATGGTACTATTAAATGCCAGGCGCTTACCAAAAAAAATTTGATGAATTCTAGTACATGTTAAAATCTAGCGGTATTGATATAGCACTGGTGACCGAAACCTGGTGGGATGGAAAAGATCCCTGGGAAAAGAACATCATAGGATAAAATTTATATTCTAGATCTAGACCCTATAGGAGAGGAGGGGGGATTGCTAGCTATATAAAAGACACCATAAACAGTTAGCAAGAAATGATACACTTGGAAGATGTGGAAATGTTAATAAAGATAGCACAGAAATCTAAATCCAAAATTAAGTTAGGATTAGTGTATAGACCTCCATCTATGACTAAACATGAAGATGATCTTCTTTTGGACTATATTTCCAACTTAGACCCAGCAGAAGACATACTTTTGGCAGGGGACATCTACATGCCTGAAACAGACTAGTTGAAAACAAGGGGGAAAACCAATGTAACCCCCACCCCCCTGCCTTTTTGCAAATGACAGGTGGTATGCTGTTTAAATCTGACAGCAGTACCAGGTGGGGACTGGGTTCGGGGAGGAATAGGTTACTCGGCACAAGGGCTAGGTTTGGCTACTCTGCACAGGGGCACCCAAGTAATTCTGAACACAGGAAGTAATAACTGTAATGTCCAATATAAGGAATGGGATTCTAAAGTGTGGCTTTATTCACATCCAAGCAGAACAAACAAAGCATAGACGGACCCCCACAGGGCTACACTTCTAGTAATGCAGATTAAAAAGAATCAGAAACTCTTCTTCAACACTTCAGCCCTCAGGCTCTGAACCCACTGGGCACACAGCCTGGACTTGCACGCTGCTTTGGGTACACAGCCCGAACTTGTACACTGTTTGGGATTCCCAGGCTCAGCTCCCTTGCCGGCCACTCGGACACCTTCCATTTGTCAAGGCAACATTTTCTTGTGGCTCCCTAAACCACCTAAGAGCACCTCAGCTCTATAAGGGAAACTTCCTTTAAATCCCACGTCTGGGTACTTTCCTTGGGCACTGGCCAAGTACCTGAGAGAAAGTAAAGGTGCCACAGAGCAAATCCGTAGAGGTGAATTTGGTTACTACTGATGGGGGGTCTCCCACCTATCACTTCCACAATTCATACCCGGCCATTTCTCTGGACATTAAACATCTCTTTCTGTAAAGCTTGGCAATGTAGATTAAGGGTAAATGTATGTCACATTTCCTCTACTTGTCTTGCTTTCCCATTGTGCTGGACTTGAACATACTTTTACTTGGCTTAGTCCATTGCTCTAGGCCTCCCACTGATTTAGCAGTCCAGTCCCCACTTTGCTTTACTCTTTGTGCTGGACTTGAACCTACTTGAATTAACTGGCAATGTCTATTACACTAGACCTTCTACAAATTAAGTAGTCCAATCCCCACTTTCCAACAGTTCAGGTGAAAACATAGGCCCTCTGTCAGAGCGAACTCACCCTTTGGTTGCAGGTGCCCCACAGGCGATTCCTCACAGGAATTTCTTTCCCAATGCTTCTGGGGCCGCAGCACAACTTGAAATAAGGCAGCTTCTTCCTTAGCTGGAACCTGGAGGGTTGCCCCTGGAAGGCAGGCAAACCTTCCCCCCCGGGGGGGGCACATGAACCAGTAACCACGGTCTCCACCACTTCACAAACAGCTTACTGTGTTCCTCTTTTGGTGGAAACACACACCTCCCCTACAGTAGCTCTATGACAGAGCTTAGGTTCAAAGACCCTGTCCACAGATTGCTGTGCTGCTCCTCTCTTCAAGACTGCACACAGACTCTGTCCAAATTCCCCAACATTCTATCCTAACTTCCAACTGCAGATTCCAGTGTGGCTCATGCAGCTGCGAGAGTTCTATGGTGATGTCATCCCTCAGTCTCAGCTGAGACTGAGAACAGAGTGAGACAGTGTGAAATCCATTTAACTGGAGTTTCACAAGCTGCCTTCCCTGCCTACCACTAGATCTTACTGGGATTCTAGTAACCCCGGGTAACAGGGGGGTTACACCAACATAGAAAGGGAAAATCTAGAAGGATTCGACCAAATTGGGGTGGAACAGAGAGTGATGTCAGCAACCAGGGGTCAAAACATCTTGGATTTGGTCCTAACATGGGGGATAAAATAAGCAATATTATGGTTGATAGTCCCTTAGGAAATAGTGATCACTGCAAAGTGTTCTTTAGGATGACAGGGGAACCAAGTGCAAATTGTGTTGCATGCCTAACACATAAACTAAATTTTAATAAAGCAAATTGTCCTGCTCTAAAAGCACAAATAGCTACTTGGGACTGGGAAACTGAGTTTTCCAACCAAACAGTAGACAAGATGTGGGAAATCTTGATCATGAAAATCCCGAGGGAAGTTAAAAATGTCATACCAAGCATGTGTAAATACAAAAATAAAAAGAACACTAAAGGATGGTTTAATTCTAAAATAAAAAAAAATTGTTAGAGAAAAAGACAAAATCTTTAAGAGAGTAAATAAAAAAAATAACCCGGAGGGATGGCTTGTGTACAGGGAAAGGTTAGGCAGCTAAAAAAGGAAATAAAAAAGGCCAAAGGAGAATATGAACTTAAACTGGCTACAAGAGTGAAGGACAATCACAAAGCATTTTACACATACATAAATGGCTAAAAGAAAGTACATAATAACATAGGTCCTTATATAAATACACTGGGTGAACTTGTGACTAACACCAAGGAATTGGCAGATATACAAAATTCATATTTTAGTTCAGTATTCAATAAAAACACTGTCACGGGAAATGAGAATAAATTGAGTTCTCAGGCAGGACAACTATTAATAGATCTCAATGATGTATTGAAAAAACTGGAAAATATTAACATTAACAAATTCCCAGGGTCAGATAACCTACACCCCAGAGTGCTTAGGGAATTGGCAGTCAGCCTGGCTCCACCATTAACTAATTTATTTCAAAATTCCTTGGACCAGGGAATAGTGGTGCAGGGTTGGAGAGAAGCAACAGTGGTCCCCATATTGAAGAAGGGTCCTGCTACAAAACCTGATAATTTCAGACCAGTTAGTTTAACTTCTATAGTGGGCAAGTTATTTGAAGGGATTTTGATAGATCATATTATATCACACTTGACCTTACATAACTTATCAGATCCAACTCAGCATGGCTTTACAAAAACAAGATCATGCCAGATAAACATGCTAACCTTCTATGAAACAGCAAACAGGGCTCTGGATAAAGGGAATGCAGCTGACATCATATTCTTGGATATTTCCAAAGCGTTCGGCAAACTACCACATAAGGAACTAGTGGAGGCACTGACCAGCATGAAGTTACTTACAAATATAGTTAAATGGGTGGAGGCATGGTTGAGTAATAGAAGGCAGAGGTTTACAATCAGAGGGGTATTGTCGGATTGGGAGCGAGTCACGAATGGAGTCCTGCAAGGTTCAGTTTTGGGTCCATGTTTATTTAATTTGTATGTATCCTCAATTAAGTGCAATTTTCCCAACATTTGGTTGAGCAAGTTTGCAGATGATTGCAGGATTGGGGGTTTTGTGAATAGTAGAGAGGACCAGAACAATGTACAGAAGACCCTAAATATGCTGATTCAGTGGACAGTTCAGTATAAACTAGAACTAAATTTAAACAAATGTGCGGTAATGCACCTGGGTAATAGGAACAGCAACTGTGAGTACAATCTGGGAGCAATTCAGCTGCATCAAACAGTAGAAGAAAGAGATCTGGGGGTTAGAGTAACTAGAGACTTACAATTCACTACCCATTGTAGTCTTATTGTTAAAAAGGCTAACCAGACATTAAATTGCATACTACGTCACATTGGCACCAAAGACAGTAGGGTGATTCTGCCCTTATACCAGGCATTGGTGAGGCCGCATCTTGAGTACTGTGCTCAGGTTTGGTCCCCATACAAAAAAGCTGACATCAGAAGGTTGGAGGGAGTGCAACGCAGGGCCACAAAAAGAATTATGGACCAGGGACATGCAACATACCAGGAGAGATTACAGAATTTAGGATTATACACATTGCAATAGTGAAGAATAAGGGGAGATATGTGTATGATATACAGGGCCCTTCAGGATGACCAATTAAGGGAAGATTTAGGACAGAGTAAGAAAGAACTATCTGTATGAACCCAGGGGACACAAACTCCAATTGGAACAGGATAAATGGAACACCTTGAAGAGGAAAAACTGGCTTAGTCAGAGGGGGGTACAGCTTTGGAACTGTTTGCCAAGGGAAGTGGTAAATAGTAAAACTATGGAATCATTTAAACTTGGTTTGGATAAGTTTTATAAAAATAAAAACACTCTAACATAAAATAGGCAAGACGAGCACTAAGGACGCAAGTCTATGTAGGTTGTTAAAACCTATGAAGTTGTAACTGTTGTGTGGGTACTGGTACTAGTGTGTCTCAGGGTGGGGTCTGAAAGTTGTTGGGGAAGTGGGTTGGTACTGCATCCTTCTGCTGGTCAGCAGGCCCAGTATTTCCTTCTCTGGGTAAAAGCACAACAATATTCCCATATTCTCCATCCCAGCCCCACCCCACCCCGATGAGGAGATTAATGAGCCCAGGCATCTCAACCTTGCTTTGCCTCACATGTGCAAGACTGGGGCAGTAACTGAGAAAGTAACACCTGTACCATCTGCACAGACACCCAGTTACACTAGGATAACTAAAACGTCTGTGGAGGTGAAACAATAACAACAGTGGAGCCAGTATTTAAAAATCAGCTTCTGTGGGGAAAATACAATTTGCAGGTTCAGTGTAGTTCTCCCTTTAAGTCACAGAAATAGTTGTCCTGTGGTGACTTCTGCCAGTCTGCCCCAGCTCACACCTTCCAGCCTTATTCTTAAAGGAATTAATAGGGTGACTGTGGGAAACTATTCACCTTGAATACTAGCTTACGGTTATGTGGTCATGAGTGGAAGCTCACAGGAAAGAGGTTCAGGAAGGAAGTGAGGCAGTAGGATTTTTATTGAAAGGGCGGTGGAGCTATGGAACAGCCTGCCAGTTGTGGCGGTGTGTACGAAAACCATTAGCAGTTTTAAACCAGGCTGGGATAGAATGAAGCATATAGTGGTTGTTTGGGGCATCAGCGTTGAGGAGTGCAGGGCTTTGTCTGGAGAGCTAGACCCCTTGGGGAACATTAGGGCCCATGTCTATATGGGAGCTTTGGCAGACTGGATGGACGTTGGCCTTTTTCTGCCATAATTTTTTATGTGTCTATGTTTCTTAGCTTTTTCTGTCCTGGACACAACAGACAGCAACCAAAGTGCCTCCTTCACTCTGTGGCTTTCTGCCACCAGCACTGCTTACCACCTTTGCCACACATACAGCAACTCCTTCTATCTGCAGCTGCCAGTGCACCCTGTTTTCTCTGCAGCTGGCACTACGTTATGTGTTCCTCTATCAGCAAGAGCCTCTGCCACTTCTAGACACTGTGGAGAATACATTCGCAGAAGCACTCGTGTCGTTTTTTAGAAAAGCGTGTGTGGTAGTCCTTTCTTCTACTGTATGCTCCTCCTCTGGCAAAAGAGATAATTAAAGGAGATGAACAACTAAGGCCAGTAATCTAGAACCTTACAGAGGCAGAAACCATCCTTGGACTCATTAGACACTAAAGAGGTTTTGATAAAACTGACCCACTAGCCAACTGGGCAATCACTGGTACCTTCAAAAATCAATCAATCAAAATCTTTATTTAACCAGGTGAACACCATTGTGCAGAGCTCATTTGCGAGATGGACCTGGACAAAATACACAGTTAATATCCATACACAATGGCCCGGATATTCAAACTGTTCCAGGCTTTGGCGCAAGCCTGGGCACAGCTCAACTTTGTTGCACAGGGGTGTGGCCTGGGCGATATTCAACGGAGCTGCGCTATGGTGCAGCAGCTTTGAATATCTCACCTTGGCCACCCCCACTGTGCATGGCGCAGTGGCACTGTGCCAGCGCAAGTGGCCAGAGGAGCTTGAGATGCGCCAGCTAAGTGCCATTACGCCTGCACAGCACCTGTGATATTCAAGGGGACATGCAAATGGGGCCATAATTTATGCAAGGTGCACAGGGGCCATTGCATCTCATTATGGCTCCATTTGCATGCCATTAGCATGCAGGTCGTCGATCCTCAACGACTTGTGCCTGGCGCCCTGCCAGGCAGCAGCCATTGGGGACCGATGCCCCCTGCAGCCCGATCGCGGCATTCATCTAAAAGAAACCCTTCCCGTCCAATATCCCTGGTGGTTCAGTGGACTGCTATGTGCCCGATCATGGGCATCAGTAATATAACCCCCCCCACATCCAATATCCCTGGTGGTCCAGTGGACCGATCGCTGCCCGATCGCAGGCATCTGTAACTCATGAAATACTCCTACTACACTGGTGGTCTAGTGTACCCCCCTCCCACCCGTCCACACAGGCCCCCCGCCCCCCGTCAGCGGCAGGTGGCAACCGCCACCCGCCTGCCGCCCGGCCGACTGAAAGTTTAGGGCTGCACACCCATTGGTTCACAGCATGAGCCAATGGGCATGCAGCCCATACCGTACTACTCAGTCCAGATATGTGAATGAATCAAATGACTCAAATGAATGAATCAAACTATCAGCTACATCAACAATCTTTACAGAATTTTGGCAACCATAAAATGTTTTTTTTAAACTAGGAACACTTTGAAACCTAAGGGGGTTGACAGTGTCCCTTTAAATGTGGTGTAAGTAAGATCCAGCCACACATCCTGATGAAGAGAGCAATCTTGAAGCAGCTGGGTGCGTGGCTGGCATCATAGTCTGTATCCACACTTCTTCATTTTTGGCTTGCCATCCTGCTGTGAAGTGTGTGAATTCCTTTGCAGGGTGTGGTGTCACCTTGGATTTGTACACTGTACTTCAGGCTGGCTGCTTGTTGGACTCCACACCACCCAGGTCTGGAGTCTGCAGTCTTTCAAGTTTGGATATGAATGAACACCACTATAGTGGCAGCTGTGGACTGTCTGACTGGTACCCCCAACCCTACCTTAAACTGCACTGTACCCTTTCCTTTTTCTATTACTTTATCTCTCCAGTTGTCTTTCCTGTTCTATTGTTCTCGTTTTCTTTATTCTTCATTGTTAGCAAATACTCTCTATTTCTACCCTTGTCCTCTGCCATCCCTGCCTCTGGTGTCAGCGTGGTTCATCTGGTAGCACATCCACCTCTGGGCCAGAAGGATAGGTTTTATGTCCTAATGGCAAAAACAAAACAGTGATGTACAGTATCATGAGTGCACAACACCAAAAACAGGAATGGTGACAATGCACTACAGTGAGCCCAACATCGGCGGGCATCACAACACTCTATAAAGCCAAACTTCCCTTATGTTTTATGTGTGGGGGGGGTGCTGTGCCTACAACACCCCCTCACTTATTATAATCAGCTCTGACGGGGGACCTGACACTGGGGTACGGGAGGCAACTCGAGATGGGGCTATTCAGGGGAAGAGGGGAGATGGGGAACCATGGTGCACAGTTCCAGCGAATGGTGTAAATAAAACTAAGTACCACATGCACACTCGTAAAAAAAATCTGTACATACCTAGCAAGGTCCAAACCCGGGTCTTCTCGCACTGGAGGCACTGACTCAAGCCACAGCACCAAGCGGCCAGCTGAGAACTGTCTGGCCCAACTATCTCTGATATACATAGAAACATATAGAAACATAGACTTTGACGGCAGATAAGGACCGCTTGGCCCATCTAGTCTGCCCATTTCCCTACCTACAGGATAGGCTGTAGATCCTAGTTAACTAACAACCTATTTCTTCCTACCCCCCCACAAGAATTGCCTTATGTCTGTCCCATGCATTCTTGAATTCTCCCACAGTTTTAGACCCCACAACCTCCTCAGGAAGGCTGTTCCATGCATCCACTACCCTCTCTGTGAAATAATACTTCCTCACATTGCCCCTGAACTGCCCTCCTTCTATCTTTAAATTGTGTCCCCTTGTTCTTGCAAGTCTCTTTTTCTGAAAGATGCTACCCTCTTGGACTTTATTGATTCCACTGATGTACTTAAAAGTTTCTATCATGTCCCCCCTCTCCCTTCTTTCCTCAAGGGTATACATATTAAGCTCCTTTAGTCTCTCCCCATACGGCTTCTCTTGCAGACCCTGCACCATTTTAGTTGCCCTCCTCTGGACTACCGCTATCTTGTCTATGTCCCTTATGGAGATGGGGTCTCCAGAACTGGACACAGTACTCCAGATGGGGTCTCACCAATTGTCTGTACAGAGGATAACAATTCCTGTTTTCTGCTGCTGATGCCTCCCTATACATCCCAGTATACCCCAGCCCTCCCTACTGCCTTCTCACATTGCTTGCTAACCTTAAGATCATCTGATATGATTACCCCAGGTCCCTCTTCCTTTTTGTTGTTGTTACTACCTCCCACCCATTGTGTATTCTTCCCTGGGTTCTTGTTTCCCAGGTGCATTATTTTGCACTTCTTTGCATTGAATCCTAGCTGCCATACTTGACCATTCCTCCAACCTTGCCAAGTCCTTTTCATCCTTTCCACGCCTCCTGTGTATCAACCCTGTTGCAGATCTTTGTGTCATCTGCAAAAGGCATACTTTTCCTTCCAGTCCCTCTGCAATGTCACTGATGAAGACATTAAAAAGGACTGGACCCAATACTGAACCCTGCAGTACCCCACTAGTAACCTCTCTTTCTTCAGAGTGGACTCCATTTACAATTACCTTCTGTGTCCTGTTGTGCAGGCAATGTTTTACCCAGGCTACCACCCTGGGACCCACTCCCAGGTTGGTTAATTTGACTATACTTCTTCCCTATAGCTCCCTCTGCCATTCGCTTTACTCCTTAGTCACCATTATTCCCCTTGCAGTGTAGCTCATACCAAGCCTCACTATCCTCTTCCTTTCGCTCAGCTGACAGGTAGTCAAATTGAGTCACTCATATTGACTTGCCCATGTCACTGAATACCAAAGAATGTGGATTCTAGTCAAACACCGGGATTGGGTTCATGCCATCAATGTTGCTATCCAAGTGCACTACTGGGAGGGATGCTGTACTGTCAGGGTGTGATGTCGTTCAGATGAGATGTTAAGCCAAGATCTCTTCAGCACATCTCTTCTGCTGTCCAGGTAAGTGTCCAGATGGAAGTAAAAGAACCCAAGGCACTTTTCACAAGAGCAGGGCGATTTTGATTGTAGATTGCAAATAAAAAACAAACCGGTCATAACATAGAAATCAGTAAAGGAATCCGTAATGACAAATTACAAGGAATAAACCTGCATCTCAGATCTAATGACATAAGAAACGTAACAAAAAAAAATTGTAACTGCCTATGTTGTAAATTATAATTATAACTGGAGAAACTAAAAAAAAAAGAAATTCAGGTACAAAATTCATAATTATCAAGCCTGAGATACACACTCTGGCATAAAAGGATGCCCTCAAATCAGAAAAAAAAATCATCATGGCCCACCCCCAACGACTGAAGAACACAGAAAAATGTATATATTACAGGAACCCCAGGTACCATCATGTTGGAATTATCCAAGACACATTTCTCCCGAGTTTATTCCATACCTTCCAGGAAAGAGAAATCCACTCCCTAGTATATATCTCTCACACAGAGCCCCTGATTGCATGTTCTGGTTCAGCCACAAGTGAAACATGCTGTTGAAGGACCAGTTTGGATCATACCTGCCAAATAAAAAAAATCTTGCTACAGAGAACCATAAATATATGGTATGCATCTCATACCTATCCCATGCTGATCTTAAAATCCCTACGACTAATGGGTATCTGGTAACAGTTGAGCTGGTAGTATAGCCTAGGGGTTAGAGTAACAAGCTGTGCATGAGTTTAATATATCCAGCAGACCTGGATTTGTTTTCTACAATGTCCAGTTGCATACTGCGTGACTCTGAGCAAGTCACTTAGCCATCCTAGTGCTCCGGGGTCACCCCTTAAAACAGGCACTTGTACCTAGTGGGCATTACCAGGTTACCAAGAATAAGATAAAAAAATACCAGTTACTCAGTCCCCAAAGTGGAGAACAAAGGTTCACCCCATACATGAGCAACATGTAACCAAAGCTGCTTAACAAAGGGTCATTCCAAGAATAAATGTTATTGCATCCCACATAGGCTGCAACCCCCAACCTAGGACAAAGCCTTTCCTCAACTCCGAGTGTTTTTTTATTATGGATCCTCTAACAAATGCAGGGGATTTCCTTTGGTGTCCTGGCCAGTGTTCCCCTTCCCATAAAACTGGCTCATGCAATTGTGCAAGACTGTGGTTGGGTGGGTGTTCACGTGCAAAATGGCTGCCACTACACATTTACAGCCACTTTACTGCCAGCCTTTCATTGCCCATGAAGGGCTTGGGGATACAATATGTATAAAAGTGATTATATAAATACTTTTTCACCCTCTCTTTCTTCTGCTTTTCCTTCTACTTCTCTTCCCTTCCTCTACTGTCAGTACTGAAGCCTTCCCCTATGTTAATTGATTTTTCTTTTATTTTACAGGTCTGTCTGGGCATCGACTCTTGCCTATCCCACCAGTATATAAGAATAGTCTTATTTTGACCTGTTTTCTATTTATTGTATCTATTTTCCAAAGACCTATGGATCCTGTGTTACCCTTTCTTACCTTCTATTTTACAGGTACATTGGATACATCTCATGAGATCCTTGCCCTAGACACCCCACAATAAGGTAAGTGTGACTTCCATTTACCACCCACGTGGAGTGGATAGAGTGTAAATGTATATAAAAAAAAGATAGTATTGTTTTGTGCCAATGGGGCTGCCTGTCTCATTATTGCAGCCCCACCTTCCTTAAACTTCAGGTGGCATGCTGGGAGCCCACCCTGCATGCCAAATGCCCCTGTTAAAAAGAAAAAAAAAGTCCCACAATGTTTTCAGTTTTTTTAAACCTGTAAAACAGAAAAAGGTCCCTCGTTGAGTTTGGTGGCCCTTCCCCCAACCTGCCCCCACCCTTTGCACACCCTGCTCCAAACATCCCCCTCACCCCATACTTACCTCCGGAGTCCAGCATGATGATTTTCGGTGTACTGGGAACACGTCTGCACTCTTCAAAACCAGCCGTGAATTGAAGAAATGCCGGTAAACTGTATAATGGCATAAATAGGGTTTTTTCAGCTTTGGTGCATATCGCAGGCATTTTGAGGAATTCTGGCACCAAATTTTCAACATGGGGTTATTGGGACCATTCCTCATGAATTCAGCCACTGTCATGGTGTTATTCAATCCTGAAAGGTAATTTTGCAGTCACTGTACAGAATCACCTTTCGGGACCGATTTAACGAAACCACAGTGTCGCTGTTTATGAGGTGGGCTCTCGAAGAGCCTATGTTGCAAATTTGGTGAAAAAATCCAAAAGTGACTGTTTTAAAAGCATACATTGTGCAGTTTCCATGCACAATCTCTTAACTTTGTGAATTTGTAATATTTTCACTCCAGATTTTCAACATTGACATTTTTCCACTCCTCCTTATGAACACTACAGCTGTCATTTTACACATCCTGGCCAAAATGTGTTTTCGCACTTCTGGCACAGAATAGGCAGTGGCTGTGGGAAATCAGTGTTTGGGACAGATTAAGACTGAGCAAATGAAAGCGAGGGTGTGAGCAAGCTCATCTGAGCTCTGTCAGGACTGCTGCAGATTTCTTTGTGGGCAGAAAAAGGTGCCAACACAGGAAGGAGACCAGTACAAAAGGGCAGCCTGCAATGCTGGGAGAAACAGAACAAGCGAGTGAGAGAGGGGAAGTGAGGGGGCTCAACAGAGCTCTGTCGGGACTGCTGCAGATTTCTTTGTGGGCAGAAAAAGGCACCAACACAGGCAGGAGTCCAGTACAAAAGGGTAGCCTACAGCACTGGGAGAAACAGAACGAGCAAGTGAGAGGGGGAGTGAGCGAGCTCAACGGAGCTCTGTCAGGACTGCTGCAAATTTCTTTGTGGGTAGAAAAAGGTGCCAACACATTAAGGGGCCCAGTACAAAGGGTAGCCTGCAGCACCGGGAGAAACAGAAGGAGCGAGTGAGAGAAGGGGAGTGAGTGAGCTCAATGGAGCTCTGTTGGGACAGCTGTAAACTTCTTAGTGGGCAGAAAAAGGCACCAATGAAGGCAGGATCCCAGTACAAAAGGGCAGCCTGCAGCACCAGAAGAAACAGAATGAGCGAGTAAGAGAGGGGGAGTGAGCAAGCTCAATGGGGCTCTGTCAGGATTTTAGAGTTGCCCACCCACCTGCTCAGGGTCCTGCATTACAGCAGGGCCTCTGGTGTAGAGATAAAGCAATAACTGGATACTTTTACGATTGCTGTAATAATACAGATTTAGTTCTGTTTATTTCTGTAACTGAGCTGAGTAATACTTGGAGTGCAATATGATTTCTAACAGGCTAAGTGAAACTATGAGGGCTGAAAACAAAAAGTATGGTAGTTAAGGGGTTAAAAATGGACAAGGAGGGTTACGGATTGCTATAGTAATACAGTATCTAATGGATGAGATTTGAGATGGAATTAACTCAGTCAGCAAGGGGCCAGTAGGGGGACTAATGTGGGGGAAACCAGGAATTTGAGTAACTAGGGGCCTAACAGTTGTAGTAGGGTACAGAAAACAGGAGTAAGAGCCTGTAACATAAGATGGGGGCCAAAATGAGGCAGGTGCCACATGTCAATAGGGCGGGCATCTTTGGAAGGGTGGTGGGGTGTACAGCGTGTGGGCCTGCCATAATTCTGAACTGGGCTTGGAGGATGGGGGGGTGTATGCTCTGTAGACAACTAGCTGGTTTGAGGGAGAAACTGTAGAGGTTAGGGAAGAGTCTAAGTGGCAGGGCAGATGAGTATGGGAGGCATCCTGGCTGGGGGGATACGTGATGGCAAGGGGGATGGGAAGAACAACTGAGGACTGATACTGACCCCAGTATCAGAGCAGTAGCAGAAAAAGAGGCGAGGGAGGGCTCCTGATGGGGAAGAAGAGACCACGAGGTACCAAGGAAGAGAACAGACAGCTGTGGGCAGGAGGGACCAGAGGTGGGACCGGGGCACGGAGGGGAACAAGTAGGAGGGGGGACCGAAAGGGGGGAAGAGATGTAGGAGGGGTATTGACAAGAAATACATTCAAACCTCTGCTATGGGAGATGGGGGGAGCAGGAACATACTGAAGGGAGAGGACAAGCGGGGCATGACAGCAATGGCAACAGGTAGGGGAAGAGATAGCGAGGACAAAAGCGTAGAAGGGGGCTAGTATGGAAGGAGGGGTAACTGGAGAAGATAAGGATATAGGAAGGGGAATGATGGGAGGGGCATCGCTATCAAGGTCGAAGGGAATGGGGGCTCTAAATAAACAACAACGGTGATAGGAGGGGGGTTGGAAATTAGCAGGGAAGAAGGGGAGGTCAACATGGGAAGCCCAGTGGGAAGTAGTCAGGCTGGGAAGGGGTTCAAGGGGGATGGGAGGAAAAAGGCAGAGAAAAGAGGTGAGACAAAAGTAGGGGGTGCAGATACAGAAGTCACAAAGGGTGCAGTTGGCGGGGGTTAGGAGAAGGGAAGAATGAATACTGGGGTGGTGGAAGGGGCATTAGAAGGGAAAAGGGGTAAGGGACGGGGGTTGCTTGTCCTTGTACTGAAAGGGCTGAGATGGGTCAGAAGGGGGGAAGGCACAGATGTATTTGGGTTGAAGCTATCCTCGGGTTGACTGCAGGATGGGCAGGCACTGCTCAAATGTGCAGCGAGGGGGAGGAAAAAAACTCTTATTGTTGCATGTGGGTACAAAAGACTTGGTGGGGGAGACTGTGGAAGTCGTGAGGGGCAGGTTCTAGGAGTTGGTCAGGCAGTGTGAGAGCATAGGGGATCCGGTGGCATTCTCGGAGGTACTCCCAGTACCATGTGCAAGCATGGGGAGGAAGAGCAGGATCAAGGAGTTCAATGAGTGGCTGAGGGATTGGTGCCACACCAAAAATTATGGGTTAGTGACTAACTGGGGTAGGGTCTGGGGGAATAGTGACTTGTACATGGGGGACAGGCTACACTTGAGCAGGGAGGGGAGGGGATGGGTGTATTAAAGGTGGGATTAGAGGGGTAAATCTCTACTAAGGTGGACTGAAACTAGTGGGGGTGGTCAAAAGACAGGTTGGTAGAAAGGTCCAGACAGGGGAGCCTAATGAGCTCACCCCCCCAGATATAGGTAAAGGCAGAGGCGTAGTAACCCTGGGAGGGGGCAGGCAGAGTGGTGCAAGTGTAATACAGAAGGCACCACCAGCCGGTAAGAATAAGGAGGAGAAAGGGTGCAAACTACCAGAAGGAGGAGGAGGGACACAGGCCAAGGAGAAGAGTGAGGGGAAGGTGGGGTATGGGTGGAAGGTGGTCTCTCTCAATGCAAGAAGTCTGGGGAACAAAACTGTAGAGCTTCAGGGACTCCTTTCAGAGGGGAAGGTGGACATTGCTGCAGTGACAGACTTGGGCCACAGAGTACCATGATTGGGACTCAGCAATCCCGGGATACAGGATATACAACAGGGACCGGGGGGTTGGAAGGGGTTGGGTTGCACTCTGTGTGAGGGAAGGGATCAAATGCATAACGTACGAGGGAGAAGAGGAGAGGAGAGGACAGAGGCACTTTGGGTGCAACTCCTGGACTCCAAGGGCAGAAAGCTGAGGCTGGGAGTGGTGTACAGACCACCAACCCAATCCAGGGAACTGGATAGGGAGTTGGCAGAGCAAATAAGGAGGGTCTGTAGAAGGGGGAGTGTGGTGATAGTGGGGGATTTTAACCTACCAGGGGTTGACTGGAGCACCCCAGCCACTAGCAGTACCGGGGGCAGGTGCTCATTGATGCATTCCAGGTGGCCTTCTCATGCAATTGGTTAGTGAGCCTACAAGACTTGGTAGCACTCTGGACCTAGTAATGGCAAATGGGGAGGAGGTGAGGGAGTTAAGGGTGGAGGACCTACTAGCTGGTAGCGACCACCAAATAGTGTGGTTTGTTCTCACACTGGGCATGGAGACAGGAGGCACAGGCACTAAGGGGGTGGACATTAGTAGGCTCGACTTTGGGAGGATGGGAGCAATACTGTGAGGGAGACTCCAGGATATAAGGGTGGGGATGGATGCAGAACAAAAGTGGGGAGTCATAAAGACTGGGCTAACAGAGGCCACAGTAGCCTGCACCAGGGCCAGGAGTAAGAAGAGCAGAGCCAAGAAACCATGCTGGCTGAACAAGGAAGTGCTGCAAGGGGTAAGGGCATAGAGGGATGCATTCTGGAAGTACAAGAGAACAGGGAAGGGAGAGGATAAGGAGGCTTACAGGAGTTGGTCAAGGGAGGTGGCCAGTGGATGAAAAAAGCTAAGGCCTCCAGGGAATTAAGGTTAACATGGGGAATAAAGGGCGGGGAATAGGACTTTTCAAGGTATGTCAGGGAAAAGAGTAAGTGCAAGGAACATATTGTGAGGATAACGCGGAGAGCGGATTGAGTGGAAAAGGGGGAGGAGCAAGTGGAAATTCTAAATTAGTGCTTCTGCTCCATTTTCATGAAGGAGAGGGATGGTCCACTACCAGCATGGGCTGGGGTGTTGGGGTAAGGGGGGTGACATACAAAGTGATCACAGGGACTAGGGTGCTAGAGGGGCTGAGGGCAGTTAAGGTGGACAAGGCACCAGGTCCTGATGGCATCCACCCCAGGGTGCTGAAAGAGATGGTGGAGCTGTTGACTGAACTACTGACAGATCTGTTCAACACCACCCTGGAAATGGGGTGTATGCCCCAGGACTGGAGGGTGGCCCTTGTGGTGCCCATACACAAAAGTGGGCCTAGGGAAGAGCCAGGAAATTATTGGCCAGTAAGTCTCACTTCCATAGTGCGTAAGCTTATGGAGGCGATACTGAAGGAGAGGCTGGTGGCATTCCTAGGCAGTAATAGCCTCCATGATGGGCAGCAACATGGGTTCGTCTCAGGGAGGTCTTGTCTAACCAACCTAATAGAGTATTATAACTGGGTGACAAGGGAGTTGGACAGGGGCTATGTGGTACATGTCCTGTACTTGGACTTCAGTAAGGCCTTTGATACAGTGCCTCATGGGAGACTGGGGGGGAGGTGACAGCAGTAGGGGTGGGAAAAAAGCTGACTAAATGGATAGAGACCTGGTTACAGGGGAGGGTGCAGAGGGTGGTCGTGCTCTCAGCACCCAGAACAGTGACAAGCAGGGTGCCACAGGGGTCAGTGGTTGGCCTGGAGCTATTTGGGCTCTTTATCTCTGATATAGCACACAGAGTGGGGAGCATGGTTAGTCTGTTCGCAGATGATACCAAGTTGGGGGCAGTGGTGGACAAAGAGGACGGATGGGAAAAAACTGCAGTGGGACCTAACTAAGCCAGAGATATGGTCGGTGGAGTGGCAGCTAGACTTCAATGTAAACAAGTGTAAGGTGATGCATTTCAGGCCAAAGAACCAGAATAGGGACTATTGGTTGGGGGTGAGGTTGGGGGTCACAGAGGAGGAGGAGGAGGAGGAGAAGGACCTAGGGGTGTTGGTAACTGGGAGTATGAACAACTCAGCCCAGTGTAGGAGAGCAGCAGCGAAGGCAAAGAGGATGCTGGGGTGCATCGCAAGGGGGTTCCCATCCAGACACAGAGATGTGATCCTATCTCTCTACAGATCATTGGTCAGACCACACCTGGAGTACTGTGTGCAATACTGGAGGCCATACCTGAGGAGAGATATAAAGTTACTGGAGGGGGTGCAAAGGAGGGTAACACAAATGTTAAAGGGGATGGAAGGAAAGGAATATGAAGTTAGGATAAATGAGCTGAACATGTACACACTGGAGGAGAGGAGGGATGGGGGGATATGATTGAAGCGTTTAAATACCTGAGGAGGATAAATAAACCTAGCACTGAGGGGGTGTTTAAACTGAGGAGTGGAAGAGAGATGAGGGGGCATGGACTAAGGTTGGAAGGGGGACATTTCAAGAGGGAAATGAGGAGGCAATACTTCACTGACAGAGTGGTGCCTAGTTGGAATGCGTTACCAGAGGCAGTGGTAACATGTAGGACAGTCAATAGCTTTAAGAAGGACTGGGATAATGCAAGAGGAAGAGTCAGGGGGGCAGGGGCTGGGACAAGTGGGGGAGGAACTGAGGGGGAGGAGGCTGGGTCAGGTGCAATCTAGGGTGCTAGCTGCACACTTGGGCAGATTTAGAGAGACTGATTGGTCTGTTCTGCTGGCAGATTCGTATGTTCGGATGTATGTTTATATGTAAAATCACAGTGAAGCTGTTCATGAGCAGAGGTCCTAAAATGCCTATGTTGAAAACTTGGTGACAAATGTCCACAAAATAACTGTGTTACAAGCATGTGTTGTGCAGTTTCTACGCACCCTCGTAACTTCGCAGATTTGTAGTACTTTCACTCCAGATTTCCAACACTGGCATTTTTCAGACCTTCTTATGAACAGTACAGCTGTAATTTTTTACATCCTGCCCAAAATATGTGTTCACACATCTGGAGCAGAAAAGCATGGTTGCTGTGGGAAATCAGTGTTTGAAACAGATTAAGAAAATCATACTGACACTGTTCATGAGCAGAGTTCACAAAATGCCTATGTCGAAAATTTGGCAAAATATTTCCACTAAATGACTGTTACGCGCATGCATTGCACAGTTTCCACGTACACTCAGAAGTTATAACATTTTTATTTTTTCACTACTGATTTTCAACATTGCCATCTCTTCGCACCTTCCTATGAATGGTGCAGATGTCATTCTTTACATCCTGCCTGATCTGTGTTTTTTATACATCTGGTGCACAATGGCAGTCGCTGTGGGAACTCAAAGTTCAGGACACATTGAAAAACTCACAGTGCCACTGTTCATGAGAAGAGGTTGCAAGTGCTTTCATGAGGCGGGGGTCACCAAAAAGGCAATGCTGAAAATTTTTAGTGCAAATACCAATAAACACCTGGGGTGTTAGTGTTTCTAACCATAACGTCCCACCCTGTACAGACTGACAGGCATCAGGGGCGTGCCTTTGGATTGCTGACTGTAATGCTCGTGCCGTTCCACCCCCACCACCCTGTAACCAGTGACAGGCATTGAGGTGTGCCTTGGACTCTTCAGCCCCAAAGTTCACCCCACTTTCTTACATTGCACCCATTTCAGCGTATGTCCTTATGGAGTGGGGTGACTAAAATGCTGAACACCCCAAGGCACACCTCAACACTTGGTGTCTGCAGGATAGGGTGAGGTGAAATGGCATGAATGTTATGGGAGACAACTCAAATGCATACCCCATTGTCTGTCCGTCTCTGCAGGTTGGAGGTGGGGTTGGCGTGAAGTTCAATACTTCACTGCCATTCCTACTCTGCATCTGTCGAACTCCTGCATTTCCGATGCTAATACCAGCAAGCAAGCATTCGGCATTGACAAATGCTTGTTCTTAGCTGCTGCTATCCCCTTACTGTATAATTTGAACTTGAATGCATTGTCAGCTGGACTGGGCATTGGGAGGTATTCGGGCTATCTTAGGGTTTTACTGTGTCAAAATTGTCTTCTGTAATTTTGTACATAACTGAAATACATTTTGTCAGTGGTTTTGGGCTGTGGGAAGTAGCGGGTCAAGCCAGGGACTTTACTGTATCAATCCTGTTTAGAGGGAAAGCATTAACTACTTGATTTAATGCTTGGTACTTGTATTGCCTTCCTTTGCTCTTCCTGTCAAACCTCCATCTCCCATTTCTCTCTCTCTGTTTCTCTCTTTCCCCCAGTTTTACTTTCCTCGTCAATCCCTCAGCCCCCCCCTGCCCCACACAACCTGCTCTCTCTCTGATATTCTGTAGTCTGGGCTACTTTCACTGGCGCCAGGCTTAGACCCCACTACAGTGTCTCTTTTCTTCCCCCCGCCCTCTCCTGCTATCTCCAACTATTTCTCCATGCCCCCTGATTCTAGTTAATTGCTCCCTATTGTATCTGCCTGCTTAACCTTTGTCCTCCTCTCAGTTATCCCCTTAGGCAGAGAACCTCACCTTTGACTGGGTGCTCCACCACTCCCTGCAGCTGGGGCTGAATAGCCAGCTGACTGCACTGCCTCTTCTCGCCCGCTGGCAAAGCTCCTATCCAGGTACAGTCTGCAGAAAGCTCCAGTGTCCCCAGGCAGGCGCTGATTGGGCCATGTCTTTCACTCCCGGCTCGCCATTGGATGCCTCCTTTATGGCTTTGAATTTGATGGGCCATCTCTGAAGTCTGCTGCTTGCAAGCAGAACTGCTGGTCTCAGCTCACCCCAAACTTAATGTGGCTGTTTTATTTGACTCCTGCTAATTTTTATTAGCTGCTGCTATCCCCTTACTGTATAATATGTCCCACCAACCGCTCCAACCATGGCCCCTATTAAATGCCCTAATAGCTCTGCCTACTTCCAACCACAAATCAACTGCCAACCACTACTACTTGATTCCAACCTTCAGCTGGTTAATCTGCGCCCCACTCCCCAGCATTCCTGCATTCCATCCTGCCTCTGAGCCTCTAATTACAAGTATTAGAACCAAAAACAAGTACTGAGAAATATTCTCTTTCACTCAGCATACATTCTAAGACCACAACCTTAATTTAGATAATTCCTGCTAGCTGGCACTACCTTGTCTCTCATGCCCGCATGCTAGCTACTGTATAATAAGTTGCTAAAAGACAGTCCTCCCTATGATTACTAGCTAAATTCCTTCCTCAAACCCACTAATCTACTCTCACCGACCAATTTAAAACCTAACCTAATTGTGATCATCTCTACCCTATCTTCTCTTCTTTATTAATCCTAATTTCCTCATTATGAACACTAATCTACTACACCTGGCCAACATAACTAGCATTAGTTTTTGTCTGACACCCATTTAACCCCGCTATCATTTAGCTACAAGTATGCTGCTCCTGTTCCTTGCCTGCATCCCCCTTCTCTTCACTCCCACATCCCTTCCCCCCTCATCTGAGCCCTCTTCCCCTCTCCCAACACCATCCTGCCCTCCTTCATTTTCACCTACCCTTACCTCTTCCTGCTGGTCCACAGTCCCCCTATTCCACACTGCGACCACCTGCCAGGTTCCTCAATGGATCAGGACTCCACTTGGCTGCCATACGAGCCATTACCGCGCACGGCAATTTGGTAACTGTCACCTCCCCATCCAACAGCCGGTCATGCTCATCGATAACGAAGTGTTCAACTATAGTATCTCATTTGCTAATATTACTCCTTCTTCTCACATCCAGTGACATTGAGTCCAACCCTGCCCCCTCCCAGTGACACAACCAATTTTCCAAAGGGGTTAAGTTAAGTCCACCTAAATATCAGAAGCCTCCTCCCCAAAATTGACCTCTTACAGCCACTTGTTTTGCACCTGAAACCCAGCATTCTCGTCATCTCTGAGATGTGGCTCAGCAATAAAATCCTAGACACAGACATCTCCATCCCTGGTTACTCTATCGTATGCCAAGATCGTAAGCCCAGGGCTGGGGGTGTCACTATGTATGTCTCCTCCTCTATCAAATATTCTATCTGCCTATCTCCTTCCCCTCAGTCTTCAAGCTCCTACTGATAAAATTATCCCTACCCTCCTCCCTTCCCATCTATGTTGGCGGTGTCTGCTGCTTTCCCAACCTCTGTCTCTGAGCTTTCCTCTATCTCCGATCTCCTCTCCTCCATCATCATTTCGCTTGCCACCCCTGGGGAACTGTACCTCTTAGGGGATTTTTGCATAAACTGGTTCACCAGCAAACAGTCCAAAGTCTGCTCCCATGCAGCATCCCTAAACCTAAAGGAATTAATAGCAGACGCTACGCACCTAAACTATAAAACTGGCAAACATACCTCACTCAACTGGGTTCTGTCTTCACACCCCCACCATGTCATCAAGTCTGGTACACTCCCTGATGCCCTTAGTGAACACTACATTGTTTACTGCATGCGCAAGATCCACTGTGCAAAGTCCCCTCCTGCCAGTCTTAAAATCTGCTTTTTCCGTTCCCTCGACATCTCCGCCATCCTTAGCAAGCTATCCTGTATCGACGGATTGCCCATCTCTGCTGCCCCCTCTGTTGACACAGTCCTGTCCTTCTTTTCCATGAAATTCCTATCTGTCTGGAACCATCATGCCCTGCTTAAAAATGCAAGGGTCCGAGGTAACCATCTGCCCTGGATCACTGCTGAACTTATTACCTATCAACGTGCACGTGAACAGTTGTGGGTCACATACAAGACCTCATGCACCTAACAAGACCTTCAACGCTATCGCACACTCCGTAATGCCTGTACCGTGACACCCACCTTGCTAAAGCAGACTACTTCAACACCTCCTTCCACAACAACTTAAATAACCCTTCCAAATTCTGGAAGATCATCTACGCCTTGTTTTCCCCACCTTCCCAACCCCTCCTCCATTCCTAAAAATAGGCCCCCGTTTAATTGATGATCCACCTACTGTGGATGTGGAATTCAATAACTTCTTTAGTACTTGTGCCTCTTCCCTCCTTCCAGCTGTCCCACCTTTTACTCTCCCATCCTCTAATGCTCCCCTCTATCCTCAGTCCCTACCACCTCAGGCTTCACCGTTGAACCTGTCCACCCAAATAACACCCTGCAGGTTTTACTTGCCCTGAATCCTAACAAAGTAAAAAGCCCTGATGGCCTTGACTGTAAGCTTCTTCACCTGTCTGCCCAGGCCATTACTCTCCCCCGACATATCTCCTGAACTTTTCCTTCTCGCACGCAACTGTACCCATGATTTGGAAATCTGCTACCGTGGTCCCTCTCCCCAAAGGAGGGCAACTCCTCCAGTCCCAGCAATTTCTGTCCCATATCCTTACTGCCTATCCTGGTTAAGGTCCAAGAGCACCTGGTGCTGGAGCAGCTCTCCAACTTCCTCAACTCCTCCTCCTTCTTCACTCTTTCCAGTCTGGCTTCAATAAAGAACACTCCACAACCACCTCATTCCTCGGGCTCACTGATTCCATTCTCACTGGGATGGACCAGGGATGCATCACCTCTGCCATCTTTGTCGATCGGGCCAAAGCCTTTGACACTGTCACCCACTCCCTTCTCCTCTTCAAGTTGACAGCAGCTGGCCTCTCCAATACAGCCACTGACTGGTTCTGATCCTACCTCACTGGCCGGTCCCAATCTGTCAGAGTCGGCAATTCAACCTCCCCCCTACTTAAATACAGGTGTCCCCCAAGGCTCAGTACTCGGACCTATTCTCTTTTCCATATTCCTGAATGACCTTCCCAATGCCTGCTCATTTGCTAGCATACATATGTACGTAAGCAGATGACACCATGTTTTTTTTTTTTTTTTTATGATTCTCTTTATCTTCCCCGGCTCTGGAACTCTCTCAGGCTTCGACTCATCCCCTCACTCTACCACCCGCTGTGACCGTTACCTACCTCAAGGTCATTACATCCTCCCATGGGGCCCTGGGGGGGGTTCAAGCCCCACCAGGAGGAGATCGGGGCAGAGGTGGCGGTCCAGCGCTACGCGTGGAGGGTGACACTGCAGGCCACCATCATCCAGGCCGGGAGGGGTATTTTCTTTTTTCCCTTAACTCCTTGCCCTCCTCCCATTGTGGTGCAACCTGACATCATGGCGCATAGCAGCCCTGCCGACATCAGCCACAAACAGCTGTGCTGTCCATGTTCTGCAGTGCTCTCGGACCCCACCGGGGGCCGCTGGAATGCTGACCAAGCCCCAACCCTTCCCCCAGTAGAGGAGAGTAGCCCAGTGGGTGCTCGAGCCTCACTCTCCCCTGCGGATCCCTGGCACCCGAGCTCACTCCCAAACTCGGGTCGCTAGCGTGGCTCGAGTTGTGGCATCCAGCACCTCAACCCTCGGCACCACCGGACACCATGTTATTCTTCTCTGGAAGTTCCCCAGCTGAAGTGAATACCAATCTTCAACTGGATTTCAACAATGTCCAGCACTGGTTTAATGCTAACCAACTCTCACTGACTGTCAAAAAACAGTCTCTATGACCTTTGGCACCAGACTAAAGCTTTCCAGACTGTACTCCAACCCCAGCTTTCATACCCTGTCTGGGTCCAAACTGGACGATGTCCCTTTTTTTAAGTACCTTGGGCTGTGGCTAGATAAAAATGTAGACTTCAGTGTACACGTTGATGCCATTCACAAAAAGCTTCTCCCCAAGCTCGGTGCCCTGTACAGACACCGCAGCTGCCTGCCCAAGCAAGCCAGGCATGATATTGTCCAAAAAAAAATGATACACACAGTCTTTGACTTTGGGGACATCGCCTACAGTTCTGCCCCTAAGACCATCCTAGCCAGGCTGGACACTCTCTTCAACTCCTTCTGCTGCTTTGCCCTTGGTTGCCCCCCTCTCACCCACCACTGCAATCTCTATACCTCCCTCTCCTTCCCCCCCCCTTGCCACCTGGCGCCTGTCCCATACGGCTAAACTAGTAGGTAAATACTGGCTCAGTTTTCTGCCATCTTATCTGTCTTCCCTCTTGTTGATCCCCCCACCTCCTCCTTCCACTCACTTCGATCCTCAACACACAGAATGCTCGCCCTCCCACTGCGGCGTACATCATCTGGTCACAATGCCTTCTCATACTCATTCCCTAGATCCTGGAACTTCCTTCTCCTTAAAATTCTCTCTGACCAAACCCACCAGTCCCTTGCTCACCTTCTTTGGAAGCACACAGCTCACTGCTGCAATTGCAACTAACCCTCCCCTACCTACCCCCTTTCTCTATCTTATCTATCTGCTGCACCCCTCTAGTCTCCATACACTAACTTTCCAATATCCCTTCCTCTACCTTGCCAGCTCCTCCACCCCTCACTTCCCCCTCCCATCATCTTCCCCTCTCCTCTTACTCTACATCTCTGCCTTCCCCAGCCCACTTCCCCCTTGCAGGGTTCTCTACATCCTGAAGTGGTGATGGTCCTGGCTACCCGCTCCCTTACCTTTCCTCCTCTAAACTGCCCCCCTCCACCACTTACTCTGACATCTCCCATCTGTCTTTCTCCCCATTTCACCATCTCTTTCTTCTCCTGCCAGCTCCCCATCCCTCTTACAGGGTTCCCAGTATCCTGAAGGGCTGAAGGTCCTGGCTCCAACATCCTCCATCGACCCCTCTCCCCCCCATCCCTATCTCTATTCTTCTCCTGCCAGCTCCCCATCCCTCTTACAGGGTTCCCAGTATCCTGAAGGGCTGAAGGTCCTGGCTCCAACATCCTCCATCGACCCCTCTCCCCCCCATCCCTATCTCTATTCTTCTTCTGCCAGCTCCCAGTCCCCCTTGCTGAGTTCTCTGCATCCTGAAGTGGTGATCATCCTGGCTACCCACTCCCTCTACCTTCCTTCCTCCTCCTTGCAGGTTTCTTTTCACCCTCAAGGGGTGATGGTCCTGGCTACCTTACCTCCCCCGATCTTTCCTCCTATAAACTGCCTCATCTCTATTCCTCTTCCGTCAGCTCCCAGTCCCCCTTACAGAGTTCCTAACATCCTGAAGAGGAGTAGTACCTGGCTACCCATCTCCCCTCTTTGCAGGGTTCTCAACATCCTGAAGTGGAATAGGCCCTGTCTAGTCACCGATGTCTAGAATCACTCCCACCTTAAAATAAGCACTTACATCCCATGCCTACCCCAACCCCATAACTACTAGCACTATCCTTGAATGCCACCACCTCTGCACTGCTTGCTCTGTTCTCAGCTACCTCTTTACCCCTTTAACTGGGTTAGTTACAAGGTTTAATTCTAATGTTGTGTACACACAAAAAAAATTGCTGTCCATTACGTTATCATGTTTTTGTGATGTATTGTGTTTCAGAATATCTGTTTATTCTGCCCTACTATTTCTAATTTTATAGTATCATAGTAAAAGCCAGCAGAATAGGTCTCATGGTCTATTGTGTCTGCTTGGAAGCTAGCCCCCTACTGGGAGCTCGCTCCTCCATCCCCCCAGCCCCAGAGGTGGCCCTCCCTGGCCTCAGTTTCCCCCTGTACCTGTCCCAACCTTTCTTGAATCCTTCCACTGTGGTCTCTTCCACCAGACTCCTGGGCAGTGCGTTCCATGGTTCCACCACCCTCTCTGTGAAGAAGTGTCTCCAGAGCTCCCCCTTGTACTTCCCCCTTCCAGCTTCCTCTCATGCCCTCTGGTAGTTCCCCCCCTTCTTAAGCCTGAACACTTCCCTGGATCTGTGCTTATTTATCCCCTTTACATACTTGAAAGTCTCTCTCATGTCCCCTCTGTCCCTCCTCTCCTTCAATGTGTACAGAATGAGTTCATCCAGTCTCTCCTCATAGGTCCTACCCTCCATGCCCTGACTCATCCCAGTCTCCCTCCTCTGGACCCTCTCCAGCAGCGCTATGTCCCTCTTAAGATGGGGTCTCCAGAACTGCACACAGTACTCAAGATGAGGCCTGACCAGGGCATTATACAGAGGGAGGATCACCTCCCTCCTCCTATAGGTAATCCCCCTGGTTATGCAGCCCAGTATTCTGTTTGCTTTTGCTGCAGCTCTTCAACAATTCTCTGTGTTATTCATTTTGCTGCCCACCATTATCCCTAAGTCCCTCTCACCCGATGTGACTTGCAGTGTGGTCTTTATTACCTGGATTGTATGAGGAATGCATATGTTCTGTACACCTGTTCTATTGGCTGCTGGTTCTCTCCTAATCTAATGTAACCCTCCCCACCCCACAGGATGCTTCTGGAAATGAACTGTTCACAGTTCATGTTGCTTTCCTGGTGAATCTCTTTTAAATGAAATAAAAATGCTTCACCTCCACATGTTCTGATATTAGGACAGCCAGTAGAGCACTATCACTTGACCTTAGGTGGTAGCCACTATTCACTGGTTGTAGAAGTGAAGCAAGGGATGAGGGCTGCCCATTTTGCAATATGCTAAAGATCACACCTTCAAAACTATTATCTCATAGAAAATATGGAGGGGGGGGCAACCCAGCAGTGGTAAGTGAGCAGGGAAGATGCCAGTGCAAAAAGGCAGATAGTGTTGTACATCACACCCCATCTGAGGAGAGTAGCTTTAAAGGCTGTGAAGTACATTGGGACACCATAGAGAAGCTTGGGGAAGGGCATCCCCCTGGCGATGGCAAGGTATGCCTGTAGGATCAGGTCACAGCCCACTTTATATGAGACGCCCAATGTGGAGCTCACAGACTTGCAGACACTCGTGACATGAGATGAGTAATCAAGCAAGGGGTTAAGTGTGACTCCAAGTTACATGAACGAGGAGGCAGTGGGGACCAAGCTACCATCATGGTATATTATAGATAGAGGGGATGGGCATGCTCTTAATTTGAGGAATGTACCAAATAGCATGGATTGCATTTTAGTCATATTTAGAATCCATTTGTTCTCAGAGAACCAGGTGTGCACTCATTGTAGGTCAGCTGTCAGGTGTTGATGGTTTTGGTCACTGTTTTTGGAGCAGGCATACAGAACTAGATCATCAGTTCACAGAATATCAGAGCAGTTATTCAGGCTTTGAGTTATGGCACGACTAAAGTGGCTATTAAATCCAGCTGTAAATGGTTCCATCTGTGTTAAAACAGCTGCTAATATCGTAAAAAAAAATATTATGCAAGGTTAGCACCCCAACAAACTGAAAAAATGAAATAAAATCTGACAAACAGCTATGCCCACTTTAAAAGGAGGTGCAGTTCGTGGATATAATTACTACCTGCTTCCACTCCCCTCATGACCACCCAAAAGGCAAATTTCATACCCTGTACCTGCCTGATAGGTCTTTTGCTTTGCATAGGGGCAACAGGACCCTGCAAGAATCAAGCTATAGATCTAGCGCCATTCCCTACAGGTCTTTTATTTCATGTCAGGCCAACAGACCCCTGCAAAAAGCATACTACAGATCAAGTGCCATTCCCTACAGGTCTGTTGCTTCATCTAAGGCCCACAGGGCCTGCATGAAACATGCTATATATCTAATGCCATTCCCTACAGGTCTGTTACTTCTTGTAATGCCCACAGGACCCTGCACGAAACATGCTAATATCTAGTATCATTCCCTATAGGTCTGTTACTTCATGTAAGGCCCACAGAGCCCTGCACAAAGCATGCTACAGATCCAGTGCCATTTCCAACAGGTCTGCTACTTTATGTAAGGCCAACAGGCCCCTGCAAGATGCATGCTACAGATACAGTACCACTCTCTACATGTCTGCTACTTCATATAAGAGCAATAGGGCCCTGTGCAAAGCATGCTATGGATCCAATGTCATTTCCTACAGGTCTGTTACTTCACAAAAGGCAAACAGGGCCATGTGCAAAGCATCCTAGAGGCCAAAGGACTACAGGACAGCAGACAGCATGGCTTCATACGTGGCAGATCCTGCCAAACCAACCTGGTTGAGTTCTATGACTGGGTAACTAGGCAACTGGACAGGGGACATGCAGTGGATGTCCTGTATCTGACTTCAGTAAGGCATTTGACTAGTGCCACATGGAAGACTGGAAGGAAGTTAGTAGGCACAGGGGCGGGTGCAAAGCTGGTGAGGTGGGTAGGAAACTGGCTGCAGGAAGGCACAGAGGCTGGTGGTGGTGGGTGGGGAGCTTTCACACCCAAGGGCAGTGACGAGTGGTGTTCCACAGGGCTCGGTGTTGGGACCAGTGTTGTTTGGGATATTCATTGCAGACATATCATGGGACATCAAGAGCAAGATCAGTCTGTTTGCTGATGATACCAAGGTAGGCGCAGTGGTGGATGACCTAGGGGGATGGTAGGGGTTGCAGGATGATCTGGCAAAGCTTGAAACCTGGTCAGACACCTGGCAACTGGGCTTTAATGCCAAAAAGTGGAAGGTGCTTCATTTTGGGATGAAGAACCCAAGGAGGAGTTACCAACTAGGGGGAGTGCAGCTAGCCCAGATGAGGAGGAGAAGGATCTGGGTGTGCTTATTACAGGGTCACTGAACAACCCGGCACAATGTAGGAAGGCAGCTGTAAAGGCCAACAAAATGCTGGATTGTATTGCAAGGGGTATATCCTCGAGGAGGGAGGAGGTGATTCTGCCACTGTATAGGTCATTAGTTAGACCACACCTGGAGTACTGCGTGCAGTACTGGCGTCCGTATCTGAAGAGGGACATTAAGTTACTGGAGGGGGTGCAGCGCAGAGTGACAAAGATGTTCAAGGGGCTGGGGGACTTATCATACGAGAGGAGGTTGAAGGAGTTGAACATGTACTCACTGGAGGAGAAGAGAGACAGGGGTGACATGATTGAAACCTTTAAATACATGAAAGGAATAAACAAGACAAGTACAGAGGGGCTGTTCAAAGTAAGGGAGGGGAGGGCCACCAGGGGTCATGATATGAGACTCTAGCGAGGAAGGTTCAGGAGGGAGATAAGGAGACACTTTTTTACAGAGAGGGTGGTGGCTGGGTGGAATGCGTTACCTGCTGAAGTGGTATGCAGTAGAACAGTGGACTGCTTCAAACGAGGATGGGACAGGTCAAGGGGGAGGGTTAATGAAGGGGAAGGGTGGAAGGGAGGGGCAGCTGCAGAATATGGGGTGCTAGCTGCACATTCGAGCAGACTTGATAGACCTCTAGGCCTTTATCTGCTGGCAAATTTCGTATGTTCGTATGCTACATATCCAGTTCCATTTCCTACAGTCTTCTACTTTGTGTGAGGACAACAGAGCCCTGCCTGAAGAATGTCACAGATCCAGTGCCATTTCATACAGTTCTGCTACCTCATTAAAAGCCCCACAGCCATAGGACCCAGCGCAAACAATACTATAGATACAGTGCCATTCCCAACAGATCTAGTATTTATGTAAGGTGCACAGGACACTGCTCCCCTAGGCAATCTACTTTCTCTGATACCTTTTCTCCACCTCTCTTAATACCCTCCTTACATGCTTCTCTCTCTCATCCCTTACCCTCTTCCTTTGCTTCCCACCACTCTCCCTTTTCCTCTCCTCCCTGTTTATGCTCTCCCAAGCTAATGACCACATAATGGCACTTATTGTATGTCTGTTTATACCTTTCTCTTGCAATGCCTGTTTTTTTCTCACGTTTTCTGATCTTGTTTTTCTTTTGACTTTCTCCAAACTGTATTGACTGTATTATACTGAACACTGTTTCTCCATACCCTAAGTTTGATTGTATGTGATTCCCCTCCTCACTGTGTTACATATCTCATGTGCTGTGTCACATGTTTGCTCATGTATTTCAAACTGTTCTCTCCCAGGTCGTGCCTGAAAATAGGCATTCTTATGCCTAGTGCACCCCACCCAGTTACCAAAAGCAAATAAATAAATAAAGCATGCTACAGATCCCATGCCATTCCCTACAGGTCAATTACTTTATGTAAAGCCCACAGGGTCCTGAATGAAGCATACTACAGATCCTGTGCCATTTTCTACAGGTATGCTACTTCACATAAGGTCCATAGTACCCTGCACAAAGCATGCTACAGATCCAGTACCATTTCTACAGGTCACTTACTTCATGTGAAGCCCACAGGGCCCTGTGCAAAGCATGCTACAGATCTAGTGCCCTTCCCCGCAGGTCTACTACTTAATGTAAGGCTTATAGGGCCCTGTACAAAGCATGCTTCAGATCCAGTACCATTCCCTACAGATCTGCTACTTTGTGTAAGGCCTGCAGGGCTACAGACAACATGCTATAGATCAGTGCCATTCCTTACAGGTCTTCTTATTCATGTATGGCCCACATTATCCTGCACAAAGCATGTTATAGATCCAGTGCCATTACTTGCAGGTCTGTTACTTCAAGTAAGGCACACATGGCACAGCATGAAGCATGCTACAGATCCATTCCCATTCCATATATGTCCTCTACTTCATGTAAGGCCCAAAGAACCCTGTGAAAAGCATGCTGCAGATCCAGTGCCATTCCCTACAGGTCTGCCACTTCATGTAAGGCACACAGGACCCTGCACAAAGCATGCTATAGAAACATAAAATTTGATGGCAGATAAGGACCACTTGGCCCACCTAGTCTGCCCCTTTCCCTACCTAATGGATAAGCTGTAGATCCTTGTTAACAAACAGCCTATTTCCTCCTACCCCCCCAACTAGAATTACCTTATGTCTGTCCCACGCATTCATGAATTCCCCCACTGTTTTTGACTCCACTATCTCCTCAGGAAGGCTATTCCATTCATCCACAACCCTCTCTGTGAAAAAATACTTCCTCACATTACCTCTGAACCACCCCCATCTTCAAATGGTGCCCCCTTGTTCTTGCACATCTCTTTTTCTGAAAGATGCTACTCTCTTGGACTTTGTTGATTCCCTTAAGGTACTTGAAACTTCTGTCACATCCACCCTCTCCTCGAGGGTATACATATTACAGTCCTTTAATCTATCTTCATATGTCTTCTGGTTTAGACCCTGCACCATTTTAGTTGCCCTCCTCTGGAAAGCCTCCATCCTGTCTATGTCCTTGCGGTGATGGGGTCTCTAGAACTGCATGCAGTACTTCAGATGGGGTCTCACCAACTATCTGTACAGAGGGTTAACAATTTCCTGTTTTTTACTGGTGATGCTACTCCCTATGTGTCCCAGTATCTTGCTAGCCCTCCTTATTGCCTTCTCACATTGTTTTCCCACCTTAAGGTTTTCTGATATGATCACCCCCAGGTCCCTTTCCATTTTTGTTGTTGTTAGTAGCTCACCCCCCATTGTGTACTCTTCCCCTAGGTTTTTGTTTCCCAGGTGCATTTCTTTGCACTTCTTTGTGTTGAATCTAAGCTGCCCTACCTTTGAAAATTGCTCCAACCTTGCCAAGTCCCATTGCATCCTTTCCACCCCACCTTCTTTATCAACCCTGCTGCAGATCTTTGTGTCATCTGCAAAGAGACATACTTTTCTTTCCAGTCCATCTGCAATGTCACTTATAAAGACATTAAAGAAGACTGGTCCCAGTACTGAACCCCATGGTACCCTGCTAGTAACCCCCCCTTCTTCAGAGTGGACTCTGTTTATTATTACTCTCTGCGTCCTGTTGTCCAGATAATTTGTTTTACCCAGGCTACCACCTTGGGGCCCACTCCAAGGCTGGCTAACTTGTATATTAATCTTTTATGTGGGACTGTGTCAAATTCCTTGTTAAAGTATAGTTAAGCCATGTCCACAGCTCCTCCCTGGTCTACTACTTTGGTCACCCAGTCAAAGAAATCTATTAGATTCATCTGCCATTACCTTCCTGCTGTGAATCCATGCTGCCATGGGTCCTATGTCCCACTGGCCTCTAGGAGCTCAACAGTTCTTTCCTTCAGAAGTGATTCCATCATTTTCCCTACCCTGAGGTCAAACTAACAGGCCTGTAGTTCCCTGCCTCTGTGTTGCTCCCACTTCTGTGAAGGGGAATTACATCTGCCCTCCTCCAGTCTTCAGGTACCACACCATCCTTCCATGATTTTTTAAAGGGGGTGGTTAGTGGTGTCACTAGTTCCCCCTTAGTTCTTTTAGAATTCTTGGGTGAATCTCATCAGGCCCCATTGCTTTGTCAACCTTCAGTTTTATAAGTTCTTTCAGAACCCTTTCTTCTGTGAATGGACTGGTATCGACCTCCCTATCTGGAGTGCTTCTTTTCTTTGATTTGGGTATCTTCCCATCCTCTTCTTTCTATGAATACTGAGCAGAAGTATTCGTTCAGTAGCCCTGCTTTTTCACTGTCACCCTCTGCCCACCCCCTTCCCTTTATAAAGCCTCACTATCCCTCCCCTTGGTCTTTTTTCTCTCTCTAATGTACCTATAAAAGGTTTTATCCCCCTTGTTAACTGAGTTGGCTATCTTTTCCTCAGTTTGGGCCTTTGCTATTCTGACTACCTTCCCTACTTCATTCTTCTTTAACTGGTATAAGTTCTCTGTCCTGCTCCATCTATGTTTCCTTATACTTTCTGAATGCTACATTTTTCTTCTTAACCTTCCCTGCCACCTCTTTTGAGAATCATAGTGTTTTTTCCTTAGTTTTGTTTTGTTGATTTGCTTTGCACAAAGGCTTGTTGCCACTGTGATGGCTGTTTTGATTTTTCCCCATTGTTCCTCCACCCCTCCTTCTTCTCCATTTGCTAGTTCTTTTCTGAGGCACTCTCCCATTTTCCCAAAGTCAGCCCTCCTAAAGTCCAGTACCCTTGCTTTTGTATGGCTGGACTCTATGGCTGTGTTTATTGTGAACCACACTGTTTGGTGGACGCTTGTCCCAAGATTGCTACTCACTTCTAAATCTGAGATCCTTTCTCCATCCCCGTTTGACAGTACCAGGTATAAGATTGCTCCCTCCCAAGTGGATTCCACTACTAGCTGTCTGAGGCATGACCCCTGTAGGGCATCAAGAACAATCCTGCTCTTGGATGTGGCTGCAGCACAGGTGCTTCAGTTAACATCTGGCATATTCAGGTTCCCCATTAACAATATTTCCCCCTTTACTGCCATTCTAAGGATGCCTTCTATCATTTCCTTGTCCCTCCCTGAGATTGGGGTCTGTATACAACCCCATGCGGATTGTGGTGCCATTGCCAGTCTCCAGGGTGACTCACAGTGCCTCATCTACTCCATGTTTATCATTTAGTTCCATTGCTTTGATCTCTTTCCTTACATAGAGAACTCCTCCTCCTCCTCCTCTTTTACCATCCCTGTCCCTCCTGTAGCTTGTATACCCTGGTATGATGACATTCCAGTCATGGTTCTCTGTGTACCATGTTTCTGTGACTGCCACAGTATCCAGGTACCCCTCTTCCATCAAGGCCACCAGTTCAGCAAGCTTGTTACACAGACTATGGGCATTGGTATTCATCATCCTCCATTTTCTGATGGACTTACCCCTTTTAGCTCCATCTCTGTCCTTACTGCCTTTTTCTGGATTTAACCCATCCTGGTCCCTATCGAATTCTCTACCTTAGTGTCTACTTCATTACTACTCTATTTTGTGGGGGGACTGGGCTTTCCCTGTTTCCCTTCAGTGCTTCCCCCCTTGGCTAGTTTAAATGCTTACCAATGAAGCATTTAAACCTATCACCTAGGATCCTGGTCCCCCTCCTGGACAGATGCAGACCGTCATGCCAGTATAGGCTTGCATCCCTTCGGGTAGCCCCCCCAGTCCCTAATGAAGCCAAATCCCTGAGCTCAGCACCAGTTTTTCAACCAGTCATTGAATCCCATGGTGCAGAGTACCGCTTTTATGTTCCTAAAGGCCTCCTCACATGCTTGCGTCCATTTAACTTTATTAGGATATTTGTTTTTGGTCAGCTCTGTTAAGAGAGTTGCCAGAGTAGCAAAATCTGGGATAAATCGACGGTAATAATTTGCTAAACCCAAAAAAGATCGAACATGTTTCTTTGTAATGGGGTGGGGCTGTTGGCTACTGCCTCACTTTATCAATCTCTGGTTTCAAGGATCCCTTCCAATTATGAAACCCAAATATCTGGTCTCTGTCCTTGCTATGGCACACTTAGCAGGGTTTATTGTTAATCCCATCCTTAATGGTCTGAATAATTGCACTTAAATGCAAATGTGAATGCCAGTCATGACTGAAAATGACTACATCATCCAAGTACACTGAACTGTACTGGGCATGTGCTCTTAGGATGGTCCATGTACCGTGGAATGTGGCAGGTGCCCTAGGAGTCAAATGGCATAGTGGTAAATTGTTTACAATCCAATTGGTGTAGGAAAAGCTGTTATTGCTTGGGCAGTGGGGCCAAGGGAATTTGCCAGTACCCCTTGGTTAAATCTAACATGCTGATGTAGTGGGCATTTCCTATTCTATCTAACAGATCATCTATTCTGGGCATAGGTACCATCAAAATCTGAAATAGAATTTATTTTTGAAGTACAAACATACTCTTATTCCTCCTTCCTTTTTGTTCACTACCACCATTGGGAAGACCATGCACTCTTGGAAGGGACAATCACCCCAACTGTTCCATTTTTTATCTCATCAATTACCTCTTGCCTAATCTTTCCGGTAATCTATAGGCTTTTGGAAGTGAGCTTCTGCTGGTTGACCTTAATGTCATGTTCTACTCCCTTAGCTCGTCCTGGGGTGGATGTGAAAGTGTCCTGAAAATAGTGTAACAATTGATCTACTCCCACCTTTTGTTCAGGGCTTAGATTAGGATTTATTTGTATACTTTTATCATTCATGGGCCAGTCAAGCCTCTCATAAGCAATCTCCAATTCTGTCTGCTGGGGCTCAGGGTGAATGTAGAGTGCTTGGACCTGGGGTTTTCTATCCATTTCCTCAAAAGATTTGCATGGTATACCCTCTTAGTTGGTCGATGACCAGGCATTTCAATTTCAAAGTTGACACTTCCTGTTTGTCTGATTACATCAAAGGGACCCTGCCAGTGCATCAACAGTTTGTTCTCTGTTGAGGTAATAATAACAACACTTTTCTCCAGGTATAAAACTTTTACACTTTAACCCCACGTCATATGCTTCTTTTTGTCCCATTTGTTTCTGGGTCACATTTAAATGAGCCATATTTACATATTTGACCAATCTTTCTCTTAATGCAGTCATGTAATCTATGCTGTTACTATAGCCAACATTTTACCATCCTCCAGTGTTCTTTTACCACATCTAAGGTCCCTGGGTTCTACCATAAAGTAAGGAAAAGGTGAAACCCAGTTGTAGCCTGTGGTACCTCTCTGTAGGCAAACAGGAGGTAAGGGAGATATTTGTCCCAATCTCTACCTTCTTCCTGAACATACTTCTGTAGCATTTTTTAAGGTTTTGTTAAATCTCTCCACAAGACCATCTGTTTGGGGTGGTAAGGTGAAGTACGACAGCAGATACCCTAGGGTGATATAACTCTCAACATAACAGAAGTAAAATTACTACCTTTGTCTGTGAGAATCTCTGGGTATTCCTATTCTGCTGAATATTTTGGCTAATCTCTTCAGCTATGCGAGGTGCAGTAACTGTTCGCATAGGAACAGCTTCAGGGTACCGTGTGGCATAATCACATACCACTAATATGAACCAGTTACCCTTAGAACTTTTGGTAAGAGGGCCTACAACATCCATTGCGATTCGTTCAAATGGGGTAGTGACATAAGGTATTGGCTGAAGGGGCACCTGATCTCTTTTTCCCCCTTGTGCAACCAATTGGCATTCTTTACAGGCACGACAATATTCAGCTACATCCTGATGTATACCTGGCCAGCTAAACCGTGCAAGTAATCTTTGCAAGGTTCGATCCCTCCCCTCATGGCCTGCCATTGGAATATTTGCGCTAACTGCATGACCTTTTTCTATACATTTTGGTACCATTAGCTGTTCTACAGGTTCATTTATGGTAGTATCAACAGTGACTCTATACAAGATATTATTTTCACAATAAAATGAGATTGTCCAGGGTGTTTACTTGTTGAGCCTGTGAAAAAGGTTTTAAGGAAACATCAGCTTGTTGTTCCTTAATAATGTCTTGCAAGGTACTTCTGGCAAAATGCCAGCAATACTGTTCTTTTGTTGTTCTGCCCACTTTCTCTGCTCTTTTTTCTTCTGATTTTTGATTTTCTGGGTTTCCTGAACCTTCAGCTCCTTCAAAGAAATCCTCTTCAAAAGAAAACACTGGCTCTGACTGTTGTTTTTGTTTGAGCACGGTTACCACATTTACTGATTTTACATAGTCTTGTTGTTCTTGCACCAGTGAGTTAAAGTGGGGAAAGTCTTGGCCTATAATCACTGGAACTGGCAATCGAGGTACCAGGTCAACAGTCATACAGTGGTGCTCATTATTGACAGTCATTTCAACCACTGTAGTGTAATACTGATGAATATCCCCTGTATGCACATTACTGTTGTATCATTTGAGGTAACTTTACTGTCCGGGGCCAGATCTGCTCTCAGCAGGGTCTGCTTACTCCTGTATCTAATAAACCCAATGTCTGTTGGTCTCCAATCCCACATTTGCAACATACCCAATATTAGCCAATGCTAGGTGAGTCATGTCAGTTCTTTTCTTATTTGGACAGTTTCTCATTATGTGGCCTTTGCCAAGACACCCATGGCAAATCAGTTCAGAATATGGTATTCTTCCCTCTGTCTCGCCTGCTGTAATTATTCTGACGTGCATTAGAATAAAAGGCCTTACCATTTCTGATGTCTGAGGTGGGTATTTTGTTGCCCTCTGGGTCTAGTGGGTCGAGCAGCTATATAATCCTCTGCCAGCTTCACTGTATCCTCTGCAGATTCAGGCTGATGTTCTTTCACCCATAGCTGGACATCATGAGGTAACACCTGAATAAACTGTTCAATGACAATCATATCCATCATCTGCTCTTTAGTTTTTACTAAAGGTTGTAGCCATTTCCCACCATAGTCCTTTAATTTTGCATAGATTTCTCTCGGTGTATCATGAATAGTCATTCTCTGGGTACGAAACCGCTGTCTATAGGTTTCCACGCTAATATCATAGCAGCTGCAATATCTCTTCTTTACTCGATCATAATTATTTGAGTCTCCCACTTAACTGGCTATACACCATTTGAGCTCTTACCAGTTAAATATGGGACCAGTCTTATGACCCATTGATCTTGGGGCCAAGCGTAAGTTTGGGCAATCCACTGAAAGTGGTGAGGTATGCCTCTATATCATCACCTCTGACAGCTTTGTTAATTTAATGTCTCTGGGTATAGTTCGATCAGACTGACCTTGTGCAAGTGCCTGCATAGCCTTCAGGGTATCCGTCCATTTCTCATCCTGTCGCCGACGTTCCTCAGCCTGGACACGCCTGTCCTCTTCCCTCTGGTGATGATCCTCATCTCTCTGGCGACGATCCTCTTCCCTCTGACAATCCATTTTGATCTGGTGAATACACAGCCACTTTAATAATTCTCCGGGGTCATCTGGTACTGGGGTCACCTGGGCTGCCTCCTGCTTCAGGGGTTCCGTATCCATATTCTCCTCCTCTGTTCTTCTAATTTTAGGCCTTGCTCCAGGTTCTAGACCAGGCAATAACTGAATACCAGTTTTTCAGTCACTGCTCTAGTGACATGATATACATCTTTCTTTGTCAGGTCCTCTTCCTCCTCTGTTAGGGTACTTAACTTCAGTACCCCTGGCAACGCTTCCCAGGCAGTCTCGACGCATTAGTTATATCCCACTTCTGACACCAGTGTAGAAGCGTGGAAATAACAGATGTCCAGACCAAAGGTTTAAGATGCATAAAAACGTAATGGTATGCGTTGTCAATTTATTTCCAAAACAAAACAAAACAAAACAAAAAAATATTCTTAACTTAAAGTTCATAGAAAGGAAAACAATCGGTGTTAGTCTTCACCCAAAAACAGGAAATACTTCTTTCCACAGACTCCTGAATTGCCTTTTCCTTTCCTTTTGTCTGTACAGCACTTTGTGTGGAAACACACACACAACCTTCTTGCTCTGTGGTCAGTCGATACTGACTCTCCTCTCTATCCATCTACACAGGTCTCCTAGTGGAGGGTTTATATATTTTCCAGAAGGGGTGTGTCTTGAACTGAGCCCTCCCTATTGTGACATCACATTACCTGAATACTATAAAAGCAGCCATTTTGTAGGCTGCCATCCCTATAGCAGGACCTCAGCAGGAGAAGCAAGACATTCAGGTACACATTCATTTTGTTTAATACAGAAAGAAAAGAAACACTTGTTAAAGATTGAATTAAATTGTAGCCTTGGTAAGGAAAACAGATGAGGGGGCGCGCCTCATCTGTCTTCCTTGCAAGGCTTCAGGATTCTATTTGCTTTTAAATGTAATTGCCAGAAAGTAAACATGCATTTATTTAAGACAACAATTCTAGTAAATCTTTTACACAGTAGTCTCCCTAACATATTTTCTTTGTATGTGCTGTATAATGCTTGTTTTATGAAATTCCTCACAGCTAGAATTTCAGCTGACTGCTTTTCAGCTTATCAAGATTTGGATGCCAGATTGTTTTAAAGATAATCAGGGACAGTAAAGAAAGAGTTTAAAGATTGCCAGGTTGGCCACCCTGACAAGAAAATTAGGATAGATCCGAATATAGAAGCAGACAGGATAGAGTGAAAATTGAAAAGGATGGGGGGATCTTGTAAATTCTTGATATTTCTCTTCATAACAGGACCCTGTTACAGTTACCCCAAAGGGCATTGACCAGGAAGCCAAATTTCAAAGAAATACAAAATCACACATGCCTCCATAATGCAAAGCATCATGGACTGCATATGCAAATCACCACATTCCCTACAGCTCTGCAACTTCATATAAGGTGCACAGGGTCCTGCAGAAAGCATATTACAGATCTGGTGCCATTCTCTACAGGTCTGATACTTCATGTAAGGCACACTGGGCCCTGTGCAAAGTATGCCACAGATCCAGGGCCATTTCCTACAGGTCTGCTACTTCATGTAAGGCTCACAGTGCCCTGTGCAAAGCATGCTATAGAGCCAGTGCCATTTCCTACAGGTCTGCTACTTCATGTGAGGCACACAGGGTCCTGTAGAAAGCATGTTACAGATCTGGTGCCATTTCCTACAGGTCCAATACTTCATGAAAGGCACACAGGGCCCTGTACAAAGCATGCTACAGATCCAGTGCCATTCCTTACAGGTTTACTACTTCATGTAAGGCTCTTAGGGCCCTGCGTAAAGCATGCTACTGATACAATGCCATTCATAGATACATAGACAGTGTCAGCAGATAAGGGCCTATGGCCCACCTAGTCTGCCCATTTAAGTTTGTAAGTTCAGTTTATGTTTTCCAGGAAGTCTGTTGCCCCTTACCCCTGATCTCCACAATTCCTTTATGTCTATCCCATGCATTCTTAAATCCCGTGATTGTTTCAGCCCCACCACTTCCTCTGGCAGGGTGTTCCACTTGTCCACCACCCGCTCTGTGAAGAAATTCTTCCTCACGCTTCCTCTGAATCGTCCCTCCTTCCAACTTCATCCCATGCCTTCTAGTCCTGGAACATCTTTTTCGCTTAAAAATAGTGCATTCCTGCACCCTGTTCCTCCCTGTAAGATACTTGTATGTCTCTATCATATCCCCTCTCTCCCTCCTCTCCTCCAGGGAGTACATGTTCAGTGCCTTCAACCTGTCCTCATAGAACTTGTGATGCAATCCATGCACCATCTTTGTTGCCCTCCTCTGAACCTTCTCTACCCTGTCTATGTCCTTACGTAGGTCCTTACAGGTCTGCTACTTCATGTAAGATATATAGTGCCATGCACAAAGCATACTACAGATCCAGTGCCATTCCCTACAGTTGTGCTGCTCCCTGCTTGGACAGCTTCCCACAGGTTCTCCTATTGATGGGCTGTCTCACAGTTCCTCAGCTTTTCTTAGCTAACTACTCTGAGGAGTGGTTTTAATTAGCCCTAATGTTGTCCTGCCTGCCCTCCCTCACCCCACCACTCTTTAAATACTCTAGCTCAACTTAGACTCTTCCCAGGTCAGCACTTCCTCATCATATAGCTTAATTTCCACACCCTCCCACCTAGCACAAGTCCACCCCCCACACCTAGTTCATCCTCTTGTCCTTTGCTTAGTGTGCTATGGACAATATATGCTACTGTACTAAGCTCTGCTTAGAGTGCCTTAGATAATATATATTTCTCTTTCTAACTTAGCCTGCCACTGCTCTCAAGTGTGCCTTGGTCAGCATTGTTCTACAGATGTTAGAGAGCCTTGAGTAATATTTGCTACTCTGCTTTCTGCTTACTGCTCTAGTTTACCTCCCCACTTTACCACTGCTCTCAAGTGTGCCTTGGTCAATATTTTTCTACTGCTCATAGAGAACCTTGAGCAATATTTGCTACTCTGCTTTCTGCTCTAGCTTACCTCCCCACTAATACCTTCTATCTCCCTTTCTAATCCAACCTATTCTGCCTCTAACAGTGCTTACCTATCACCTCTTACCCTCCACATAGCAAGTTATTTCCTACCCACTCCAATTCCATTTACTCTATAGTCCCATCCTTGCCCTCTCTCCCCCTCTCAAACCTTCTTCCCCTCCCTATAGACTCACTAATCTCATGCTTGTGATGTTTAGCCAGCTGGCTATGATTGTTCTATGATATTTGTAATATAAAAATGTTGTGTGTGATTGTCTGACATAAGACCAGGTGGGCTACGGGTGCCCCCCCAGGTTTCAGAGAAGATATATTAACCTGAAACCAGGAGGTAATTAAAAGACTAGAGACTTAATTAAGGGTCTTCTGTTTTCCTGACTTAATTAAAGCTGACCCAGCTACCAGGATATAGGGCTTGTAAGCTTTTATGACATTGTAGAGGAAAAACATGTTATCTCACCATGGTGCTAAAGTTGTAAAAAACCTTTGATCCTTGGGAAAACAGGAACTGCTCAAGATCAGAGAAAATATTAATTAAGGAGTCATATTTGGGAAATTATTTTTTACTGATGTCACCTTATTTATTATACCTCCTGATAGGACATCCTGTTTTGTATATTTTTATATTCAATAAGGAGGAGCTAGATGACATCATAGAAGGGGTCGACACACAGAGTTTAATCTGTATTCTGTTTTTCAACTGGGTGACATATCTTTTTGGGCTCTTAAGAAACAAGATCTAACTATAAGCACTATAGAGATAATACATTCAATAGAAAACGTCTAACTGTATGTTGGTAGGAGTTTGTCTGTAGTTTTCTTTGCTTTTCTTTAAAGTGATTGTATGCTTGGGATATATTGTTCTGTGTTTACATTTGTCATATTTTTATCCATTTTTAAGTAAACCTTTTATTTGAAAAGGACTGCCTGGTTGTGTCTTCGAGGTTCTTTTTCAATGTAACATATAGAAGGTTAAGACTGACAAAAACTGTTCATAAGCTTGATGGTGTTACCAAACTGGGAAAAGGTAAGAATATACCTAAGATCTTTTATAGAGTGTTAAGGGTTCATTTTAGATACCTGGTTAGGTGGCCTTAGGCAAAAGATATCTGGCATCCCCTGAAGAGCAGATTATCTGACCTGGTACATTTGGGTATGCTAGCATAATGTTCACAGTTTGAATCCCCCCAGAACTTGAGACTAAAGGTGATTTGGACCCACAAGCAGACAGAAGGGTTATCCTGCCTGTTACCTGTTCACATCACTGCGCTTGGAGGTTGCACTGAGGGAGCAGAGGGCCTGACCTGCTGAGTGCGGTTTTGTGACAGATTGGTTGGCAGCAGTGTGGATAAAATTTGGTCACACAAGCTTTAACTGTTCAGTGTGTCAACTTAATACTGTACAGCTCACTTGCAAAATAAGGCAGTGATTTATTTTTAAAAAGGAAACAGAACTATACTCATTTTGCTTGCAGTGAAGTTCCTACCTGTTTTATTTTTATTTCTAAAATTCAAGTTAGAGTAGCCATAGTTAGGGAAGAAGACAGCTTCCAACTACAGCGGGCACACAGTGGACTACTTGAGGCAGTTGTTCCAGGACAGAGGAGTCCTGTATGAGGGGAGAGCCACCAAGCAGAACCTCATGGATGCCCTGATGGCAGCAGATGCCCAGAGCATTGAGTCACAGACTGTGACTGTAAAAGACCAAACCTTGAGCATGGAGGGGCCAGCAGCCAGTGCAGCATCCAGATCCAGTGAGGATGACAGTAGGGCCAGTGCCAGTGAAGGGCCATGGCAGCAGGGGACGATCACCAGCATTCTGGAGGCAGAAGCACTCAGGCTGCAGATTGAGTTGCACAAAATGGAGCTGGAGTTCCAGAGAGATGCTGAGTGAGAGAAATGAGTTACAGAGGAGAAGAGGGAGTGAGAACAGGGAGAAGCAAAGTGAGAGAGATGAGCCACAGAGGAGAAGAGGGAGTGAGAACAGCAAGAAGCAGACCATGAACAGCGAGAGGTGGACTATGAGGAGTGTGAGTGATAGAGGTGACATGAACTGGAGAAGCTACGACTCCAACCCCCAGCACCAGAGCAGGTAAGTGGCTTGGGTTTAACTGGAACTACAGTATTGGGTTACAAATTAAATTCTAAATTGACAGCTGAATTTAAAGAGGGGGAGGATATGGATGCCTTTTTAAATTCCTTTGAAAATATTTGTATTCAGGCTAAAATTCCTAGAGGGTCCTGGAGCTTCTATCTATCCCTGCTACTTACCGGGAAAGCTCGGGATGCATTGGGTCAAATGGACAATGAGGACAGTAATGATTACAGCAAACTTAAAGCTGCACTTTTAAAAAAGTTTGATTTAACTGCAGAAGCATACAGAGCTAAATTCTGTAAGCTCAGGAGAAGCCCTGATATGAGCTGAGGAGCTAGCCATGAAACAGCATCAGTTTTTAAAACGTTGGTGGGAAGGAATTGAAGTAAACTCTGTAGATAACATTGAAAATGCTCTTTTGCTAGAACAGTTTTGTTGGGCATGCCCAGCGGAGCTGAAAACCTTTTTGGAGGACCAGGATCCCAAAACAGTGCAAGAGGCTGCTGAATTCTTGGACCACTATGCCAAGAACTGACCTGCTCTGAGAGTGAATGGCGGGCCTGGCAGTGCAGAATGGAAAAAGCGCACCTTCAGGGCAGCTAAAACTCTTACTGACTCCACCGAAACCAGTTAGTCCCAGGTTTCAGAGAAAAGATTTCTCTGAGAAAAGAAATGAATGTTAGGTTTGTAAAGAAACTGGGCATATTGCCAGACAGTGTCCCAAAAGAACAAGCAATACACAACATGGAGTTAGGAAAGAAGTAGGTTCTTTGTGTATCCCTGAAAGCATGCCTGTGAACATGAGGGAACACATGCTCCCAGTCACGGTGAATGGTGTACAGACACAAGGGTTAAGGGACACTGGGGCATCCCTGACAGTGATAAAGAGGGATCTGGTAAAGCCTGGTCAGTTTATACCCAATGAATTTGTAACTGTACAAGACTTTCCTAGTGAGGAGAAAACATTGCCCCTCGCTAGTGTTCTCCTAGACTGGGGTGAAACAGGGGGAACTGTGCAACAGGTGGCTGTAGCCAAAATGTTAGCAGCTGACGTCATCCTTGGCAACAGTCTCAAATGGGATGGTGTGTGCAGTTACCCGTAGCCAAGCAGGACGAGGAAATTGTAGTTCTCTGGACCCCACAGAAGTTAGTGTGGAAGTTACTGGGAGGCTGGTTCTCCAGCCTGTGTCTCCTGATATGGAGACTAATGAAAAGGGGGTAGAAATTTCCACAGTAGCAGTTAACTACACAGCTACGGAGGGTTACTCCAAAGAAGGAGGGGTGACCCATTGTCAGAGGGTTAGGAATGACAGTGATCCTGAGTACCCTGACGCTAGTGCTAGGGACCCTAGTTTAGAAACTGAAGGGGACCTGTCCCATGCCTTGGGAATGTGTAAGGAGTTTGCAGCTGCTCAGAAAAGTGATCCTAGTGTAGAGAAGCTGAAGGCTTGGGCAGACTCTGATGGAGCACAGGGAGGTGACAGTAAACATAAGGTTTATTGGGAAAATGGACTGATGTATACTCAGGCTGTGAAGACAGAGGGAGGGGTGCTACGCAGGCAGCTTATCATTCCCCAGGGGTATTGAAGCAGTTGCTCAAGATTGCACATGATATTCCCTTGTCTGGTCATCTGGGAATTGCACACACTGTGCAGTGGTTGGCCCAGAATTTCTATTGGCCTAACTTCACCAAACAGGTGAAGGAGTATTGTAGGTCTTCTCACTGGTGCCAAGAAATAGGGAAGGTGGGTAAGAAAACACAAGCCGCCCTAATTCCGTTGCCCATAGTGGAGGAGCCATTCCAGAGGATAGGAATGGATATTGTGGGGCCCTTAAATACCCCCAGCTCCTCCAGGAAGAGATTCATCCTGACTGTGGTGGATTATGCCCCCGATAACCTGAGGCAGTCACCCTATCCTCACTGAGGACAGACAAAGTGGCAGATGCCTTACTTGGGATTTTTGCCCGTGTTGGGTTTCCGCAGGAGGTTCTCACCAATCGAGGGGGTTCCTTCATGGTGGACCTGATGAAATGTTTGTGGGAGAAGAATGGGGTGGTGCAGAGATGCACAACGCCTTATCACCCACAAACCAATGGGCTTTTGAAAAGATTTAATGGTACCCTGAAGTCAATGCTCCAAGCATTTGCTGAACAGTATGGGGGGACTGGGGGAAATACTTTCTCCACCTGTTGTTTTCATACAGGGAGGCACCCCAAAAGTTGACAGGGTTTTCCCCCTTTGAGCTCTTGTATGGATGCCAGGTATGTGGGCCCCTAGACTTGATCTGGGGGAACTGGGAAGGCAAGCATGCCACCCAGGGCACTCCCATAGTGGATTATGTCCTTAGGTTTAGGGAAAGGCTGAAGGAGCTTATGGGGACAGCCCAGAGCAACCTGGCAGCTGCCCAACAGAAACAAAAAGTGTGATATGACCGGAGGGCCAGAGCTTGCTTATACACGGTGGGTCAGGAAATCATGGTCCTTATTCCGGTCTGCAAAGACAAGCTGCAGGCTGAGTGGGCAGGACCGTACAAAGTAGTTAGGAAGGTAAATGATGTGACCTCTATCATAGAGTTACCTGACAGAAGAGAGACAGAATGAATGTACCATGTCAACATGATGAAGCCATATGCTAATAGTCCTGACATGGTGTTTGCAGTATGTAGTTCAAGGGAAGGGATGGACAAAGGAGACCCCCTTCTGGACTTGCTGGAAAAAAGCAGGCAGGAGTCCTCTGTAGAGGTGGTTAAATTGTCTCCCCAGCTGGCCCCTGACAAGAGCCAGGAAGTAAGGGAGGTTTTAGCAGACTTTGCTCCCCCTGTTTAGCGCCAAGCCTGGACTAACCCCCTTAGCAAAGCACGATGTGGAGACAGGGACACAGACGCCCAAATGGTGGACAGCATATTGGGTGTCAGAGGCTGTCCAAAAGGACATTAGGAGGGAGGTGGAGGAAATGCTGGATTTAGAGGTAATTCAGAGATCCCACAGCCCCTGGGCCTCACCCATAGTCCTTGTGCCCAAGCCAGATGGCTCTACTCATTTCTGTGTGGACTATCATGGACTGAATGTAGTCACAAAGTCAGACACCCACCTGATGCCCCGGATGGATGAACTCCTGGACAAGTTGGGAAGGGCGACATACCTTATGACTATTGATCTGACAAAGGGGTATTGGCAGGTCAAGTTAATGGACAGAGTTAGGGAAAGGTTGGCCTTCATCACTCAGTTAGGAAAATTTGAATTTAAAGTAATGCCTTTCAGAATGAAGAATGCCCTGGCCACTTTCCAAAGGCTGGTGAACCAGGTGTTAAATGGTGCTGAGGAGTACACCGTAGCATACCTGGATGACATTGCCATCTTTAGTGTCATCTGGGAGGAACACCTTTCCCACCTTAGAGAAGTGCTGGACAGGATACAGAGGGCTAGGCTCACTGTCAAAGCTGAGAAGTGCCAGGTGGCCATGGCTGAAGTGGCATACCTCAGATATGCTGTAGGCAGGGGATAGCTCCGTCCTAACAAAGTAAAAATAGAGGTGATCAAGGCATGGCCTAGACCAGAAATGCAGAGTTAGATCAGGTGTTTTCTAGGGACAGCAGGGTACTACAGGAAATTTGTATGCAATTACAGTGCCCTGGCTGCTCCCCTATCTGACCTGGTAAAGAAAAGGATGCCTAAGAAAATTACCTGGGAACCCGCCTGTGAAAAAAACTTTAACAGACTGAAGGAGGCATTGTGCAGTGCTCCTGTATTGACAAGTCTTGACTATAGCAGGCCTTTTTTAGTCCAGACTGACCCTCAGATGTGGGTATTGGGACAGTACTGACGCAGACATCCAACCAAGGGAAAGATCACCCTGTAGTGTACCTGAGTAAAAAGTTAATTCCCATAGAGCAGGCATACTCTACTGTGAAAATAGTGTGTCTTGCCATAGTGTGGGTCCTAAAGAAGTTAGAGCGATACTTATATGGGCATCATTTTCAGGTACATACGGACCACAACCCTCTGGTTTGGCTGACCCAAATGGGAAAAATAATGGTAGACTATTAAGATGGAGTCTTGCCTTGCAAGAGTATGACATGACAATCTTACATAGGGCTGGAATGACCTATCGGAACGCTGATGGCCTTTTGCGTCTGTATGAGGCGTGAACTGATTTGGGAAGCTCATCCCATGCAGGGGATAGAGCCCCCAAATTCAGTCTAGGTGGGGAGGACTGTGATACTTGGCCAGCTGGTTATGATTGTTCTGTGATATTTGTAATATAAAAATGTAGGGTGTGATTGTCTCACATGAGACCAGCTGGGCTATGGGTACTCCGTCCCCCAGGTTTCAGAGAAGATACAGGATATATTCACTTGAAACCAAGAGGTAATTAAAAGACTAGAGAGACTTAATTAATGGTCTTCTGTTTTCCTGACTTAATTAGAGCAGATCCAGCTACCAGGATATAGGGCTTGTAAACTTTTATGACGTCTTAGAGGAAAAACATATTATCTCACCATGATGCTAAAGTTGTGAAAAAAATCTTTGATCCTTGGGAAAACAGGAACTGCTCAAGATCAGAAAAAATGTTAATTAAGGAGTCATATTTGAGAAATGAGTTGTTGCTGATGTCACCTTAATTAATATACTTCCTGATAGGACATCCTGTTTTGTATATTGTTTATATCCAACAAGGAGGAGCTAGATGACATCATTGAAGGAGTGGAAACAAAGAGTTTAAACCACATTCTGTGTTTCAGCTGGGTGATGTCTTTTTTGGGCTCTTAAGAAACAAGATCTAACAATAAACACTATAGAGGTAATACATTAGATAGAAAAAGTCTAACTGCATATTGGTAGGAGTTTGTAGTTTTCTTTGCTTTTCTTTTAAGTGATTGTATGCTTTTTGATATATTGTTCTGTGTTTACATTTGTCATATTTTTTTCCATTTTTAAGTAAACCTTTTATTTGAAAAGGACTGCCTGGATGTGTCTTCAAAGTTCTTTTTGCATGTGACATATAGAAGGTTAAGACTGACAAAAACTGTTCATAAGCTTGATGGTGTAACCAAACTGGGAAAAGGTAAGACTATACCCAAAGGTCTTTTATAGAGTTTTAAGGGGACATTTTGGATACCTGGTTAGGTGCCCTTAGGTGAAAGATATCTGGCATCCCCCGAAGAGCAAATTATCTGAGCCAGTACATTTGGGTATGCTAGCATAAGGTTCACAGTTTGAATCCCCCCCAGAACTTGAGACTAAAGGTGATTCAGACCCACAAGCAGACAGGAGGGTTACCCTGTCTGTTACCTCTTCACATTACTGCGCTCAGAGGTTGGCACTGTGGGAGCAGAGAGCATGACCTGCTGAGTGTGGTTGTGACAGTTTACATGTTGCCCATCATGCTGCCACTCCGCTTTGCTCTCTTCCCCCTCCTCTTCTTCCTGTCTTCCCTTTCCCTTCCTCACTTCCTTCTCCACTGCCTAGTCCACCCCACTTGCTCCCCTCCCTCTCTCCCATGCTCCCCTCCTCCTATCTGCTTTTCTTACTACACTTCTCCTGGTGTGCCATGGCCTGCTTCATCTGTCAAACTGGGTCCCACTTGGCCTCCATACACATCCTAGTCTTTTGCACTGGTAGCACTAATAATAAGTCTAACACAGCCCCTACTGTTTATATCCTCCATCAAAAAAATGTTTGGCCTTCCTCACAAAAGCACTTGTAGTACCCCTGCTTATCACTGCTGGGGGTATCGAACCTAACCTGGGTCCCCCATACCTCCCTCCTCCTGAACTGCCAAAAGATCTTAGTCTCCACCACAACAATCACAGCCTTCTCCCCCAAATTGATCTACAACCACTCATGCTACACCTGAAACCTGCCATCCTCATCTTATCTAAATCATGACTCAGCTCTAAAATTCCTGACTCGGCCATCTTCATCCCTGGCTACTCCATCATCCACCAGGACCACAAGTCCAGGGGCGGGGAAGTTTCCATGTACATATCTACCTCTAGCAACTACTCTGTCTGCCTCTAAGTGTCCTCTCCATCTGCCTGTGAATTGCTTCTAGCAAAAATCTCCCTCCCTTTCTTTCTCCCTATCTTTATAGGTAGTATTTCCTGCTGCCCCAACCACCCAGCCACCTCTTTGCCCTCTATTACAGATCTCCTATCCTCCATCTCCTCCCTTGCTGCCCCAGTGAGCTATTCCTCCTCCTCCTCATGGATTTCAACATAAATTGGTTATCCAGTACACAGTTCAAAGTCTACACCCATGTCACCTCTCTCAACCTAAAACAACTTATTACAGACCCTATGTGGTTTAATAAATCAGGTAAACACACTCTACTCGACTGGATATTGACCTCGCACCCACACTGAGTCATAACTTGTAGCATACTATCTGATGCATTCAGCAACCATCATATGGTCTTTGGCATGAGGAAAATCCACCGTTTTAAGTCCCCTCCTGTCATCAGCAACTCTTGCTCCTTTTGCTCCCTAGAACTCTCCTCCCCACATTATAATCTGTCCAACACTGACTGGTCACCAGTCTCCTCTGCCTCCTCTCTCAGTGCTACCTTGGGCTACTTCAGCACACAGTTCCTTAAAGTAGAGGCAGTATAGTGCAGTGGTCTAAGGCTCTGAGCTGCAAATCTGGTGATGTCCAGCAGACCAGACCTGGGTTTGAATCCCACAGCTTCCACTTGCATACTGTGTGACCCTGAGCAAGTCACTTAACCTCCTTCTGCTCCCAGGTCGCTCCTGTAAAAAAGCTTTCAGCTTAGTGTGCTATACCTAGTTAAACAACTAAACAACTAAATAATAAAATAATAATAATAATAAGTATGGGACCACTATGAGCCTTTTAGGAACACCAGGGTGCAGGGCAACCAGCTCCTCTGGGTATCCACTGAACTCGTTGCTAGTCAACACATGAGATACCAAGCCTGAGCAGTGTTCAAAACATCCAGCTCCCCTCAAGACCTTCAACACTACTGCATGCTCCAGAATGCTTGCACCAGAGCCATCCACCTCGCCCAGGTGGAGTACTTCAAAGCCTCCTTCTGTGATAACATCAACAACCCATCCAAATTCTGCAGGATAATCCATGCTATATTCTCCTCCTGTCCACTCCCCATCCTCAAGGTCAGCACCCGCACACTTGACAACCTCCTAGCAGTGGCTACAGAATTCAACAACTACTTTACTTCTTGTGCCACCTCCCTCCTTGCTTCTCTTCCCCCCTCCATCCAGCGATCCTTCTGGAACTAACCATGCTTTCCCACAAGCACACCTACCCCTCCATCAAGATTCCTGTTTAAGCCAGTACTCACGGAGGACACCCTGTGCATATTGTTAACCCTGAATCCTAACAAAGGGAAAAGCCCTGACGGCCTTGACCCCAAACTATTCTACCTTTCATCTTACTCCATTGCTCTCCATTTGACTTATGTTATGAAATTCTCCTTCTCACATGCAACCATCCCAGATGCCTGGAAGTTTGCTACTGTTGTCCCCTTCCCAAAGGTGGGGACCCCTCTCACCCTGGCAACTTCCACCCCATCTCTCTGCTCCCCACACTGGTTAAGCTTCAAAAGCACCTGGCACTGGAGTGACTCTCTTCTTTTCTTGACTCGTCCTCCTTCTTCACCTCTTACCAGTTTGGATTTCATAAAAAACACTCTATCACTACCTTCCTACTTCGGCTCACTGACTCCATTCTCACAGGCATGGATCAGGGACACATCACCTCTGCCATCTTTGTTGACTTGGCCAAAGCCTTCGACACAGTCTCACACTCCCTCCTCCTGTATAAGCTATCCATGGCTGGCCTCTCTGTATCTGTCACCAACTGGTTCCAGTCCCATCTCATAGGCCGGTCCCAATCTGTCAGAGTTGGTAACTCACCCCCCCTCTTTCCCATTGACACAGGTGTCCCGCAAGGCTCAGTACTGGGACAAAAACTCTTCTCCATTTTCTTGAATGACCTCTCTACCACCTGTTCTTCTTCATATATCCACATTTATGCAGATGACACAGTGCTAGTCTCATATGGTAATTCCTCTGTAGAGGTGGCATCCACCCTCCAGCAGGACTTTAACAACGTTCAGTGCCGGTTTGTCACTAATGAACTCTCTATGAACATCACAAAAAATGGTCTCCTTGACCTTTGGCTCCAGACAAAAATTGTCCAGACTTGTATCCACCCCCACCTTTACCACCCTCACTGGTATTACATTGGGTGATGTCTCTCCTATATTGTAAGTACCTTGGTCTATGGCTGGACAAGCAACTTGACTTTGGGGTCCACATTGAAACACTTCACAAAAAAGTACTCCCTAAACTTGGTGCACTGTACAGACGCTTCAGCTGCCTGCCACTGCAAGCCTAACTCCCTTCCTGTCCCCAATTGCACTCATCCCATTGCTGTATCCACTCCAGTTATTCCCCTCCCTCCCAATTCCCTTCCCCCTGCACTGCCCCTTCCCTCCATATATCTTTGACTAGCCATGATAATTGCCCCTCCAAACCTTCTGCTTTTTCCTCCTATTTTTAACTCCTCCCCATCTGCCTCTGCTCCTCCCCCCCATGCTTCCTGTCATGTCCTTATCCCCTTGCAGGGTTCTCAGCATCCTGAAAGGGTGTTCCCTGGGCAGGTCCCTCCCCCCTCTCCCTCTTCCCCATCCACCTTCCTGGCCATGTCCTTTGTCCCCTTGCAGGGTTCTCAGCATTCTGAAGGGGAGTTCCCTTAGAATGTCCCTCCTCTCCTTCCCCCCTCTCTGCCTCTAAATAGGCAACCTATGCCCTTGACTACCCATATATCCAGTCTCCCCCATACTCCTAGGTGTACCCTTGCTGCTGGCCTACTCCCAAACTACTATACTTGCTACTAATTATTATTATTTTCTGTGCTCATGGTTTTGATGCTGAACAGGATTTCTAATTTGTACTGTATACCTTAGCAATTTGTTCATGATTGTAATCCATGTTACTGGAGTTGTGTTCTAATGTTTTTCAGTGTATTTATAGTGCAAGTTACCCTTTTTGTAAATATGTATATTTGTATATATGCCTATCTTATTGCTGTAGCTTAGCCTGGTTATATTTTTCCCTGTACACATGATTACTTGCTCTCCCATTTATGTAATTTGCACCCCCCAGACACTTCTGGAAATGAACTCATGTTGTCTTTCCTGGCGAAACCGTTCAAAATAAATAAATAAAATGCTTCATGTAATCAATCAATCAATCAAAATTTATTTCTAAGGCGCTTTTCAGAAACCAAAGCGCATATACAACATAAAAGCAGACATTTGATCAAATAAAACATATAAAATAAAAAGGCAGCAGCAATAAAACTAAACATTATCCTCAAAAGCCAGGCCAAATAAATATGTTTTCAATGAGGATTTAAAAGTCTCAGTGGAGAGGCACTCTCTAATCCGACGAGTTAGAGAGTCCCACAAGGTCGGGGCTACAAAAGAAAAAGCCATCGCACCTGATGTCTGAAGACGGACCCTAGGAACCTCTAGCAATCCCTCGTTGGTGGAGCAGAGTGAATGGAGGGGGCAGTAAGGCCAAAGGAAGTCTTGCAAGTAACCTGGTCCCCGTCTATGTAGGGTCTTATAGGTCAGCAATGTGACCTTGAAGGTAATCCACCATCACACCGGCAGCCAGTGCAGTTCGTGCAGCACAGGCATGACTTGGCAAGTTCTTGACAACCCTATCAACAACCTGGCTACAGTGTTCTGCACCAACTGCAGGTGACGGAGATCCACCTCCGATAACCCTAGTTATAGAGCATTGCAGTAATCAAGATGAGAGAACACAAAGGCGTGAATCAATATGGGAAGGTCATCGGGTGAAACAAGCAAGGTGCTTTATCCGGGTGATGTTCCTCAGATTGCAAAATGAGGACTTGACAACTGCTGACACCTGTGCTTTTAGCGGCAGTTCATTATCAAGCACAACAACCAGATTTCGCACCCGTTCGGACGGTCTCAACTAATTACCTCCTAACACAAGGCCAGACAATTGTCCAGGAGTCAGCTTCTCTACCCGGTGACCTGGGTACATTTCAGTCTTGTACGGATTCAGTCTCAACCAGTTAGCACTCATCCAGTCTTGAATCTCAGTGAGGCAGTTGTTAAAGACCGAGATCACACTATTCTATTTGGGTACAAAGGACATGTAGAGCTGAGTATCTTCTGCATAGCAGTGAAAACTCAGCCCATACCAGCTTATAATGTCTCCCAGCAGCAATATGTTCAACGTGAACAACATGGAGGACAGCACAAAACCCTGCGGCATCACACAAGGCAGGATGAAGGGGGCCAAGGAAATAATTCCTGACACCACCCTCTGAGTCCTGTCTGTGAGGAAAGAATTGAACCACCTGAGGACTGTCACCAACAGTCCACAGAGTAGCCGCAGTAACACCCCATGACCCATGGTGTCAAATGCTGCAGAGAGAGATCAAGGAGGATCAAGATCAAATGACTCCTCCAATCTCTCGCTATTAGGAGATCATTAAGTAGTCGAACTAATGCTGTCTCGGTACTATGCCTCTTCCTGAAATCGGACTGGAGAGGATCATAGACTTCATGGGTGGTAAGAAAGTTCTCGAGCAGCAACGTGACTACCTGCTCAATAATCTTGCCCAAAAAGGGCAGGTTAGAGACTGGTCTGTAGTTCTCAAGACAGTCTGGGTCGAAGGACGGTTTCTTTAAAAGGGGTGTCACCATAGCCTTTTTCAGGGGGTCCAGAAACACCCTTGGTCCAGTGAGCACCTGACTATCTCAGCAAGGATCAGTCCAATGACATCCATACACCCTACAAGGAGGTGAGTTGGACCAGGATCCAAGCCACAGTAAGTCGGTCACAAGCTCCGAACAATCTTCATGATATCCATGATCGTTGGCTGGTCAAAATCTGTCCAGACAGACCGGGTACCTGTGCCCTCACATTGACCATCACCATACTTATTTAAATGAGTTAAACAGATCTCCAACCTGATGTAAGGTCCATAGGGCTCAGTGCAAAGCATGCTACAGGACCAGTGCCATTCCTTGCAGCTCTGCTACTTCATGTAAGGTCCACAGGGCCCTATACAAAGCATGCTACAGATCCAATGCCATTCCCTACAGGTCTGCTACTTCATGTAAGGTCAATAGGACCCTGCACAAAGCATGCTACAGATCCAGTGCCATGCTGTACTGGTATGCTACTTCATGTGATGCACAAAGAGCCCTGTGTAAAGCATGCTGCACATCCATTGCCATTCTTTGCATGAGTGCTGCTTCATGTAAAACTCAGAGGGCCCTGTGCAAAGAATGCCACATTTTCAGTGCCATTCTATACAGGAGTGCTACTTTATGAAGGGTCCACAATGCCATGAATGAAGTAGCACTGATGCATGGTGCCATGACCAATGGGCCTGGTGCTTTCTGTGATGTCTTCATGGTGCCACACAAAGTAAGCTACAGATCTGGCCCCATGACCAAAAGGTCTGCTGCTTCATGTAGGAGGTTCCATAGAACTGAGAAGAAAGCATAAAGGTGTATCCCTGTCTAATGGGTCTGCTGCTTTCCTGGGCTCATTAATAAGGCATTAACAGGGCTAGTGACAGGTGAGTGTGAGTGTGTGTGTGTAGGGGGGAGGTTTGATGTGTTACCTTCCCCCCATTTCCCAATTTTCAGAATTCACCAGCTCTACCAGAGCAGATAAGTCCTTTTTTGATTAATTTCCCCTGTCACAAACTAGACATTGCAATTCCAACAATTTCAGTACCAGTAACAAATGGGGAAGCAGGAAGCTGCTATTGGCCATATAAGGACTCCTTCACTTAATATGTCCCATTGCAGTCACATCTCATAGACACAGGGAAACCCCGGGTCCACAGCAGACTGTGGAGGTGAGATGACAGATAAAATAGAAAGTAATGATTTGCCTGTCTTCTGTTTCACTATGACATCAAGTTAACAGTTTTACAGTCTATGTAGCAGTTGGAAAAAATTGTTTTAAACTCTTGGGGAAAAGTAAAAGCAAGGGGGGTTAGGAAAGGGAAAGCAGTGTGAATTCTATATACAGTAGGTCAATAAGCAATTCAGGGAAGGCAGAACATAGTAAACGGGAAGTAGGTTTGATGGTCCTATGGAGAAGTAGAGCAGAAAAGGGGGGTTCGGACAAGGATACATACATACATAGACAGTGTCGGCAGATAAGGGCCTATGGCCCACCCAGAAGGGATTGCAGAAGAGAGGGACAAAAGCACCAAGGACTAGATACTAAACAAGGACAGTTGAAGGGGCAGTGATCATAAAGAGTGGTCCAGTGTAATGGATGTGGTGCTACAGTCTTTCAGGCATCCTCTGGAGGCTGTGGTTTTGCTCCATCTGATCTCACCTCTCTGGGTTGAGGACACAGGTTGCTGGACTCCATGCCAGACTAGAAGAGTGCAGCATTCTGTTCCACGCAGGAGCCACTACACTAAGTCCACCACCACTACCACTCTGGCAGAGGATGCCTAGACAGCATGGATGGAGTGTGGTAGGCTCCAAGAGGGTGAGGGTGTGATAAAGGTGCAAACTCCTCCACCACCAAGACAGCTGCAGAATACCTTGCCATACTGGGGGAATGGGGAAACTGAAAGGAGGTTCCCATCACAGTGGGAGAGGAGGAGGTGGTGTCACCTGGGGCAGTGCCAGAATTAGCACGAAACCCAGTGCTGCCAGGGTTTATATTAGAAAAGTCTAAATACATAGATACATAGACAGTGTCAACAGATAAGGGCCTATGGCCCACCCAGTCTGCCCATTTGAGCTTGTAAGTTCAGTTTATGTTTTCCTAGAAGTCTGTTGCCCTTTACCCCTGACCTCCAGAATTCCTTTATGTCTATCCCTTGCATTCTTAAATCCCCTGATTGTTTCAGCCCCCACCACTTCCTCTGGCAGGGTGTTCCACTTGTCCACCACCCGTTCTGTGAAGAAATTCTTCCTCATGTTTCCTCTGAATCGTCCTCCCTCCAACTTCATCCCATGCCCTCTAGTCCTGGAACATCTTTTTTGCTTAAAAATAGTGTATTCCTGCACCCTGTTCCTCCCTGTAAGATACTTGTATGTTTCTATCATATCCCCTCTCTCTCTCCTCTCCTCTCCTCCAGGGAGTACATGTTCAGTTCCTTTAACCTGTCTTCATAGGACTTGTGATGCAATCCATGCACCATTTTTGTTGCCCTCCTCTGAACCTTCTCTACCCTGTCTATGTCCTTACATAGGTATGATCTCCAGAACGGTACACTGTACTCCAGGTGGGGCCTCACTAGTGTTTTGTATAGCAGAATTATGACCTCCCTTTTCCTGCTGGTGATGCCCCTGCCTATACATCCCAGCATCCTATTTGCTTTACCTGCTGTCTTGTCACACTGTTTCCCTACCTTGAGGTCATCAGAGATGATAACCCCAAGATCCCTTTCCTGCTTGGTGCATGCTATATCCTCACCCCTCAACTGATATATTGTGCCAGGGTTTTTGTGCCCCATATGCATTATCTTGCACTTCCTTGCATTGAATTTCAACTGCCAAACTCCTGACCATTCTTCAAGTTTCTGCAGGTCCCTTCTCATTCTGTCTACACCCTCTGGTGTGTCTACTCTGTTACAGAGCTTTGTGTTATCAGCGAACAGTGAAATTCTGCCTTCTAGGTCCTGCGCAATGTCACTGATGAAGATGTTGAATAGGACCGGTCCCAGCACTGATCCCTGTGGTACCCCACTGGTCACTCTTCCCTCTGTGGAGTGACAGCCATTTACCACCACCCTCTGTGTCCTGCCACCCAGCCAGTTACCTACCCACCACACTACTGTTCTGTCCACACCCATATTCCCCAGTTTGTGTAATAGTCTTCTATGTGGCACAGTGTCAAAGGCCTTGCTGAAGTCCAGATAGGCCATGTCCACTGCCCTCCCCTGATCCACCTCCCTAGTCACCCAGTCAAAAATTAAATGAGGTTGGTCTGACATGACCTCCCCTGGTGAAACCATGCTGCCTTGGGTCCTGTAGTCCATTGACAACCAGATGTTCCACCAATCTTTCCTTCAGTAGTGCTTCCATGATCTTCCCACTACCAAGGTGAGGCTGACTGGTCTGTAGTTCTCTGCTTCCTCTTTGTTCCCACTTTTGTATAAGGGACTACATCTGCTGTCCTCCAGTCTTTGGGTACCTCCCTGTTTCCAGTGATTGGCTAAACAGGATAGCCAGAGGTTCAGCCACCACCTCTTAGTTCTTTAAGGACCCTGGGTGCACCCCATCTGGCCCCATTGCTTTATCAACTCTTATTACTTCCAGTTCCTTCAGGACCCTTTCTTGTGTAAAGGGACTTGTGTCCATTTCTGCACCATTCTCACCCCTTGTACTCCCTTCAGACCCATTACCCTCCTCTTCCTCAGTAAAGACTGAGCAGAAATACCTGTTCAATATGTCAGCTTTACTGTTGTCATCCTTCATGTGGCACCCATCCTCACCCTTCAGTCTCACTATCCCTCCCTTTGTCTTTCTTTTTTCACTTATGTACCTGTAAAAGGTTTTGTCCCCCTCTACCCACTGAATCTGAAATCTGACATGTTTTCCAGTGGCCCCATTAGTTATTATTAGATAACAATAAAAACACCACAACAATATGTAAGCTAGAATTACTTATATTTTTTCCAATAAGAATGACATGCAAAAATGACTTTCTCATATTTCTAAAACCAATAAGCAAAAATAATAAGAAATGGCATATTTTGTGCAATAACAAAGCAAGATCATTTTGTCATGTTCTCACATTTTTATATTTATTGTATTCCTATGAGCAATAAGTATTAATAGGATATTGTATATTTTGTGCAGAAACAACAAGCTCTAAGTAAATTGTTTTCTCATAATTCTACCAACAGCAAGCAAACATAATTTTCTCATGAGCACTATATAATCTACAATTTCTATCACAAAGCTGTTTTATTGCATTGGCCTAAATAAAGCAAATATTTTCCCCAAAAGCAGTCATTCCTGGCTTATAGCCTATCACCACTGATTTTGGCATGAGAGTGCATATATCAGAAGCTCTGAGCTGATAATTTTTCTTACCAGTTCCTCTGCCTGTCTGTGTGTCTATTCTCTGTCAGGTCAGTTTGTGGCTCATTTTGTCTGTGGGTCTATCATGCAATGTCCAACAAAGACATACTGGACTCACTCAGATGGTAGCCTTCTTCTTAGCTTTATTTGTTTATTTATTGAAATGTTTCACCAGGAAGGCACACTGAACGACAAGTTGCTCATCCCCCAGTGCAACCGGGTACTATTGGATAAAGAATTAGACATACAGTTTAACATTTAAAACATACAAGAAATTAAACATTCAATTACATTTGTAACAAGACAGTTGGAACAAGCATTTGTCAATGCCGAATGTTTGCTTGCTGGCATTGGCATTGGTAGTGTAGGAGTTAGAGAGCTGCATAATAGGAATGGCAGTGAAGTATTGAGCTGAAGCCAACCCCACCACCACCCTGCAGAGACTGAAAGGCATTGGGGTGTGCTTTTGGGTCATCAGGCATACGGCCATGCCATTTCACCACACCCTACCCTGCAGACACTGACAAGTGTCACGGTGTGCCTTGGGGTCTTTGGCTCTTATGCTCACCCCATTCCATCAGGAAAAATGGTGAGATGGGTCCTGTATAGGAGAATGGGGTGAACTTTAGGGCTGAAGAGTCCAAGACACACCTCGATGCCTCTCACTGGCTGCAGAGTTTGGAATGGTATGAGCGTTACAGGTGAGAATCCCAAGTCACACCCCTGATGCCTCTCAATCTCTACAGGCTGGGGCGTTATGGTCAGAAACCCTAATGCCTCAGGCGTTCGTTGGCATTTTTACTCCAAATTTTCAACATGTTTTTTTTGTGACCCCCACCTTATGAACAGTGGCAATATCAGTTTGTTAGCCGAGAGCTGATTTCGCATAGCGACTACGTCATTTGGCACCACAGGTGCGAAAACAGATTTCGAACAGGATGTGAAAAATGACAGCTGTACTGTTCATGGGGAGGTGCAAAAAATGGCAACGTTGAAATTCTGCAGTGAAAATATTAAAAAAAAACTGGTGAAGTCACAAGCGTGCGTAGAAAATGCACAATGTACACTCGTAATGCAATTAGTTTGGGGATTTTTTACAGCAGATTGTCAACACAGGTATTTTGTAACCTCTGCTCATGAACAGTGTTACTGGATTTTCTTAATCTGTCCCGAACAGTGATTTCCCACAGCGACCATGCATTTCTGCGCTTGAAGTGTGAAAACACATTTTGGTGATGGTGTGAAAAATGACAGCTGTACTGTTCTTAAGGAAGTGTGGAAAAATGGCAGTGGTAAAAATCTGGACTGAAAATATTAGAAATCCATGAATTTACGAAGGTGTGTGGAAACTGCGCAATGGTCACTCATAACACAGTCATTTTATGGACGTATTTCACCAAATTTTTAACAGAGCCATTTTAACACCTCTGCTCATGAACAGTGTCACTGTGATTTTCTTACTGTGTTCCGTACATTGATTTTGCACACCGACTGCGCCATTGTGCGCTACTTGCACAGAAACACATTTTGGGTCAGTTGTGAGAAATGAAAGCTGTATTGCTCATAAGGAGGTGTGGTAAAATGGCAATGTTGAAAATCTGGAGTGCAAATGTTGAAAATTCGCAAACTTACGAGCGTGCTTAGGAGCAGCGCAACGCACGCTCGTAAAATTGTCATTTTTGGGAATTTTTTCACCAAATTTTCAACATAAGGTTTTTGGGGGCCTACCTCATGAACTGTGACACTGTCGTTTCATAAATCAGTCCCAAAAGGTGGTTCCATGTAGTGAGCACAAAATCATCTTTCGGGGCAGATTAATGCAATGACAATGACAGAATTCATGAGGTGGGGTCCCAAAAACCCCATGTTGAAAATGTGGTGAGCAAATTCCCCAAAATGCCTGAGATATGCACTAAAGTTGAAAAAAACATATTTAATACATTATAATAACTGGCCAGCAATTTTCTCCATAGGCTTAGCCAGTAATAATCAGGGCCCTGAGTTTTCCGCGATTCTGCGGGTGCAGCAAACCGCGGAAATATCCGCGGAATTTGCCGTCACCCACGGAATTTGTGGCCACCTGCGGAACAAACGTGCCCCCTCTCACATGTTAGTATGCCACGCTGGGAGTCCACCCCAATGTGGCAAAAGCTTTGTTTGCTGACAGGGGTGCCCAATCCCCCATCGGTTTCACTGCCCCCCCCAAAAAAAGGTTTCAATGCCACGCTGGGAGCCCACCCCAACATGACAAATGCTCCTTCACCGACGGGGTGCCCAACTCTCGCCAGCTTCACTGCCCCCAAGCTGCCTGGTGCCACACTGGGAGCCCACCCCAGCATGGCAAAAGCTTTGTTTGCCAAGGGGTGCCCAATCCCCCGTCAGCTTCACTGCCCCCCCCAAGCTGCCTGGTGCCATGCTGGGAGCCCACCCCAGCATGGCAAAAGTCCCTCCTTGTGTGGGAATCCAAATAAAAAAAAAAACCTGAAACAAATAAAACCTTCCATCGTTGCTTCTTTTGCCCCCCTTCCCCAACCCACACTCACCCTCTGCGTACCCACCTCCCCACACCCTCACCTCACCACCACCTCAACCCATACTTACCTCCGGAACCCAGCGTGATGATCTTCTGTGGACCGGGAACACGTCTGCACTCTTCAAAGCTGACTGCAAACTGAAGAAATGCTGGTAAGCTGTATAATGGACTAAATGGATTTTTTTCAACTTTAGTGCATATCTCAACCATTTCTGGGAATTTTTTCACCAAATTTTCAACATGGGGTTTTTGGGGCCCCACCTCATGAACTGTGACACTGTTATTTCGTTAATCGGTCCCGAAAGGTGGTTTCACAATGACTGCGTGGAACCACCTTTCCAGAATGATTAACAAAATGACAGTGTCACAGTTCATGAGGTAGGCTCCTAAAAACCCTATGTTGAAAATTTGGTGAAAATATTCCCCAAAACGGCTGTTTTACGAGCAAGCATTGCACAGCTCCTACGCACGCTCATAACCTCAAGCATTTTTAATATTTTCACTCCAGATTTTCAGTATTGCCATTTTACCACACCTCCTTATGAACAGTACAACTGTCATTTTTCATATCTCACCCGAAATGTGTTTTCGCATAGGTAGCGCACAATGGCGTGGTCTGTGTGTGAAATCAATGTTCCAGACAGGTTAATAAAATCACAGTGATACTGTTCATGAGCAGAGGTCTTACACTGGCTATGTTGAACATTTGGTGACAAACGCCCATAAAATGACTGTGTTACCAGCGTGCATTGCACAGTTCCTAGCATACTCGTAACTTCGAGCATTTTTAATATTTTCACTCCAGATTTTCAGTATTGCCATTTTACAACACCTCCTTATGAACAGTACAACTGTCATTTTTCACATTTCACCCAAAATGTGTTTTCACACATGTAGCGCACAATGGCGCAGTCGGTGTGCGAAATCAATGTTCCGGACAGAGTAATAAAATCATAGTGATACTGTTCATGAGCAGAGGTCTTAAACTGGCTATGTTGAAAATTTGGTGACAAATGCCCTTAAAATGACTGTGTTACAAGCGTGCATTGTGTCGGATTGGGCAAAAAAAAAAAAAAAGGAAAAAATTAAGGGTAAAAATGTGCCGCAGAATTGCTGCTGAAATTGGTGCTGAGTGCCGAAGAAGTTCTGCGGCAAATGAGAACCCTGCCGCAGAACTTTGCTCCGATGTGCTGCAGAAAAATCGGGGTCCTGGTTATAATTTACCATTATAACGGCAAACATGCACCACGTCAGTCCCAGAGGAGCCATTCCTGATTGGCTCTCCACTGTTAATGGGTGGGCTAAACACTATGAAAAACTTGGTGGCTCCTTATTGCACTTACTGAGGAGCCTCCACACTGGGAGTCATTGTGTTGTTTTTTTTATTTAAAAAAAAAATGTATCTGGTTAATCCTGCTTTCCACAACCCACACTACAGAGCATTAAATGGCTCAGATGCGCTTAAACACCCAGGAAACAGCTCCGAAGTGCTTCTCAAAGGTAAGCGCAATCCCAGCACTGTGAAACCCCAAAGACTTCAAAGTAAAAAGAAACGGCTATTAAAAAAAAAAAGACTCCTCATGACGAAACTCTCTTTTCTCACTAAAAGAGAGACAGTGTGAGTGAGTGAGTGTGTGTGTGTGTCTGTGTAACAGCAGCACAATCTCCTTAGGCAAAAAATTGCTGACCAGCAATTATAATTACTAAAAGATGGGGAAGTGTGCTTAAATTTGAAATTAATGGTTGCCCTTGGTGTGGGATGCTGTAATAAACCCCTCAGGCTTCGCCCTCAGGTTTATGTAGCATCCTACACCTTGGGCAACCAGTAATTTTGAATTATGCACACTTCCCAATCCATTCACTGGAGAACTGTGGCCGTGCCTGCAAACACACTGACTGAATTGGAAGACAGGTGCCACACCTCCCAAAACTCGGATGATGACACTATGTTTCTTGCACATGCATGCAAGCAAACATAAAAAAAACCCCATAAAAATCAGCTTGTACAGGGGAAAATGGTTTACAAGTTCAGCAAAACTATCCTTTAAAAAAATAATTGATTTTGTTGTTGCTGTTGTTACTTTTGGCAATGCTAAAAAATATTTAATTAGAAATGGTGTCATTTTGCAATTTAATTCTTATCTTCTGCCCTTAATCACACTACAAACAGGTCAGTCTCCCCTCTAGCAACCCCTACTCCTTCTAGCTTCCACAGGCGTGTCCTGCTGAAGCGTTGGACGATAATTACCCTAGCTACACACTCTCTCTTGACTACTCTCAAAAATGGATCTTTTATATTGCATATGCTCTTCTACTCTTCTTTCAGAATATTAGGTCACAGTTTAATAATGTTGCTCCCTTTGCTTTCTCTGCACCATCTAGATAAATAGTTCTCAGACTTTGTCACAGTGAGCCTCCCCAAATCCATGGAAAAGATTTTTGAGCCTCCCCCAAAAATTGAAATAATCTTGGGCCTCCCCAAAGAAAAATACCATACTGTACTTTGCGCAGTACACCATGAATAAACTGAAACCCCTTTGAGTACTTGGCTCACATTCAGTTATTTGTCGTATACTGACTTGGAACATTTGAAAAAGAGCTCCTGTGCTCAAAGGTGTTATCTGAATAACAAATAAAATAAACAGATATTATTATTCAAATTATTGTAGCCCTCCTCCCCCCACAAGCCAGTCTACTTGCTCTCTATTTTCATTCTTGAACCATTGTTACCCCTTGTTGCAGTACCTTCATGGGTCAGACTACTTTCTCCGTTTCCTCTCTGTATGAAAAAACCTTCCTACATACTTTGCCTCTCCCCCTCCTTCCCTGCTCCTAAGCAACTTCTCTGGGATTACTTCGCTCCTTCCTGCTATTGCTCTTAGCACTTCTATGCTCAACCCTTGTATTTGGGCTGTTCTGCCATCAGTTTACAAATTGATCAATTACTACCACTCATTATCAGTTTATCATTTACATTTGTTTAGACTATTGTTCACTGTATTTCTTGATTGTTTTGCAGTTACCTTTTGAAATGTATTCACTCCCTACCCTTCCCCGGGTACACCTGAAATGAGCCTTGGCTCATTCACCTTCCCTTGTCACCTATTAGTAAATACATAAAATTCACCTACTATTATTATTCTCTTTCAGTTTGCTTCATCTCTTCACACAAAATATATAAAACCCCAAATTTAAATCTAGTACTTTTTCAGACTTGCTTGAGCCTCCCCTGGAACAGGTTGGGGCCTCACCATTTGAGAACCCTGAGCTAGATCATATAGGTGCCTACCTAATAATGGCTTACTGTTACCTTCCCCAAGTTGAGAAATTCCTCCCAGTGTTTTCAGCATGCTCTGCACTGTATTTAATAACAAACAAGTGCTGCAAATGACTAACAAACTACTTTTTATGTTGGCTTGCGCGCATGCACAAGCAACATCTTGTGACAGTGCGGGTCTTGGGGATGCGGCTGCTGTTGGGTGAATGCAGGGCATGCATCAGTAGATGTGTCCCTCATTCCCCAATCAGCCTGCATGCCACCGCCACACCATGCATACATAATGGGGCGAGCACATCAAATCAAAGGTCCACTGCAATCATCATACACGGCGGTCCTTTGCTTAGCGTGCTTCGCCGCCATTATGGCCTATGGTCAGCAAGCAGCCCTCTACCTTTACAGTCGAGCATCGGGTGCTCATTCCCCTGTCGGCAACCCTCCCCTATGTATGTGTGCCGACGGGGAGCCCACTCCCCATCGGGCATCCCTCCCACAATGTGGAATGCCAAAGGTGCCACCTCCTTGGCCATGTTCTTCGTGCTTTGCACACCGATAGGGTGAGCCGACTCTATTGGCATCACCCCCAAACTGTTGAATGCTGAGGAGTGCCAATCCCCCTCGGCTGGCACTCCGCTCCCCCTTTCTTTGTTTGCCGGCGGGGCTGCCCTATCTCCCTCTGGCATTACCCCCATGTGTTGTGTGCCGTTGAGGGTGCCCAATCCCCCGTAGGCTACTGACACCCCCCCACAAAACCCACTTAGGTGGCACACTGGGAGCCCACCCCAGCATGCCAAATGCCCTCCGATGTGAAAACTGTCCCATGACGGGTTTTTTTTTCTCACCTGAAAATGAAAACCATCCCTCGAGTATAGATCCCCCTCCCACACCCACCCACTGTGCACCCTGCCTCCTCACCCCCACTCCATACTTTCCTGACTCCGCGCACGATCTTCACTGGAGCGGAAGACGTCTGCACTCTTCAAAGCCAACCACGAACGGAGGAAATACCAGTAAGCTGTATAATGCAATGAATAGGGTTTTTTCAACTTTGCTGCATATCTCAGGCATTTCTTGGAATTTTGGCACCAAATTTTCAACATGGGTTTTTTGGGGCCCCTCCTCATGAATTCTGTCACTGTCATGGAGTTAATCAGCCTTGGAAGGTGATTTCGCAGTCACTGTGTGAAATCACCTTTCGGGATCCATTAACGAAATGACAGTGCCAGTGTTCATGAGGAGGCCTCTCAAAAAGCCTATGTTCCAAATTTGGTGGGAAAAATCCAACAAATGCTTATTTTATGAACATGCATTGTGCAGTTGCTATGCAGGCTTGTAACTTCACGCATTCGCAATATTTAACACCTTATTTTCAGCACTGCCATTTTTGTGTACCTCCTTGTGAACAGTACAGCTGTCATTTTCCACATCCTGCCCGAAATGTGTTTCCGCACTTCCAGCGCACAATTGCGCAGTCACTGTGGGAAATCAGTGTTTGGGCCAGATTATGAAAATGACTGTGACACAGTTCATGAGCAGAGCTCCTAAAATGCCTATGTTGAAAATTTGGAGCTGATACTCCTTAAAATGACTGTGTTACGAGCATGCGTTGGCAGATTACACGCATGCTTGTACCGTCGTGCATTTGTGATATTTTCACTCTGGATTTTCACCATTGCCATTTTTACACACCTTTTGATGAACAGTACAGCCGTCATTTCACATATCCTGCCCAAAATGTGTTTCTGCACTTCCGGCGCAGAATAGCATGGTCGCTGTGCCAAATCACTTCTTGGGACACTTTGAGGAAATGACAGTGACACTGTACATGAGCAGAGGTGCTAAAATGTCTATGTTGAAAATTTGGTGCTAAACGCCCATAAACTGGCAGTGCTGGAAATGTGCCTTGCATATTTCCCACACACCTTTGCAACTTCGCAATTTCCATATATTTGTATGCCACATTTTCAGCACTGGCATTGTATTACACCTCCTTATGAATTCTGCAGCTGTAATTTTTCACATCCTGCCTAGCATGTTCTCCCACACTGCACTAACAAACACCCACAGGGACACCTTAATGCCTCTCACTCTCTGCAGGGTGGGGGTGGGTTGGCATCAGTACAATACTTGACTGCCACTCCTATGCTGCATGTCTCTAACTGCTGCACGGCCAATGGCAGCAAGACAACATCAGGCATTGACAAATGCTTGTTTTTTCAACGCACACACTTTAAGGGTCTCAGGTACTAAAAGCTTCCAGGAAAAATGATACTGAACAAGGACGAGGGAATGCTATTTTTTTCCAGTTTAGGTACAAATCTTGTATGCTTTGCCAGTGAGTATTAATCTACACCCTCAAAAATGAAACTTTAGTTAAAACATGAACTTTACAGTTACTTGCATAACACATCTAACTGCTCATTTCTTTTGTAACTTATCATACAAATGTAGTTATGTTTGCGTAACTTAATATCTGTACTGTTGTTTTCTTGTCCCCAGATACAACTAAAAATGGAACCTGATGACCCAGTCTACTTTTCTTGGCAAAACAAACAAACACACAAAATCAGTGACTGATGAGTATTGCTATATATGTTAGTCATGAAACCCTTCAGGTGTGGGCAAAAAATGCCTTGTTTTAATATAAACCATTAGGAATTTTATACATAAGGCCTTTCCCTTTTAACAAACAAACATCTTCATTTGCATTGTTATTTTATCTTAAAGGCAGCCTTCATTTCCAACACATGTTTAATAAATGTTTACGTGTGTTTAGTTAATTTATTTTAGAACCTGGGTTACTTTCCATTGAAAACTCTACTTCTTTGTTCTCTAAGATCCAGGCTCTTAAGAAACAAGATGTACAGGAACCCTGTTCCAAGAGAGAAATACATGTTTTATATCAACCCTTTGTAAAGTAACAGGAGTGTGCGTGTGTGTGTGTGTGTGTGTGTGTGCGCGCTAATTAAATGAAGAAGATTTTCAGTGGCTCTCACTGCCTCCTTCAATTAGGAGCAGCACAGATTTAATCTGGAACAACTGCTGCTTTTTGCTAATATGATGAGCAATGCAAAAGGATGTGGGTTGGGGGTGGGGCACTAGCTATTGCCCAGTGTCTATAGCCTGCTTTCCAGAGACTAAACATGAGTAATTTATACAATCATAACATGCCCCCAACTAAAAGAAATTACCCAGATCAGACATTAAAAACAAGCTATGGTATACCAGAACAATAATTTCTGTAAACAGGCATCCTCAACTGAACTACCCCATCAATACTGCTGTATTCAACCAATTATTTCTTACAACAGGGAAATGTTTGTTATTGATGCTGTGTTACAGGCAGTCCGTCCTTTACCAGCAGCAATTTCGTTGGGGGGGGGCAGACATGCATGACAGAATAGCTTGTATACGGTGAAGGAAAAGGACACAAGTGTGATAAACTAAGAGGACCATTTTCATCAGATAAAAGAAAACGGCAAATAAAGGAGAGCGGATTCGTTTGCCATTCCATTATAGTTTCAGTCAGGTCGCTCAGCTTTTATTCTGCCTTGCATTGCAAGTTCTTTCATTTCTGAGAAAATACTCAATAACGCAACTCCATAATATTTTGATATAAGAAATGCATCCCTATGTATTTTAATTGACTGGATGGTTAATCTAGTAGATATCAGCACTGTCTTGAAGCTTCACATTCTAGCACAGTGGACTTCTGTTGCATCAGGACATCTGATTTCTTGTGTCCCTGATTGTTTATTTTGACGATGCTTTCAAATGGAATGGTGGAAATAAAAAAAAATAAAGTGAACATGCGTTCCTGTAAATTCTATATCATTATATTTGTTAGTTTGGTAGTGTACATACATGAGCATGCATTTCTAGTGTATTTTGTTCTTTGTTCAGTGTTAATATGAAGTAAAAGTAAATCAGTGGACTTTGCATCCTGGGCTTCAATGAAAAGAGGTTGTCTCAACACACCATTCGGTCATAAAAGATGGATCTGTTTTAGACTGATACAGTATATGGCTATTTTGAACATCAGAAAGGGGTTTTACTTTATTGTCATTAATACTTTCTGTGAACCTTTATAGTTCTATAATTGTTGCCAGTGCAGGTAACGTGTATTTCACTTTGTATTTCAGTGTTCTTGCTGGGACTTTCTGTAGAGACTTTCATAAGTGGCGCAACAAGCCACTTAAGCCCAAAAGAAGGGATGGTTTAAAAAATGAATGTGCTCGATGGTATATTGGTAGTTCTGCCCACCCCCTGAAAAAAGATTAATTTGTTGTTGGCTAAAACTATCTGCGCTCACATCAGAGCAGAGAAGTGTTTCTTCTGTCTCATTATGTCTTGTGTGCACCTACCCTTTTTAGCTTCTATAATTTATATCATAACCTGTGTATTGTGGCGCTTACTCATGACTGCTTTGTTGCAGGGAATGCCAAAATATGGCACCTAATTGCAGTTTTTGTATACCTTTAGAGCATCCATAAGGAGTGCATCCTCTTTTACAGCTTAGCTTTGTTCAGGTCACAGAGGGACTGCAAATGTGCACTGTGCCCAGTTTCCTGCCCACAATATTGCAAAGTTACAAATCAGTAGAACTATAGGCAGGCCCCCTTTCAAACAAGATCAAGCAAAAAGTACCGAGGTAGTGCCATGAGACGGTATGATTCTGTTTGAAAAGGAGCAACAGAAAATCGGGGTGCTTTGTCTAAGTGAGTTTAGATGAGAGATGAGATGAATGAGGAGGATGCACGTTTCTAGCAATGCAGGGACAGAGACATGTTAATGTTTCAAGATGCGCTGCCCTTCTAGGCAGTCATTTGGCACTGAACTTCATACAAGTCACATTGTATATCCTCAGGTGTAAATATGGAAAAGCTACACAAGTTCCTATGGTGCACATTAAGTAGCGATATTCTATACCCCATGTTATTTATCAGTGCATGGCGTCAAGGAGCAATCTAGCATACATGTAACAGGTGCTAGATAACTATGTCACATCCAAAATCATACTGAGAAGAAATGCAGGAGTGTGTGACAGTGTGAGAGGGAGAGAGAGTGTGAGAGGAGAGAGAGAGAGAGTGTGCGTGTGTCCTCCTTTTCCCAGTGGGTCCTACTACTTTTCTCGCCTTTGAAAGGCCACGCTGTGTTGCAAGCTCTGATTACACCCAGCACACGTCTCCTTTTTGGCCAGATTGTATGTTATTCCTGTTTCAATAGAAAGAGGTTAATTTCCTTGACAAAGGCAGAGGGGCATGACATTGGGATAGCTATTGTACCAAGACAGACAGCCGTCTTAGGGCACCCCCGTCGGTTATACAGTGTGTGCGGAGGGGGAGCACCAGCACGCAATTTGCATGCATGTGTGTGGGAGGGGCACGCATGAGCATGCAATATCTTATCACTGCTCAATGAAGCGTAGCTCTCCCTTTCAACTGTACGGCCACTGCATTTTCAACTGCTGTCATAGACAGCTGCAGCCTTCATTGGAGAACTGCGGACGTGCCTGCAAACACACTGACTGAATTGGAAGATGGCTGCCACACCTCCGAAAACTCGGATGATGGCACTATGTTTCTTGCACATGTGTGCAATCAAACATAAAAATATCATAAATAATCATTCAGTTGCATTTATAACATAACATACAATTAAACATATCATACCTGTGAAATATGCATTTAATTACAAGTGGCATATCAGAGGAACATAGTACATGATGGTGAAGGGGGAGAAGAGTGTGCTGAGACACAGGCTGAGGGAGTGGAAGGTTTAATACATGATGTGAGTCATGGAGAGGAGCAGAGGCATGGGAGGACAGTTAAGGAGGGTTAAAGCAGGAGCAGTTAGATGAGAGAAGTTATGTAAGGCAGAGGCAAAGGAGTGGGAGGAGGAGGAGGAGGAGGAGGAGGAGTGCTGTATTTGGGGGATCCAGATTTTTGGGAAACAGTGGGTAAAGCCTTAATGACCAATGTGAGTGGTATGACGGGGGACCAACAAACTGCAAGTGTTAGAGGATCTGAGGGAGTGGGGGGGGGGAGACAGTAAGCATGAGAGGTAAGAGGGAAGTTTTCCTAACCAAAATTTAGAAGTGAGTTTGGCACAATAAGTGAGGTGCCTGTTGGCAAGCAGGGGAAGGGAAATGGTGTGGTAGAGGTCACAGTCATGAGTGCGTATGGAGCATCAAGGGCAAATCGACAGAAGGAGATAAATAGAATGTCCAATCTGGCCAGGGAGGATTTGGGAGCGGCACCATAGACTACATCACAGTAGTCGAAAATGGGGAGGATCATCTTTTGGACTAGTTCACATCACACTGTAGGAGGGATGCGACTACGGTTCCTGAACAAGGCACCAAGCTTGGGGTGCAATTGTTTCAGGATGACGTCAATGTGGCAAGAGAAGTTGAGATGTTGGTCCAACCAAACTTCAAGGTATCTGAATGAGGAGTTGTCCTCTAATATTGCCCCATCAAGGGTAAGGAAAGACGGTAAAGGGTGGAGCCTGGAGAGTCTCTGCCTAGTGCCAGAGGTCATGGAGACAGTCTTTTTGGCATTTAAGAATAATCGATGTGAGGCAAACCATAACTGAACCTGGTGGAAGTCAAGTTGAAGAGTGGTTGCAAAATCAGCAAGGCATTTGCCAGATAAGAACAGGACAGTGTTGTCGGTATACATATAGATAGAGGTGGAGGGGAGCATACTGAGGGCAAGTCATTTAGGATGATGGAGAAGAGAATGGGCCCAAGCACTGAGCCCTGTGGGACTCCAGTGGAAATGGGGGGGGGGATTGTATCCTGGATCTTGACTGATAGTATTCTGCCTGACAGGTAAGCTCTAAACCAGTTTTGGGCAGAAGTAGACAACCCAGCAGCCATAAGAGAGTCAAGAAGTAGGGCATAGGAGACTGTGTCAATGCCTTGGTGAGGTTAATAAAGATGGCAGAGGTAATGAGGCCATTATCCATCCCAGTGAGGATGGAGTCAGTGAGCCTGAGTAGGGAGGTGGTAGTGAAGTGGTTCTTCTGAAAACCAGATTGGAACGGGGTTAAAAAAGGAAGAGTGATTGATGAAGGAGGTTACTTGAGAGAGGACCAGGTGTTCTTGGAGTTTAGCATGGGCAGAGAATAGGGAGATTTGGGTGAAAATTTGTAGGGGAGGAGGGGTCACCACCCTTTGGGAGAGGGAGGACCACTGCATGTTTCCAGGATGAGGGGACAGATGAGGATGAGAAGGAAAGATATAAGATCAAGGAGAGAGGGTAAGCTATAGTAGAAGCCAAAAGGTAGAGGAGTTTAGGGTCGAGGTCATCTGGTGATGAGCCTTTGGAAGGATTAAGAGAGAGAAGGGCCATTAGTGTTTCTTCTGGGGAGACCACAGAAAAAGAGAAGGAAGGATGGGCATGGAGCGGTTGAGTACTGGGTGTGAGAGGATGAGGAAGGGGGGTTAGAGGGGAGTGACTTTAGAAGTGCTGTGGTGTAGGAGGCTTAATAGGAGTTAAACTCTTGAGCCACTGCACATGGTTTGGAGATCAATGAGTTGTTTATTTTAAGCACAGGGGGAGGTAGATGTGAAGGGGGGGGAGAATAGGGCGTGGACAACTTTCCAGAATTTGGAAGGGGAATTGATGTTTTTAAGAAAGGATGATTTAAAATATTCAGACTTGGCAAGTCTGGTAGCTTTTGTACAGGCATTTCTTAACCAGCAATACTTGGCATGGTCTGTGTCTAGCCTGCCCCGAACGTTCTGTCCCTGCAGTGAGACTTTCCTTCTTATAGTGCTTGTCTCTGGTTAGAATTTTTCAGAGAACCAAAAACAGAATTTTCTAGCTAATGGGTTTGGTGAGAAATGCTCTTGTATATTTTGTTATTTCCAGTTAGATATAAAAATAAAGCATAGCAGCCTCTCATTTCTAGTGAACTGGAATTTGTGGGCTAAAGGTATGACAACTCAGGCACGAGACACTGTATCTAAGTTACACAGAAACATAGGCTATGACAGCAGATAAAGGCTAACCAGTCCACTTAGTCTGCTCTTTTTTCTACTTGGTTTGGCAATCCCTACTCTTATCTGGAATGCCGTTCCCCTGCTCTGTTACAAAGGCTAATTTATGCTTATCTCATGCTCCTTTGAATCCCTGTACAGTTTTCACTTCCACTATCTCCGCTGATAGGCTGTTCCACAAATTCACCACCCACTCTGTGAAAAAATACTTCCTAGCATTCCCCATTAGCCTCCCTCCCTCCCTCCAGCAACATGTTATGTCCCTATTCCTTGTGCACTTCTCTGAAATAAACTCCCCTCCTTTACAGCTAGATATGAGGAGTAGGGCATATTGTTTTTTTTTCTCATTAACTACACTGTTTGCTTCATATTTGTAAGCTAACTGCCTTTTCTCTTCTCTTCTTGGTTAGAGATACAAAATATGTTATTTGCAGTAGGGTCCAGACTCTGGCCTGTTAGATACAGGTCCTTTTTGGCTTTTGCTCTGCCTGGATGTTTCAGGTCTACTTGGTGGGGGGACTCCTCCTCACAGTGAGTCCTCAGGACTGGAGGCCTCCAGCTCAAGAGGAAGCATCTACTGGTGTGGGACTGTATAGTGAGAGCACGGGAGTAGGTATATGTAATACAGGGAAACTTCAGGCAGCTGGAGAGTGGCCTCAACCAGATAGAATGCATGGTGTAATTTTTTGAGGCACTACCTATAAAGCTCAGGGAACTGGCAAGGGTGCTCCACACCAGGACCTTTAATGACAGGCTGAAGGTATGATGCATGGAAGAGGGCAGTGGCTACATTAGGTACTGGGGACTAACCTGGGAAGATGTGGTCCTCTATAAAGGAGACAGCCTACCATCCTTGTAGAAAGAGGACTGCAGTCTCTGGTAGGAGGTTTAGAAGTTTCTTGAATGAGCACTGAAACTAGCCATGAGGGAGGCGGAAAAACCAAGGTAGGCAACAGTTGCTGCCCAGATAGTAAAATGACAAGGAGAGAGGGCCGAGGAGTGAAAACAGCCCGAGGACACAGACTCAGGAAGACAGAGGAAAGATGAAAGGAAAAGGGGATACAACTCAGACAGGGGAGGGGAGTAGATCAAAAAGGATCCGATATGGAGAAAGCAAAAGGGAGAGGGGTGAGTCAGAGGGAGCCTCGGGTAACAGCATAGCCAGGGAACAAAGAAGATGTAGGGCATCAGCTCGGGGGGGCATGAAGAGCCATGTGTGCTAAGGCCAGGAGCCTTGGAAACAAAATCCCAGACTTAGAGGCTATCATGGAGGAGACTAACCTTGATCTAGTGGTCATAACGGAATCATGGTGCATTGAGCACCACGGCCAGGATATGGCTATACTGGGCTACTCTCTCTCTTTAAGAGAGTCAGGGCAATGATGAGAAGAGGAAGAGTAGTATTATATGTGAGGGGAGGGAATAAATGTTACTAAGGCCCAGGTGCACCGAGGTAAAGAGGGTCTGGAGGTGCTGTGGCTCATTCTGAAGATGGGCTCCTGGATAGTTGTCCATACCATGGTAGTGTACAGACCTTCGGCACAAGGACAGAAAATAGACACGGCCCTAGATGAGACCATCACCTGACTGGCAGAAAAAGGGAGGCCGCTGCTAGATGGAGATTTCAATCTGCCAGATGAGGAGGGGAACCTTCCATCTGCAGCTTTGGCAAGGAGCAGGGTAATCCTTGTTCATGTACAGGGAACGTTTCTCAGACAGATAGTAAAAGAACCCACTAGTGGTAGGGCAGTGTTGGTACCTAGTCCTACCAAAAGGGGTAATTGTTGCATACGTCGCAGTGGGAGCCCCCCCAGTTATAAAGTGATCACCGTACGGTGTGGTTTAACATAAGGAAATGAACAGATGTCCTAGATTGCAGGAGGGCAAAATAAAAATAGGAGACTGCCTAAGAAAATGAAGTAGTAAGGATCGTCGCTGAGAGAGACTACTGCACTGGTACAAATGTGACTAATTAAACTCTGCATGATCCTGGACCTTTCTCCTCAGTGTGATATGTTTTAGGGTATCGATCACATTCTAAGTGGTAATGCACCGCCGTTCAAATGAGTTGTGCATTCTACTGCATGTTCAACTTACAAGGAGGAATGTGTGTATCTGTCACTGGCTCTTGGGTATAACTATAAGTCTCTGATGTACGGCAAGTGCTGTGTATACACTGCATTTCTTACGACACTGTATGTTGGGAGTCTGGAATGATGCATGGTGTCAGATATCTGTTATAGGATTATTTTAATGGGGTGCTAGTCTTTGCAGAGTAAAACATGGCATTGTAGCAATAAATCTTGTGGAGAGCTATGTGAGGACAGGCAGCACGTTTTTCTTTCTTTCTTTTTTTTTTTTACTTTTTATTGAAGTTTTCAAAGATGAGGCTGGCAATATAGCCTTGAGGTTTGAGTAACAAGTTGTGAATGAGCTTGGTACATCAAGAAGACCTAGGTTTGATACCCACAACCTGCACTTGCATACTGTGTGACTCTGAGCAAATCAGTTAACCTCTCAAGTGCCCCCAGGGTGCCCCTAAACCGGCACTTGCGCCTAGTGGGCCATACCTGGTTACCAACAAATTAAACAATATACACATATAATATGTAATGAGAAAATTCATACCCAACATCAACAAATACTGATACAAAACACACCACATTCTAAATATGTTCTGGTTCTGTTTATGGAGGATTCAAGATTGGTAAGATTTTTCTTCCTAAAAATGGAAATATTCAAGATGTCAGCCGTAGTGGCAAGGGGGAATCACCCCCCCCCCCCAAAAAAAAATCACACACATACAACTCAAGGAACTGCATCTTTAGTTTTGTTAGGGAAAGATCTATACACCGGTATTTATAAACTTCTAAGAGCCGGTAAATGCCATCAGTGATTGAACCATTAAAGTACACTTGATAATCATATTCAATTTAAATTGAAACTGTACAAAGTATAGTTCGGTTTAGTAACCTGGAGTTGTTGGGTCTGCATCATACATGAAATTCTACTGCTGTAGTAGTTGGGTGATTCTAAGGTTTACTAACATAGCCAGTTTCCATTCAATTTCAACTACTTTGAAAATGTATTCAGGTAGTTATGTCCCAAAGAGGGGATACCAATTATGAGTTATTAGAGTCATTAAAATCCTAGTCCTTTTTCAGTTGCTGTCTTCCTCGCTTGAATGAAAGTCCTTAAATGATCCATTTTAAAGAATGGATAAAGCCATTGTACGTACAGTTAACTATGCATTTGGCCAGACAAAGAACTGGGCACCCATCTCAACTGTCTTTTGCAAAGGTTACACCACTGAAGTTACAGAATTTATGTTTGCTGTAATATAGAGCTCCTTTTCCTCCTGGCAGATTAATTATAAGTTCACTGTGTTAAATGCCAGTGAAAAACATGTTGTCCCATTCCCGTCTAGCTGAAGGGGGAGTTCCTAGGCCTCCTGTTGCCAAACCATTTCCCAACTCTTTAACTTTATTACAGTTAGCACTCACGCTGAATGCCTTCATGATAAGTTGGATTTTCTGAAGGCATTGTGTAATGTGTACATTTCCAAGAAGTATATTTAAGATAATGAATTATACATTGTGGTGGTCTAAATTTGCAGTAGGCAGCACCAGGATGCTTTGCTGTAACTATTAAAACTGGCACTTAATGATTAAAAGTAATACCACAGAGGCTGACTGAAGTTACTGCTGCTGTTAATGCAGGCTGCACATGGAAAGCGGGTGATATGCATGCTGTATTTGCTAATGTATTACACATGATTATGAAATGAGTGCTCATTTTAATAATTACACTAAAGCATTATCCAGGTGCTGACTGTTGCAAAATTAGGCTGCCAAAATGTGCTTTTCGTCATATTTAAATACAACTAGGAACTCAATTGAGACCTTGTTGGGAGGAGGGGTTACTTCGTTGTTGCGACTGTCACTGTATATGGCAGTGGTGCTTGTCATTGTGTGGTCGGGGTGTAACAAAGTCCAATTAAACTGAAATTTATCATTTCTACAAGCCAGTATGGCAAAAGTAAGCTTTGTCCTTCAGCTGCAAGAGCTGACCAGAGGGGGTAGGTGCGGTGGTCATGACCTAAGACCTGCTCGGAGGGATAAAAATCATTGGTCCATCTGTGATCACTGAGGGTTTTGCACCCTAATGTTACTGTTAATTGTAGGTAAACCTTGTCCTTGAGGATGGTCATTATTTGGGGGGGGGGGGTTTGAGTGTGTGGCAGTGGTGGGGTAACTGTTGTCTTACAATGCTGCTGCAGGACTCCATGGCTGCAGTGGTCATTTTTAATCCCCCCCCCCAGTTCTTAAGATATAAATTGCCAAAAATTTCAGCTTGAAGCACCGCACAGTTCTTGATTGAGTGGGGGTGCAAGGAGTAATGGGTATTGCACCCATTTGGAGACATCGCCACCACCAGTGCTCTTATTATAGCAGCAGCGGCAGTCCTTATGTTTTATGGCATCTGAGTGGTCTTGATACCTATGCTATGAGTAGTACTCACACAGCAACAGCCTGTCCAGGTGTTGCTGGAAGTAATTATAGGTATCAAGACCCCCTTAGAAGCCATAAAATAAACATAATAAAGGACCGCCACTGGTGCTATAATAAGTTGTAGTAAACAATGAGGATCTCCAGTGAATTTTCGGCAATTTATGTCTGAAGAACCAGAGATTAAAAATTATGACCTCTGGGGCATGGTTTAGCCTTTGACTGTGATGGCAGCTTAGTTGCTCTGCTCCCTGTCTGTGGGACAGTATCCTTAGGCATCCGGCATAAAGGGTACCTCAAGTATCACATATCTCCGCAGAAATAAGAAGAGGGACTTACCTGCTGCATTTGAAGTCCTTAATTTCTTCAATCAAAGGAGATTCAGCCCAGTTTTTGGATTCTTTCAGTGCTGCGGCCTGCAAGATGGCCTCCTCCACTCCATCATCAGCAGAATCTGCAAAAATGGAACAAGTGTTCAGTCAGCTGCTTGCTCAGATGGCACTAATGACAACTGCTATGAACACTAACACCCAAACAATGCAAGCCATAGAAACTTGTCTCTTCCATACGGAATGACATCTCAAGGCCCATGATACTGCCATCCAGGACCTCACTGCAACCACCAGAGAATAAGCCCACTATATCCACATGCTCCAGGAGAAAGTGGATGACCTGGAGAACCGCAGTCACCATCACAATTTGCATTTTCTTGGTTTCCTGGAGGGGGCTGAACAGTGGGGTGCTACTAATTTTCTGTCAAAAGTGCTGCCCAATATCCTTGGCTTGGCTCCCTCACCCACCCTTCACATCGAGCAGGCCCACTGTACATTAGCTCTGGTACCAAAACCAGGGGAGTGCCCGTGCCCTATTCTGGCCCGCTTTCCTGATTTTAACCAAAAAGAACTAATCAGTAATACAGCCAGAGAGAAAGGCGTGATCGCTTGGAGTGGGCATAGAATTCAGGTTTAACAGGACTACTCGAGGAAGCTCTCTGTGTGGCAAAAAGCTTATTCTGACTGCCAGCACATCCTTCATGCACATCACGTTTCTTTCTCCCTGCGCTACCCTGTGATAATGCGGGTAATCGTGAGTGGGTCTCCCACCCTCTTCTCCACTACAGAAAGTTTAATGGACTTTTTATGCTGGGAATACCCCCAAGACTTTTGAGATCCTGACATGTTTGCCTCCAGGAACAACCCCAAGATGGGCTATGGCATGGAAAACTCACCCAGATCGTCGGTGAAGTCGCTGGGTTCTCCGGTTCACAGGTTCAATGCCTCCCTCCCCCACCGAACAAGAAAGTGCCAGGTCCCACATCGCCACTAGAGGAGGCAGCATCTAATGGACAGGCAGTACTCAGAGGAGCCCTCCATCCAGCACACTGATGCCTTGGAGCAGTTTCACATGCCAGGTAAGTTTACCCCGCTCCTTACCCTGGAAGATGCCTGGAAGGTGTTCTTTCGGTCCCCTCCACGTCAGTGTCTGAGCGGAAATCATGGGCTGCAGCAGTGGCAGACAATGCCCTTCCAGCTCAGGATCTGATGCGGTGCTGGGATTTGCCTACTCACTCCCCCAAGGAATTGCAGGATCGAGAGGCTTCACATGGAATTTCCCCCACACAGAAGACAAACACACCAACATGAGGTGCCAGATAAGTAACTGTTTTTGATCTCCCCTCAAGGGTTCTGCTGGGGTAACGGGGGCTACAGATGCTGTCTGTCCTGCCTGCTTTCCTCATCTGACTGCCATCTCCCAGCCGAGCAATTCTCACCCAATCTCCTGCACTCGCTGAACAGCCCTGGAGGGTGCTAAGAAACTGCACACTCATTCGCCTCTTGTGTGGCACATCAATGCTTCTAAATCCGTCAGTATTGCTTTTAAGGGCTACTGCCTAATATGCTGAACATTTGAGAGGCTAAATGACAATGTGGATGACTGTGCCATAATTAACTGTTTTGTTTTCTTTTTTCTTTCTTTATCCTTATTGCCTCAAATTGCTTCTTAACATGTACTCTCTGTGGGCATGCAGACCTTGTTTTATGCCTATCCTCCCTAATTTGACATGCACTCCTCTGCTGTTTTTTTTCTTCTCCACATCTCAAGCACTTTCTTGTCTCCAGGGGGCACTCTGCCTTTTAAGTATGAAGACCGCTTAATGCTCCCACTTTTAAGCTCTGAGCCTCTGCAACTGGCTTATGCCAGGGACCGAGGAGCAAGTATGTGGCCACCCCCCCACCTGCTGGCTTTAAGACCTCTCTTTTTTTTTACTCTCACATCTGCGCTGTGTTGTGCAGGTGACACGCTCCTCCACGGATGGGCAGTCAGGCAGGGACACTTTTGTTTAAGTGTTAAGCCCCACTCCTGCTATATAAGGGTATGCAGGCTATGATCCTTGCATCCCTCTCATGCCCCCTATAACTGTTGCATCCTCCCCACAGAAGGGCGAGACAGGACAGGCTGCCAGAGGCTAATACCTAGTTATGTTTAGTCAGCTCTGGTATGCTCATTCACCTCTCCCACCCACCCTGCATGGAGGAGACGGGTGGCCCTGGTGGATAGACTGATGGCCTTACTGTCTCCTTCCACAATTAGGATATTATAAGTTGCTACCTCTCTTTATAAATAGTTAGATGTTAGTTCAGGCGTTTTGCCCACTTAGGTGCTGTGTTGCTAGGTTATGATCGGATACTGTCATGGGGCTTTACTGTTTGTGTCTGTGCATGGTATATCTGTTATTCATTGCCAGGTCATAGTGGGAGCTTCCGGCAGGAATGGGCAGCTCCGGCCTCAGCCTCACCTCAGTATAATATTGTGACCCTTTCTTGCACTGCTACTATTCCTCATAACTATGGGTGACCTCCATGCATACACCTGGAACATACAGGGCTTGAATACCCCAGAAAAACGTAAACAGGTGCTGTCTCTTCTCAAGAGACTGAGGGCCACACTGGCCTGCCTGCAGGAAACTAAATTAACTAAACAAGACCATGATACATTGGTTAGAGATCGGATGGGGCAAGTCTTTTCAGCTTCCCCCCCTCTAAGAAGTGAGGGGTAGCCATACTACTCCATAAATCCCTTGCATGGTCCCCCTACCAAATTCGAACAGACCCCCATTGCAGATGGTTCTTGGCATTGGTCACTACCCCAGATGGCCCTCTCCTATTAGGCTGTATATATGTGCCGAATGAAGACGTTCCTGCCTTTTTTCGTACAGTGGCCCAAGAGCTGTGTTCCATTGCCCCAGATTCTACACCAACCATTCTAGGAGGGGATTTTAATCTTGCTCTATTGCTTCAAAATGACTGCAGTTCCCCATCAGTTGTGCAACACCCCAAAGCCTGTCTCGCTTTCCAGCAGCTAATGATTGAGCTGGGCCTGACTGACATCTGGAGAACCTTTCACCCAAGGGAGAGAGATTTTTCCTACACTTCACTGGTACATGGATAACATAGCCATTTGGATTTATGGCTCGTATTGGCTGCGGTGTGCTAGAAGGCAGTAGACTCAGAGGTAATGCCCATAGTTATCTCGGACCATGCCCATCTCCACCTGCACATCTTGTGGGGCCCACCCTCCTTCAGGGCCACCTCATGGAAACTAGACCCTCTCCTCTTCAAGGATCCAGACTTTGTTCAGTGGGTATCGTCAGAGGTAGCCCTCTTTCTAACAGAAAATTTCCCTCAGGACACCGCACTGGGTATTAGATGGGAGGCACTAAAGACCACTCTGTGAGGTTCAATAATGGGGTATGCATCTAGACACCAGAAGCAACGGGAACACCTTCTTAACTCCCTAGAAATGCACTTGCAGGCTCTAGAGTCCCAAGCCAAACAACTCGCTATCATACAGCTAGACTCAGCATTAAGTAAGTAAATACTCACGACCCGTATAGAGATCAATGACCTCCCCTCTCGCTAAGCTGAAATTGCCATACTGAGGCTGCACCACCAATATTGGGAAGGGGGAGAAAAAGTAGGCAAGCTGCTGGCCTATTGACTGTGCAAACAGCGGGCTAATTAGGCTGATCACCATATCTCTGGGTTGAAAGACCAGTTTGGGGCTATCCAAATGGACCCTCAGTTGATAAATTCTATTATGAAACAGTTTTATTCAGACCTGTACACCGCCACCAAAGGGCAGGACTCTAGCTCAGCAAAGCCTTTCCTCTTCTCTCTCCAACTTCCCACCTTATCTCCCTTTCAAACTGAGACTCCGGACAGGCAAATTACGTCATCCAAGGTGGTGGAGACCATTAAAATGATAAACTCTGGTAAGGCCACCGGAGGCGATGGCTTTTACATAGAGTTCTGGCAACTTCTTGCACCTCATATTGCCCCCTTCTCTCTTCTGTATACAATGAAGCTCTGGATAAAAGTACCTTTCCCCCATCTCTGTGAGAAGCGGTCAGTACAGTTTTCCCCCAAAAAGTTAAAGATCCCACACTCCCTGCAAGCTACTGGCCTATATCGCTTATCAATACAGATAGCACCATTTTTGCTAAGATTCCAGCCTGTAGGCTAAATCCCCTCCTTCCCCATCTCATGCACCCTTCACAAGCAGGCTTTGTTCCAGGTCACTTCAGTCGAGACCACATCAGGTCCTTGTTCGATATCATCTACCACGCTCAGGCCCTCCCCACTCCTGCAGCAGCTGTGGCCGTAGACTTCAAGAAGGCCTTTAACTGCTTGGAATGGGACTATCTAGGACAGGTGTTATCACACTTTGGACTTGGGGCCCAATTTTGGGGCTGGATATGAGTGCTTTATCAACAGCCTATGGCCAGAGTCCGCACCAATACGACGACCTCTGAGCCCTTCCAGTTGGGCAGAGGCACTAGACAAGGCTGTCCACTATCCCCTCTCCCCTGCATCCTAGCACTAGAGCCACTGACAGAAGCTATTAGGCAACACTCCATCATTCGAGTAATCCCAATAGGGTCATTTACTAACACTGCGTTTCTGTATGCAGATGATCTGCTAGTCCCAATGAAAGACGTAAGGATGTCTCTCCCTGCACTCCTCTCCCTTTTAACAGACTTTATGGTGCTATCAGGCCTTAGGATGAATAAATCTAAAACCGAAGTGCTCCCGCTAAACCCCAACTGTACTCAGGATATGGTGGCTCCTTTAGGGGTTTAATGGGCCACTGCATCTTTGGTCTACCTTGGCATTCACATTTACTCAGGCCTTACCAAAATTTGGGATTTCAACATGTCCCCACTACTTGCTGATCTTAATACCGAGCTAGACAGGTGGAAAATGCTCTACCTCACTTTAGCTGGCAAAATCTCTGCCCTTAAAATGATCTCCACACCTAAGTTCTTATACCCTCTTTCCCACATCCCTCTGACTCCCCCTGTAAAATGGCTTTGTACCATTGACACGACCATCAGCAACTTTATCTGGGAAAATAAAAGACCGAAATATGGTAAAAATAAATTGCGCTCTGACTGGAAGCAGGGAGGGTGGGGTCTACCATGGCTTGAAGGCAATGCATGGGCGTACTCCTCTGCCTAGACTCTAAAATGGTTTTCAGCTTGGTCCCCTGAATCACCACAGTGGCTCTCCATGGAAAAGTCACTGGCTCAGGTACACAGACTACCTCTCTTGCTGTACAATCCTCTACCCAAAGCCTTGCGACATCACCCCACGATTGTCCCTGCAGTCCAAATTTGAGGTAAAGTTCATGCCAGAATCAAAGCTAATCCCAGGCCTCTTTCATACACTCCCATATGCAAGGACGCCTACACACTGGTGGAAAAAAAACCTTTTTTTCTGGCCCCAGTGGGAGTGTAAAAATATTACAGTACTGCCAGATGTTATGGAAGATGTTGGGCACAGGACACACTCCTTCCAAGACCTTGCTAACAATAAAGGGTTAGGGAAGGAAGATTTCTGGAGATACCTACAGCTGCACAGCTGTCTGTCAGAATATCTTCACACACACACACCTAGCCCAACCAGCTCCCTTAAAGGGCACCTAAACAAGCATTTTTTTAAAATTGCAAATTCCCAAATCTGGCTTTATATCAAGGTAGAGTAAAAGCTGCTGTTTATATTCATGCTAAAACTGCATTTATGTAAATAACATAAATACAGTGTCAAAGCTTTTGAAAAATGTAAACATCAGCCTTTCACTTTCAAAAAACAGCCTTGGTTTCTCCCTAAGATGGCTGCCAAGTCTGTTAAGTGATGAGTCATGATGACATCATAGGAGCCAGAGCCAGAGATCCACATATATATCTATAATGCTAACTAGTTCTTCTTTCCCTCTTTATTTTGAATTGTTGTACCAGAATAATCAACACCATGTAATAACTTGTGGATTATTTTGATCAGTACACATTAGGCTATGATTTTGTTAATTTTGTTTACTTTAACTTGTGGAAGATATTTTGCAATCCAGCTGACTTTCTTTGGCAAACTGCATTACAGTACAAGACTTCAAACATCTGATGATCTAGTAGTTATATGATGCACTGAAGTTCATTTTTTTGTTAACCAGGAGAGATGCACTAAGCTGAAAGCTTGTTTACAGGTGTGGCCTGGGAGCACAAGGAAGTTGAGAGACTTGCTCAGGGTCACACAGCAAAATACCGGTCTGGTTCAGTTCCAGAGGATTCCAAAGCTCATGCTCTCTAGTTGATTGACAAATAAGGCTTTCTTTTTCCATGTAAACTCCCTGCACCTAGCCTGCCTTCTGTTGCATGCCGCACCATCTATACCCTGTCCTTAGTACTGCCTGTGGCCGCATATGAGCTTGCGATCTCATGAGGAGAATTATCACACCTCAGCTTGTATTTGTAATACTGTACCTCAGAGAGTTATGCACACCTATATTGATACGCATCATCAGCTGGCACTGTTAAAAATGCCTCCCAAATCACTGCACATTCTCAATGTTTGACTTCTGCTCCCACAGTAAACATTGAGTGGATCACCACCCTTCTGCACAGTGAATATAGTGTGTCCAGTTCCCTGTTGTGTTTTTTTCCTTCCTCATTAACCAACAACTAGGTCTTCCTGGAGGGGCAAGCAATAAGCATCATGACCCACCAGAAAGAACTGCTGCTCATGCCCTCATAAGGGCTGCACTTACAATGGGTAACAATGTTCTTTGCAGGAGAGGAATACTAATACATTGAGTGAATCCACCTGACTTCCAGTGTTAGTCTACTCTTTACCTGTGATCTGCAGAACCCCGCAGGACAGTTCCCAGCAATTCTTCTCTGGTACTTTTCTGTGCTGTACTCCGCAATGTGAGTTGGCTGGCTACCACCCTTCAAAATCTTGAATGAGCTGCCAGCATCTTGATCACCACCTGACCCCATTTTTATGGCCAACATTCTCCTTCCCATAAAACCAGTCCATGCAATTGTCCAAGGCTGTGTGTGGATATTAATGTATGGAATGGCTGCCACTACACGTTCAGTCACTTCACTACCAGTCTAGTACTGCATGTAAAGCACTTTGGGATACAATCTGTATGAAAAACACTATATAAATGCCGATTATTATTATTACTTCCCATAAAAACGAAGACAAGACAAGCATATATTTGATTTCCGTGAAGGTATGAACTCTAACGTTGGAGTGCACAAGAACTTTGCTACAAAGAAGTGATGGATCTAGGGGGTTGTGAAGGGTGTGGCAGCACCCCCCCACACACATAGTAAAGTATTTGCCTGCTGCTGCTGCACTTCACTTTGTTGAAGAAGTCTGATTTATTGATTGTGCAAATGTTTACATTCAAACTATAGATTACATTTGGAGGTTCTGTCAAAAACGTGCTAGAAATGACTAATAGCAGGAAATATAAAGGTTTAATAAAAATGTTAAAAAGCACATATTAAGCATACACACCACCCCAGCACCCCCACTGTAGCATCCTGGATCTGCTATAACCACTAGACCACCAGGTTATCCAGGATCTGTACTGCACTGTGGTTTGCCACTGAGAATGTAGGTTGGACTAAAACACAATTTCAGCATGTTAAGGTAAACAAAATGAACACAACCATAGACTAACATGTATATTATACAAAACAATGCAAATGGTTGTAACCATTTGGGTAAAACAATTCTATACAAAGGGAAAAAATAACTATTTAGCACTATAGAGAGTCATATATCTCTCTGACTTTGGCTCCGATGATGTCATCACATAACACATTCGGCGGCCATTTTAAGAAGCAGGTAAGGCAGTTTTTTGAAATTAGAAGGCTGATTTTACAATTTTCAAATGCTCTGGAACCACATTTAGGAAAATTATATCAATGTAGTTTTAGCATTAATGAACACAGCAGCCTTTCCTTTAGTCACCTACAGAGTCAGATTTTTGAATAGTTTGTTGTCAAAATGTTGTTTAGGTATCCTTTAAGTTGGAAGGCTGGCTCCAGCTGTCCAAATGTCATGTTACCAGGATTTACACTGATCTTCGGAGCAGCTTTCCATCACAATCTGAATAGTCAAAGCAGAAATGGGAGAGGGCTCTGGGCTTGCAGCTGGACGAAACCAGCTGGAACATATGGTGGAAACTCACCCACATAAGCTATCCAGACATGCGCAGCAGACTCGCTCAAAACAAAATACTGCACCACTGGTACAGAACACCAGACGTTCTGTATAAAGCCAAGCTCATAGACAATAACTTGTGCTGGAGGTGCAATTCACAAGTAGGGGACTTGTACCATATCCTCTGTCAGTGCTCTCTGCTCACCCCCTTTTGGCAACAAGTCGGCCAAGTGACCGCCCACACCCTAGGCTACACGATTCAAATGGATCCACTGGTCTGGATTCTGGGCCTTTCTCCTCAAGGGACTTGGTTAATGGCCCAGCATCTCCGCTGACTAGCCCTGTTAAGCATCTCTGACAAACAGCTCATTCTGTGCCGCTGGAGGTCCACGGAAATCCTCTCTATTTCAGAGCTATATCAGGCACTTATGCAGCTGGCCTCACTAGACCAAATGACTCACGTTTTACTTAAACTAGATGGCTACTATGCTTGCTGGTCCCTTTTTCTTGCCTATCTGAAGCCTCAGACAGGTATTGGATGAGGATAACGTGGTCTTTCCTTGGTCTTCCTTTAAATTGCTCCTTAAGCTTCTTGGCCTGCAAGAACCCAGACTATCCACACAATTCATGGTAATTCCTTCACTATCAGTACTGTACCCATTATCGGTATACCCGTTGTGCTTGTGGTTTTTTTTTCTGTTTGTTACCCTTTGCTGTTCTCCTTTTTATTCTTTGTTGCCATCATCGATAATGTAAGCAGCAGAGAGCTCTCCCCCCTTTCAGCCCACACCTTGTTGGGCAGTTACTAAGGTCACCTATGGTATTTAGCAATGCTCTCTTTTATTAGCTCATGCTCGTGATTATGTGAGGTGTTTTTTTCCTTCCTCTTGTGAGCTAGCTTTGATGACCCCTTTTTTTATTTACTGTATATGCTTATTACTATCGTACTGTAGATTTTATGGAGATACCTGTACAGTGACTTTCTTCCTGTTTGCTGTGTAAGCATGATGTCTTGTTTTGTGCTTTTTGCTTATGTTTGTATATATGCTATGTTTGAAAATTCAATAAAAACTATCAACAACAAAAATTATGACCACTGCAGCCCTAGACTCCCGAAGCAGCGCTGTAAGGTATTTTGGAACAGGAAGAGGCTGCAGTGGTTTACAATCATCTTCGTTTAGTCTTTGGCAACCAAGTGAGGCCCACTAGTCACAAGAAGTGCCTGCTTTCAAGGGAGAACTAGGAGCACTTGGTGGTTAATTATGATTTGCTCACAATCAGTCTGCAAGTGGAGGTTGTGAGAATATGATCTGCGTTGGTGACAATGAACTTGATTCAGGATTATGCACTGCACACCTAGATGTTCCGAGTAGTAATTAAAAACAATAGTAATTACACATTTTGGCTGCCTAATTTTTGCAGTTCAGTAATGGGATTGATTATGTTTACTGTGGGGCTGTTGTAATAAAATGAGCATGGTTCATAATGAAACCTTATAGACAGGAATGGTCTATAGTAGCTGCTGCTGTTAATGCCATGAAAACCAGATGATGAGGCTAAATTGTGCTAAGATATTATGAAGTAAGTACTCATTACGTTGACTTGCGTGCATGCGCAAGGAACGTTTTGGGAGAGTAGCACACTTTGGAGGTGTGCCTCTCTCTTCCAATGCGCTGCTCTCTTGAGCAGGCATGGCGGTCCTGCACCAATGGGTGCAGGAGCTCTGTATGACAGCGGTGGTTCTCTGCTTCAAAGAAAACCACAGCTGCCATACCAAGCACTGCATCACGCTGCCCCCCTTCTCATCACGCGCTCCCCCCCACGCGCGTCACACCACCACCACCCCAAAGCTTTGGTGCCATGCTGGGAGCCCACCCCAGCGTGGCAAACATTGTTTGCTGACAGGGGTGCCCAATCCCCCGCTGGCTCCACGGCCCCCCAAGCCATCCTGCTGCCACACTGGGAGCCCACCCCAGCGTGGCAAATGTTCCCTTTGTTTTGCCAATGGGGGCGCCCAATCCCCCGTCAGCTCCTTGGCACCCCCCCGTGTAGTTTGCCAACAGGAGTGCCCAATCCTCTGTTGGCTTCTCACCCCCAGCCATCTTCTGCTCCTGCTGGGAGCCCACCCAGCGTGGCAAACATCCCACATCATCATTTTTTTTTTTAAAACCTGTAAAATAAAACGGTCCACGGGCATCTGCCAGCCCCCTCCCACAACGCACCCACCCACTGCGCACCCAGCCTCCCCACACCCCCACCCAATACTTACCTTTGGACTCTGGCGCAATGATCTTCAGTGGACCGGGAACACATCTGCACTCTTCAAAGGCAACTGTGAACTGAGGAAATGCCGGTAAGCTGTATAATGGGCTAGATAGGGGGGTTTCAACTTTAGTGCATATCTCAGTCATTTTTTGGAATCTTTGCACCAAATTTTCAGCATGGGGTTTTTGGGACCCCTTCTCATGAATGATGTCACTGTCATGGCCTTATTCAGGCCCAAAAAGCGATTTTACAGGCACTGCACAGTCACTGCGCGAAATCACCCTTCGGGCCCAAATAACGCCATGACAGTGACATCATTCATGAGAAGAGGCCCCAAAAACCCCATGTTGGGGGAGTTTATACCCATCTCCAGCCAGTGGCAATGGTCAGATGTCTCCCAGGTACATCAGCACGGAGAGATACTGACCACATTGCTAAAACTGTTCACAAAGCAGGAGAAAATATTGATGTCCTAGTACACATAGGGACTAATGATCTCACCAGCCAGTCAGTTGTGGAGACCAAGGAACACCTGACCAGGCTGGGTGACAAACTATCATCTGTTTTGTCCGGCATCTCCTTCTCTGAGATCCTGCCAGTCTGGGGGGGGGCAGATGGAAGGAAGGTCAGAGAAGGGGAGATAGGGGAGCTAAACACGTGGCTCAAGGGCTGGTACCAGGAAAAAGAACACAGATTTGTAGGGAACTGGCAACAGTTCTGGGAGCCAAAGTTCTTTAAATTTGATGGACTGCATCTGACTAAGGAGGGAGTCAGTGCATTGGGGCAGAAGTTTGACGTCTTTGCAGAATATTTAAACTAGCAAATGGGGAGAGGGGTGCAGCACCCCATACATCAAATGGGCAGAGCACCCCTCCCCCCTTAGCTAGTGGGCAAACAGGGATTCAGCATGTTTGCAGTTCATTTGCATCACCAGGTAAGAAAAAAGGTTTGTCTCCCCATACGATGCACAGGGGTAATGCCAAACCTCACCCAACAACTAACACACCAAAATCTGGCAAATGGAAAATCATGTACACAAATGCTCACAGCCTGGAAATAAGATCCAGACCTGCAAGCAATAATGTCAGAGGTTAAACTGGACATAGTAGCAATTAGTGAGATGTGGTTTACCAGTAACCACACTTGGGAGACTTCAGTACCTGGCTATGTATTGTTCAGAAGAGACCGAGGTGCAAAAAGGGGGGGGGTGGCCCTGTATGTCAATGAAAATATCAAAGCTACAGAAATTCAGAATACACATAAGGAGCCAGAAGAACTGTGGGTCACCCTGGAAACAGGAAATGGGACAGCCATAAGAACTGGGGTTGTCTATAGACCCTCAGACCAGGGGGAGGACATAGATACATTACTGTTAGAAGATATACAAAACATGACAGCTAAAGGAGAGGTTCTGATAATGGGAGACTTCAACATGCCGGATACAGATTGGTCAATACCAGCAGGAACATCTGCCAGAACTAGACAGATAGTGGATTCCCTGCAGGGGGAGGGCCTCAAACAACTGGTACAGCAACCAACAAGAGACAGGGCTATCCTAGATCTAGTACTGACTAACAAGGAAGGGATCACAGATCTCCAGGTAGAAGGTCACCTGGGCCAGTGACCATCACATGGTAGGTTCAATTTGGCTACTACATCTAAATCATCCCATTCAAAGGCAAAATATGGGACTTCAGAGGAGCTGACTTTGATAAGATGGCCAACAGAGTTAAGCTAGCCCTGGCAAAAAGAAACACAGGTGAGGGGTACAGGCAAAGTGGGCAAGCATTAAGGATGCAATACTTGAAGCAACATCCCATTGTGTTAGACAGAAAAGGAAGTGCAAAGAAGAAGGAAACCACTTTGGTTCTCAAATACAGTAGCAGATAAGGTCAGAGCCAAAAGGCTGGCCTTCAGGAAATATAAGGGAACACAGCGGGATGAAGATAGGGAGGCATACCAAACTGCCCTAAGGGAAGCAGGGAAGGCAGTAAGGCAGGCAAAGTCCCAAACTGAGGAAACACTAGCATGAACAGTAAAAGAAGGTGACAAGACTTTCTATAGATACATTAGTGAAAGGAGAAAGTCCAGATTGCTAAGCTTAATGGAGAAAAGGGAGCATGTGAGGAGGAGGACCCTGTAAAGGCATCTATCCTAAATAGATACTTTTGATCAGTATTTACTGAAGAGAAGGTAGGGCAGGGCCCACAGCTTAGCATCATGGACAAGGGGGGGGAGGTGAGCACTACTCCCTTCACAAAAGAAAGGGTCCTACAAGAGCTTGCTAAGCTCAGGGTGGATAAGGCAATGGGACCCGATGGCATACATCCCAGGGTACTTAAGGAGCTAAAGGTGGAACTAGCAGAGCCATTAGCAGAACTGTTTAGTGAGTCTCTGAGCACAGGAGAGGTCCCAGAAGACTGGAGAAGGGCTTATGTGATCCCGCTGCACAAGAGTGGTAGCAGGGAGGAGGCGGGGAACTACAGACCAGTCAGTCTTACCTCAGTAGTGGGCAAGATTAAGGAGGCATTCCTTAAGGAAAGGATAGTGCAACACCTGGAATCCATAGGGGCACAGGATCCAAGACTGCATGGGTCTACAAAAAGGAATGTCCTGTCAAACTAATCTCATAGATTTCTTTGACTGGGTAACCAGAGTGGTGGACCAAGGAGGAGCAGTTGATGTCACCTACCTTGATTTCAGCAAAGCTTTTGACACTGTTCCACATAGAAGATTAATAAATAAGCTGGGTAGGCTCAGGGTGGGTCAGAAGTTGGTCAACTGGGTGGCAAACTGGTTGACGGACAGAAAACAGAGTAGTGGTAAATGGTATACAGTCAGAAGAGATGCAAGTCACAAGTGGGGTACCTCAGGGATCAGTTCTGGGGCCAGTCCTCTTCAACATCTTCATTAGTGACCTTGCAGATGAACTAGAGGGTAAGGCTTGTCTGTTTGCAGATGACACCAAGATCTGCAACAGAGTAGATGATCCAGATGGGGTGCGCAGAATGAGAAGAGATCTAGATAAACTAGCAAAATGGTCAGAAGAGTGGCAACTGGGATTTAATGCAAAGAAGTGCAAAATCATGCACATAGGGAAGAGAAACCCTGAAGCCACCTTTAGGCTGGGAGAGGAGTTGCTAACAGTCACAAAGGAAGAAAGAGACTTGGGCATCATCATCAATGATGACCTGAAATCTATGTCTTCTGTTAGCACCCTTTGTAAACTGTGTGAGAGGCCTTTTGGTACCATGCAATTCTGCTTAAAGTTGGACCAGCATAACATTCTGTGGTGATTTGCATATGCAGCCCATGATGCTTTGCATTGTGGGGGCATGTGTGATTTTGTATCATCCAAGCAGACCTCTAAAGCAGTAGGTAAGGCTAGGGGGGTGTTAGGGTGTATTATTAGGGGTATCACAAGTCGTATGAGGGAGATAATAATCCCTCTTTACAAGACACTGGTTAGGCCCCATCTGGAGTACTGTGTGCAGTATTGGAGGCCACAACTTCACAAGGACATTAACCAAATTGAGGCAGTCCAGAGAAGGGCAACCAAAATGGCGCAGGGACTGCATCAGAAGACATATGAAGACAGATTAACAGAGCTCAATATGTATACCCTTGAGCAAAGGAGGTGATATGATTGAGGCATTCAAACACCTTAAGGGCAATAACAAGGTGAAAGAGTCTAACATGTTTAAATATAAAAAAACAGCAGGACAAGAGGACACAGCATGAGATTAGAGGGGGGACGATTACCGGGGAATGTGAGAAAATTCTTTTTCATAGAAAGGGTGGTGGATGCATGGAATGGCTTACCACAAGAAGTGGTAGCTATGAATACAGTGCAGGGCTTCAAACAGGCATGGGATAGGCATAAGGTAGGAATACAAATGACTATGAATAGATAGGCTACTGATGGAGCAAAGGCTGATGGCTCATTTATAAGGTAGAAAAAAGAAATGGGCAGACTGGATGGGCCTTGCGGTCCTTATCTGCCGTCAACTTCTATGTTTCTATATGTTTCTATGTTGAAAATTTGGTGCAAAAATTCCAATAAAAGACTGTTTTACGAGCATGCGTTGCACAGTTCCTACGCAGGCTCGTAAGTTCGCGAATTGTCAATATTTCCACTCCAGATTTTCAACATTGCCATTTTATCACACCTTCTTATGAGCTGTACAGCTGTCATTTTTCACATCCTGCCCAAAACGTCTTTCCGCCCATGTAGTGCACAATGGCGCAGTCGGTGTGCAAAATCAGTGTACGAATTCAATGTATGGGGACACATTAAGAAAATCACAGTGACACTGATCATGAGCAGAGGTCTTAAAATGGCTGAGTTGAAAATTTGGTGAAAAATTCCTAAAAATGACCGTTTTACGAGTGTGCGTTGCACAGTTCCTATACACGCTCATAAGTTTGCAAATTTTCAATATTTTCACTCCAGAGTTTCAACATTGCTATTTTACCACACCTCCTCATGAGCAGTACAGCTGTAATTTTTCACATCCTGCCCAAAACGTGTTTCTGCCCATGTAGCGCACAATGGCGCAGTCCGTGTGTGAACTTAATGTATGGGACACATTAAGAAAATCACAGTGTCACTGTTCATGAGCAGAGATCTAAAAATGGCTATGTTGAAAATTTGGTGAACAAATTCCTAAAAATAACTAGAATAACTGTTTTACGAGCGTGCGCTGTGCAGTTCCTACGCACGCTTGTAAGTTTGCGAATTTTCAATATTTCCACTCCAGATTTTCAACATTGCCATTTTACCACACCTCCTTATGAGCACTGCAGCTGTCATTTTTCACATTCTGCCCAAAATGTGTTTCCGCCTATGTAGCGCACAATGGGGGTAACAAAAAGGTAATGCTGACAATTTATTGTGCAAATACCAGCAATCGCACAGGGCATTAGGGTAAAGCACCATACATGCCAAACACCACTGCAAATACCTGCAAGCGACCGTTCGGCATTGACAAATGCTTGTTTTAATGCAGTTACACTAAATTAGGCAACCAGAATGTGCAGTTAATTCCTCATCATCTTTAAATAGCCTTTGCAAAAGAGTATACAAAATCACACATGCCCCCACAATGCAAAGCATCATGGGCTGCATATGCAAATCACCACAGAATGTTATGCTGGTCCAACTTTAAGCAGAAAAGAGTTTCACTCAAACATGTCGGTCATGATGAATTGGTTGTTTATATAGTATTACATGTGGTGTCCTTCTTTGGCTTGTGTGTGCTAGGAACTTATGACAAAATATCTTTAAATACTACCAGGTCATTCCTGAAAATAGGCATAATACTTGTCTAGTGTACAACCCGGTAAACAAAAAGCTAAATAAAATACTTGGAAACGAAGAGTGCCACTACTGTCATCTTCACTTCAAGTGTGGTTTTGAGCACTGTCAGTGCTCATAGAGGGACAACTTGATTCTCAATCAGTAACAGAAATGTATGATTTTGAGCACTCCTTTAAGCTTGGGAGGTGTTTTCTTTCTCCTGATTTTTCTCTAGTACCTAATACTTTTCGTAGATAAGTGCATACGAGTTTCATTTTGCATGCATTTGGGCAGTGTTCTTAGCATTTGTCTACTGCTTCAGAAAATAACTACACACAGGTGAGAAGGGTGCCTCAGCCGGCACTTGAAGCAACCCAGACTGCTCAGAACTGCATTCCAGTTGTGGTAACCAAATAGTTACATGTAAATATGCACACTAGAGTAATGTGCATATTCAACACATACTAGCAGTGTATGTTTCATAAATATGCATACTGCACTCCTGTGTGATTGTTACAAGTAAATATTTGTGTTACCATTGGGTTGTGCATTTGAGTACTGTGCAGGACAACTCAGGTTCCAGACCAGTTGTCTCAGTGCAGCTGGTTGGCACAATTGAACCAGTATTCCTGATGGCCTGGGTCCCAGATGAGTCTCTCTCTCTCTCTCTCTCTCCTTGGTATGTTACATACATATGCACACAGTACTCCCGTGAGATTTGTTGCAAGTAAATATTTGTTGCCATTAGGTTGTGCATTTGAGTTAACTGTTCCTTGAAGTCTGTTGCCCCTTACTCCTTCTGAATTCCCTCATGTCTTTCCCATGCAAATCCTGTGATTGTCTCAGCCCCCACTACTTTGTCTGGCAGGGTGTTCACTTGTCCACCACTTGTTCTGTGAAGAAATTCTTCCTCGTGTTCCCTTTGAGTTGCTCTCCATCCAACTTCATCCCACCCATGCCCTTTATTCCTGTAACATCTTTTTTGCTGAAAGTGCATTCCATTACCCAGTTCTCCCTGCAAGATACTTAGGTGTCTATCATATTCCCTCTTCTTCTCCAGGGAGTGCATATTCAAGTCCTTTAACCTGTCCTCATAGGACTTGTGATGCAATCCATCTACTGTCTTTATTGCCCTCTTCTGAACCTTCTCCAACCTGTCCACGTCCTTATGTAGGTAAGGTCTCCAGTCCAGAACTGTACACTACTCAATGTGGGGCCTCACACTAGTGTCTTATATAATGGAATTATGACTTGCCTTCTCCAGCTGATGATGCTCCGGCCTATGCATCCCAGCATCCTATTTGCATTACCTGCTGCCTTGTTGCACTGTTTCCCTATTTTGAGGTCACTGGAGAACCCAAAGATCCCTTTCCTGCTTGATGTATGCTATAACCACACACCCCAACTGATGTTTTTGTACAAGTCAGGCTATTAAGTAGTGTTTTGGGGGTACATTGAGTGAGCAGTAGCAGTGTCTACACATTTGGAGCAGAAGCTAGTGTTTCGACATCACTTTTCTGCAATTATTGCATCAAGGCACAGTGCAGTCCTACCTCTGCTTCAAGCATCTGCTACAGTTGCATGTCTTTCTAAGAGATTCCTATTTGTACTTATCATATTGCTGGGGGTAACCTGTTCAATCACAAAATGGGGGCAGGAAAATGCAAGCAGCTGTCTGGAGCACAAGTCTGAAAGACAAAACATGCCAGAATGGGGGCAACAACAAAAATGTCTAGGGTGATGTAGTCCTTCTTCACAAGAGGTGCATCTACCTCTGGGTAAGATATGCACCATACTTAATGAACTGATTACAATGAGTACTGGTAATTAGTTGCACAGCACATGCTAAAGTAGTAACATTTCTGTGTTTTTCAGGGTTGTTAACACAGAGGTACAATATAGAAGTGACACCGAGACATTGGCTAACTGTGAACCACTGATTAGAGAGAAAAGTCTACTTAAAGATTCAACCTTGCAGGCTGTTCTCGATTAAGCAAATGTTGCCTGTAAGTTATTAGATACCTCGGCAGAATTTACCCTTGATGACATCCAGACAACCAGCAGTTCCATGGAAGAATGTACCCTGGAAGCCAGCCAGAATCCAAGCCTGTTCCAGGAAGACCATACTGTTGAAGCTGTCCAGACTACAAGTGGTCCCCTGGAAGATGCCAGTGTTGAGAATATTTCAACTAAAAACATCCTCCAGGAACCCAACCAGCATCCTTGTGGTGCAGAAGACCTTGGCTGTTTTGATTGGGCACAGCTCACAGATGCTCGGAAGAAGCAAATTCTGGAAACACAGTGGTTACCACAACCAGGTTTTCAGTTTCCAGAAAATCTGATGGGTTTTGAAGGTCCTAGCCAATGTTTCAGGCATTTTAATGCACAGCTTTTGCACAACTACAGATTTGCTAGGTATTCAAAGCAGTTGGCCAGTGTATTCTGTGCTCCTTGTTTTGTATTTAGTTCAAGTTGCATGCTTCTGGTATCTACACCATTTATTTATTTAGTTAAACATCAGTTTTAAAACCTTTGAGCCAGAGGCTCATTTACAAAGGTACCTCGTCACAAATTTAGGGATTGGTCCATTAGGAAGAAGACTCTGGAAAGGCACAGCAAATCAAAGGACCATGGGAATGCTGTTGGTAAAGCAGATGCATTTCTCTCTGTTTGTGCAGGGAAGTTGAGAACTACTAGCCAGTCTTTTCTCGAATGCACAAACAAGACAGCAGAGAGGACCATGCACATCCTACGTCGGATTATTTGGATCATCCTGTTTTGTGGAAGGCAAAACATTGCACTGCTAGGCAAATCTAGGCTGCTTGGCAAGTTCAATGCCATGGTAAAACACACAGCGGACACGGATCCGGAGCTACAAAACCACCTTACAGCAGTTCCAAGGAAAGCCACATACATGTCGCCACAAATTCATAATGAACTGATCAGGGTAATGGGCCAACAGATGCAGCAAAAAATCTTAACCAATCTAAAGCAAGAAAAGTGGTACAGCTTCATTGCAAATGGTACTATGGACATATCTACAAAGGAACAGATCTCCTTTTCTGTGTGCTATGTACATCGTGACCTTTCCGGGAACATTGAAATTCACGAAAAGTTTGTTGAATTCATGGAAGGTTTTGATACCATCGGTCATGGCCTTGCGGAACTGTTCCTGCGGCGGTTAACAGCTTGGGGCATGGATCCAACACTGATGAGAGGACAAGGCTATGACAAAGGCAGCAACGTGAGTGGAAGATTTAACGGTGTTCAAGCCAAGATCAAGGCTGTGGCCCCAGAAGCCATGTAGACTTGTTTACAAGGCTATCAGCCTGAACACTGCACTTGTCCACTAATGTTCCACAAGACAAATAGCAAATATGTTTGCTACAACAAAGAAAATAATCTCCACACTGAAACCCTCTTATAAGCACCATAATGCTTTTGTATCAGAGCTTAGAGAATTCCACAATGTCCCGTATGACTATGGTGATATGCCTGCAGACTGTTTTTCATCGAGTCCTGCAGCTGGAAACACCAGATGGATGAGCCAAACTGTTTCCCTGGCAAGGTTCAAAGACAAATATTTGGTGGTAGTTAGCACACTTGAAAAGACAGCAGAGTACGACAGTGAAGGGGACAAACTGTTAGCAGCAATATTGAGATTTGACTTCCTTTTGACATTGTGTAGTGTGGATTTTGTTTTTGTCAGAACAAAACCACTGCATCTTTACTTGCAACAGGTCAGCATTGATCTAATTCAGGGTTCTAAAGAAGCCTCCACAGTTATTCAGAGACTGAAGGACAGAGTTCGACAAATCTGATAGCCCTACGTCCCAGGCTACCAGATCACAGTCAGGGACGAGCAGTTGGCACAGTGGTACTTGTCCACAGACAAGTAGTGCTTTAAAAAAATAAACTGATTTTTTTTTTTTGCTGCACTGCCATGTTCCTCCTTTAGGGAATTTGCTGGCAACATCAGAGTCCACAGCACTCAGTTCATTCAGCCATCATGTGACCGACAGAGGAGCTCAGCCACATGATATTCCGTGCCAGGAGTGAGTCGCAGCTGCGGGGACTGAGGAGGAGCCACTCATCAGACTGGCAGGTATGCCATCCATTCAGGCATTCACAGATCTGGACTGCTGTGGTAAGGAACATCATTTATTGGTCAACGACTTGGCAGGAATTCGGAGTTGCATACCATTCACTCACCCTCGCTCACTTTCTCAGTTCATCTGAAAGATAAAGGACATGTGTGGCATGTGCTACTGAGTTTGTTGTATGGCGAGGAGTTGGACTGTCTTGTTTTCAGTCCATTGCTGTTGTGCCTGACTGTTGTCTTGAGCTATGGCTGCAAAAAGCGGGATCAGATTGGGATGGGATAGAGTTTATATAGGGACTGACTGGGTGGGAGTTGGTCAGCTGGAGGAGGGGAATGGAAGAAAGTTAGACCAACCAATGAGTTGGTGCTGCCGACTGGCTACCTGCCTATGTGAGGCATGGGACTAAATAAATCAGAAGGGGTTTCATTTCTTTTCTTGCTGGATTGGGAGTGTGTCTTGGACAGTGTGGGTGGGACATAATGGTACACTACTAATTCAGAATGAGGGTGTGTGACTGACAATCGATCCCATCAGAGACAGACGCTAAGTTAAAAGTAAAGAGAAGTGCTGGGGTGATTAATCACCACCCAGTGTCACTAACACATAGCTCTAAAACAGAGTTGTCAGAATATGAAAGAAAACTAAGGGAAATGATAATAAATCTGGGTGGGGAGAGAGAGAGAGAGAGAGAATAAGAGTTGGACAGACCTGTAATAGCTAGAAGGAGAGAAAAAACAGTAACACGTAAAGTGGGCGCCTGAATCACGGCGCCATGCAAAATGGCAACACGATATGGGTGAAAGCCCAAAAGGTGAGGGGGCAGGGAGGGCAACCAGATGTGGTGGGATGGGTGACCCTAGCAACAGGATGTCGCTACATGTGCACACTCATGGGGGAACAAGCACGGTGAACGTGACCTGGGAGGGGGCAGAGGGGATGTAGGCGGTGGCACTGCAGTCAGCTGCCGAGCTGCACCGTGGAATCGGGGGTTGCCTCCACTTGTGATGCTGGGGTTATGGGTTCAGGTCTAGGTCCGGGTGCTACTGTGCTTTTCCTGTGCCCGGCCCAAAACTTATACATTTTTTTGCTTTCGTACCCCTCCAACATGCACCCCCCCTGGAGCTGATAATCCTTAAGTAGGAGGATGGGGGGGCAAAGCCCCCCACGTGGGTGTGTGTTTGGGGGGGTGCCACCCCCTCACAGAAAGCAAGTATTTTCAGTCCCCGGCACCGTTTTTCTGTGCGCTGAGGATGTCAGGGTGGCAAAATTGTTTTCGCCACCCTGACATCGCAATACTGTGAGTTGCCATTTGGCACGTGCCATTATCACATAGAACCAAAAAATAGCCTAACATAACTGCTGCAGTAAAGGGAGAGAAGACTAACAGCTGAGGTGAATAGGTGGATTACCACGAGAATAGATCAGTGAGAAGCCGAATAATAAAGGAGGAAAATTGTTAGAAGTGAGAAGAAGGGGTTTGGGGGGCTTTGTGTTGCCAGAAACTACAGTAGCAAGTGACTCTTCTTCTTACAAGGGAGGAGACAGTGGAGAGTGAACAAAAACACCCTAGGAGGAGAAGTCAGTCAGGAGAGACCAAACAGAGCACAGGTATGTGAATTGCAAGAGAAAAATGGGATTAAGCCTGGTACAAATGATACCAATGATAAACGAGCCAGGGACTTTTGCAGAGCTATATCTGCTGTTCTATCCAACACCTAGATGCAGACTATTAAAAATCCTAAATATGTTACAGTTCTTGCTGATGGCAGCACTGATGCGGCTATAAATGAATGGGAAAATATCTTCCTCCATTTTGTAAATCCTAACACAAAAGATATATGTACTTATCTGATCCAGGCCATAACTTTGAAAGCCTCAAATGCTGAAGGTGTCTTTAATGCAATAAGAACTGTATTAAATTCATTACATCTTCCAATCACTGACCTATCAGATGAGAGCAATCTGGGGCCACTTCTGATTTCTGCCAATTTTGATGGGGCAAGTGTAATGCTGAGTGAAAGGGGTGGAACCATTGCAAAGTTATGGGAGCACTGTCCTCACGTCATTGCCATGCACTGTGTTGCCCATAAGCTGGAGCTGGCAGTTCTTGATATGTTAAAAACAAACCCTTTCATATCAAAGCTTGAAAATACTCTAAAGGGCATATTTAAATTCTACTACTATAGTCCCCCAAAAACAAGGGAGCTTCAAGAAATTGCACAAGCGATAGTGATCTGGCACACTTTAGTGCAATTAAACAGGTGAAATGGCTTGCCAGCAGATCTCATTAAGTACATGCAGTTCAGGTAAACCTACCTATGGCTGCTCAGCACTTGGAACAAACTGCAGCTGGTGCTGATGGTTCAAAAGCAAAGGTGCTGTTAAGAGAGGTACAGTCTGTGCACTTTGTCAAATCTCTTTATATACTGCAAGATTTTTTGCCCATTCTTAAAAATATCTGTCACTGCAGTTTTAAAGAGATGACTTAAAGGGACACTGTCAGCCTTTCCCCTTCATTGTATGAGTAAAGTAAGCAGTGTGCCTCTTGGCAGCCATCTATCCTAGATGCACCTCACAATGTACCGACATGTACAAATTTACAGCCTTTTGGCCATTTTTTTAAGATTTGTGCAAAAATATGTGGACACTCGGGTCAACTAAAACTCACCCACATCCAGGAAGCACAGTGTGGTGGAGAAAAAAATGCCCCTCTGGCATGAGTGCTGTCCCAAACAGTAATTTTTTCAGAACGAACCTGAGATAGAATAATAAGCCTGCTCCTCGTGTAGAAATAAAATGTTGCTAGTATCTCCATTGAAAAACTAAGTGCTCTACAGTGTACAATTTTGAATTTCTAGTAGTCACCAAAATCTCACACCTATTCTTCAGAAGCGTGCTCTTGCGCATGCGCGGGATCTCTGTTCCTGCCTCTGAAGCGCATGCACGTGATTTCGGCCACCACGACAAATTAAAAATCGTGCACTGTAGCGCGTTCGTTATTTCAATGGAGGTACCAGCAATATTTTATTTCTACACGAGGAGCAGACTTTTTATTTTAGCTTGGGTTCATTCTCAAAAAATCACCGTTTTGGACAGCCCTCGTGCCAGAGGTGCATTCCTGACCTCATTGTGCCTCTGGGACACAGGTAAGTTTTCTTCCGACCAAGAGTGCGAATATTTTTACACATTTTTCAAACACCAGCCAAAAGGCTGTAAGTTTGTACATGTAGGGGCATTCTGGGGTGCATCTCTAGATGGGTGCCAAGAAGCACACTGCTCATTTTACTCATAAAACGAAGGGGAAAAGCTGACAGTGCCCCTTTAATGATTTTTGAAGTATCACATCTCATCGAGACCTGCCTCTTCTGACTGATGGACCTGAAACCAAAGCCAAGGAAATACTGTACATGACAGCTTTCCTAGCTAATTACAAACTTCAGTACAGATACATGAACTTTGTAATTTCAAAGAAGGGAGTTGAGAAGACAGTTCTCTTTACATTTAGAGGCAACTGCCCTGAAATAAATTTCAGGACAGGTACACAACTGCATGCTTTAGTAGATGCAGCAATATCTTACATCCATGTTAAATTTCCAAATTTCTCAGAGGTGCCTGTGAAATGGTTCAGCTGTCTTGATTTCAAGCAATTTGATCTACCAAGAGAACAACTTGTGGAGTTTGGGACCAGTGAAGTGGCTAATTTAGCAGCATACTTTATTTTTTTCACAGAGGAGCAGCAGGAAACTATTAGATCAGAATATGCTGCATTTAAGGCTCTGCTGAAATCTGCAGTTGACAAACCCTGTCTGCAGGTGTATACAAGGTTGCTGAAAGAAAAACTGCCCCAGATTGCTCATATGCTAGAGTTAGTGGAAATACTACTGGCAATGAGTATCTCAACTGTAAAGTGCAAACAAGTGTTCTCCATTCAAAACCTGCTAAAGACAAAAATAAGGACACATCTGGCAAATGACACTACAGTCACTTCTTCAAATAGCAGTAGAGGGCCCCGAACTATGTGATTTCAACCAAGATCCAGCAATAAACCACTGGCTGCTGTCTGGTCCAGGCACTTGACATGTTTATGGGCATGCTACTAGTGCTGGTTCAACTGAATCTGATGCTTCTGTATTGCATGCTGCTAGCACTGCTGCTGCTCCTCCATCACCATCCTGTCCTAGCACCACTACCACTAGTACACCTGACGTTGGTGACAATTCTGAACCTGAGTTCTGAATTGATTATGTTTGCCCTATTTATTCTCTGCTTCATTCTGGCTTGTATGGGACTGGATGGAGTTTCTGGCATCACTTGACTCAGATTTCACGCAATCTATATTAAGAAACATTTAAAGATAGTTACATATTCATTGTTACTGTTTTTTATAGTCTACATCTATGTAGCATTAATAATAGAATGACTGCCATCTACTTTGCTACTACATCATTTTTTATATGTTTTAATTAAAATATGGCGGTCCGACCATCAGATTACCACTCGCGACAGTGGGACTACCATTTGTGGAAAGGCCAGTTGTCCCGGACTACCATATACATTTGAAATTTGTCGATCCCTGCTGAAAGACATGTGGGAGAGTTGAGAGAGGGCATTCGGGGAACTGTATCACAATATCATGGCTTTGGCAGACGCTGCATGCATTGAAGAGTAGGCACCCCGAATATGTGGAAGACAAACACAATGCAACAATATCGATGCTGCCACCCCTGAAGAATACAACAGGTGTAACATACTTATTTCATTTTTAGACCACGTGATTTCAGAGCTGCAGAAGCAACTAACAAACTGCCGCCCTTGGTTCCGTGCCCAATATCTAGTTCCAAAAAACTTGGGTTTCTGCAGTATGCACAACAGCAGACTTGTTTGCTGCTTACCAGACTGACCTAAGCAGCTTGGAAGACTTGGAATTGGAGTTGGAATGATGGAATACAAAGTGGCAAAGTATACCATTAGCAGATAGACCTGATTCAATTCTGACAACCATACAACAACTGAATCCAGATCTGTATCCAAACATAAATGCCATCTTATTGGTCTTGGCCACCATGCCAGTCAGTGTGGCGAGTGCAGAATAATTATTCAGTGCCTTGAGGAGGATCAAGATCTGACTCAGAAGCAGCATGAGCATAGAATGCCTTACAGGACTTGCTCTTCTGCATATACATCAGGACACTGAAACTGATGTATATCAGGTGCTCAAAGACTTTGATCCATGCAGAGACAGAAGCTTTTTGAACACTTAATGAAACACGTCAATTGAGCTCTGCCATAGTAAAATCTTTGAGAAAGGGTCATGGTGACCAGAAACACGTTAGACTGTTCTCGTGTCTAAATAAATGTTTTAATATACTGCAGTGTCAGCCTCATTTCTGGTGGTTTGGATGAGTGCCTGGTTACGATGTTGTAGATTGTAACCAAAAGCCAGTCTGTTAGTCTGACACCTGGTGGTGGTGGTATGTCTAGTGTGTGTGTGTGTGTGTGTGTGTGTGTGTGTGTGTGAATGGACCTCTGTGGGACTGGCTTCCTTGATGAGGTACAGAGGCTTGCCATAATGCAATATTGTAACCAAAAGCCAGTCTGTTAGTCTGAAACCTATTGATGGTGGTGTGTTGGTGGCGTGTCTAGTGTGGAGTGTGTGCATGTGAATATACCTCTGTGGGACTGGCTACCTTAATGAGATACAGAGGCTTGTCACAATGCAATATTGTAACCAAAAGCCAGTCTGTTAGTCTGACACCTGGTGGTGGTGGTGTGGTGTGGTAGTGGCATGTCTAGTGTGGCATGTGTGTGTATATATGTGTGTGTGCACACGTGTGTGTGTGCGCGTGCCTGTGAATGAACCTCTGTGGGACTGGCTACCTTGATGAGGAACAGAGGCTTGTCACAATGCAATATTATAACCAAAAGCCAGTCTGTTAGTCTGACACCTGTTGGTGGTGTGGCCAGTGGTGTGCTGGCATAGAACACTGAAAATAACGCTAGCGTCTGAGAAGGCATTGACAGTAGGGGAGGGGTAGCTCACTCTACTGGGAGGGGAGGTTAGCAGTGAGTCCACTTGGTATGCAGATCAGAAATTCCTGGCTACACCCCGGGTTGACCATCCAGAATGGGATGCAGTTCCACAAGCAGCATGGATTCACCTGGGGGGGGGGCATGCTAAATGAATCTGATAGATTTCTTTGACAGGGTGACCAGGCAAATAGATCAGAGAAAAGCTATCTAAACTTCAGCAAGGCCTTCGACATTGATGCACAAAATGCTGACCGGGAACTTGACTAGCTTAGAAGTGGTGTCCAAATTGAAAGATTAGGTTCAAAACTGATTAACGAATAAGACACAGAAACCAGGGGGTGACTAATGGCACACACTCCAAGGATGGGAGGGTGATCAGGAGGAAACCACAGGGGAGAGCCAGTCCTCTTCAATATCTTCACTGGGAACATCACAGAATAACTAGAGGAAAAGGTACTCCTTTTTACAGATGACACTAAAATCTGCCATTGAGAAGACACTGAGGATGGGGTGGAGAAAATTCACAGGGATCTGGAGAAACTGGAGGAGTGGTCAAAGATATGGCAGTTGCAGTTCAGTGCTAAAAAGTGCCAAATCATGCACCTAGGACATAGGAACCCTACTGCTCAGTACAAGATGATGGGAGGTATTGGCAGTCACTAGTCATGAAAGGGATCTTGGGGTTATGACAGGGCTGTAGGCAGAGCTAGTGGGATGCCTGGGTACATAGGGAGGGGTATCACCAGCAGGAAGAGGGAGGTGGTGCTGCTGCTGTATCGCTCTCTGGTATGCCCCCACCTGGAGACCTGGAGTACTGCGTTCAGTTCTGCAGATCACACCTCAGGAATGACACAGACAGGGTGTAGGCAGTCCAGAGGAGGGAAACCAAAATGGTGCAGGGATTGCAAGGGAAGCCCTCTGAAGAGAGACTGAGGGATCTTAACACGTACACCCTGGAGGAGAGAAGAGCAAGAGGTGATATGACCAAGACCTACAAGTACTTACCATGAGTTAACAGGGTGCAGGAACAGAAACTTTTCCAAATGAAGACGAGCTCCAGGACTAGGAGGCATGTTATGAATCTGGAAGGGGAGAATTCAGGAGGGATGTGAGGAAATGTTTTTTCACTGAAAGGGTGGTAGATGCCTAGAACCATCTGCAAGCTGTAGTGGTGGGAGGCAGAAAGCTGGAGGGCTTCAAGCATGTGTAGGATAAACATAGTGGTATATTAGAACACAGGCAGGGAAGTGGGCCAGAGGCCATATAGGGTCCGTGGAGGCAGAATAGGCAAGGGAACACTTGAGCAGACTGGGTGGGCCGAGCATTCCTTTTCTGGTGACAGATTCTACGTTTCTAGATGCAAACAACATGATGGGAAAGGATCTGTGGTCAGTGTGTCAGTGCTAAACTGAAGAGACTGCTGACTGTGCTTCAGTTTTATGAATCACGGGCCAGTTCAGACTACAGGCAGAAGCAGAATCCCACTTAAAATGAGATGTTGTATATCAGCTGGGCAGTCCTGGGTAACTGCATTGTAAACCCAAAATCACAATTTGCAGTGATGATATTGGGCCAGATTTTTCAAAGTGCTAGGATTACTGCAGGCCCCCGCTGCGCCAAAGATAAGGTGCACTGGGCATGCAACAGTCTAATGGGATTTTGTGTCTGATGCAGCAACTGATGCAAGTTAGATCAACTTTATGGGGTCCAGTTTGTGTCAAGACCTTGTGCCTGAGAATTAGCACAAGCTGCTGTTAAGTGCAGAAACTGTCGCAGCTGCGCCGGAGCTGCAATAATCAGGCACAGTTGTGGCAGACAGCATTGACGTACAGTAGAAGTGATTTCAAAGTACAGTGGTGCAGAACTTGATATGAGCCCCGTGCCATGCTTTGAAAATCTACCCCCTTCTGTTCTAGTGGTAAGAGCACTGTTGCATAGCTTGAAATCGCAGGTTCAAATTCTGCTAGAATCAAGTGCTTGCTGTGCGACCCTGAGCAAGTCACATAACCTCCCACTGCTCCAGTTCACCAGCTGCTGAAATGGGTAGAATTGAAATGGGTAGAATCATGACCTCACTGGAGGAGATGTTGCTGCTTATTTGGGCTCTCCTGGAAAAATAGCTGCAATAAACAAGAAACCAAGCTTTGCTGCCAGTTTCCAGCCTCTCATGGTCCCCCAACCCCCCCCCAAGTGTAGTGAAGGCAGGGTGGTTTGGACTAGGGATCAGAGCAATGTTGGAAACTGAGAGTTCACAGGGTAAGACCCCACTTGACATACTGCTCAATGCATGACCCTGACCATGTCACTTAACCTCCTAGTGCTCCAGTCCACCCAACTATAGTGCAGATCTGGGTTGAATTAGGCTTTCTTGGGACAAAAATAGATAAAAGCAGGATCACGCTGAAAATGAGATATTTCATCTCAGCTGGACTATCCTAGATAAACAAGTTTTAAGAAATAAACAGCCTTTCCCTGTCCCCCTGCATGTAATGGAGGTAATGTGTTCTAGTGGTTATAGTTCTGTTGAGAACTGGGAGATTGCAGGTTCATATCCCGCTACAGCCACAAACTTACAATGTAACCCTGAAGAAGGAAGTTACCCTCCCAGTACTCCAGTCTACCCAGCTGTGGAAATCTGTAGAAGCAGATCCACACTGGAAATTACATGTTACCTAGGGTAAATAAATGTAAATTTCTATTCCCCCCCCTCCACGTCCCTACAAAGCTGCATCATCAGGATGCGCTAATGTAAGTCTGCCCCTGCTACCCACCTTACCTGATTGCTTGGGTCTCCCATCCTGCCATGGTTACCTTTCCCCAAGTGAGGATGGGATGGGGCAGAAGCACCCCAAATCATTCCTTGTCTCATCAGGCCCTGGGACAGCTGGACAGGAGGTAGCACATTGGGGACAGACTTGGCACTCCATTTCCCCGGCATCAGAGGGTGTTCTTTCTCGTTTTCTTTGGTCATTACTGCACCCTGATGTCAAGGCATCTATCACCGACATCATGACATCCACCACCTCTTCTTTGGGCACTCAGGCTTGCTGTGCCTCAGACCTCCACCTAGGGCCCGTCAAGCTCCGAGTCGCTATCCCCTCCCTCCCTGGAGAAGGCGAGCTGTCCCTGGGATGCTCTACCCTTCTCCCCCCAGCCATACCTCCAGCTCCCGGGCTCATTTCTGAACCCAAGTCACTGGCATCGCAAGCAGAAATACAACCATTGCACTGACAGGCAAGCCAGGGTAAATAAATTGTAATTGTTAAATTGGAAATCTTTATGATGGGGAACTCTTACTTCTAAATTTACAGGTAGTGGAACTCTGATATAGTATTTAATGGAGTAAGATGACAGAGGTGTTAGGACTCTTTGTAATTTTGTAAGAGGTGAGGGAATTGAGCTATAGAGTATTTCTGCTCAATTTAACCTCTAATCACTTGGGAGGCAGTATAGTGCAGTGGTTTAAGTCTCTAAGCTGCAAATCTGGTGATATCCAGCAAACCCGACCTGGGTTTGAATCCCACAGCTTTCACTTGCATACTGAGTGACCCTGTGCTTCCAGGTTGTTCCTGTGAAAAAGCTTTCAGCTTAGTGTGCTGCTCCTGGTTATACAACTAAATAAAAAAAAAAAAAAGATTGTTGGCGGTCACCGGATTCTTCCAGTCATATTAACATAGCACATGCTTTATCAGCTGCTAAGTCTGTGTTTTACTTAATTTCCCCTTTTTCACTAAGCACAACAATTGACTTTTAAAACTAGTAAGAATACATTATGGCATTGTGCAAGGCTTGTTTCTTAGGTTTTCATTGTAAGACCCTTTTATAAGTGCAGAAAAAATACCTTATGAGTTGGCATTTTGAGGAATCAATGCACTGTCAGATTGCTTAAGGCACTCGGCAGTGCCTTCTGCCTCATAACACATCTAGGGTGTGCATTAATGCCCCACAATGCCCAACCTGGTAGGGATTATTCCTTACACATATTACCAAATGTGTAAACAAACTTCAGCTTCTTAGCGATGCAAACAGCAGTATGCAAAGAGTTCTATAGATCTTATGGTCTAAAAAGATAAACAAAACAACAACCATATGAACAAATTAAGCAATAGTGCATGACTGGGGGGGTGTTGTGCTGGGATAATGTCATGTCTTGGGTTGTTGGGGCATGAGGCCGTAGTCTGAGTGTGTCCAACACCCAAGAAATGACATTATCCCCATGACACATTATTGCATTATTGCAATTATAAAATGACTTGCCCAGAGAGAATAAAGGAAACAAAATACATTTTTAAAATACATTTTTAGTTGCTTTTCAGATAGGCATGATGTTGTGCTAAGATAACATCAGTGCTGAAGGTCTGAACTGACCAGTCAGAGTCCAGGAATTTGTCATGCCATTATATATTTAATATTAATTTTTTCAAAACATGTTCTGCTTTATTCTTTGATTTTCTAAGAAAGACTATTTGTTTAGTGTATTTCAGACCACTTTGAGGTACATTACTACTTTGTACCCCTTTGTGCTATACAGAAAGGGGTCATAAATCTTTCCCTCAGCAATATCACAGAGGTCAGAGTGACAGTAGAGGGAAAGGAGCAAAATGCAATTTTAATGAGGGCATCAATATGCCCATAGCTGCTGTGATATGCACAGTGGCTCCCCAGTCATAAGGAGTAGCAACCCCTCAGCCAGAAGAACAGCTAAAAGTAGTTCTTAGGGGGGTTCCAGCCTTGCAAGCTGGTTTGTCTGTTCCAGCAGGACGATGAGTTAAGTAGTGCACAGTATAACCAAACAACAACAGAGTGGAACAGGGCAAAGGGGTGGGAATCCACTGAGCAGCGAAGAATAGGAATTACAAATGGGTGTCTTCAGGGCCACTAGACAACCAGAGTTGATCATCAAGGGACAGTTAAAAAAAAAACACATACCCAAGAAGTGGGCACTGTGGTAAGGAGTTTGTGGGTGGGGGACAACATTGGCAGTGGTACTGTGTTTCTCGGGCATGGGTCATGACTTGGCACCATGACCCTGGTGCCATGCCATTGACCAGTCTCTGAAGCCATCTGGATTTCCAGTTTGCATAACAAAGGTGAGTGACACTGCTGCATGGGGCAATCCAACAGGTGCAGACAGTGCCAGTTCTTTGTGCATAGCATGTGTGGCAGGTGGCAGGACAGGGAGTCTCTGTGCACTCCAAATTCCACCACCCACTACTGAGACTGTGCATTGGGTCCAGGTCCTTCATCTTGGCAAAAATCCCAAGTGGGTTTTGTACGTACTGTAAAACAAATTATTTTTATACCAAACACTTTTTGCACATGGCACTAACTGATTAAATTTGCATTTTGTACTTTGCAATAAGCACCTAAGTCTCCCCTTTTCAAAAAGCCTAACAAAAAAGTAGCACCATTTTATTTTTGTCCACACTGTGCTAAAAAGCAAACTCAGTTTCAAAAATAATTTTACACAATACAGTATATGGAACTGAAAGATGTGCCCAACTGATGCATCAGAAGTAAAACAAATGCTGGTGTGAAATGCAGCTGTTTGGTCATAACCTCACGCCACAGCCCAGTCCCCTAACAATGAAATGTGACATCTTAAGTGACCTACGCTGGTAGTATAAACTGATCACACATTGACACCATTACTGCCAATGTCAATACAGCAACAGGCCACTGTACTGTCATTGTGGGACCCCGGCACTGCTTTCTCGGGGTCTTGCACCCCCTTCCCAAATCAACTCTGACTCAGAGTTGATTATCTATAGTACAGGGGGTGCTGGAGGTGGAGACCCCCACATGAGTGTTCAAGTGGCTTCACAGTGTTCCCAGATGGATTAATGCTGACTATAATTGTAGTTGACATAAATCCGTCGCTGTAGTGTCAGCCGACAAATGATTTGTTGAACCTGCTGGTAGACCATCTAATAAAGTGTTTAAAGTCATACAATGTACAGTATTTGAGACTTAAACCTTACAAATAAATTGTTTATTTTAAACAGTGAAGCTTTCTAAATGAGGATGAATTATTTATTTCATTCCTCAGTATAGACTGGCAACAAAGGAATCCTAAACCAATGGGAAAGCAGCTTGAGCTATTCCTGATGACATCACTATGGCCTCTGCTGCACTCAAAACAGAGCAGAGAAGTCAAATGGAAATGGTTAAATCTTCACAAAAAATTAATTTAAACAGCTAGCAGCACCTAAAATAGGCAGACAATTTTAATAATTTTTATGAGTCCCTTATTAGGTTTTGTTTCTCAAGTGTTTTCCTTTTTCTTTGTTCATTTATTAATTTCCAGGTGCGACCCAGAGGTGAGGATACAGCAGGGAGTGAAATAGAAATCACAAAGTGGCAATGTGCTAATTAAATGGTCTTCTATCTGACAGTATTGGGTGTGATGTGAAAAACAGTGCTTTACCTGGAAGCAATTACAAAAGATCAAAGTGCTGTACACAAGTTATAAAAGTATCATAGAAAATAAACTGTTTAAAATCTTAATAATGGCAGTCGTCAGTATATTCTGGTTCTAGACCTCAAATGGGAATGCCTTGTTAAAAAGAAAGGTCTTCAATTCAGATTTGAAGCTCTTTGTGGTCTGGCACTCCCTTATCCGGAAAGATAGAGTTTCACAGGGTGGGTGCCACATAGGCAAAAGAACGAGCTCCTGATGTCTTCAAACGGACCCTGGGAACCTCTAACAATGCCTCGTTGACAGAGGGAAGCCAGCGGAGGGGGTAGCAAGGGACAAGAAGATATTGCAGGTAGCTGGGTCCCTGTCCATGTAGTAGTAAAAAGTTTTATTCATATAAATATATGTGAACTAGGATGTACCGCTTAAGCCAAGGTTCATTTACAATGAGGTCCTATACAATGTTCCACATTATATAAAATTTTACTGTAAAGACAATTAACACAAAGTAAATTATGCTTAATAATACATTTTCTTCATTGTTTACAACAATTCCTAAGATCAAGAGCTTGCTGTCTAAACCATGCCCTAATGTTCTGCCAAGATAGTTTCCCCTTATAGTGTTTAATATCAGCGGGGATCCTATTCCAATCCATTGGACCTCTAAAAAAGACAGAGTGTATGCCTATCTCTAAATTATACCCGAGTACTACAAACTCTGGGGCACAGGAGCTTGCAATGAGCATAAATTGTTTCTTCATGGAATTGTTGCATCAGTATATGGGGGCAGGGTTCCCAACCAACATTTGCACATGAAAGCAAGCAAGCGCTCCTGCCTATATTCAGGGCTTTATAGGTCAACAATCCAACCTTGAAGGTGATTCAACAATTGTTAAATGTACTGGCAGCCAGTACAGACAGCAGAGCACAGGTGTGATATGATTAGATCTTGCTAGACCAGTCAACGACCTGGCAGCTGCATTCTGCACTAGCTGCAGTCAGCAGATATCACCCCCCGGTAGCGATAGGTATAAGGTATTGCAGTAGTCAAGGCGCAGGGTCACAAAGGCGTGAATCATGGTTGGCATATTGTTGGGCGGAATCAGATGCTTTATCCGGGCAATGTTCCTCAGATGGTAAAATGAGGTCTTGATAATGGCTGATACCTGATGTTTAAGTGACATACTGCTGTCAAATACCACGCCCAGATTTTGCACCCGATCAGAGGTAGGCAGCAGGACCCGAGCCAAAGTCCAGTAAACTGACCCACTGGTACCTCCGTGCCTACTGCGCCCCTAGTACCCCCTTGCCCAGTGTCATAGAACACCTGGTCTTACTAAAATCTACAGCCACAGCTGGGGAGCTCCATATCCTTGGAGATTTCACTTTCAATTGACTAGCTAGAGACGGGTCCAAACTACGCACCAAAATAAACACACTAAACCTCTCCCAGTAAATCTCACAACCCACCCAACTAAACCCTAAAACTCCAAACGACTCCCTCCTGGACTGGACCCCTCACCACCCACCCTCACAGAATCATTAGTGCTGGTCTCCTCCCGGACTCCTTCAGTGACCACCACATGATGTACATGGTCAGAAACATACATAGACCCACAAAACTACCCTCTAGGACGATTCTCATGCAGTCTTACAACTCCTTAGTTCTACCTGTGCTTCTATACAACCTAGCTCATATTGACTGGTCCTTTATACCCAACGCACCCTTGATTGACTGCGCTTACGATACTTTTAAGTCCAGTTTTCTCTCAGCCTGGGATAAACATGCCCCGCAAAGATGTACACGAGTCAGAGGCTCCCACCTTCCATGGATCTCAGCCGATCTCATTAGCAGCTGCCACACCAGAGATCAGGCATGGCTCAAACATAAGGTGACATGCTCCCAAGAATCTCTGCAAAGAGATCGGATCCTCCATAACTCTGCACCAAACTAATTCAACAGGCAAAAAAGACCTATTTCATGTCCTCTTTAAACTCAAAACTTCAACCAACCCACAAATTTCTGGAAAACTCTCAAATCCCTCCTCTCCCCCGCATCCAGCCTCCTACCCCGACCTTATCCATCCAAGGTTCGACCATCACTGACCCTGGAGAATCAGCGACAGCCTTTAATACTTTGTTCAATAGCTGTGCAGCGTCTCTCCTATCCAATTGTCAGCTCACTTCAACAACACCATACACCCCACAGCATTCGCCAAACTCCACACACACACCCAGCTTCTTTTTCCATCCAGTCACCCTGGCCGAAGTACTGCAAGCACTCTCCTTACTCAATCCTAACAAAGGTAAATGCCCATCTGGTCTGGATGCCAGGTTGCTCCACTTATCTGCTCCTGCCATAGCCTCCCCTCTAGCTGATCTTCTCAACCTCTCCTTCTTCTTGGCCAAAATCCCAGCCAACTGGAAGCATGCAATGATTATCCCCCTCCCAAAGGGCGGAGATCCCGCCACACCTGGTAATTATCGACCCATCTCCCTTCTCCTAATTCTGGCTAAATTACAGGAACACCTCGCACTCGCCCAACTGTCCAAATTCCTAGACACAACCTCTTTCTTCATCCCTTATCAGTCTGGTTTCCGAAAGTCCCACTCTACCGTCACCTCACTACTAAGGCTCACTGATGACATCCTATATGGAATAGACAAAGGGCATATCACCTCTGCCATTTTTATTGACCTGTCCAAGACTTTTGACACTGTCTCCCACCCTAAGCCACTAACAAAATTAAATGGGGCTGGCCTCTCAGACCTTGCCACTAGCTGGCTTCATGCCTACCTGGTAGGCAGATATCAATCAGTGAAAGTCGGCCCTCATATCTCTACCACTCTTCCAATCACTATGGGTGTCCCCCAAGGCTCAGTCCTGGGACCCCTGCTTTTTTCAATATCCTTAAATGACATCCCACAGGCCTGCACACTGTCATCCATCCAAATGTACGCGGACGACACCGTACTGTAAGCCTCCGGTATGTCCACCGGAGAAGTATCAAATGTGCTTCAGCAGGATTTCAATGCCATACAGAATTGGTTTACGTCAAACCAGCTATCCCTAAATAATAAAAAAAAAGTCTCACTCACTTTCAGATCACACTCCCGACTCTCCCACCTAGCATCACGCCCCTCCTTCCGTACCCTAGATGGGACCCTTCTCGAGTCCTGCACTTCTTTCAGATACCTGGGTGTCTGGCTTGACCAATACCTGGATTTCTCCAACCATATAGAATCCTTACACACTAAGTTGCACCTGAAACTTGGTGCTGTATATCACAATAAGGATTGTATGCCCAAACAGGTCTGGAAGGAAATTGTTCAAAAAATGATACTCCCTACACTTGACTATGGCAACGTAGTATATGGTGCCGCACCCCAATCTAATCTGGCCAGCCTAGACACTCTTTTTCACTCCTTCTGCCGTTTCGTTCTTGACTCCCCCCAAATGACCCACCACTGTGATCTGTACAGGGACCTAGTCCTGCCTTCACTCTCAACCTGCAGACTGGTCCACTGGTCCAGAGCAATCACCAAATTCTGGTCACAGTCCCTTCCCCCCTATCTCACATGTGCCATATCGGCCCAGCCCTCCACTACCTACTCACTCAGAAGCGCCGACTCAAGGCTTCTACAAGTCCCTTTCATGCATACCTCCAAGGGACAAATGGCTTTCAAATACCGCATGCCGAAACTATGGAATGACCTGCCTGCTTATATCAAGAGTTCCACAAACCCTGGGCGCCTAAACCCACTCCTCTACGCTCACTTCCCCACCATATGCACATGCTCACAGTAGACATAAAGCTTCAAGTGGCAATTTCTTTTCCTAGAAACCGACAGACCTGACTAAGCTCAGTGGCTACAAGCAGGTTCTGCATATTACTTGCATGTATCTAAATGTGGAACAAATAAGTAACTCGCCCGCACCGTCATGTGCCCTGCCACAGCTGGCAACAAACTCTGCTGCACTAACTGTGTTACAAATGTTGTATATAATATTTTGTACTGCAACTTACATCTCATCACTCTAATGATGAAATGCCCCAGGTTTCATCTCATCCACATATTCTACATACACTGTATAATAATGTATTGTAAATTGTAAATTTTTTAACTTGTATATACTTTTAAATGCTTCCCTATCCCCCTGACACCCCAGGTCGCGTTTGGAAATGAGTGGTTTCCCTGCTCAGTACGCCTGCCTGGTTAAACTCTTAAATAAATAAATAGTGACCTGGTTCAAACACCAACACCTTAGTCTTGTCAGGGTTCAACCTCGGTCAGTTAGCACTCATCCAGTCCTGATTTTCCAAGAAGCAGTTGTTAAAAGCCAAGATTACTCAACCCTGATCGGGCCACAAAAGACATGTAGAGCTGAGTGACATCTGCATATCACTGAAAACTCAGCCCATACCACCTAATAATGTCCCCAAATGGCAGCATATACATGTGAACAACATGGGAGATGGAATGGAGCTCTATGGCACCCCACAGGATGGGGGAAGAGGCGCAGAGGAATAAATCCTTGATACCACTCTCTGAGTCCTGCCCGTGAGGAATGATCAAAACTAGCGAAGGACTGTCCCAGACAGTCCACACAACACCCACAGGCATGCCAAAGGCACCCCATGGCCCACAGTGGCAAATGCCATCAAGAGATTGAGGAGCACCAAGATGGAACAACTCCCTCAATCCCTCACCATTAAGAGATCATTAACATTGCCTAAAGTGGGCACACAATGGCCTAACTTTGAATAACACAGAAACAGCCCAATACCTAATGTCAGCCTCTGACCCTATCTGGTTTGTGGCTTCCCCTCCCTCTGCCCCACCTCTATGGCTCCATTATGCCTGTCCCAGGCAAGTTTAAATCCCTCCACAGTGCTTGCTCCCACCACCTCCTGTGGTAAACTATTCCATGTGTGCACCCCTCTCTCCGTGAAGAAAAACTTTCTCACATTCTCTCTCACCCTACCCCCCTCCAATTTCATAGCATGCCCCCTCATTCTTGTATCCTCCTGTACTGGAAGATGTCTGCCCCCTGCACTTTATTAATGCCCTTCAGTTTCAGTACCTGAGCGTTTTATCATGTCCCTCGTCTCCTCCAGCGAGTACATATTGAGGTCCTTAAATCTCTCCTCATAATTCTTATGGTGCAAGCCCTGTACCATCTTGGTCACCCTTCTCTGGACTGCCTCCACCCTGTCAATGTCCTTACAAAGATGCGGGCTCCAGAACTGCACACAGTACTCTAGGTGAGGCCTGACCAGTGTTTTATACAAAGGCATCATGACCTCCCGCCTTCTGCTAGTGATACCTCTGCCTATACTCCCCAGCATGCCGCTGGCCCTCCCTGCAGCCTTAGTACTGTGCTTTGACATTTTCATGTCTTCTGAAATAATAACCCTAAGTCTCTTTCTTCCCTGGTGATTGTTAGTAATTCCACACACACACACACACACACACACGCACACACATCCAGTAGCTCTCCACAGGGTTTCTCTGTCCTAGGTGCATGATCTTTCACTTCTTAAACTTCAATTTTAGTTGCCACTCTGTAGACAACAGACGAGAGGGAGAAAGGATAGGAAGATAGGGAGTACATTTCTCTCAGTTCATTTAGGGAACCTACGCCGGGTGGGGTCATCTATCATCACACGTGAGGGGGCAGGACACACATAGCTCAGTTATACCTCTTAGTCTTTTGTCACTGAAAAGAGGGACATAGACATTTTGTGGCACTCAAAATGAGGAACACATCTTCAAACATGCACATACAAGCTCAAAACGCTGCGGAAACCATTGTGTTTACTTGTTCATAGTTTATTTTGATTTAGTGTAGTACCCGGAAGTTAGGGGCAACACAAAGAAATGGGGGCTCTCTTCCCAACATGGGAATTTTGTTTTGCCAGTTTCCTGTTTCACCCCCCCCACCTGCAATCTCACCAACCCTCCCAGTCCCTTGGTCTGTTTTTGCGCCGTTTGGAACTGGGAAGGAGGGTCAAGGCAGGAGACTCTCCTTGTCAGACCTATAGTGCCCAATCTTCTGGCCAGAAGCCAGGACCTCCCCTGCCCTACAAAAGGGCTAGGGAGTGGCCAACAGGAGCAGTCGGTGGCACAGAGCGGAGGGTGGAAGATGCAAAGAGCACAGCAGGGAGACATACCTGAATGTGGGTCCGTGGCTCCTCTGGCATCACTCCTCTCCTTAATCAGGCCAGCTGTGGCAAGTTCCAAGAAGTCGGGAGGAACAGCAGCTCCCGACGCGACCCCATGCACAGATCCGTTTGGCCGTGACAGTGGGGGCAGGTTTGGTAGGGCAGATCCCAGAATGCAGCAGCAAAATAGGTACAGGCTGAAAACATGCCCTGGACCTTTTAGTTCCACTTTAGCAGCCACAGCAGTGCCTGAAAGAAGCTGGGTTGGAGCATAGCTCCCCAGCTGGTTTTCCTCCCTTCCCCTTCAAAGTACCTGACCTGGGCCATGGTGGTGAGTATGCTGAGTGCCCAGTTCTTTGTTTATACTTGCACCACAGGTATGGGCAGGGGAAGGGGGAAATGGAAGAAGGGGAAATATTAAAGAGCCAGTACCCAAAAATAAAGGGACGAGGCATAGTGGGTTCCCAGGGAGGGTGGACAGCCCTAAAAGAGGGAATGATCTGGACCATGGGCCAAATGCTCAAAAAAAAAAGAGAGGAAGGCCCCAGGAATGACCACAGGCTACTAAGTTATTTTATTATATTATAGTTAAAAGCAACTCCCAAGGGGGTGGGCTGAGCCAACAGTAGCTTGCCTCCAGGTAAAAAAAAAGAGAGGGGCACCACAATCTAAAAGCCGCAAAAGGAGGGAGAAAGGGCAGTAAGGAGTGAGACTGAAGACCCCTTGGTCTTCTTTGGCACCATTCTGTGCCCAGGGGTGGACCTAGGGTTGATCCAGCCTATGGCAGGACTAAAGGTCCTTAGTTACTATTTATGAGAGAGGTGGGACCCAGCTAGGGAGTCCCCCAGACCCAGTGATAAGGGTATTGCCTGAGATTAATGAAGGGGTTGGCCCAGCAAAAATAGCCAAAGCAGAAGGGATCCTTAAAGGTATTAGCACCCTCTGAGGAGTGGAGGGGAGTAGTCTAGTGGACCTGGGTTGTCCACAGGGTTTGTGTTGTTGCCTGCCTAGCACTCCCTGGAGACTGCACCCCTTTGCAAGAACCAAACTGTCTGCTTGAAAATCTGAACTGTTTACTTGCTCATGAACTGTGTTATTGAATTGCATCCTTGTGTGCTTGACATCCAGTTTCACCTCTGGTGGTCTGGATCAGCTTCTTCAGAGCCTGACGCTGACCCAGGAAAGTCCCTGGCCCATGCGCCATCTGCAGCAGAACTGCCTCCAGTGACATCAGTCTGTGTTGAAGTTCCACCAGTGTTTCAGCATCAGCCTGGCAATGCTAGGTGTAGAGAGCCACTAGTCAGGTATCCAGTAGTGAGTCAGCTTATGGGCCACCTTGGCTCAAGCATGAGGGACCACAGTTAACGTTGAGCATGCTGCCTTTTTACGGCTGCAGTGGGCAGAGCCTGCAGACATTTTGTATGTACAAAAGGGCTGATGTCATGTTTTCTGTCTGTGGAGCTGACTGAAGGTGTAAATAGTTTCCTCTGCCTTATCCTCCTCCAAGAAATGTTTTCCACCCTCAAATAAATACGCTTTCGTATTAGTCAATGGTTGCAGGACACTACTTTCTTAAATGGGTGATACAAGAACTTGAACCTGAGTAGTGGGAGGCAGCATTAGTTTTTTGAGGGGAGTAAGATCCACCCCCACCTCAACCAAAGAAGCTCCTAAATATCCATCCCCACCTTTTTTTGGTTCATGTGGGAGGGCATGAGGTGGATCTATCATGTTGGAACAACTCACTACCATAGCTGCCTGGGGAAGTAATAAAGGCGTGCCTGAAACTGCATCTAGACATATCCCCTTTTTACTCTAAGCATGTCAATATTTGGCTTTAACAGTATGGGCAAGTTGGGCATAAAAATAAAATAGAAAAAAAAAGATCAAGCAGGTGCCTTTTCCTTTGTTAGATACATGCAGACAGAAAGTCACAAATCCTGTATGACAAGTTCATTATATGGATGTTTTTCATGTAAAACAGAAATTGTGTTATTTTCATGTCTGTAGCATCGTTTGTAGTCAGTAAACTATTATTTATGTAGGTATTGTAAATGACAGGTTTCAATTCAGAAATCCAGTCTATAATAAATTTATTTTTTTAGCAGTTCTGTAAGATTTATGTCTCTCTGATGTAAGAGTGCATAGCACAGAAACGAAAGGGTTTGCCTAATTAATTGTTGTTTGCATGAGAAGTGGGCATGACAGTGGCGTGCAAGAGTGAAGTCTAACAATTGTTTCTTGGCCATTCTGGGACCTGAAGTTTAACAGTAATATGTGTGAAGAGAATAAAGTCTTGTGTTTTGTGCATTTGAATCAGTTTAGTGCTTTGAAGTTAAAAGATATAAATATATATATATATATATATATATATATATATATATATATATATATATAGTGTCATGGGCACCTGGAAAGGAAGGAGCTACTACTGAAATAAATGCTATTCTGATGATTTCTTTATATGTAAGATTTTAAGTGTAATTCTGCCTAGGTCACAGACACATAAGCTATGAAAAGTACATTTAAGGGGTTCTATGTGATAACGGCGAAAGCATAAAGGCGATCACCCTTATCAAGAAGTCTAGAGTGTCGAAAACATTTTCGGGACTCTGACACCCCAGCACACAGGAAAATGGCACTGGGGACTTTTATTGTTTTCTGTGGGAGGGCTGCATCCCCCCCACACCACCCCATGCAGGGGGCTTCACCCTCCTACTAAAGGATTCTCAACTCCGGGGAACATGTTGGGGGGGGGTGAAAACATTAAAAATAAAAGCTGGCCGGGCGCAATAAAATTGCACCAGCACCAGCACCGGACCCAAACCCCGTACCTCATTGACCAGTACCGGCAACCCACCCACCTCACCATGGGGTCGACTTGGCAACCATCGCAGCACAACCTCTCACATCCTCTCACTGTGCATGTTCAGATCCCCCACATGAGTACGTATAGTGACATCCTGTCATTATTTTCACCAACCCCCCCCATCAGGCTGCCCTACCCTCCCATCGCCGTGAGGGATTCACTGGGGAGCAGGTCACCATTATGGTCGGCACCCTTCCCCAAGAACCCTCCTCATGGGATACCTATTTAAAGATGGATGTATTAGTCAAAGCTTGTAGTAGCAAAATAAATCAAGAAAAATATATTGTTTTTTTTCCTTTCAATTGTTTAACCAGGAGTGGCACACTAAGCTGAAATCTTGTTTACAGAGACAACCTGCGAGCACATGGAAGTTAAGTGACTTGCTAAGGATCATCCAGTATACAAGTGGGGGCTGTGGGATTCAAACCCAGATCTCCAGATTTGCAGCTCATAGCCTTAAACCACTGTGTTATACTGCCTCCCTAGTTATGGCAGTCATCTGTTTTATGGTTCATGAGGCTGGTGTAGTAAGCAGCAGTACAATACATAGCAGGTATAAAATGTCAATAAGTAGGTCATGCAATAGATGTGCTGAGCAGTTACTGAAGCAAGAAATGTATTTAGGATAGTGAAAACATGTTAGAAAACTGATAAATGCATGACATTTGCATCTCAATTTCAAGGAGGTCCTTATAGGGTGTTAATGTACAATATAAAGTAGTTATAGTTTTCAAGTTGTCTGAGTAATTGCTTTGTATTACCACTGTTACTAAATTTAAATTATTCTATGAAGGAAATTAAATTTCTGTAACTGTCTGTAAATGTATTAAAAACATTTACTTGTCCTTATAATGTAATACATTAAATGCTGTTGCTAGGTTAAGAAGTCACATAGCAGCAATAGAGATGAAAACAATGGGATGCATAGGAATTTGAAAAGAAGTATACATTAGCAGGAGCAGTGTCACAACTTCACCAAATTTTTAATAATTTCACATCAGATTTTCAACATTAAACATTTTTTACACCTCCTCATAAACAGTACAGCTGTCATTTTTTACATCCTGGTCAAGATGTGTTTTTGCACCTGTGATGTCAAATGGCAGAGTCACTGTACAAAATCTCCTTTAGGCTAATGAACTAATAGTGTCACTGTTCATGCAGTGGGGTCACAAAAAGCCCATGCTGAAAACTTAGAGTGAAAATACCAAGAAATGCCCAGGGCATTAGGGGTTCTGACGATAACACCCTGCCCTGTAGGGACTGACAGGCATCATGGGTGTGACTTGGGATTGTCAACAGTAATGCTCATGCCATTCCATCCCCATCCCCACCCTGCAGCCAGTTACAGGTATCGAGGTGTGCCTTTGACTCTTCAGCCCCAAAGTTCATTCCATTCTCTTATACTGTACCCATTTCAGCGTATTTCCTTATGGAATGGGGTGAGTGTAAAGTTTGAACTCCCCAAGGAACACCTCGACACTTGTCTGTGTCTGCAGGGTAGGGTGAGGTAAAATGGTGTGAGCATTATGGCACGACCCAAAGCACACCCCAATGCTTAATAATGCCTGGTGGGTGTAATACGTCACTTCAGTACTTCACTGCCATTCCTATTCTGCTGTCTCTCTCTCTCTCTCTTATCTATATGTCTATGTTATCTTTCTGTCAATTGCATGTATCACTATTTTTACCTATTTCTAAAACAAACCTGCATATCACTTTTGCCTGCACTCTGAGCACATACTTATGAAACTGTGCATATTTGTACCCCACTTCTCCGTAGACCTCATACTTTCCTAATATTTCCATTATCACAAGCATAGCTACCTTGCCCTTATCAAAAGCAACCCCCTCTGAAAGTTACTTTCACATTTTCTCTTCAGCAGTCCATCATTACACCTGACTTCCTGACATCACCACATTGCTTAAATATAACTTACATCATCTCATGGACAAAAACCCTGTTTCTCAAAAAAAAGCTGTGCAAATAATCCCAAGGCTGAACATATGCCAGCCATTACTTTTTCATATACTGTCACCTTCTGTACCATCATGGGGATTTACATATGTTTCTCATGATGCTTTGCATTATTGAGGTATGTGCAATTGTGTTTTCTTTAAAATTTGGCTGTCCAGCCAATATCATCCAGGATAACACATACCTCAGTGGCATTTGCTCTGGGGTTCTTTTGTAAACCTATATTGCTTCCTATTCCTCCTATTAAAATGTACACCTCCATATATTTTTCCTAATGACGTGTCTGCCTTCCTTAGAACAGAAACTAAAACAAATCTTACTACTTACAAATCATTGTGTTGTTTCTCCATACCTCCTTAATAATTCCACACAACTTTATTTATTTATTAGTTTTTGTTGACCAGGTAGGTGCATTAGGCAAAACCCTGCCTATTTTCAAGCATGACCAGGGACAGTACAATATACCGTTGACAAAGCAAGACAAGGGTGAAGTACAAAGCAGCACATAATGCCAACAGATAGATGTCCTCGCAGGGATAGTCAGGGAAATAAAACATACATTTTGTAGTAGCCATCCTCACAGGGATGGAAGGAAGCAGGTATCAGAAAAAGGCAAAACATTCAGAATTACAGTAACAACGGTAAGCTGGTTTAGGAAGAAGCTGGAGATGAGGCAGTGGGTTAGATACAGTCACAGGAATCAAGTGCATGAAGGTGGGAGAAAAGTGTATTCTTGAAGGAGGCGTGAGATAGGGAGCACTTCAGACTGGAAGGTAGAGAGTTCCAGAATTTGGGGGCCAAGTGAGAGAAAGCTTGTTCCCCCATTTTAGTAGAACAGCGTGGGATGGAGAGCAGAGAGGAATTTGAGGATCTCGGTAGGTGGGAGTGTGGCACCGGGGTGAGCATAGCCCCAATGCTGTCGAGGTCAGGGTATCTAGTCATGGAGTCAGTGAAGCAACCCAGAGTGTATGAGTGCAGAGGCACCTCTGGCACCTGCCCCACAGGACTGTGGGTTCTGTGGGCAAGTGGCAGGCCTGCTTCCACCTGGGGCCATGCCATAATAGTATCACTATGCGAACTCCTGCACCTGGTCCCCTCAGCTGTGAGATACGCTATAGGGTACCTCTACCAGGTGCCTCCTCTGCTCCCTGTAGCTGTTGCAATGCCCTCTTCATAACCTATTTCACCCTCACTACCCAAGCAGCCCCCATTCCTCACCTTCCAGATCCCACAGGTCACTCGCTACCCCACTAAGCAGTGGTGCGGGGCCCTTAGACCGCCTCCTGGCTGGTCTAACATGAGCCCCCTGTTGTGGCCACAGAGGGGCTTATAGAGTCCCAAATAATGGGATGGGGGCAGCCCTGCTGTGGCGCATGCACCCTTGAGATCTGGTGCATGGGTTCTTTTGTTGCAAGGGTGGTACACTGGGGCATTGCTGCATGGCATCCTGATTTCGCCATAGCCAGGCAGCATTTGAAAATCGGCAACCGGTGCAGGCACATTGAGTCATAGTTCATTGTTTTAATGTTGAGCCCCATGTGTTCACTTCTAATAAACAGAGAACTATTGGACTGATTGTTCTGATGTACTGACACTATAGTTCTTCTTTTATAAAACAAAATAGTTCCTGATGCAGTGAAACCAGTGGGGTTTCTCTTTTGCTTTTCACACTACATGTAAAAATTCAATAGAATTTTGGTATTGTGATGTTAGAAACTGACAGCTGCTTAGGAGCTCAATGTATTTAAATGGGAAACTAAAAAAAATGTTCTTTTTTTTTAAATAAATGAATAATTATTTTTGCAACAAATTTAGCTTTTTATATGTTTGCATTATTATGGGCCATCTCAATGATTTTAGTTTTTTTAAAGCAGTAATTGGTTCTCTTCTCCCCAACTTAAATCTGGTTAAGAACTTATCACCTGTTAAATCATAACAAAAGATCACATGTTATGAAAAATCACATTTTTCTATTAAATCTATAATATTTTTGTGGTAGAAATCTTTATCCCTCTAAGTAAATTTGAAGATTAGCAGTTTCACATTTAAATACTGCCAGCCTTGCCAGTAGAGACTTTCTGACTTCCTAATACAAGGATCCCTTTGGATTCTCTTTAATTGCTAGTCAGAACAACAAAAATAAAATGATGAAAATGTAAGTAAAAAATAAATAAAAGCAAACCTAATAATTATGGAGACATCTAAAGGCCCCAAACTAATTCTTTCATATACACATCTGTAGTTTGCCCTTTAATGCTTTTGAAAGGTGCTGGATTGACAGCACTGGGGGTTCAGAGTACCTTATTTATTGCCACATTATGGACTGTGGGAGTGTCATGTGTCATTGCCAGCCAATCACAGCATTTTCTTTGGTTGTGCATGAATTACACTTATTTCCATAAGACTATCTCTTGTGGTGTTCCTCTTTAACGGTTTTCTGGTTAGAACCACTCATGCCACAGAAAGGGATGGCAAAACGGTATTAAAAAAATTTGTGGCATGATCGGTAATAAATTTACAGGAGCACTAGGAGGGCCTCTCATAGATATAAGATTATCGACTCTTGCATCCATAGGGCACCAGAACTGCTCACCTTCAGATCACTGTTCTCTTGCCCAAAGAACATGCAAGACGACACTCATGTCTGTAAGAGGTCCTTCTACTGCCCCTACATAATAGGTACTGTTCAGTCAATGTAGACAGATGCTGTATGATTCTCTTTTCAGTGACTGGTGAATGTGTCCTAGCCTAGCCTGGAAGAGACAACCAGTAGCAGGTGAGTGGGTAGTTTTCGCACTAATGCGAGTCTGCTAACTAGTACCAGATGTTAAGGTGGTTTTCAAAGATGGCAGCCACACTGGGTCAGCCACTGAAGACTGTTTGAGAGCTCTTAGTTAAATCTACTATTCAGCGTTTAGCGTTTGGTTTTTGTTGTATTTCAACCATCTTATTTTAGCCGCATCGTTAATTGTGTTTATCTGCAACTTGGATACCTGATATTTGTTATCTGACCCTTGCTATTCTGTTACTCCTTTCCGGACTTAAGGACTGATTACATTTGGATTCTCGACTTCTGCTCCTGTCTGGTTGGAATCAAGGATCGAACATTTAATTGTGCTACTTTGTTACTGCTTTCCGGACTTAAGGACTGATTATATTTGAATTCTCGACTTCTGCTCTTGCCTGGTTGGAATCAAGGATCGAACATTTAACTGTGTGGATTAATTTTGATTTGCTATGTGTTTGTTTAGTTTATTTTCACAATTTTTCACAATCTCGCCAGGTTAAAGGCATTCCGGCTGTTAAAAGTTACTCTAGAAGGGAGGGAGTTTGGCGTCGGAAGTTGTGCTGGAAGTTGTGGATTCATCCCAGTCTTATAGCAGGATGGTCCGTTTTCATCAGCGGGCTTAACAAGATTTGTTTTCTTGGAACGGATTAGTGGAGATTGGCTTGAAGATTCTTCTATTATCAAAGGAGTGACCGCCGTCGTCTCGGTCTTTGACCGGGCAGGAGCTGCCTCGGTTTCTCCCTAGGGAGCAGGGGGGACCGGGGCGTCTCCTAAGTCACCTTGGGGTCTAGCTATTGGGCTGACTGCCGGGGCTTCTGTAGCCACTGGTCGTCGACAGGTTGGAGGTGCTTGTCTCTGCTGAGTGGATGGACCGGAGTGTCTGACTGTGAGTATCTTCCTAAACAACTGCCTGCCCCGAGTCTTTCAGCTTTTGATTGTGCTGCAAGGATTTTTGCCTATGGTTTGTGCTAAAGAATTGTCCGACCTCCCTTTGGATTCAATGTGGATCTCTGCTATGTGACTGGGTTTTATTGGAGTAACTATTCTGCCTTCCTTTTTTTTGGATTTCGATCTTAACTTTTGCCTGTGCCTGGTCCTGTTTAAAAAACTGACCTCCTGCTCCCTCCTGTCCTTGGGCATAGGGGTGGTGAGATTGAGGTGCATATTTACTTTCTAATTATGTATTAATGCCTGGTTTTATTTTTGAATGGTCCCTCACCATGTGAGAGGTGGTACTGGGGGAATATACATTCTTTTGTTAATTTGAATTGCTGCACGTGAGAGGTGCTGCATTGAATTTCAAACTATAATTTATTGGTTTTTTTTAGTTGTTAGCTTGGGTTTGGTATCCAGTTGCATCTGATCACATTGACATTGTGTTTTTAGATAATTTGATATTACTTTATTATTACTATTTTTATATTTTTGTTATTTGGGTCATTTGTGGGTTGGGTTTAAGTTGTGATAGGGTGGGTTTTACTTTATATTGTATTGTTTGTTTTATTTTGCTCACCCTGTGTGAGAGAGAGTGGAGAATGTTTTATTTTAATTTGATATTAATAGGTCTTTGTTTATTTTTTGGTTCTGTTTTGATTAATTATAATGTGTTGGACAGGCGTAGAGGTGGTTGGGCATTATTCCCCCACTAGGCTCAGGGAATTATGCCCTTTTGAATGCCCACCATTAACATCTGACACCTACTTTAGGTGTCGTGCGTTGGGCATCCTGAGAAAGCATAGACGAAGGTGGAGAGCCAGGCCTGATGGGGGACAGGAAGGGGGAGGACAGATTGGGGTTTTGGGATCCAGGAGATGCCCTGGGGTGAAATAGGGTCAGGATAGAGGTTACTCTTGTCTTGTCCCCATACCCAAGGGCTCCGATGTAATTGGACAGGTGCCGAGGTCTTCCCCGACAGCTCATCCCACCTTGGCGGTGTTATGCAATGCAAGATCAGTTAAGAACAAGACAGCTATTATTGCTGATCTTGTTGGATCATTTGATCTGGCTTGCATCACCGAGACCTGGCTGGATGGAAATCCAGGCCCTGTATTGGCCTCGGCAACTCCAGCCAGGTTTTCATTGATACACTGGCCAAGGCTGGATCATAGGGGCGGGGGTGTGGCCATTATGTTTAAATCTGAGCTGGGCCTTGTGGATGTGCCATTGGGAAATACCAATTCCTTTGAATATATCCTGGGAGAGGGTGCAGGCTACGGGATTCTCCTCATGTACCATCCACCAGGTGACGGTGGAGTGTTCCTGCAGGAGATAGCAGACTTCATAGTCAACCAGGTGCTGAGGTTTCCCAGACTGATACTTCTGGGTGACCTCAATGCCTGGGTCGACGATGAACTCTCTTCTTTTGGTGAAAATCTCCTTCAGCTAATGAATATGCTGGGCCTGACACAGGTTGTTACCTCCTCTACCCATATAGGGGGTCATTCATTGGATTTGGTTTTTCTCATGGGTGTGGAGATCACTGATTTGGGGGTGGAACCTGTCAGTTGGTCTGACCATAACACCATAAGGTTTGGCTTCAGGGACCCCTCTAATAGGTCTGCCCCTACGGAGGTGGTTCAGTACCGCCCTTTAAGGGGTGTTAATCCCAATGACCTAGTGGCGGTCCTGGATCTATCGAGCTTTTCGGGTGAATGCATGAGTCCAGATGATCTGGTATTAGCCTATAATAAGGCTATAGGAGATGATCTGGACAAAATTGCTTCTGTTCATGTTCGGCCTCTCACCCTCCATCCAAGGAGCCCATGGTTTGATGGCTCCTTGAAGGAGTTAAGGTGAGTTGGCCGAAGGTTGGAGAGAGTTTGGCGGAAATCAGGCCTTGATGCCGACAGGCTTAGGTTGATGGCACATTATGATAGCTATCAATCAGAAATCACTCGTAAGAAGGCAGAATTCCTGTCCAGAGAGATTTCTGCGGCACAGAATCGACCAGCTCAGCTTTTCCGGACTGTGGACAGACTGTGCAATCCAGTCTGTCTCCAGCCCAGAGAAGCTTTTTCTCAGCTAAGATGCGAGGAGTTTGTTCGGTTCTTTGCGGATAAAGTTGCCGACATCAGGTCCGGTATCGGTCCAACCTTTCCTATGGGGGATTGCAGTGGTCGACTAGAAGTGGCTTTTCCTCGGTCTGTCTGGTTAGACTTTCACCAGCCAGAATTCAGGGACGTTGTGAAGATCATCCAAACATTGTGACCAACTAGTTGTAGTTTGGATCCAGGTCCTACACCGCTTTTATTAGGTTGTGTAGAAGCCATCTACCCAATCCTTGCAGACATTGTCTAGAAATCCTTGGAGAGGGGGGTTTTTCCTGACCCCCTTAAGGAGGCGGTAGTTCGACCACTCCTTAAAAAATCCTCCTTGGATCCAGATTGTCTAGCCAACTACCGGCCTATCTCTAACCTGCCATTCGTTGGTAAGGTTATTGAAAAGGCAGTTGCATTGCAATTGGATGATCATCTTATGTCTCACAATGTTTACGATACTCTCCAGTCTGGTTTCAGGAAAAGGCATAGTAGAGAGACTGCCCTTGTCTGGGTATTGAGCAACCTCCTTATGGCCAGAGATCGAAAGGCGTGTACCATTCTGGTCCTTCTCGATCTATCTGCTGCATTTGACACTGTAGACCGTGGAGTGCTATTAGAGCGCCTGCGGGTTTTTTGTGGACTGTCTGGTACAGTCCTCGAATGGTTTCGATCTTACCTCACAGGCAGGTTTCAGAGAGTTGTCACTGGAACTTATTCCTCTGGCGCTCACTCCCTGTCCTGTGGGGTACCGCAGGGCTCCATTTTAGCCCCCATGTTGTTTGCAGTGTATATGCTGCCATTTGGAGAAATCATCAGGTGATACAGCTCGGGTTTTCACTGTTATGCAGATGATACCCAGCTGTATTTGTCCTTTCTCCCCGGTCAGGGTGATGCACTCTCTGTACTTAACAACTGCCTTGATGAGATCAGACTTTGGATGAGTTTGAGCTTGCTGAGACTCAATCCGGACAAGACTGAGGTATTGGTGGTGGATCCAGGTCATCCGGGGTTGGGTGTAGGAGCTGGACAACCATCAGGTTTATTACTTGGTGGTGTACCGCTCCCTACCTCTGAACGGGTGCGAAATCTGGGCGTTATTTTTGATGACGGTCTGACTCTGAAATCTCAGGTGTCAGTTGTTGTCAAATCCTCTTTTTACCATCTGAGGGATATCACCCGGGTGAAACATCTGATTCCCCCGGGTGACCTTCCAACATTGGTCCATGCCTTTGTCACTACTCGTCTGGACGACTGCAATTCCCTCTACCTAGGGCTACCTGGGGTTGATATCCGCCGCCTTCAGCTAGTGCAGAATGCGGTAGCCAGGCTTTTGACTGGGACTTATAGAACCAGTCATATTATGCCTGTGCCCTGTGAACTGCACTGGCTGCCTGTTTGGTGGCGGATCACCTTTAAGGTTGGTTTACTAACCTTTAAAGCTCTATATGATCAGGGACCCAGTTACCTGAAAGATCTCCTGGTTCCTTACTGCCCCCTCCATCCTCTCCGTTCCGCTAATGAGGGATTGCTGGAGATTCCCAGGGTTCGTCTGAAGTCATCAGGATCTCATGCCTTTGGTTTTGTGGCACCAACCCTGTGGAATTCTCTACCTCGTTGGTTAAGAGAATGCCCAACCATCGATAAGTTTAAGGTCGCCTTAAAAACATATCTTTTTGAGTTAGCATTTTTAAATTGAATTATCGTTTTATAAGTGATTTGTAACATCTTGCTTAATGTAGATTTAATGTTTTTTTCTTGTGTTTTTAGCTCTGGTTGATTTTAAATTTATAATTTATAAATTTTAATGTTGTACAGCGCCTTGGTTTTGAAAGGCGCTTTATAAATAAAATTGAATTGAATTGAATTGAATTTTATGATGTGGTCACCGGTCCTCTGGGAACTAAATTGGGGCCCTCATCCCCTTCAGGAGGGTGCGTTCCTGCTGTCACCACTGTGCTGCTACCTAAGTGGGCACAGAAGCAGACTGCGGGGTGGACATCCTCTAGTCTTAGGATGACATGCTGCCATGTGTGCGTCAATCTCTATGAAGCCTCAGTTTGTCGATTCCCAAAGTGACAGGGAGGAAACATGGAATGTCAACCCCAGCTGAGGCAGTATAATACAGCTTCCCATGCAGGCCTCACACTTTCAGCTGCAGAGTCATCTGCCAATACAGACTGAAGATGACACAAGGGACTTACCCTGCCAGCCCTGGTAAAACAACCCCACCGAAGGGAGGCCATGCAATGACAGGGTAGGTCTCAGAGATAAGGACAGTTTGGAATGTGGGACAGAGAGCAGGTAAAAGGGGGCCAACCAGAGAAAGGGGCATAAAAAGAGCCTGAAACATTTCATTTACCTCATTATGAACTTACACATTCAAGCCGCACTGTGATCTCTGCTGTTCACTTATGTTTCTTATGCCATCTATATGGTGCCATATTTCATTTTATGTTCACCATGTTAGCACTTTCATTATCTGGCCTGTAGTTAGCCATGATGTCCCCAGTATTCCATATGGTCATGGAGCCTTTTCTGCTGCTTGCTTAATTCAACGAAGGCACAAGGAAAGTGCTGTTAAATGATTGTGTGTGTGTGTGTGTGTATGTGTGTGTGTGGTGTTAGTATTAATGAAAACATGGGGAAAATACTGTTAAGTGACTGTGTGTGTGGTGTTAGTATTAGTGAAAACATGAGGAAAGTGCTGTTAACTGATTGTGTGTGCGTGGTGTTAGTATTAATGAAAACATGGGGAAAGTGCTGTTAAATGATTGTGTGTGGTGTTAGTATTAATGAAAACATGAGGAAAGTGCTGTTAAATGATTGTGTGTGTGTGTGTTTGTGGTGTTAGTATTAATGAAAACATGAGGAAAGTGCTGTTAAATGATTGTGTGTGTGTGTGTGTGTGTGTGTGTGTGTGTGTGGTGTTAGTATTAATGAAAACATGGGGAAAGTGCTGTTAAATGATTGTGTGTGTGTGTGTGTTAGTATTAATGAAAATATGGGGAAAGTGCTGTTAAATGATTGTGTGTGAGTGCCGTGTTAGTATTAATGAAAACATGGGGAACATGCTGTTAGATGATTATATGTGTGTGGTGTTAGTATTAATGAAAACATGGGGAAATGCTGTTAAATGATCGTGTGTGTGTGTGTGTGTGTCAGTATTAATGAAAACATGGGGAAAGTGCTGTTAAATGATGTGTGTGTGTGTTTGTGGTGTTAGTATGAATGAAAACAAGGGGAAAGTGCTGTTAAATGATTGTGTGTGTGTGTGTGTGTGTGTGTGTGTGCATGTGTGTGCATGTGTGATGTTAGTATTAATGAAAACATGAAGACAGCCCTATTTAAATGATTTCATATCTAAAAAACATGCCAGAACAGACTTCAACAGGGAAAAGGTTATCTACAAGATCAGAGAAAGAGGGGCAACCTAAAATGGAATAATACGGTACTGATTTCATTTGCCACTAAACTCTGCTGTAAAAGAAAACAAAGCACCCCAGTCTCTCACAGGCTATTCAGGATTCAAGTTGCTACTTTATTCTGAAAGGAACCAGTTTGGTCACTTACACTGGATAACTGCCATGCCAGAAGTGGCAGTCCACTACTGACTGCCATTAGATTGTAATGTATGGTGGGTGCCTTAGGTAGCTGCACTGAGAAATGTGTCATGTATATTCTGCCAGCCTTTTCACGTACCTCAAGGGAATCAACAAAGTCCAAGAGGGTAGCATCTTTCAGAAAAAGAGGTGTGCAAGAACAAGGGGGCACAATTTGAAGATAGACGGGGGACGGATTAGAGGTAATATGAGGAAGTATTTTTTTTACAGAGAGAGTTGTGGATGCATGGAACGGTCTTCCTGAGGAGATTGTGGAGTCAAAAACAGTGGGGGAATTCAAAAATGCATGGGACAGACATAAGGCAATTCTAGGGGGTGGGGGTAGGAGGAAGTAGGTTGTTGATTAACTAGGATCTGCAGCTTATCCATTAGGTAGGCAAATGGGCAGACTGAGGGAGCCAAGCTGTCTTTATCTGCCGTCAAATTCTATGTTTCTATGTTGTTGCCTCTGTGTTGGCAGTTTTAATCTTTCCCCATTGTTGCTCCACCCCTCCTTCTTGTCTGTTTGCTAGTGCTTTTCTAAGGCACTCTCCCATCTTGCCAAAGTCAGCCCTCCTGAAGTCCAGTACCCCCACTTTTGTATGGCTTGACTCTGCAGCTGAGTTTCTCGTGAACCACACTGTTTGGTGGTCACTTGTTCCCACATGGCTACCCACTTCTAGATCTGAGATCCTCTCACTATCCCCACTTGAGAGAATGAGGTCTAAGATTGCTCCCTCCCGAGTGGGTTCCAACACCAGCTGTCTGAGGCATGCGCACTATAGGGCATCAAGAATGGCCCTGCTCTAGGATGTGGCTGCAGCAAAGGAGCTCCAGTTAACATCTGGCATATTCAGGTCCCCCAGCAACAGTATCTCCCCTTTCTCTGCCATCCTAAGGGTGTCTTCTATCATATCATTGTCCATTCCCTCCCCCTGAGATGGGTATCTGTATACAACCCCTCTGTGGATTATGGTGCCATTTTCAGCCTCTAAGGTGACCCACAGTGTATCCTCTCCTCTCAGTTTACTCTTTGTTCCGTTGCTTTCACCCCTTCCCTTACATAGAGAGCTACTCCTCCCCCTCTTCTACCCTCCCTGTCTCTCCTGTAGGTCATGTACCCTGGTATGTTAACATCCCAGTCATGGTTCTTTGTGTACCATGTTTCTGTGACTGCCATGATATCCAGGCATCCCTCTTCCATCAAGACCACCAGTTCAGGGAGCTTGTTGCCCAGACTATGGGCATTGGCACTCGTTACCCTCCATTTCTTGATGGCCTTACCCCTTTTTGCCCCACCCCTGTCCTTATAGCCTTTGTCATTTTCTCCATTAAACCCTGCCCTTCTCCCTATTGACGCTCTGTCTTGGTGTTTACCTCACTTACTACCCTGATTTTTTTGGAGGGGCTAGGATTTCCCTGCTCCTTTCCAGTGCCTCTCCCCCCTTGGCTAGTTTAAATGCTTGTCAATGAAACATTTAAACCTATCACCTAGGATCCTGCTTCCCCTCCTAGACAGATGCAGACCATCTCACTAGTATATGCCTGCATGACTCCAGGAGGACCCCCAGTCCCCAATGAAGCCAAACCCCTGAGCTGTGCACCAGTTTTTCATCCACTGATTGAATCCCATGGTGTGGAGCACCCTAGCCTCACCCATGCCATAGACAGGCAGCACCTCCAAGAAGGTTATCATGTGTGCTACTTGTCTAAGGCCCCTCCCCAACTCCACAAACTCTTCCTGCACTGCTCTGATCCCTTTCCCAGCCAGGTAATTTTCCCCTAGGTGGACAGTGACATCCAGCTCTCTCCCCCGTGCAGCTGCTCCCGCGATCCTGAGGATTCGTTCCCTGTCCCTCCAAGCCATGGCGGCAGGCAGGCACCTTACCTCCCTCCCTCTCCCCTTCCTCCCCCATTTCTACCCTCTTAACAATGGAGTCCCCCACCAGGAGTTGTTTCCTTTTCCTGTGGGGTCCCATTCCACTCTCCTGTGGGTCTCCTTTGTGGAGGTTCCCAGCATTCTCCTTGGTCTCCACTGTGGGTGCCTCCATAGAGGAACCACACTTTGCCAGAACAGCATATGAATTGTGAAGAGGTACAACTGGAGGGATGCACCTCTGCTCCACCACTCTCACACTCCCTGAGCCCACTGTGGTCCAACTGCTCCTCTTTCTTGGCAACCTCTGAGGCAATGGCAGTGACCCTGGTGGTCCGTGGGTGGGAGAGGAGTTCCCCCCCAAATCCTGGCCAATTCAGCCTGGAGATGAGCAACCTCCTTCCTCAGCCCAGAGGTGCCTGCAGATGGGACAACACCGCATCCTCCAGGATGTCTCCCAGAAGACTGCTGCTCCACAGCCACTGCTCTGTACCACTCTCATCATGTCTTATTTCCTGGCCCCTTCACTGTTGTTTGGAATGCTTACTCTTTCCTCTGTTTTTTTTTCTTCTCTCTCTACTTACTTACTGCCTCTGTGCCCTTTAAGCTCCTGATCATCCTGTTCTGAGACAAAAAGATCCTATATTTCTCAGTAGACCCCTTACTTGCTCAGAGGCAGACCTCCAGCTGCTAGAGGGGGCTGGATAGCTACTCTTGTCCTTCTAGGATGGTGAGTCTTTGGTGGCTCTGTGATCACTCACTTCCTGCTCCCAAACAGGAAGTTCCTGTTGTCAGTCAAATCCTGTGCCTATAAAAGTAGAACTAGCTTTGGGTGGGAGGGAGAGCAGGAGGCAATATAGTCCCAGTAGAGAAGTCCAGTCACACAGCACTCCTTCCTCCTGGTGTTCTCTACCAAGCCACTGGCAAAATCTTTCTAAGGCAGTGCTTAAATCTAGCTTCCTTCTAGCTAAGCCACTCCCCCTACTTACTAGATCTTTTTATGTGTAATTAAATTGCACAGCTAGCAATCCCCTTCAACCACCTGAGATTTACACCTAGATGACTGCTCAGATAACCTTTCTCTTCAGCTAACTCAGACAAACACACTAACTTTTTTTTGTTTGTTTTTTTACCCTAAATTCAAGGTCCCAGTAGAAGAGTTCTACTTCTTTAGTCCCAGTAGAGAAGTCCAGTGGTACACACATACAATTGCACGGAAAATGATTCTACTGGGTTCTCCCCCTACTGCCTCATGTTTGGGAGAGAGGCCCGTCTGCAGTTGATGTCTGTTTTGGGGTCTCTCCAGATGGGGTCCGAGCCAAAAACAAAGAGAGGCATGGTAAAAAGTAAGGGCTCAAGAGCTTCAACCTGGAGGCTGTGTGTTGTTACGTAGTTTGGGACTACATGGTAAACACAAAATTGCTGATCAATGGCACCATCTTCCCTATGTAGTAGTTGGAAAGTTGGATGATTTACCTGTGTACAAGGTGTTCCCAGAGAACAACTCCAAAGCTGTCAAGACCATACACCGTAACCACTTGCCACCTATCGGCCAAGTCATGATTGAGGCTGAACCCCCAGAAATTGAGCCCCCTGGGCTGGTGACTTATGTTGCTGCAAGAAAGAGACAGAGTCAACCTACCCTAGTGGTCACATATTTAAGGTTTCCTCCGCAGCAGGCCCCAAATGATAGTGACTGTCAGTCCACTTCTGACGAAAGTGAGTGCAACTGTGCCTATTACCCCTCTTATGAACTGACTCAGCTGTTTTAATGTAGCCCCCTTGATTAATTGGGGGATGAAGCTGGGCCTTCTGGACTGCCTAAGCCCCCAACTTTGTCCTTAGAGCCAATGCTCCCTGAAAATGAAGTGCAAAGTATCACGTCTGAAGATGCTGAGTCTCTGTGTATTGTGGAACTGTATGATTTGCAAGAGAGAGGGGCTGATGGAATGAGTCTTTCAGGTGACATGCCAGAACCTGAAGAACACTATGAGAGTGCTGATAACCCCCCTTCAGTATCAGAGCCTCTTCAAAATGAACAAAGTGTTATAGAAACAGAGCCTACAGAGCAAGGAGCTGACAGTGCTCCAAGTTTGGACATTTCTACCCAGGCAGAGGCACCCCTCACAAGTGATGAAAGCCCCAAGGCTGTTGCTGAAAGTACAGAGACTGTGGTTGTTCCCCCCAGAAAGACTGGCCGAGCTGTCAAGCCAGTATTGCATTTCAGCTATGTTTCTCCAGGGAGGCCTGTGGACTTGCCTCTCCATGTGGTTCACAAAGGTGTTTATGTTTCACTAAGCTCACTGCCAAAATTGAGCTTGATGGCCTTTTCCAGGTTACTTGTTCTGCCCTCTCACCATGGTGCCCCTGTCCATCCAGCCCCAAGTTAGCTGATAGGGAAGGGCCCCCTCTTACTCTGTTCAAGGTACAAGAAGTTATTACCTGACTTACTATAGTAATGTTCAACTGACTTGTGTGAAAGATGCCTAATGTGTTGTCAGAATGGACAAAGTATTGGGGAATGTGGTGAATATGTATAGTAAAGTAATAAGTTTATGTTAACTGATGCATTATGGTACAGACTTGATGCAGACACCAGTTTTCTCCAGACAGAAAAGGGTGTAACCCCCTTACAAATGGGGGTTCCCGAAAAGTCTTCCTCGAGCTTGCCTAAATGCTCACTGCCAGGCTGGTGTCCTGCATTTTAGCAGTTTAAATGCGATTGCCAGAGAGTGCCTGTATAGCCTCTATGTACTGCCTCTTGAAGAGCTGCCTGGTTTGCAGTCATAAATAATCTCAGAGGGAGCTCTGTTGAAAGATGTAACTATTTGCTGAAAATCATTTAGAGTGATAGTGATAATGTAGGTTGTCTAACCTGCCTTCTTTGCAGTAAGGACTGTTTTGTTTATCTCCACTGTATTGGTCCTGGACTGCTAAATTGGACTCATCAGTTCTGGTGGGACCTAAAATGGAGCCGGATTACAGGAGCTGTCTGGAGTCAAAATCTGTAGGAACTGTAGTTTTGGGCTTTTGGCACCTTTTTGCATCTGAAGGGGGAGCTCCTGTTGTGACTGACGGATGAATCAGCCAACCGAACCTTTTGGATCTTGGGGCTATTCCCAGACTTGCTGCAGTTTGAATCAGATCTAAGTTGGGAGCTGAAGAAGAAAGAGCTCAAATGATTTTGAGCAGCAATCCTGAGTGGATTCGCGTGGCAGAACTGTGAAAGGGCTGAGTTTTGGCCTGCATGTCTGCCTGCCGCCCTTGAGAGGGAGAAAAGAGAATTATATCGGGCTAAACCCAAGTTTGTGAGAATAAGGTAAACCACTGATTTTCTACCAGGCTCATACCTGAAGAAGACTGAAGATTTTGCTGAATGCGATCGGCCTGTCAGGATTTCCAGCTGCTTTTGAATCCCCGATTTGTGCAGAGACTCTGCAGTTATGACCGGGAGAGTGGTTTGCCTGGTACAGTAGAATTTCCATACATATAAATGTGCTGTGAGTTGTTAGTGGGTCGTGATTTGGTTCCCCACTGTGTGAACTGCGTTCTGCTTGCTGGAAGCTGTATCCAGTCCAAAACAGACTGTATCTGAATCTGTCTCCATTTGGCCGGGGCCTTGCCTCACTGGCCCAGCCAGACTACCTGCTGCATAGAGAAAGCCATCAATGAGAGACCTGCTGGGGATCAGACCCCTGCTCCACGCTTGAACAGGAATGACACCTAGGAGAATCATGTGGGCCCTGCTTCTCCTGGCATTCCAAATCAACCACCCGCAGTCTCAATTTTCGTCCAGCCTGTGTCCAGTCTTGGGTATCGTGAGTAATCATTAGGGCAGCTCCCTGCAACAACAGCCTAGTCTAAAAGTACGTCTTCTGATTGTTTTGTTGTTTTCTTTTCACGAACTGAGCCCTCTGGCTCCGGATTATAATTAGTGTGTGTGGTGCATGTTTTTTTCTTCCATCTCAGTGCCCTAACCAGCTGTAACATCCCTGGCTAGCCCACCATTCTCCATCTGGGTACCCAGAGTGTGTGACTGTTTATAGACCATGAAGTACATGCATAACTGTTTGAATGATAGTCTTTAACCAAATTAATCTGATTACGCTCCACCCTTGTTCGAGTCCCTTAAATAATCAGATCTAACTTTTTTTGCATTTACCCTGACTGTGGTTCCAGTTTGTGCAAGAGTACTGTACTGCTGTTATTTGCTGTGCATAACCTTTTTTACAGGGGGTTCCCAGGGCCGAGCCAGAGGAAAGCCCTCGTGGCAAGTGCAAACAGTGTGGGTACTTGTGTGGTGTATCAGGGGTATTGTGAAAGTGATTATTGTGTATTGTTCCAGCCACTAATAAGGAAAGAGGGGGTTACAGTGTCCCAGAGGGCTGTGCCCAGGTTTTCTTGACCACTACCAACCCTGACCTCCAGGTGGAGGCACCCATTTCAGAACTCAGGCCTCTTAACCTGCTACTAGCCAAGCAGGCAGGGGTAGTAGCCCTTGGGATACTCCACCATGGGGTCACATCCATACTTACTCACTGCCTCTGTGCCCATTAAACTCCCGATCTTCCTGTTCTGAGACAAGAAGGTCCTATATTTTTCAGTAGTCTCCTTACTTGCTCAGAGTCAGACCTCCAGCAGCTGGGGGGGGGTGCAGACAGCTACTTGTTTCCTTCTAGGATGGGAAGTCTTTTGTGGCTGTGTGATCACTCACTTCCTGCTCCCAAACAGAAAGTCCTGTTGTCAAGCCAAATCCTGTGCCTATAAAAGTAGAACTGGCTAAAGGGGAGGAGGGGATTGAGGAGAGGGAAGGAGGGCAATATAGTCCCAGTAGAGAAGTATAGTTATGTAACAACAGTTCCTTCCTCTTGCTGTTCTCTGCCTGAAGCTGTCTAGGGCAGTTTTTAAATCAAAAACATCTGGCTTCCTTCTAGCTAAGCCACTCCCCCTAATTTACAGTCTATTCTAAGCATCCGCCACTCTTTCAGTGAAGTAGGGCTTCCTCACAGCCTTCTTTATCTCCCTACCAGCCCATTTACAGAAGAAAGGGTTCTGAAAGAACTCCTAAAACTGAAGGTGGAGAAAGCAATGGGGCCTGATGGGATTCATCCCAGAATTCTAAAAGAACTAGGGGTAGAACTAGTGACACCACTGACTACCCTCTTTAACAAATCATGGGAGGATGGGGTGGTACCCCAGGACTGGAGGAGGGCAGATGTGATTCCCCTTCACAAAAGTGGGAGCAAGGCAGAAGCAGAAAACTACAGACCTGTTAATTTAACCTCAGTGGTAGGGAAAATGATGGAATCACTTCTGAAGGAAAGAATTGTCGAGTATCTAGAGGCCAGAGGGGCTCAGGACCCAAGGCAGCATGGATTCACAGCAGGAAGGTCATGGCAGACAAATCTGATAGATTTCTTTGACTGGGTGACCAAAGTAGTAGATCAGGGAGGGGCTGTGGACATGGCCTACCTAGACTTTAGCAAGGCATTTGACACAGTCCCATGCAAAAGATTAATATACAAGTTAGCCAGCCTGGGAGTGGGTGCCAAGATGACAGCCTGGGTAAAGAATTGGCTGGAGAATAGGACACAGAGAGTAATAGTAAATGGAGTCCACTCAGAAGAAAGGGGGTTACTAGTAGGGTACATGAGATTTCAGTATTAGGACAGTCCTCTTCAATGTCTTTATAAGCGACATTGCAGAGGGACTGGAAGGAAAAGTATGTCTCTTTGCAGATGACACAAAGATCTGCAACAGAGTTGATGCACAAGGAGGGTGGAAGGGATGAGAAGGGACTTGGCAAGGTTATAGGAATGGTCAAATGTATGGCAGCTTAGATTCAATGCTAAGAAGTGCAAGGTAATGCACCTGGGAAACAAAAACTAGGGAAGAGTACACAATGGGGGTGAGATACTAACAACAATAAAAATGGAAAGGGACCTGGAGGTAGTCATATCAGATAACCTAAAGGTGGGCAAGCAATGTGAGAGGGCAGCAAGAAGGGCTGGGGATACTGGGATGCATAGGAAGAGACATCACCAGTAGAAAACAAGAAGTTATTATCCCTCTGTACAGACAGCTGGTCAGACCCCATCTGGAGTACTGCATGCAGTTCTGGAGACCCAGTCTCATAAAGACATAGACAGGATGGAAGCTGTCCAGAGAGGGCAACTAAAATGGTGCAGGGTCTGCACCGAAAGACATATGAAGAGAGACTGAAGGAGCTTAATATGTATAGCCTCGAGGAAAGGAGAGGAGAGGGGACATGACAGAAACTTTCAAGTACCTCAAGGGAATTAACAAAGTCCAAGAGGTAGCATCTTTCAAAAAGAGTGTGCAAGAACAAGGGCACAATTTGAAGATAGAGAGGGCGGCTCAGAGACAATTTAAGAAGTATTTTTTCACAGAGAGGGTTGTGGATGCATGGAACGGCCTTCCGGAGGAGGTTGTGGAGTCAAAAACAGTGGTGGCATTCAAGCATGCATGGGACAGTCATAAGGCCATTCTAGGGGGTGCGGGTAGGAAGAAGTAGGCTGCTGGTTAACTAGGATCTGCAGCTTATCCAGTAGCTAGGGAATTGAGCAGACTGGGTGGGCCAAGCGGTCCTTATCTGCTGTCAAATTCTATGTTTCTATATGTTTCTACCCTCCTCTAGTTTCTTTGCATGCCCTCTGGTCCTGGTGCTTTTTCTCATTTAAAAGAGACTCCCCTCATTCACCTGGTTCAATCCCTGTTAGGTATTTGTATGTCTCTATCATGGCCCCTCTCATTCTCTTCTCCTCCATGGTGTACAGGTTGAGATCCTTCAGTTTCTCTCCTTGTAGGGCATTTGGTGCAACCCCCCATTCAGACAACACAGCAATCCTACAGCATTACTGCCTCAAATAGGGGCCCAGAGAACTCCCATGTTTAGGGGTACATGGTGTCACTGCTCTCCAGGAACCCCTGGCACTCAACAGTTTGGGGACTGCCTGCTGGAGCTGGTGGACATGGGCACCTTGGATAGCAGAACAAAATACAGTAAACCACTGGACATTAAGCTCTTGACTTTACTGGAGAGCTTGACAATAAAGTTCATTTGCACATTTAGTAGTCACGGGCACAAGGTCCCCAATTCATCAGCTCACACACAGTTCACCACCGTGATTCTGTTTCCATGGACAACCATTCCAGCCCTTGTCTCACACAGTGAGGTTTGATATCCACTTAGCAGCCAGCTACTGTAGTACATTTTATCTGCTCCCTGCTACCAGCAGTTCTCCTGAAAGAGTACAGTCCCTGACACCATCTGTCCTTTTTTCATCCATCATGTAAGGTGCTTATGGATAGTCTATTCATATATTTTTTTTTAATTTATTTATTGAGATCTCGGATTATAAGTACCTTTGATCCAGAGGCTCATTTACAAAGGTTCCACATCAGTGAGTTAATGGGAACAACAAGCATACTGAGGATGTTTACAGTGCAATAACATACGCAGGTTACTTAACAAACAATAGGTTGCCAGGTGGTACAATAAGAGTGATTATTGTTTGCAAACAGTGGTGGTAAGACAAACATCAACTATTTCAGTATTTTAGCAACCAGAATGGCTTTGTCAGAGGATGGGGGGGCCAAGGTGAGAGGGATGCCTAAGGAAAGAGAGAAGAGTTAGGTGAGAGTAGGCATGTGAAATGAGAGGTAGTTGAGTAAGGGTGGGTTGGTGAGGGCAAAAGCGGTGAGGAGTAGCTCCAGACACTGGGAGAGCAATGGCATGCCTCTCAATCTTTTGTCCCCCAAATGTGGAACATTGCCTCTCAATATGTGGAACACTTAATCAAATCTTTACCTAGGAAGCTCAGAACACTATTAAAATGTTTGCATTTATGTTCAGAAAGTCTGTTATTACTTGAATAATGTAATTTTTGCATCATTTACTATAGATTTTTGCTTTAAAATGTTAATACTGATTGTGGGAAAAGTCCTCACAATGTGGAACAGGATGCTTTCCTGAAGCAAAATGAGGAATGTTCCTCGTAATGTGGTACAGTTGCGAGGTATGAGCAATGGGATAGTGAGATGAGGTGCCTAAGGGTATGGGTAGGAGAACCTTATAAAATGTAAAAAGTGCACCCAACGAGAGTGTCAGATAAGACTACCGGGTAATTGAGTTTAGGTCTGACAATCACAGTAACTAAGTTCAGTAAGGAATGCTTTCAGCTTCTGCTTAAAGGGGCCAGTTGTAAGTTCAGTTATTACCTCCGAGCGGAGGGAGTTCAGCCATTGGAGAGCTCGCCACTCGAACAATCTCTGTCTTTGCAAAGTGTGGCAGAATGGTACTTTAAACAGTTTGAACAATTGTCTTAAGTCACCGAGGAAGGACTTGGTTGGTCTGAAAGCTTAGGCATTGTTTTCTTTTTGTAACATTTATGTTGGTCCAATGAAAGGTATCAAACCATTTGCTTCTGGATCTGTTCTTACAAGGACCAATACAGCAGCTAATCTATTTTTTAAACAGTTGGGTGATTTGTTCTCTAGTGGGACAGGAATTCGCTGTCATACCCAAGAGTCTTTTTACTACAGGTGGAGTAAGGCACGTGATCTTTTTTTGGCAATGAGGCAAGTCTGGCACTTCAATCTGCAACTGTGGTTGAGCCAGCTGGATTTGGTATATAAGGTGCACATGTGAGCGAGCCTGTGTCCCTGTGATCAGCCTGCATGTCTTGTTCAAAGCTATTGTGACTCTTCTGAGGGTGGAATTGGATGCTGCACTCCACACAACCAGACCATAATCTATAACAGAGATTACTGAGGAGTTACAGTAACAGCCAGTCTTAGAGGTTCAGCAGGAAGGCATTTTTTGCCTGAAAAGTAAACCTATTCTTGAGTTGACAGCTTTATTTATTTATTTATTTTGCGGATTAGTACCTTAGAGCCAGAGTGGCTCTTTTACAAAGGTTCCATGTCATAACATTAGAAACAGACAGTACAGAACAAAACATGTTATACTGGACAGCAAGTACAATGACAGAGGTTTTGCGTACATTTCTTGTACAAGTTAAACAAAACCTGTCAAGTCGTTACATTACACATCGCACGTAGGCTACGTTACATACAGAGGATTAAGTGTTGGAAATTCATAGTTGCTAAGTGCATACAATTCATGCTAAGAGCCACCCGCAGGGCTTTGTCACTAAGTAGAGGGGAGAGGGATAGGGAGGCAAGGGATGAGAAGGAAAAAAGGGGTGGGAATGGGAGAGGTTTGAGTTTGACAGGAATCGGAGACAAACAGGAGGCAGGGATGGAGATGAGAGAAGGGGGTGAGAGTGGTGGGAGTTTCACAGGAGGTAGAGACAATGGGGTTAAAGTGGTGTGGACTGAGTGGGTATTAGGGGTGAGGGGGCATTCCTGCTTAGGGGTGCCTTAGATGGCCTGCCATTATTAGACACATTCACAGTGGCCACATGGTCAACATGATCTGTAAATGTAAGTTGTTGCTGAGTGTCACTCCTTGATATTTAAATGTTTGGATAAGTTCCAATATGTAGCACGTCAATTCAGCGAGGTTTTGAGCGAATCAATTTTAGGGAATCAATAATAGCAATTACAACTTTAGCGAATGGCACATTACAGCGAACAAGGCAATATAGCAACTGCACAATACAGCAACTATGCATTACAGCAACTGTAAAATTAAGTGACCCCAAAGATACAAAATAACCCCTGAGTCCAAGTGCGGCGTGATGTTAGAATAATAGGAGTAGGGGAACCGAGGGGCACAGTCCCCCCCATGGGGTGCAGGGGAATAGACCCCCTGCATCACCAGGAGCTGATGCACCAGACTGTACAGAGGATCCAGCAGTCTGAACGGGTGTGCCCTGTAATGTTGGGGTATGCTGCTGAGCTGATGATCCCATCGGAGTACACCGGAACCCTTGGAGGTGAATGTTTCTTGCTATAGAACAGTGGGAGTGAAGACAGAATAATAATTGTTGCTGAAGATTGGAGCCTGAATTACCTGACAAACTGTGCCGAGTGGTTCAGTTGCTGTAGTCACCGACATTCACCACAAAACATATTCACTGTAATTACCCATCACTATAGTTGAAGTCGCTATAATTGAGTCACTGAAAATGGCTGTCACTAAAAAAACTTCTCTGAAGTGACATGAAACTGGTCTAATGGGGTGTTCTCATTGTTACAGGTGGTGAAATGATATGTTCTGTTTGTTTTGAATAATTAAAAATAACTTTTTTTTTATAATTCATAAATAGTCTATTTTGTATGAACCACGTTTCAGCTTCTGTGAAGTTCTTCTGCAGTTGGTTTTCCAGTGACAAAGGGTTAGGGTCACTAGTAAATAGCACCACATTATTCATAACAGGATATTGCCTTGACATACCTGAAGCAGGTGGTTTATAAAGAGGCTGAAAAGCAAAGGCCTAAAATAGACACTTGGGGAACCCATATGGGAACACAGTGCCTGGGAAATCACTGTTCCTATCTTGTGCTAAGTTCTGGCTTCTCTGCTCCTTCATCTACTGGTTCGACTTGCACATATGGTCCGTCACATGTCTCAGAAGTTCGTGAACATGCCATTTTTGCAGGAAAAATCCATGCAGATTCATGGATCTACTTTAGAACCATAAGCAGCAAACCAGCCAGGGCATGTCTTAGCACCAGATATGAGCAGATGTGCCTTGCTTTACTTCCTGAGGGAGATTCACTAATTAACTATATTTTAGCAACATTTTTTTCTAACAGCTCAGTGCCAAAAAGCTATAATAACATCATGTCAGCTCAGCAACATGAAACACGCATTTGTCAATGTCGAATGTTGGCTTGCTGGCATTGGCATTGGTAGTGCAGGAAATAGAGAGATGCATAGTAGGAATGGCAGTGAAGTATTGAACTGATGCCAACCCCCACCCTGCAGAGACTGACATGCATTGGGATGTGCCTTTGGGTAGTTGGCCATAACACTCATGCCATTTCACCACACCCTACCCTGCAGACATTGACAAGTGTCGCTGGTATGCCTTGGGGTCGTTGGGTCTTATGTTCACCCCATTCTATAAGGAAATATGCCAAGATGGGTGTAGTATAGGAGAATGGGGTGAACTCCTCGAATCCTCATGTGTCCCCTCTGAAGACCAAGATAGACATGACTGAAGAGGCGATCCAGAGAGTGGAGGGGAACAGCACAAAGATACAAGATTCCACCCTGAGCCTGATTAGAGAATTTGCTCCTCTGATAATATCTAGAAATGTTAGAAAATCAGGCCCGGGAGAGAAGCATCTGTGTTGTGGGTCTTCCAGATACAGCAGAATGAGAAGACCCTCTCCACTCTGCTTGCACCTTCCTCCCACAGATTCTTGGCCTTATGGAGAAGAAAATGCCAATCTTAATAGAGAAAGCATATCTCCTCACCTCAAGATGGTATAGTTAACTTTTTGGTTCATCACTGGTGCTCGATGTATGTGTAAACCAATCTATACCTGGCACCTGTACCACAGAAATATTGTTTTTTGTTCCACATCACTGTCATTACACTGATGTCTACCTGCACCTTATTACTTGTATCAGCCTCAAACTGAGGCTTGTCTCATTACCGTTTTTGACCTTGCCATTATGTGTTTTGTCATGTATGTAAAGTATTTTTGACTGGCTCATGTAACTGCTTATTACCTTGTATTTGATGTAACCCCTATTTCTCCCCCTTCCTGGATCACACCTGGAAGCGAGCCTGGGCTCTGTGTGCCTCTCCCAGTTAACAACTTTTAAATAAATAAATAAATAAAGTTACCACAGCCAGCCCTGAAGCACCACAGACACTTATGTATGTGTAACCCCCCGATCCCCATTTAGGTGCATATATTCTTTTGCAGATGGTCTGGGGACATTTAAGAAGGGGGTACCCTCAAGCGCCAAACACCAAGAAAAATGCACTCCATATAAGGCAGGAAAAATATGTCCTGCATTCTTTTTTTTTTTTCGACTTTATTTATTCACCCTGCTAGCTCTGGAACTCTCTCAAGCTGCCCTTACACACCAACCACTCTACCGCTTACCTGATCCCATGGCTCCTTATCGGGTAGGCTGACCTCCACCTTCTGACGACTGGGATCCCCAGGCTCTAAGTCCCCCAAGGCAGGGCTGCCACCACTACTCGGTGCTCTATCTATGATCCAGAGCCAGTCACAGTGATGGAACAACAGAAGGGTGGAGGCATGATTCAGTTGTAACGTGTGGCAGTTGGTACCGAAGGGGGCCATCGTTATTCAGGCGTGGGGGGGGTTCTATGTAAGGCTTCCCATAGGTACGCGGACATGCAATGATCTCTGCACGGAGCCCCATAGACATCTGCCGTGCACCACCCACTTCTGTACTCCTTGCTAGCTGTACCCCCGGTCTCCACCGGGGGTCCCCACTGCATCGGAGGTACCCTGGATCCCACCCCAGGGAGAGGAGAGCAGTCCTCCGGATGCTCAATCGTCTCCCTCCCCTGCCAGCCCCTGGCACCTGAGCTCACTCTAGAACCCAGATCACCGGTATGGCGCAAGGTGTGCCGTCCAGCACCTCAACCCTCAGCACCACCGGGCTGGCATGCCCTGCATTCTTGGTGTCTTCAATCACCTGTACACTCTCACCTTCACCCATAGGATCTGGATTCTCCCCAAATGCTGGCACACTGGACCAGGAACTCCACACTGCACATCTACCATCTCTGGAGCCCCCTGAGCCTCTCTGCCCCACTGAGGGTGGGATGAGCATTTCATCTGGAATATAACTTATGAGAAATTAATTTAGCAGCACACGGACAGGGGAAACATATTTCATTTCATTAGCTTCCCCCTTTCAGTCCAAATGAAGCAAATCACTGCTATTCTACTCCCAACTAGCTTCTTTATTTAGCTCCTGCACAGCAAATGATTCCCAGCAATGCAGAGCTCACATACGTCATTTAAATAAATAAAGCAGCTCCATGGGATTAATCAAATTTTTTACAGACATAATGGCTGGACATTTATGGCAGCAAAAACAATGGATTTTAAGACAGTAACAAGCAAGGGTTTTCTACTCTCTCTCTCTTTTCTTTGGATACTTTACCCCCAAGACCTCTCGAACTCAGATCCCTGCAATCTCCTGACTCTCTGGATCTACTAAGCCATTCTTTTTCTGGTCTATTAACCCCGGGTTACACACTCACTGGCACTGGTCATCCCCCAAACTCTGGCACAGGAAAGTGGGCTGCTTCCCTTAGCTGGACCCCTGGGTGCTGGCCCAAGCCACAGGGGATGCCAGGATTTTTCATACGACCCAGGCCCCATAACCCTCCTGGCTCTGTACTGGTGCTATTGAAGTACCCGCCACCTTCATACTGGTCAATCTGTCCTCATAAAGGCTCCACTGCTGCAGTGGCCCCAGACCCAACCCTGCTCCAGTACTCTGGCCCCCTGCTACAGGCTGTCCTGCCACTGGGGAGGTCCTGGGCACTGCCACCACCCAGGTCTTCCCAAACCACCTGCATTCTCACATGGATGGCCCAAAGCTGCTATGACTTCTGCTGTTCATCTACAGGGAATCCCTGCCAGGCCCACATCCCTTCAACACCTCCTGGGCCTGCAGTAAGCACCAACTGAGGGCTACCCTACAAGGCCTGCCATTATGGCCTGAGACCCACCTGACCTCTTTGTACCTGTGCCCCAGGACCTGCCCCTCCAAGCAGGCCCCATATTTCAGTGAAAGGCCCCTCACCTCCCTCTGCTGCTAGGATGCCCTGCCACTCCAGGTGCGAGAGAGAGCCACTGCCACCGGCTGCCCTCCTGTGGGGACCCTGCCACTGCCCCCACAGCCCTGGTGACCCAGGGATCACACTTCAAAGGGGTCTCTAAGGGATCCTACCCGTCCTGGCCCCACCTGGCTACCTATGTTCCCTGCCCCCAGCGATGCAGAACCTGGCTAATATGCTTCCCCTACGGAGACATATTCCCCCAGCTCCTCACTGAGCAGGCTGTCCTGACTCAACTTTGGGGGGGCTCCCCCACTGGCCCACCTGGACCATCAAACTCCCTTACATTCCCACGTAACTCTGCTCCTCCAGCCACCCCCCAGCCTTTGGCCTAATGCCTGGGACTGGAAAGGTCCCAAAATGTCCTGTCTGCTACCTTTTATATTCCCTAAACCTATTCTCTGCTGCCACCTTGGAGGTGTCTAGCAGTCAATATCCCATAGAGCACTAAAAATTCCCTAGCTCTGGGGGGGTAGTAGGGGGAAAGGATCCCTAAAATGGCAGCATAAGTCCCTCTTTAAAGGGGCGGCTTACACTCTTCCCCCACCCAGGAAATCAGTCTCTCCTGGGGATGAAGGCAAGGGCCCAGTGATGGTCTCCTCCCATCAGGCTAAGTATGTGCACTTACTATCCTTCTGGCAACAGACACACCCTGCCTGGCCACATGCACCACCCGACCTAATCCTTGCCCAAAGTACCTCTAAAAGCCTAAAACCCTACCTGTGCCAGGAGATAATCTAACAGATAGGAAACAACCAGCATTATTTGTTTACCAAAACAATTTCACTAATTTTTATGTTTGCTTGCCCGCATGCGTAAGAAACATTATGCCACAGCTTAGGAGAGAGGAGGATTCGGGAGGCACAGCTGTGTGGCAGCCAATGGAGGCATTGCATTTGAGGGCTTGGCCGTGGTGCACCAATGGAGGCACAGTGTGCTAATGACACTTGCTTCCAAAAGTGCCACCAACTTGTATAGTTTTCACCACAGCAATCACAGGCCGCCTCGTCAGTGATTTGTTGCAATGAGGGAGCAACCAGTCATGGCTGAGCGGAACATTGCTACTGTAATATTGTCTGAAACAATATTAATCTGGTTCCAGTGCTGAGGGGTGCCAAATCCCCCTTGGCACCATGTACCCCTCCCCACAGCAGCATGTTTTTGCTGACAAGGGCCCCAATCCCCATTGGCTTCCATCCACGGTGCTAGTTGACTTGCCGACTGGGAGCCCACTCCCCATTGGCATGATGTCCCCCCTCCCTGTTTGATGTACCGATGGAGGAGCCCACTCCCTGTCGGCATCATGTCCCCCCCATTGAAAGAGTAGCAGGAGAGTTGTGCTGAGGGGGTGCCCAATCCCCCTCAGCTATAGTGCCCCCCCCGCTTTTGTGCCGACGGTGGTGCCCAAATTCCCCATTGGCTACAGCTGGCTCCCCCAACAGTTGGTTGGCATGCTGGGAGCCCACCCCAATGTGCCAAATGACCCTGTAAGAAAAAAACTGTCCCGCGATGTCTTTTTTTTTCCTACCTGTAAAAAAAAAAAAAATGGTTCCTCATGGTCTCCCTCCCCTCCCACAACCCGCGCCCACCCACTGTGTACCCCCCTCTCCACACACCCCTCACCCCATACTTACCTCCGGAGGCTGGTGCGATGATCTTCGGTGGACCGGGAACACGTCTGCACTCTTCAAAGCTGACCACGAACTGAAGAAATGCCAGTAAGCTGTATAATGGCATAAATAGTTTTTTTTCAAGTTTGGTGCATATCTCAAGCATTGTTTGGAATTTCGGTACCAAATTTTCAACATGGGGTTTTTGGGACTCCTCCTCATGATTTCTGCCACTGTCATGGCGTTATTCAGTCCTGAAAGGTGATTTTGTGGTCACTGCGCGGAATCACCTTTCGGAATTGAGTAACGAAATGACAGTGCCAGTGTTGATGAGGTGGGCTCTCAAAAAGTGTATGTTGCCAATTTGGTTTGAAAAATCCAAAAATGACTGTTTTACGAACGTACATTATGCAGTTGCTATGCACGCTCATAACTTTACGTAGTTGCAATATTTTCACTCCAGATTTTCAACATTGCAATTTTTCTGCACCTCCTTATGAACAGTACAGCTGTCATTTTTCACATCCTGGCCGCAATGTGTTTTCGCACTTCTGACCCACAATAGCGCAGTCACTGTGGGAAATCAGTGTCCGGGATCCATGAAGAAAATCACAGTGACACTGTTCATGAGCAGAGGTTCTAAAATGTCTATGTCGAAAATTTGATGATGAAAGTCCATAAAATGATTGTTACGAGTGTGCGTTGCGAAGTTTCAATGCACACTCATAACTTTGCAAATTTGTAATATATTCACTCCAGATTTTCAACATTGCCATTTTTCTGCACCTCCTTATGAACAGTGCAGCTGTCATTTTTCACATCCTGGCCCAAATGTGTTTTTGCACTTCTGGCACAGAATAGTGTGGTTGCTGTGGGAAATCAGTGTTTGGGACACATTAAGAAAATCACAGTGATGCTGTTCATGAGCAGAGGTCCTACAATGCCTATGGTGAAAATTGGTGATGAACGTCCATACAGTGACTGTGTAATGCACATGCATTGTGCAGGTTCCACGTACCATATGCTCAGACTTGCGAGCATTTTTAATATTCCCAGTACAGATTTTCAACATTGCCATCTCTTCACACCTCCCTGTGGATGGTACAGCTGTCATTCTTCACATCCTGCCCGATCTGTGTTTTCGTACATGTGGCGCAGAATGGCACTGTCGCTGTTGGAAGTCAATGTTCAGGACACATTGACATAATCACACTGTCACTCTTCATGAGAAGAGGTCCCACATGCTTTCATAAGGAGAGGTCACAAAAACGTCATGTTGAAAATTTGTAGTGTAAATACCAACAAACGCCTGAGGCGTTAGGGTTTCTAATCATAACGTCCTACCCTGTACAGACAGACAGGCATCGGAGTGTGCCTTTGGATTGCCAACTGTACTGCTCATGCCATCTCACCCCCACCTCCAGCCACTGACAGGCATCGAGGTGTACCTTGGACTCTTGACCCCAGACTTCACCCCATTCTCCTATGCTGCACCCATTTCAGCATGTGTCCTTATGGAATGCAGTGACTGTAAAACCAAACACCCTAAGGCACACCTCAACATGTGTTGCTGTCTGCAGAATAGGATGACGTGACATGACATACCTGTCACAGGTGATGACCCAAACACTTACCCCAGTGCCTGTCTGTCTCTACAGGATGGAGGTGGGGTTGGCGTGAACTTCAGTACTTCACTGCCATTCCTATTCTGCATCTGTCTAACTCCTGCATTTCCAATGTTAACACCAGCAAACAAACATTCGGCATTGACAAATGCTTGTTAGGTTTCCTTGCATGTGCGCAAGAAACATCTTGCGGTAGAAGACATTTGAGAGGTATGTCAGGGACTAGCCCAATGCAGAGCACTATACAGTGGGCATGTCCCTGGCAGACCAATGACCACCAAAGCAGAGAGTGATGGTGGTCACAATTTCACAGCTGGAAGTGGCCTGCACTTGAAAGAAATGAATAGCTCCAGTCCTTTCATTTGCATACCCCCCTTCCTGCAAGCATCTGAGCAGTGACACTATTGCTTTCCCATATCTCTTCTGCTGTAAAGCAACTGCACTGAACAGAAAATAGAGGATTGTGTATGCGCAAGCATACACAACAAGGCAGTTGCGATCGAGAGGTTTCCGTGGTAACCTGAGACCTCGAGAGCATAGCACGAGAGGTCCATTACCACGGAAACCTCAAGATCGCACAACTGCCTTGTTCGTGTATGCTTGCTCATACACAATCTTTTATAGTGTATGGGCAACCATACGCAGTACTTGTTAACACAGAAACAAGTATTTTAAAAGCTTACTTGTTTCTGCCGCGCATCTTGCTTCGGCGTTGCCGTCGCGGGCCTCGGTGCGCATCGCGAATGTGTTTGATCTTGTTGTGCTGCACCGGTGACGTACTCAGTGCAGCACAACAAGATCGTGATGCACCGAGTGCAGGAAAACAACGCTGTTCCAGGCATGGATTTCCATGCGGAACAGCGTTCCACCATACACTATCAAGCATTTGTCAATGCGAATATTGCTTGCTTCTATGTGCTGTTTAGGTATTTGGAAGTCACTGGAGTGCAAATATTGAAAATTTGCGAACTTACGAGCGTGCGTAGGAACTGCGCAATGCTGTAAAACAGTCATTAGGAATTTTTCACCAAATTTTCACCATAGCCATTTAAGACCTCTGCTCATGAACAGTGTCACTGTGATTTTGTTAATGTCCCAAACATTGAGTTTGCACACCGACTGCGCCATTATGCGCTACATGGCGTAAACATGTTTTGGGCAGGATGTGAAAAATGACAGCTGTACTGCTCATGAGGAGGTGTGTAAAATAGCAATGTTGAAAATCTGGAGTGAAAATATTGAAAATTTGCAAACTTACGAGCGTAGGAACTGTCGCGATGCGCTCATAAAACAGTCATTGTTTGGAATTTTGGCGCAAATTTTCAACATGGGGTTTTAGGACACCTTCTCATGAATGATGTCACTGTCATGGCGGTATTCGGGCCCCAAGGGTGATTTTGCAGTCACTTGCGGAAATCACCCTTTGCCGCTGACGCCATGACAATGACATCATTCATGAGCAGTCCCAAAACCCCATGTTGAAAATTTGGTGCAAAATCAAAAATGCCTGAGATATGTAACAAAGTTGAAACCCCTATCTAGCCCATTATACAGCTTACCTGCATTTCCTCAGTTAGTGGTCGGCTTTGAAGAGTGCAGGCGTGTTCCCGGTCCACCAAAGATCATTGCACTGGAGTCAGAGGTAGAGTATGGGGTGAGGGGTGTAGGGTGGCTAGAGTGCGCATTGGGTGGGTGCGGGTTGTGGGGGGGTGGGGAGACGCGCCGCAGGACCGTTTTTGTTCTACAGGTTAAAAAAAAACAATGTTGTGGGACCATTTGCCACACTGGGGTGGGCTCCCAGCATGGCACAAGGACATTGGGGGGGCATTCAGCTGACGTGGGATTGGGCACCCCCATCAGCCATGGTATTTACTGCCACGCTGTGGAGGGCTCCCAGCATGGCACAAGGACGGGGGGGCGTTCAGCCGACGGGGGATTGGGCATCCGTGGGCCAAGGACTGCTTGCCATGCTGGGGTGGGCTCCCAGCGTGGCATCTACTACAGGGGGCGCGAGCTCAGCCAGCGAAGTTGGGCACCCGGCCGGCTATACAGTGCGTGCGGGGGGCGCATGGCTGCGCGTGTCAGGGAGGGGGGAGAGCTGCACGTGAGCAGCCGATATCTTATTGGTGCTCACTGAAGTGTAGCTCCCCCTTTCAACTGTATGCCACTGCATTTTGGAGCGTGTCACACACAGCACCAAAATGCATCGGCTTACAGGGGCCGCGCCTGCCAGCACACTGACTGAATTGGAGGAGGAGGTGACACACCTCGGAAATCTCCAATGATGGCACTATGTTTCTTGTACATGCGTGCAAGCAACATAAAAATGCTGTACACAGCCTTTGCTGGAGTTCAGTAGGGGGAAATCCATTATGTTCTGTGCAGTTGTGAGTCACTCGTCATTGTTCCAAGATTCCCACAGCTCATCTGACACACACACACACACACACACACAAACACACCATGCTTGGTTCCTCCATAGTTTCATATTTTGACTTTATTTGGCTGCATCATGCAATTAACACTCAGAATCAGTTCCCCATGAAGATATTGAATAAGTTAAAACAAGCATTTGTCAATGCCGAATGTTGTCTCGCTGGCATTGGCATTGGTAGTGCTGGAGCTAGAGACGAATAATAGGAATGGCAGTGAAGTATTGAAGTGACGCCAACCCAACCCCACCCCCACCCTGTAGAGACCGACAGGCATTGGGGTGTGCGTTTGGGTCGTCAACTATTACACTCATACCATTGTACCTCACCCTACCCTGTAGACACTGACAAGGGTCTTTGGATGTTATACTTACCCCATTCCATAAGGAAATACACTGAAGTGGGTGCAGTATAGGAGATTGAGGTGACCTTTGTGGCCGAACAGTGCGAGGTACACTACAATGCCTGTCACTAGCTGCAGGGTAGGGGTGAGGGTGGAATGGAGTGAGAGTTACAGCCGATGATCCCAAGTTACACCCTGATGCCCGTCAGTCTGTACAGGGTGGGGTGCTACAGTTGGAAACCCTAACATCGTAGGCGTGTGTTGGTATTTTCACTCCAAATTTTCAACATGGGCTGTTTGTGAGCCCACCTCATGATAAGCGGCACAATCAGTTTGTTAGCTGAAAGGTGGTTTTGCACAGCGGCTATGCCATTTGGTGACACAGGGATGAAAACACATTTTGGGCAGGATGTGGAAAACAACAACTGTATTGTTCATGAGGAGACGTAAAAAAATGGCAACGTTGAAAATCTGGAGTGAAAATATGAAAAACTGAAGTCATGAGCATGCATAGAAACTGCACAACACATGTCTGTAACCCAATTATTTTTGGGAGCTTGTTAGCCACATTTTCAACTTTGGCATTTTGGGACCTCCCTTCATGAACAGCGGTGCTGCGATTTTGTTAATCTGTCCCAAAAGTTGATTTTCCACAGCAACCACACCATTGTGCGCCACATGTGTTGAAACACATTTTGGGCAGGATGTGAAAAATGACAGCAGTACTGTTAATAAGGAGGTGTGAAAAAATGCCAGTGTTGAAAATCTGGCATGAAAATATTGCAAATTTGCGAAGTTACAAGGGTGTGTGGAAACTGCACAACACATGCTTGTAACACAGTCATTTTATGGACTTTCATCACCAAATTTTCAACATAGGCATTTTAGGATCTCTGCTCATGAACAGTGTCACTGTCACTTTCTCAGTCTATCCCAAAAATTGATTTCCCACAGCGACCGTGCTATTCAGCGCCAGAAGTGCAAAAACATATTTTGGCCAGGATGTGTAAAATGACAGCTGTACTGCTCATAAGGAAGTGTGAAAAATTGCACTGTTGAAAATCTGGAGTGAAAATATTACAAATTCGCGAATTTGCGATTGTGCATGAAAACTGCGCAACCCATGCTTGTAAAACAGTCATTTTTTTGATTTTTTTCACCAAATTTGCAACGTAGGCTTTTTGAGAACCCACGTCATGAACAGTGGCACTGTCATTTTATTAATCAGTCCCGAAAGGTGATTCCGCGCGTGACTGTGAAATCACCCTTGTGGACCGAATAACATCATGACAGTGAATGAATTCATGAGGAGGGGTCCCAATAACCCCATGGTGAAAATTTGGTGCCAAAATTCCCCAAAATGCCTGAGATATGCACCAAAGTTGAAAAAACCCTATTTATGCCGTTATATAGCTTACCAGGATTTCTTCAGTTCATGGTCGGCTTTGAATAGTGCAGACGTGTTCCTGATCCACTGAAGATCATCGTGCTGGGCTCGGAGGTGAGTATGGGATGGGGGTGAGGCAGGGTGCTCAGAGGGTGGCGTGGGTTGGGGAAGGGCCACCAAATGCAACGAGGACCGGTTTTTGTTTACAGGGTTTAAAAAAAAAAAGAAAAACATCATGGGACAGTTTTCTTTTACAGGGACATTGGCATGCTGGGGGGCTCCCGTGTGCCACCTCAGTGTTTTTAGGGGGCCAAAGATGGCAGAGATTGGGCCCCGTCGGCACATGGGGAAGAGCTGGGGGATTGGGCACCCCGGCACACAATTCATTAGGGGTCATTTTGCCGACAGGAATGGGCTCTCCCATCAGCAAATTCAGCTGGGAAGGGGGCACTGAAGCCGATGGGGATTGGGAACCCCGTTGGAAAAGAAAGACAGGGGCGCATGATGCCGAGGGGGATTGGGCACCCCCTCGGCATAGAACAGAAACTTGGGAGTGGGGGCATTATGCCAATGAGGACTGGGCTCCCCATCAGAAAACTGGGTTGGGGGCATGCAAGGTACCAGCCTGCAATGACGGGTCGCTCCCTCATTGCAGCAGAATGGCTGATGCTGCAATGATGAGGAGGCCCCTGATTGCAGTGACGAAAACGTTTCAAGGTGGTGGCACACTGGCTGAACTAGTTTCAGCAGCAGCTTGCCACCACATTGCAGAAAGTGGGCCAAGCCTCAAAAGGCAGTGGGGGCATTGGTCACAACAGTGCTGCACCTCCACAATCTGCTTCTACAGTAAGCTGCCGCAACACATTTCTTGCACACAGGAAAACATAAAAATTAATTCATTGTAAGTAAAAACTAGATGTGCTGAGAAGCTGACTAGAAGTTCAAAGTCAGAGGTCAGGGAGTACAGTTGTGTTTTAATGGCCTTTTCAAAACTCTCCAATGAGGCAATATGACACAGCTGTAATGACCAAGAGTTCCATGGTTATAGGGCCACCATGATGAAGGCTCTATATGGATAAAGAATTAACAAATCCTGCCCCCACCCCCACATAAGTATGGATGTTGTAAGTGCTGTGCAAACACGGAACTATTTATAGGGATTTTCCACCAGCTCTACAACACAGGGAGGTACCCAGTCATGATTTCCTTGGTAAGCAGAACTTTGTTCAGGTGTACTTAAAGGCCTGAAATCTTTTAATGTGCACTGGTAAGCTATTTTATATGTAACCCACCCCAGTCACAGGGCTTATCTTAACAAGGTCTGTACTGCCTCCCCACCTCAAATGCTGCCTGTGTGTTGTGCTTCCTCAGCCTCTGAATACTTTGGACTGTCTCATGTATGTAAGTGGCTCCACTATCAAACCCCCCTTCTCCACTGGACACTACCCTGTATCCGCTCTTGCCCTGGTCAGTAGGGTATAATGTGCTGCAAGGGATAGCTCTCCAAAAAGAGACTTTGTGAGTCGGAGTGTCCAGGAGTGATGTCCTTACCATCTTTGTGAGACTCTGCCCCCCTTCAGCATCCAAATGGGCTCAGTCCTCAGCCAACAACCAATCAGGCCACTGAAAGTCTGAAACAGAGCCAGGAGGGTTCCTGGGCAACAGCAGAACCTCACTAATTCACCTGGGACTTGGATGACCAATCAACCATCAAGGAGCAGGCATACCCCTCCCCCAGTGACTGACAGAGGGCGAGGCCAACAGGAATGCTGTTCATATGTTATCTCGGTACAGTGATATACTGTTCATCATCAGAAACATATGGTAGCACCACCATAATACATTCACTGTATACATTTAGGATGTACTCTCAACAGGTAACCTCATGCAGAGTGATATTTAAATATTGCGAGTGGCAGCCATCTTTAATGGCGTGAGTCATTATTACAAACTCAGCTGTAAAAACAGCTTTAACACAATATTTGAGAATGCAGAAATACACTGAGCATGAATCTTAGAGTGTCAGAAATACATTTTTGCTAAATAAAATTTATGATGACATATTTTCTGCCAGCTAACAAGTACTGTTGGTTTAAATTACCTCGTTGGAAAGTCCTGTGTTCTCTGAGGTGCAATGAGGTGTTTTTTTGCTTTAGGTAAACAGAGGAAAGCACCCTCCAAACTAGAGAAGCATTGGTCAATGATGTTTACTTGTATATTTTGCTAATGCAAATGTGATATGAACAAAAACAAGATAGATACATGTAATGGCAACTTAATCAATCAATTTTTATTTTACCAGGAGAAGCACCACTGAGCAAACTCATTTACAAAGTGATCCTATGAGGATGAGAACAGTACATAACAATGTCAAAAAACACATGATACAAGATACTGATACGTAAGAAATGCATAATATACAAAAAAGTGAAAAATACATAATATGCAAAATCAAGTATAAAAAGCCAGAAGACAATATGTAGATGAACCAAAACATAAACAATTTACATAAATATACATTCAATGGCCTACATAGCCAGCATGGTGTTATGCTTGTGCAACTGTGTTACTTAGGTTTGCGCCATTCGCACTCTCAGTTTCACAGAAATGACCACCCTCTAGGGGCACCAGAGGCAAAGAACACTTGAAGAGGTTTCAACCCCTAGAGGTGCCGCAGGATGATTCCCTTGGCTAAAGGTACCTTAGGAAGGATCCCAAGGAGAGAGGCGCTGCCACTGGAGGAGGAGGGGAAGATGGTGGGGCAAAGAAAAAGTGCTTCGGAAGGAGACTGAGAGGAACTGTTTATATAGGTCAGGAAGTGGGAGTTGCTGGCTGCTTGTCCATTGAACCACAGGCCCAGCCTTCCAATTCAATGGCCTACACAGCCAGTATACTGTTATGCTTGTGCAACTGTGTTACTTAGGTTTTGACCATTCACACTCTCTATTCTAGAGGAATTATCACCTTGTAGGAGTACCAAAAACAAGGAACCCTTGAAGAGGATTCCACCCCTACAGGTGCCACGGGACAATTCCCTTGGCTAAAGGTACCTTAGGAAGGATCCTCCAAAAGGAAATGCAGTAGTACCAAAGAACAATAGCAATTCGAGGTCTTGAGGCAAGAAGCAGAATGACAGCAACAGCAGCTTGAAAAAACATGAGGCACACAGATTAGTAAAATAGTATGGGTGCTATGGGATATGTTGGTAATTGAGGGGCCTCCTAAGGAGAGAGGGAACGGCAATTATGGATGCCATCCAACAGCGGAACTACCCAAGGGATAAAAAAATGGTGAAACCTACCTAAGGGAACTAGACAATACTAACTAAGACTAAATAGGATTATGACCTTTGGCATGGAGAAGAGAAAAAAAAACATTTGAGGAGGAAATCTCTGGGGATTTAAGGCCTAAGTCACCTTCCCTACAGGCGTGGGGTAATTTTAGTTAGTTACAGCTCTGCTACTGCAATTTGGAATGCCCAATATTGTTTCTTTCATTTTCAGTTTAAATGAAGGTTGAAGGAGAAAAATCTATCCTTCTAGCCAATCTCTTGTTTATGCAGATGGAATGTTATTCCTGGAAGCTGACAAGGCTGCTCCTATGCGACATGAGTGACCAGAAAGGTAACAGATCATATTCCAGCTATCCATCTGATGGGTTCATGAAGCCTTTCATAGTTTGGGTGTAACAGCTGAGGAGCATACGAACTGGAGATGGTATAGAACTGAAGTAGTTAGTTGAATACTCTGGTTGGTTACCGATTGTAGAAAGTGGGAAGTAATCTATGGTAACTCCTTTGTGTAATCTGACAGCTTTTAGCAGATGGAAGGTGGAAGAAATAGTGATTGCCAGTTCCTCAACTAAGCCATAGTGGGTAGGAGGCAGATAATGGTGAGGATACGACACAGTCACTGGGCAGAGGAAAGTTATAACAGATTGATCTGAAACATTTTAAGTACATTTCTGAATAACGATTGGTTGATATTTTGAAAGTTTCTTGGTCGTTGCTTAATAGCAGTCAACAGTAGCCCAGTTGAAGAACTGGAAGGATGTAGATGATGGAGGGATCCATTTAAGCAAAGGCATACTGAATATTAGGTAACTATCGCATGATAGTGCCATGCTAAGGGTATGATTTCAATAGCAGTAGGTAATCAAATTGAATTATGTTGCAAGGAGCCAGGTATTGCTGAAATGGAGTGCATGGTACAGATTATAGTGTATGATCTTTGAGCTAAAGTAAGGTGGACTGGGTGCTCAAGAATAAAGCCGACCCCATCAAATCTGAGCTCGGATCGAGATAAACTTTAAAACAGGAATAGAGCTTTGAACTGAGGAGCAGTAATAAGCAAGTCCACTGATGGATAAGAGTTATGCGCTCCAACAGAGGGATAATAAACTTCTGAAACAACTGCTTCTGGGATGAGAAGCCAGCTGCTAGGGGAACAATAGGGCATTCCTATAATAGAAATTCATTGAGGAGGAGGAGCATGATAGACAAGCAATGAGTAAATAACTGTCATATAATATTTAAATATATAAAACAACTTATGGCTGTGTTTACAAGCAAAGATCAAGTGCCACAGTGTTCCATGGAGTCGAGGATGAGACGGGTAATGGTTTAGAGTAACGTCCTTTCTTGATGATGCCCCTTGCAGAGATGATAGGGAACTGGATGAATAGGAAATATAGCAGGAAGGCAGTAGGTTGAGGATGATGACTGGATCTGAAGGAGCTGCTGGGTCAATTGGAAAGACTAATGCTGGATTCAGAAGATGCTGAAGGGCTTCGAGTGTAGGGAAGGTAGCTGAGCAGAAGTATGAGCAGGAAGATGACTGTCTGGCATGGAGAAGTAAAATTTACCATTGAGAATAGACTCAGCTTGTTGGGTGATAGGATACTACTGTAGATAAGGCGTCAAGGCTAAATGAGAAGGTGTATCAAGTGGAGGAGGAGGATTCTCCTGGGATGAAGCTGTTATGATGAGGGCACTTAGAATGCAGGTATAGATGACTATGAGACACCAGGTTTCCAGACTTCTAAAAGTACTAGAGAGACAGTCCAGTCCTTGGGAGAGTATTGCCAGGTTAGAGTACAAGTTCCAAGTGGAGGAGAAGAAGCAGGAAGGTCTGTCTTCCAGATCGAGAAAGCCATAGAGAAGATGTGAAAGTTCCGGCAAGGTCGATGGAGTGCCTGCTTGAATATGTAGATTTCCTGAAGTTAAAAATCAGCTGCAACCTCCACATAGGTGCAGTGTGAGGAAATCAAATAAATGTAGCAAATTAGGATGTCCTCCATGTAGAAGCAGGACAATGCAAGTGATTTGCAGTAAATAGCCCTGTAACCTCCACGTAGGTATAGTATAATGTTTTCATATTAAGAAAGTAGACATGAAACCTCCATATAGGTACAGGACAATGTAATAGTTGGAATTTAAAGCCGTAGGTTCCGCATCTCCATATAAATGAGGACAATGGAATGTTTTGGATAATGATAAACCCTGTGCCTCCATGTAGGCACAGGAAACCGAACATTTTGAATTGAAGGTAAAATGTCCTGTGCCTCCACGTAGGCACGGGAAGGTATAATATATTGAGTTTAACACAATAGGCCCTGTGTCTCCATGTAGGAGCAGAGCAATGTAATATCACAAATATGTATTAATAAGCGACGAGCCTCCTTGTAGGCACAGGTCAATGTAATATTCTGAACTAGAACAGCAAGCCCTGTGCCTCCACGTAGGCACAGGACTACATAAAATAAAGTAATGAGCTCCATACTTTCACGTTGGATGTGCACAGTTGCAGTGCAATAAGCTACTGTGACCTCCACAGCCTTCCATTGCTTGGTTCTTCTGATGGCAGCAAAGTTCAGCACATGAGTAAAAGCATATGCCATACTGTACACGCAACTGCAAGAGAAAAGAAGTCCATTGTGCACCGTTCAATAAATCCAAGGTGGTACTTTGCAGAATCAGTCCTCTGTGTCGTGACTTTTCTGGTGCAACCCCATCAGTGTTGTCGTTTGAAATGCACCTTGAGCACGTGAAGCTTGAAGGTGAGAGTTGGAGTGCAGCGCGAAACTGTCGGGGCAGAGCTAGCCCAGCACCAGGGGACACTAGGACAAGCTTGGCATGCCCATGTAGTTATGTAGGTACCTCTTATGTATGCATTCGTTCATTTAGTCATTTAATCAGTATGCTAAAGTTGTTAGGTTGCCAAAGTTCTTCATTTTGCAGGACTTTATCTCAGCAAGTACAGGATCAGCAGGGGCAAGCCAACCAAGTCCCACTGAGGACTGACACTCTGAGGATTTTTAGCATCAGGAGCAGGATTCGAACATGAGGCATTAAGGCACACGAGGCCATGGCTCTTCAACAACACCCGCCAGTTCTCTGTCATAAGAAAAACAAGGAAGCAATGGTAAAGGCCATAACTCACATGCAGCATTTTAAAACTAGTTTGCAGCAAAGGTAGTAGCCAAGCTGACCTCCAGAGTATAAAAGCAGTATGCAAAGTTAAGTGAGCAGTATCCAGTAATGAGCAGCACTAAGCAACAATTTAAGTATAGCTTTAAGGGGATAGCAATCTGAATGAACATAGAAACTATAGAGAAAGGCAATGACTGAAACAACAATAGTGAATTTGTGGTATTAGTTTAAGAAGCACAATTTTTAGTTTCATGAACATTGCATGGAAAACAGCAACAATATTACAGTAGCCCCTCGCTATAACGAATGCCTTCAGAGCCATAGCCTGCATTAGCTATAGCAACTCGTTAAAACGAGGGACAATGTTTGCGCTAAGGACTGTACTTTTTTTTTTTTTTATTGCTGCATACATAGGGCAAGTGAGAGGAGTGCTGTTAGTGCTTTGTGATTACTTTTTTTGTTTTGTTTATGCTGGTGTGTTACTTTGTGATGGGTGCTTGGTACTCATTACTTTATTTCAACACAATGACTTTATTTAAAGAAATCTGTCATCTTAGTTTGCTTTTCTGCATCTGATTTGCGAGCGATATCTTTGGCAAAGGAGATCAAATGCCCAAGTTGTATTATTTTTACAGGATCGATCTCCTGAGTCTGAAGCCAGGACAGACCAACTTCAAGCTCCCTTATTGCTTCCTTGTTTGTCGGTACCTGTAATTCCTCATCAGCTTCCTCCTCACCCTCGTCCTTGGATTCCAGGTCATTAGTATCCAATGGTTCTCCCTCATTTAATATTGCTCCTAAAATCTCTTCGTCTGTCAGTGATCCTGTAGTGGGGACACAATCATCATGTGTGAGCCACTTTTCTATTGTCGCCTCAGCATTCTCTTCTTTAGCTGCTGGCAGCTGTAGAGTGGCAGTGAGTGCAATGATCTGTCCAGTGTCATCCGTTTATTCCTCATCCGTCGCATCGGGTTGTTCAGGTAAAGCCGCACTGAGCTTTGCTGACCAATAATTGGAGATTGTGCTGGCTGACACTGAATCCCAAGCCTCTCCGACCAGGTTTACCACATTGCGAAGGCTCAGTTTTTTTAGGAAGTCGTTTACACTCTCACCACTGCCCGCAATTAAATCTCCAAGCAGACTTTTTCTGTACATTTTTTTTAAACGTTGCTATAATCCCTCCATCGAGTGGTTGCAGTCTCGATGTCGTGTTCTTAGGTAAAAACATAGCTTTTATTTTACCATCATGGGATTTCATGTCATTTTCTTGGGGGTGTGCTGGACATTGGTCAAGCAGTAGAGAAGCCTTAGGCGGAAGCTTCATTTTGCAAAGGTGTGCTCTAACAGATGGTACAAAAGTCTGATTGAACCATAACTTGAACAGCTCAGAGGTCATCCATGCATTCTTGCTGTTTTCATACTGCACAGGTAACAATCCCATGTTGCAATGATGAAAACAGCGGGGGGTTTTGAATTTCCCAATAAGCAGTGGTTTTATTTTATGAGTGCCTGTTGCATTGCAAGCTAGGAGCAGGGTTACTCTGTCCTTGCTTACCTTGAAGCCTTTGCTTGCATTTGTTTTGTTCCTGGATGCCAAGGTGACATCAGCGAGGCACCGCCAGAACAACCCAGTCTCATCTGTGTTATAAATCTGTTCTGGCAGGTAGCTCCATCCTGCAGCACTTTTATAAGCTTTGGTAAAAACTCAGCAGCTGCGCTGTCATCGCAGCTGCTCTACTCACCCACTACAGACACTCACCGAATTCAATGGCGTTGCTGGAATCGCCACAGCCATCCAGTTGAAGCCTGAAATTTTGACCCATCACCATGTATGCTTTTGCCAAACTGTTCTGCCTTCTATCTCACAAGAGTCAGATAATGGTCCCACTCGCCCTCTGCTGTTCAAACCACAGCTAAGTGGCTTTATCAGTTTCTGCTTCGTCAGCTCTTCTGAGTTTTTTTCTCTTTAGTGCCTCCCCCTCAGAACATTCAAGCACAAAATCCCACAATGAACCTTCCTGTTTTTTTCAAGTGCATATCGTGCTCTTGGAGAAGCCGATTTCATGGCTGATGCTGGCCAAACTCTCACCGTCCTTCATTCAGTTCAGGATCGCAAGTTTTTGCTCTACCGAATATTCGGATTGCTTCATCCTCCTGATCTGTCAACCTGCCAATCTGCAATTGACATGCTGAGTATTATTTTGTACAGTATTGAACTAGGTGAAAGGTGCAGCTCAAGGAGCTAAAGCTTTGTGATAGGATGGGAAGGGAAGGATGCGAGTAGCGTGCAACACGCAGGGAATGATAGTAAATGATATCGGGAGCCAAGATGAGCATTCATTACAACCGATAGTTCGGTATACCGAAGTTCATTATAGCGAGGGGCTTCTGTATCAGCAATATTTTTCAGAGTACAAACACAGAGAGCAGGCTAGGGATCAGACTGACATTGAATCAAGGGAAAATAATTAAGGTGCATTACATGAAGGGCAGCTGTGTGGTATGACTTGAAACACCAGATACTGAATGGAGCTGCAGTGTGAGTAAATGGGAAGCATAATTTAGTTCCAGAAACCATGCATGGAAAACAGCAAGTAAATGGGAGCATGTATCACGAACTCTAGATTAGCAATAGATAAGGAATTTAGAACCCCCTCCCAAAAAAAAGCAAAACAAAAGACACACAAACACAGAAGAACAGGGGACAAGCAACACAAAGAAGAACACAACCAGAGGCAAATATACAAACCAAGGCAGGAGACAGACAGCACAGTCCAGCAGAAGCCAAAGCAGCAAAGGGGGGGGCAAGCCAGCAGCAAAGAAAAAGTGGTCCAGCAGCAGAGGACAGACTGACAGAGCCTCCAGCTGCAAAGAAAAAGTGCTTCAGAAGGAGGCTGAGAGAAACTGCTTACATAGGTCAGGAAGTGGGATTGGCTGCTTGTCCATTAAACCACAGGCCCAGCCTTACAAGTACTGTATGTATAAATTACTGCAAGCATGGGCCAGGGGTAGTGGGAAAAAAGTGGGGAACAGCAAGGCTGAAGAGAGGGGAAGGGTAGTGAGTAATGAATAAAGACAGCAACTAAGGGAGCATATCAGGCCAGGACAGGATGCAGGGGGAATAGAAATCAAGTGAGGAAAAAAGGGGTGAGGATAACCATAAGGCATATAGGGATTAGACAGGATTCTAGGGCTTACGGAAACAATTACAAGTTTCCTCCAACACATGGCCTAGTAAAATTCTGAAAGATGCCAAATTAACAAATTGTGAAAGTTTTAGGGTTTTTTGGATGCAGTTCTTTGTGGCGGGAAGAAAGTAACTTACGGTAAAGGTACCATACTGAGCTCTGACCCTAGGGGTATCGAACGTTATGGTGGAGTATTTCCTAAGAGAATAGTTCCCAGAGGTATAAACTAGAGGATTGGATATATACAGAGGAAGCTTGCCCATAATAGCGTTATAAGTCCATACTACGGTGTTTTTAAATCTCCTTGTTTTAGTGATTGCCAGCCGAGCTGAACATAAAGGGCACAATGGTGGGTATTGTGAGGTGCGTTTGTGATGAACGTAAGTGCTCCGTGATACAAGGTGTCCAGTTTGGAAAGTGTGGTGGCAGAATAGGACAGTATAGGAAATCAGCATAGTCAAGGAGTGATAGGAAGGTTGTTTGTAATGGTCTTGTTTTAGCCTCATAGGTGATGAGGTGCTTGATACGGTAAAAGATGCCTAAGCGTTGCCTTAGTTTTTTGGCTATTTCATCCTCATGCATGGAGAAGGAGAGCCTGCAGTCAATTCAAAAACTTAGAGATCTGAATTTGACTATGGCCTCTAAAGATTCCCCAAGGAGGGTAGTGACTGTGGGTTTAATACTAGTGGGAGTGAGTGATTGCTGAATTTGCCTGGGGGAGAGAGAAACATGATTTTAGTTTTTTTTTTTAACTTGAGTGTTTAGGAGGCACTGAATCTGTGAGCTGCACCCATGGGCAGATGATGTTGGGATAGATCAGCACCAAGTAGCAAAGGTTTGGATCAGTGCTCCTGCTCAGTGGCAGCCCCCCCCCCCCATGGAGCCATGGCCAGCAGCAGATGTTGGGACTGGGGTAGAGCTCCATCTAGTAGCAGATGTTAGGGCTGTCAGTAAAACTGTGCCCAGCAGAAGTCTGAGATGGGGCTCCCACTCCTTGGGGATCTGATAGAGCTGCAACCAGTGCCAGATGGGATTGGGAAAAGTGCTGCATCCTGGTGGAAAAGTAGAGCTGTGCCCAGCAGTAGATGTTGGGGCTAGAAGCAGAGCCGTTCACAGTGGAAGAGCTTCAGGTTGGGGCTACCTCATCTTGGGAGCCCACATAGAGATGTACCTGGTGGCAAACATTTGGATCATGGCTCCCATTTCTAATGAGCCTCACAGAGTTGTGCCTGGTGGCTTAAGCTAGGGTTGTGGCCCCCATTCCTCTGCAGCCCCTGTAGAACTGAGCCCAGTGGCAGATGTCAGGCTAAGGACACTTTTGGGAGCCCTGGATAGCTGCACCTGACAGTAGAAGTTCAGGTCAGGTCTCCCACTTACTTGGATCATCAGTAGAGCTACACCCATTGGCATAAGTTTATATTGGAGTCCAATCCTCAGAAGCTCCCACAGAAGAGCACAGAGCTGTAGTGGTTCTAGCCAATGCTCTGCTACTCAGAGTCACTCGACCAACGTACGTAAATGCCAGAAGATTTGGTCTTAAGGTCTATCATGTCTGTGCAAGATACAGCTTACAGTACAAAGCAACGGTTAATAATTTGAAACAAGTCATGCCAGGGCTCACATAAGGATCCCACTCTCCTGAGGGTAACCACCAAAAGTGCCATGGAGCCACAGCTTACTTAAAGAGCATCAACTCAATTAACAATGCCTCCAACCCAGGATATCCCAGATGAAATGCAGTGACTCATTTCCAGTGCCAGCCTGTTTCTACCCATTTCCACAGCTGGGTGGACTACAAAGTCAGATTAAGGTCCTCAGAAATCCAAGGCCCAAGACAAATCTGTGGCACCCCCCCACACACACACACACACACTGGTCCGTGCCCCTTAATGTGGAGCCACCTGTTATTTCCTTTCCATATCATCAATAAATTGAGAGGTTTCTGCTCAAATGCTAGCATTACTTTAGTTTTAGCCCTCAGTCTGGTTAGCACTGTAATCCTGTTTGTCAACAACAATAGTAGCAGTCCGATCGGTCCTCCTCCAAGTGCAGGGACACTCCCTTCCTTGGTGGCACAGAGCACAGGATTACTATTAGCTCCAAACTTTTCTTTACCACCAGGCCTACAACACCAGTCTCTGTCAGATTTCACAGGCAACATTGGTGGACCCACCTTGAGCCTTGGGAACCCAACAGGTAAGTGTCTGAGGGATCAGATCCCAGATGCCCCTCTAATACCCTTAACAAAATAGGGTAGGAATGAAGGGTAACTCATAGAAGTCTGCCTCTGTTTGGCACTCTATCAACAACAGGAAGGAGGGTGAGGAATACTTTTTTTTTATTTTATTCTTTGGTAACTGGGTAAGGCCCACTAGGCACAAGTGCCGGTTTTCAGGGACGACCTGGGAGCACTGTATGATTAAGTGAGTTGCTCAGAGTCGCACAGTATACAAGTGGAGGTTGTGAGAATCAAACCCAGGTGTGGTCTGCTGGATGTAACAAGCTCCTTCACAGCTCATTACTCTAACCTCTAGGCTATACTGCCAGCCCAATTGACTCAATTACACAAAAAATATTTTTTTAATATTAGCATATCAGTAGCCATTTCTATTAAGCAAAGTTAAAGTGTTGTGTCCCTAGGGCCATGTCTTCAGGGCCAGTAGTGGTCCTAAGAATAGTATAATGGCAAATTAAAGTATAGTTATCACTGTGTTCATGTTCAGCTTTTTGAAATTGTTTTCCATTTTAAACCATCCTAGAAAACGTCAAGAAGTGCAGTAATTCATATATACCGATGTGCTAGTGAAAATGAAATACCATATGGTCAGTGGTCCTCAAGTCACTAAATGATCCATTTTTCATTTGTTTTTATTTGTCTGCCAGGTAGGTACACTGGGCCAAAAGGACCTTTTACAGGCAATATCAAGAACACAGAATATCAAATAAAAATTTAAAAACTGCATCTTAATACAATAATAAAATGTCAATGTATTTGTGCAAACAGATATAAGTTGTTACTGTAATAGTGACAATTACAAGAGGACACTGAAGAGAAATAGGTTAGCAATTCTTCCATGAATATTGTCAAAGAAGGGGCTTCACCTGTTTCAGTTGTTAAGCTGTTCAATTGTCTTGAACTATGATTTTTATATATAATACCAATATCAGTGAAAGTACACCAACATTCTACATATAATTATCTAATAGTTCTTCCATCTTTGGTGGAGTCAAATAAACTGTGTGATGCTGATATTACAAAGAACCATGAGTAACCACCTACAGGCTCTCATAAACTCAGTTTGCCAAACTATCAATGGTGCTGTCTCAGTGTTTCCATAGCTGTAAAAATCAAGTGTAAATACAACATTGCTTTTAAGACTCCATTAAGGTGATCATAAACTCTTGCTATTAGCAAGTTTAAACTGCCATATTATGTTGGAACAGATTGTCCTTCGGTTACATTTCAGGCTTGACTAGTTCTCAAAACCTCTTTAGTAGCCAGCTATTGAAGATCACTTGGAAACCATTGTGACACTCAGACAGCTGGTTCTGATTAATCTATGATTTTTGTAATATACAAGAGGTTCACAGTTTGAATCCCTCCAAGACTTGAGACCAAAGTTTGATTTGAACCCACAAAACAGACAGGAGGGTTACCCTGTTTCTGTTAACTGTTCACAAGACTGTGCTTGGAGGTTGGCACTGTGGGAGCAGAGGGTCTGACCTGCTGAGTGGGTTTGTGACAGATTGGTTGGCAGCGGTGTGCATAATTTTGGTATTACAAGCTTTTATTGTTCAGTGTGTCAGCTTGAGACCATCAGCTCACTTGCAAAGAAAGAAAAAGGCAGTGATTTATTTTTAAAAAAGGAGACAGAACTACCTGTTTTATTTTATTTTCTAAAGTGCAAGTCAGAGTAGTCATAGTTAGTGAAGAAGATGGCTTCCAACTGCAGCAGGCACACTGTAGACTACTTAAAGCAGTTCTGTGGGGACAGAGGAGTCCCATTTGAGGTGCAGTCCAGCAAACAGAACCTCGTGGATGCCCTGATGGTAGCAGATACCCAGAGCATCGAGTCACAGACAGTGACTGAAAAGGACTAAACCTCGAGTGTGGTAGGGCTAGCAGCCAGTGCAGTGTCCAGATCCAATAAGGAGGGCAACAGGGCCACTGTCAGTGAAGAGCTACAGCAGCAGCAGGGGAAGGTCACCAGTATCCTAGATCCAGAAGTACTCAGGCTGCAAATTGAATTGCGCAGAATGGAGCTGGAGTTCCAGAGGGAGAGGGACCGAGAACAATGGGAGGCAGACCATGAGGAGCATGAGTGCCAGCGAGCTGCAGAGGAGAAGAGGGAGCGAGAATGCCAATAGGCAGAGTGAGAACAGAGAGACACAGACCGTGAGGAGAGTGAGCGCCAGAGGCAACATGAACTGGAGAAGCTATGACTCCAACCACCAGCACCAGAGCAGGTGAGTGGCTTGGGTTTAACTGGGACTACAGGGCTGGGTTACAAATTGAATTCCAAATTGATAGCTGAATTTAAAGAAGGGTAGGATATGGATGCCTTTTTAAATTCCTTTTGAAAAGGTTTGTATTCAGGCTAAAATTCCTAGGGAGTCCTGGAGCTTCCAGCTATCCCCGCTACTTACTGGGAAAGCTCGGGATGCATTGGGTCAAATGGACAATGAGGACAGTGATGATTACAGCAAACTTAAAGTTGCACTGCTTAAGAAATTTGAATTAACTGCTGAATGATACAGAGCTAAATTCTGTAAGCTCAGGAGAAGCCCTGACATGAGCTACAAGGAGCTAGCCATGAAGCAACATCAGTTTTTAAAATGTTGGTGGGAAGGAATTGAAGCAAACTCTGTTGATAAAATTAAAATGCGATTCTGTTAGAACAGTTTTTCTGGGCATGCCGAGCACAGCTGAAAACCTGGCTGGAGGACCAAGATCCCAAAACAGTGCAAGAGGCTGCTGAACTATCAGACCGCTATGCCAAGAGCAGACCTGCTCTGAGAGCGAATGGACTGGGCGTGGCAGCGCAGAAAGGAAAGAGTGTGCCTTCAAGGCAGCTAAAACCCTCAGTGCATCCACTGAAATCAGTTAGCCCCAGGTTTCAGAGAAAAGATTTCTCTGAAAAGAAAAGTAAATGTTGGTTATGTAAAGAAATTGGGCATATTGCCAGACAGTGTCCCAAAAGAATGAGTAATAACATGCAGAATGGTACTTGGAAAGAAGTGGGTTGTTTGTGTGTCCCTGGAAGCATGCCTGTGAACATGAGGGAACACATGCACCCAGTCATGGTGAATGGTGTGCAGACACGAGGGTTAAAGGACACAGGGGCATCCTTGACCTTGATAAAGGGGGATCTAGTAGAGCCTGGTCAGTTTATACCCAATAAATATGTCACTGTACAGGACTTTACTGGTGAAGCGAAAAAATTGCCCATCGCTAGTGTTCTCCTAGACTGGGGTGAAACAAGGGTAATTGTGCAACAGGTGGCTATAGCCAAAACTTTAGCAGTGGATGTGATCCTGGGCAACAATCTCAAACAAGGGATGGTGTGTGCAGTTACCTGTAGCCAAGCAGCAAGGGAAAATTGTAGTTCCCTGAACCCCACAGAAGCCATTGTGAAAATCACTGAGAGGCTGGTTCCTCAGTCTGTGTCTCCAGATGGAGAGATGAATGAAAAGGGGGTAGAAATTTCCCCAGTAGCAAGTAACCACACAGCTATGGAGGGTTACTCCAAAGAAGGAGGGGTGACTCATTGTCAGAGGGTTGGGCTTGACAGTGATACTGAGTTCCGTGATGCTAGTGCTAGGGACCATAGTTTAGCAACTGAAGGGGACCTGTCCCATGCCTTGGAACTGTGTCAGGGTTTCACAGCTGCTCAGAGAAGTGACCCTAGTTTCGAGAAGCTGAGGGCTTGGACAGACTCTGATGGGGCACAGGGAGATGACAGCAGAAATAAGGTTTCTTGGGAAAATGGACTTGGTATACTCAGACAGTACAGACAGAGGGAGGGGTGCTAGGCAGGCAGCTTGTCTTTCCCCAGAGGTATCGTGAGCAGTTGCTCAAGATTGCACATGATATTCCCTTGTCTGGTCATCTGGGAATCATGTGCACGATGCAGCAGTTGGCCCAGAATTTCTACTGGCCTAAATTCACCCAGCAGGTGAAGCAGTATTGCAGATCTTGTCACCGGTGCCAAGAAAAAGGGAAGGTGGGCAAGAAAACCCCAGTCACCCTGATTCCATTGTCCATAGGGGAGGAGCCATTCCAGAGGGTGGGAATGGATACTGAGGGGCCTTTAAACACCCCCAGCTCCTCAGGGAAGAGATTCATCCTGACTGACTATGGTGGATTATGCCACCCGGTACCCAGAGGCAGTCGCCCTATACTCACTGAGGATAGACAAAGTGGCAGATGCCTTACTTGGGATTTTCTCCTGTGTTGGGTTTCCACAGGAGATTATCACCAATCGAGAGGGCTCATTCATGTCAGACTTGATGAAGTATTTATGGGAGAAGTGTGGGGTGGTGCAGAGATGCACAACACTATATCACCCACAAGCCAGTGGGCTTGTGGAAAGATTCAATGGTACCCTGAAGTCAATGCTTCTGGTGTTTGCTGAACAGCGTGGGAGGGACTGGGAGAAATACCTTTCCCACCTGTTGTTTGCATGCAGAGAGGTGCCCCAAGAGTCGACAGGATTTCCCCCCCTTCGAACTCTTATATGGACGCAGGTACGTGGGCTCCTAGACTTGATCCGGGAGGACTGGGAGGGCAAGCACACCACCCAGGGAACTCCCATAGTGGATTATGTCCTTAGGTTTAGGGAAAGTCTGAAGGAGCTTATGGGGACAGCCCAGAGCAACCTGGCAGCTGCCCAACAGAAACAAAAAGTGTGGTACAACCACAGAGCCAGAGCTCGCTCATACATGGTGGGTCAGGAAGTCATGGTCCTTATTCCGATCCAGAAAGAAAAGCTGCAGGCTGATTGGGCAGGACCATACAATGTGGTTAGGAAGGTAAATGACGTGAACTACATTATAGAGCTACCTGACCAAAGACAGACAGAAATGACGTACCATGTCAACATGATGACATGGTGTTGACATGGTGTTTGCAGTGTGTAGTCCTGGGGAAGGGACAGATGAAGGAGACCCCCTTCTGGACTTTATGGAAGAAAGTAAGTGGGAGTCCTCTGTGGAGGCAGTTAAATTGTCTCCTCAGCTGATCTCGGACAAGATCCAGAAAGTAAGGGAGGTTTTAGCAGACTTTGTCCCATTGTTTAGCACCAAGCCTTCACTAATCCCCTTAGTGACTCACGATGTGGAGACAGGGACACAGACACCCATATGGTGAACAGCATATTGAGTGTCACAGGCTGTCCAAAAGGACATTAGGAGGGAAGTGGAGGAGATGTTGGATTTAGGGGTAATCCAGAGATCCCACAGCCCCTAGGCCTCACCTGTAGTCCTTGTGCCCAAGCCAGATGGCTCTACTCATTTCTGTGTGGACTATGGTGGACTGAATGCAGTCACAAAGTCAGATGCCCACCCGATGCCTCAGACGAATGAACTCCTGGACAAGTTGGGAGGGGCGACCTGCCTTACGACCATTGACCTGACAAAGGGGTATTGGCAGGTAGAGTTGACGGACAGAGCTAGGGAGAGGTCATCCTTGTTCACTCCAATAGGCTTATTTGAATTCAAAGTAATGCCTTTCGGAATGAAGAACGCCCCAACTACTTCCTAAAGGTTGGTGAACCAGGTGTTAAATGGTGCTGAGGAATACGCTGTGGCATACCTGGATGATATTGCCATCTTTAGTGCCAGCTGGACAGAACACCTGTCCCACCTTAGGGAAGTGCTGGGCAGGATACAGAGACCCGGGCTCACTGTCAAAGCCGAGAAGTGCCAGGTGGCCATGGGAGAAGTGGCATACCTCGGACATGTGGTAAGCCGGGGACAGCTCCGTCCTAACCAAATAAAGACAGAGGTAATCCAGGCATGGCCCAGACCAGTAACATAGAAGCAGTTCAGGAGTTATCTAGGGATAGCATGGTACTACCGAAAATGTGTACCCAATTACAGTGCCCTGGCTGCTCTCCTATCTGACCTGACAAAGAAAAGGATGCCCAAGAAAATTACCTGGGGCCCAGCCTGTGAGGAAGCCTTTTCCAAACTAAAGGAGGCACTATGCAGTGCTCCTGTTTTGACAAGTCCTGACTATAGCAGACCCATTATAGTTCAGACTGACGCCTCAGATATGGGTATTGGAGCAGTACTGAGTCAGACATCCATCCAAGGGAGAGATCACCCAGTAGTGTACCTGAGTAGGAATTACTTCCCAGGGAGCAGGCAAACTCCACTGTGGAAAAAGACTGTCTTGCCGTCGTGTGGGCCCTAAAGAAATTAGAGCCATACTTGTATTGGCAGTATTTTGTGGTACAGACTGACCACAACCCCCTGGTTTGGCTGACGCAGATGGGGAAAAACAATGGTAGATTGCTAAGATGGAGTCTTGCTTTGCAAGGGTATGATATGGCAATTCTACATAGGGCTGGAACCAAAAATCAGAACTCCAATGGGCTGTCTCGTGTGTACGAAGAGTGAACTGATTTGGGAAGCTCATCCCATGCAGGAGATACAGCCCCAAAATTCAGTCTAGGCGGGGAGGAATTATGACACTCAGACAGTTCTGATTAATCTATGATTTTTGTAATATAAAAATGTGTTATCAAGTGTCTCTCATGATACATGCTGAATCAGCCTGTGGAATAACACCCCATTCCCAGGTTTTAGCTACAACATGTAACCTGGAAGGCCAGGAGATAATTACAGGTTAGAAGAGACTGAACATTTAGGATCTCCTATATATGTGACTAATTGCAGCTTGCCAACTGCCAAGATAGGTCATAAACTTTTATGACATTCAGAGGAAACACATTTAATATCCACACGGTGATACAAAGCATGTTGCACCTCCGTGAGATCTGGCAGATAGACATTACAACTCCTTTGATGTGCTGGAAAGGGGAAGCTGCTCATAAGATCAAAGAAAGTCATATGAGAAAATGAGTTGTGCTGAGATCACAAAATTCAATACTTTGATAAGACATCCTGTTTTGCATAGATATTTTTTTTATATTCTGACAGGGAGGAGCTAGGTGACCTCACACAAAGAGGCTGGCAAAGCCACTTTTTAAACAGTATTCTGTTTTCCATTTACACACAAATGTTTGGACTCTGAAAAGAAACATATACAGCACTGTGAGATAAGAATACTTTAGAACAGACAAGTCTAAGTGTATTAGCGGTAGGAATCTGCACTTTTTAAAAACTTGTTCTTTTAAGTGAGTTGTATGTTTTGTGATATACGGTTCTGTATTTACGTGTTACACTTTTTTATTTATTTTGAAGTAAACCTCTACTTTAGAGGCTACCTGGTGTGCCTTTAAAATGATTTTTCTTGACAAGTGCAGCATACATGGTTAAAGTTGACACAGTACAAAGCTTACTGGTTTTACCAAACTGGGAAAAGGTAAGAATTTATTCTGAGGTCTTTAATAGAGTTTTAAGGCTTGATTTTGTATGCCTGGTTAGGTGCCCGTAGGAAAAAGATACCTGGCCGCCCGAAGAGCAGAATTATCTGAGCCTGTACATTGTGTATGCTAGCAAGAGGTTCACAGTTTAACTCACTGCATCCACAGGAGGCATTATTAATATGTAAGAGTTGCTGATATAGATAATGAAAGTGCTGACATCAGGGACCTCTCTCTCAACTTCTTTATATGTCGTTTCAGCCCCACAATGGAACCACAGCCTTATTGTGTATGGTTGCCCATACATCTATTCTGTAAAAAGCACCAGTTAGGGTTAAAGCTTAATGCCACAGCAGAATGGGGCCCTCCTCCTGCATGCCTCCAAACACAGTCAGCCGTCGAAGGAGCCCTTGATTGGGCAGAAAAAACAGCTCCACTCCAGCGGTCACAGCTGGAAAGGCCAGCCGGCCGGGCGCCCTCCTCCTGCCTGCCTCCAAGCACAGTCAGCCGCCAAAGGAGCCCTTGATCAGGCAGAAAAAACAGCTCCACTCCAGCCAGCTATGCTCCGTCCTCCTGCCTACCTCCAAGCACAGTCAGCCGGTAAGCTCCATACAGCTTTGGGAACTTGTATCAGGGACCCGGATTGGCTGAAGATGCTCAGGGTTACCAGCGATTGGTTGCTGCCCGTACAACTCTGCCTGGGATTGGCCATGGCTTTTCCCTTCTGGCTCCTTGCCGCTCGCTCACTGCCATTTGAAAATCTGTGTTTTTGTCAAGAGCTAGTTGAAGAATTGTACTGTATTTTATGCTTATGGGGATATTGTTGAGAATTGTCTGATTACTTTTCCTAACTGCTGCTATTTTGCACTGACCCTTTGCCTTCGGGCGCTCCCGATCTGCACCCCCTCTAGCTTGCTTCATTTTCTTTTACCTCTCTGCCGATCTCTTTCTCCCCCATCTCCTAAAACAGCATCTCTAATCTTTTTCTCTTCTCCTTTCACCTTTGAGGGAACAGCGGGCGCTTCTAATAAGCATCGGCTGTCTGGATACCCTCCCCTCCCAGCTTACTTGCCTACTCTTTTGTCTCTACCTGCACTCCTCCGCCCCCCGATTTAGCTTCTTTGCATTTTTTTTGTACGCCCTGGCCTTATCTAGCCTCTAACTCTGCTCTTCTTCCAGCCGAAGGAGCCCTTGATCAGGAAGAAAAAACAGTTCTGCTCCACCAGTCGTGGCTGGAAAAGCCAGCTGGCTGCATGCCCTCCTCCTGCCTACCTCCAAGCACAGTCAGCCGGTAAGCTCCACACAGCTTTGGAAACTTGTTTCAGGGACCCTGATTGGCTGAAGATGCTCAGGGTCACCACCAATTGGTTGCTGCCCATACGGCTCTGCCTGGGATTGGCCACGGCTTTTCTCTTCTGGCTCCTCACCGCTCACTCACTGACATTTGAAAATCTGTGTTTTTTGTCCCACACCACCCACCCTGTCCCCAGCCTCTATTAAATACTCCTTCCCCAAGAGGAAGGCCAGCCCCCTATCACTACCATTGGCTGGTAAATCAGTTAGGCACGCTTTAAACTTAACCCCCACCCCTAATTATCCTCGTCTTGTTATCTCAAGCTCCACCAACAAACATTCTGCTACCTGTGCCTGTTCTGCTTCCTAGCAGGTTAATTTAGACAAAATGACGCCTCAGGAGCTCTTCCCCATGCTTATTTGCACATTACTTCTTACCCACATACCAGAACAACTACCACACCAGAACCTGTGCTCTCCTAGTGATGAACACCCAGTCCTGCACCCCCACAAAGGGACTTGGCTCTCCTCTTCAGGAACCACTACACCTCTGCTCTGTATGCTTCTCCATCAGGCTACACCTAAAGAATTGCATAGAAAGCCTTGGAATCTGTTGGTTAAATCAGTTTTATATGTCCTATTCATATCCAAACATTCAAGTAACCCTTGCCCAGCTCTCACTGAACCTTTCCATGTCAAATGGCATAAAAATCACTTATTCAATGCGTTAACAAATTGCCTCAAGAAACTACTCTTGCTTCTTCTACTCTGCTCCAGAAATGTTGAGCTTAATCCAGGCCCACTGGCTCCTATAAATGACCTCCCCAGTTCATGGGCATCAGTTTCCTCCACCTGAATGTGTATAGCCTGCTCAGAAAGTTTGACCTGATTGAGACATGGTCCCTACATGCTTCCCCTGACTTCCTAATGATATCAGAATCATGGCGAATGCCTCTGACCCCTGACAAAGCTATCAAACTACCAGGGTACACCACCTTCCGATGTGACAGACCAACTTGGGAGGGGGGGGTTGTAATATATGTTCAGAACAAATTCTCTGTGACAGTCACTGATTGTACCTCTCAGGCCAAAGAGTTTGAATGTCTTGTCTTAAAACTGTTGCTTACCAATGATAAGGCTCTCTTCATTGCTGCTTGCTACCGACCACCCTGTGGCAGCACGGCCCTCCTGCTCCATCTTCAAAGACTAATTGATACGGCTAACTTAGAGTGCATTCTGATGGGAGACTTCAACCTAAACTGGAACAGTGAGACCTCCAAGAAACTCAAAGATCTCTGTGATTTGTGCAGACTGGCCCAGATAACCCCTGCAATCACCAGACCTAACAGAAAAAACCCGAACGTAGCTCCCTCCTGCACCTAATGTTAGTCAACAAATCCCACAACATTTCACATGCCGGGGTGTTCTTCAATGACCTTAGTGACCATTGCCTGGATCAGGCGTTCTCCCCAAGTTAAATCTGCCCCTAAAGACATGCTGAAAAGGTGCTTGAAAAAGTTTTGCCAATTTCCCTTCCCGAATGCAATATTAGATGGCAACTACAGTCCGGGGACACCACTTACACGGACAGAGCAGATATACTTAATCAACCGAATGAACACTTTGCCATGGCAGGGCTGACCTTTGATGCCTCCCCCTTAAGTAAGATCATCCAACAGGGGGATGACACTGATATCACTAGACCAATCACCTACACCAAGCAGAGCTACCTCCCCTTCAGCTTCCATCCTATATCCTTTAAGCAAGTAGAGATCCTCCTACTGTCCTTAGATACTAAAAAAAGGTGCTGGTGCTGATCTTATCAAACCTTTTTCCTAAAACTTGGTCATCACTTTCTTACTGCCACCCCATCACCCATTTATTCAACGTCTCTCTGTCTCAGGGAGTGCTTCCTTTATCACAGAAAACTGCTCACATCATCCCTTTGTTCAAATCCGGGGACCCCAGCGACCTGAACAACTACCAGCCTATTTCTATACTAGCCTCCCTTTCAAAATTATTGGAAACAATCATCGACACCTAAATCCCGGAGCATTTGGATTCACATAAACTGTTAAACGCTGTTCAATTGGGCTTCAGAGCCAAGCATAGCACAATGCCTGCCCTTGCAAAAGTAACCACTGACTGATAAACTACTCTGGACGCCAAGAAGTATGTATTAGCACTCTTCCTCGACCTTAGTAAGGCATTTGACACTGTGGATCACAACATTATGCTTAACGCATTAGGTAATATAGGTCTTGACAACCATGCCACTAAGTGGATCACCAGCTACCTTACTAATAGACAACAACGAGCCAAAGCTGCGGGAGACCGGTCCCCTCTGAAAATATTACCAAGAGGCGTCCCTCAAGGCTCTATCTTGGATCCAGTCCTATTTGCTATCCATATCAATAACCTCGACTCGCATCTGCACACAGCCAATGTGCACTTATTTGCAGATACTAAATTTGCCAGCAGATAAAGGCCCAGAGGTCTATCAAGTCTGCTTGAATGTGCAGCTAGCACCCCTTATTCTGCAGCTGCCCCTCCCTTCCACCCTTCCCCTTCATTAACCCTCCCCCTTGTCCTGTCCCATCCTCGTTTGAAGCAGTCCACTGTTCTACTACATACCACTTCAGCAGGTAACGCATTCCACCCAGCCACCACCCTCTCTGTAAAAAAGTGTCTCCTCATCTCCCTCCTGAACCTTCCTTGCTCCAGTCTCATATCATGGCCCCTTGTGTCCCTCCCCTCCCTTACTTTGAACAGCCCCTCTGTACCCGTCTTGTTTATTCCTTTCATGTATTTAAAGGTTTCAATCATGTCACCCCTGTCTCTCCTCTCCTCCAGTGAGTACATGTTCAACTCCTTCAACCTCCTCTCGTATGATAAGTCCCCCAGCCCCTTAGATGATACAGTCGTGTACACTGCCAATTCCTCTCTGTGCAAGGCCCATGAGGACCTCCAGCAAGATTTCATCTCCCTCTAACTTAATCTTTTGAAGCACAAGCTTTTACTTAATGCCAAAAAACTAAAGCGATGATCCTCCCTCCGACACCGTCCCAGGGTCTACATGCAACCTGCAGATTCTAACTTTGCTAGGTGAACCCTTGGAAACTGGTGCCTCCTTTAAATACCTAGGATTCTGGCTTGACAAAAAGCTTAATTTCCTTTGCCATTTGAACTAATTATCGAAAAAAACTAAGACAACGCTTAGGAATTCTCTTCCGCATTAAACACCTTCTTACCACTGATGCCAGAATGAAATTAGCACAGTCTACATTCCCACCCCTACTGGATTATGCTGACTTTGTCTACATTAACTGCTCTCCTACCGAACTCCGTAACCTTGGCACTCTCTATCACAGGGCCCTTCGGTTCATTCTTAACCTGCCTCTTCACAACTATCATTGTCTGCTGTACCAAGAGTTGGGATGGACCTCACTTACCGTAAGGAGGAAAAGAAATGCCCTCCTTTGGATACATAGGGCCTTGTCCAACAAGTTACCAGCATACATCTCGAGCCTATTTGAGCGTGCCAAGGGGTCTTACGAGCTGAGAATGTTCTCATTAATCTGCTTTCAAACACCCAGAGTACAGTCATCACATGGTTTACCTGCTAACAGCTTCTCCCTCCCTTCCATGTGGAACACTATGCAAAAGTCACTGAAGCTCTCGACCCTCCCTGGCCCCTTCACCTTCAAGGCATTGATTACAAAGTACTTTAAGGAAAGCTGCATCTGTTACAGATGACCAGTGTGCCACTATTCACCTGCCATATCCTTCCACTTTCCAGAAACTCGCAGCTCCCTCCTAGTGAACCTCAACTCTTCTCGCACCCTCTTCCCCCTACCATACCATACCTCCCAGTCTTAAATATCCTCACTCGTCTCCGTCCCCCCTCACTCATGCCCCAGCTGTGAATCATCAACTATTTGCACTAGCCGTCCATCTTACCATACCCACCATCCTGTCCTCTTTACCTCTACCTCTCTCAAGCCTCATCTGTGAACAACCACCAAATAACTATGATAGCACTAGCCCTAGTATCTTTGGGCTTGGTTTAACTTACGCAATAGGTCACAAATATGTTAGCTCTATTAGTTTAAGGCCTGTGTTAGCCTTGCTTATGTTCATTGTCTACTGTTTTTTGTTTTCCTTTCTTCTTTTTTGTACACTGTACTGTACCCTCACGTGAATCATTTGTATATGTCCAGGACCACTTTGAAAATGAGCTTGCTCAATGGTGTTATGCCTAGTTAAATAAAGCTTTTGTTTGATTGACTGATTGATTGAAATGTTACATCAGGGTATACAGTTCTTTGGGCCATAATGAATCTGTGGCATGGAGTTTTTCAGGATCTGGACAACCATGAGATTCAGTGTTGATGTCCTAACTCAGGCAGTGACACCACATTGCATGATTATTCATATTCCAAGAAACATCATACAACAGATTCATCAAGGTTCAAGGAGTGTTATGCCCTAACATATTGCCTTTCTTTTCTGGCAGTAAGTAGCTGCCACTTGAACTGATGCTTTACTATAGTGTTTTGGCAATGAATTCCCTTTCTTTCTTAAAAAAAAAAAAAGGAGTTTAAAAACAGATCAATACTTTGTATCGACAATGCTGGCTGGTAGGTGACATTGTCAGTATTTGTAATAGCTCACCCTTCATACACTGTCTCGGGCAGAGCTGGGTAGTAACGCGTTATAAGTAACGCATTACTGTAGTTAGATTACATTGCCGAGTAATGTGTAACTGTGACTGATTACTTATAGGAAAATGTAATACTGTTGAGTTACTTATTACATTTTCCTACAAGTTATGTGTTACTTGTAATGTTATTTTGCCTATTACTTGGCCGCAGCTGAAAGGAAGAGCGAAGATCGTGGTGGAGGAGGAGGAGGAGGAGGAGGAGGATAAGTGTCAAGAGAATGGAGTGATTTAAAGGGGCACTGTCAGCTTTTCCCCTCTGATAGAATTAATTTTAAAGTACTGGATCTCTAGGCACATACCTGGGTAAACGATGATGCAGAATGCCCCTGGATAAATGAAAATGCAATCCCTGTACCTGTTTTTTATAAAGTAATACTTGTTACATTACACACAGGCCGCATCTAAATGCTCTGCACCGGAAGCAGATTCAAGGCAAGAACACGCCGAGAACGCGCGTTTACCATGAGCGCTGTCCCCGAGGAGCACATTTTACTATCATTATCCCAATAACCACATAATGCAGTACATCTAATTATTTTAAGGTGCTCCTGGTATTTCTAACACAAAGCGAGCACTCGTTCAGCTGCAAAGAGATGAAATCTGGTGTCCAAATCCTGTGCATGCGCAATGGTGCCGGGAGGAACGTGAGTCAGTATTTTCAGCCGGATGCTCCTAAATCAAAATATTATCAATTTAAAAAATGAGGCAAACTGGTGGCTTTTGCAATATATAGGGGCACTCTACTGAAACAGTTGTTTAACTGTGTGCCTAGAGGCACAAGACACATTTCACACAGAATGGAGGGGAAAAGCTGACAGTGTCCCTTTAAACTAATCGGTCAGTGCTGGGGTGTGGGGGGATAAGCACTAGTAGTGGGTTCTTCAGCTGACTTGCCTCTGAATTATTTGCATCGTTAATGTGAGGTGTCACGCCAGTTCCGTTGCATTAATGTGTACTGTTGTGACTTGTGAGAGCCTTCACCTTCCTTCCTTCCAGCGTTTCTGTTGGCTGTAGGTCAAGGAGAATTGAAAACTTAAACTCCTCAGAGGTTCCAGGAGCGGCGTGTCCTGCTGTGTGTGGCTGAGGCTGACAGTGACACCGACCCACCCAATTTCCGGAGTATGATTTCCCAATGAAACTCAGAGGGCAACAAAAAAAATGGTAAGTGTATGTTGGGAGATGGACAAGGCAGGACATTATATGGCAATGAACAGTGCACTCCTGCTGAAGCATATACAGTACTAACCTGGCTGGCTCCAAATGCATTGTCATGTTGATGCGGCAGTAGGAGTTTTAGCAAGTGGGTTGCGGTAGCCAGGTAGGGTAGGCAATAACTGCAGTAAGTAAGTGAGGGGTAGCCAGAGTCAAAAACATCATTCCGGTTTAAAAAAAAAAAATAGTTGATCCCTAGTCTGCACATTGGTTAAAAAAATTTCCCTTCCAGTAAATTTTGGGATGGGGGGGCCTTACAGCACAGTGTGATCTCATGTAACTTTACTTTTCTCTCTGACCATGGGAGGTTAATCAAAGCCCACATCCACTGATGGCCACCACACCAAGCCATGGCTGTGATTCTGCAAATGGTCAGGAGTTTAGTATAAACAAAAAAAAGTTGATCTCTGCAGTGGGTTAAAACAATTGGCCCTACAGACAGTTTCGAGATATTTGGGGGTGGGGGTGGGGCTCGGTTTTCTTAGAACCACTGTGTTGACCTGTAAAAAAAAAAAAACTCTTTTACTTTGCTTGGTTGGAGATTTTAATATAAGCCCAGTGCCGACATCATTTAAAGATCAATTGCACAGTTGCTATAGCCATTTCTCCCTTACACAGTTACTTACACCGTGACTTTCCCCGCATATTTTAAAGTGTCTGATGTTAGTGTAATACATTTAATCACTGCCATTTACTTCTCTTGATTTCATAGATTTTTAAAAGGGTCTTTTTTGCTTAGCTGCTGCCAGAGCCAGGGTGTTGTGATATGATTTTTGCCTCAGAAGCGTATATTGGTCTGTGAGGTGAGAGCAAACAGTGTTGGAGGCAGCTTTAAATCAGTGAACTTTTTCAGGACTCTTAGCTGGTGAAAGCAGTTTCTGTGCTGTAAAGTTGTACTTGCAGTTGCTTGTGAGGTGGTGAAGTGACTGGGACATTTTATTATTTTGTCTTGAGGATGGTGATGATGACTCCTGCTGTCAGTTGTGAAGCATACAAGTAGTTCTGGTTTAGTAAATATTTGCTGCCTGTGAATGAAAGCTATTCATTAGACTTGCCGCGTCACTGGTTGTCCATTTTCATAGCAGCAGCCGGCGATGTTTTCGAAGTCAGACTACTTTTTTGCTTTTTGCTTTGTATCCTTAATGTTTTCTTTTTTATATATATAAAACTGATGCCTGACCCTTCAAGTTGGATGCTTTGGGAAAGACAAGGCACAAAAAATATCACATCACGGCTGTGGTAGTGAGTCAGGGGTTAAGGGGGAGGCAGGACTGGCACTGCTCACCTAAACAACTAGGAAACTGTCACCACTTTCCTGGCAACTACAAAACAGAAAACAAAGCAATAGTTCCTTAGAATATACAGTATATTTGAACGTCCACAAAAGACTGTGAGTACATTTCCTGTGACACTGCCACCTCACCTGTTTAATCGTGATCATCATCTAGGCCATCCCTTTCCACAACTAGAACTAGTCAGAGTCTTCCACCTGACACCTGATGACAGCCAGAGCAAGTCACCAACACCAAACATGTCAAAACATGCAGAGTTTGAACTACACTAACATCCGGGAAAGTCACTGTGTAAGTGTGTGATAAGGAGAAACACCTCCGAAAACACTGCAAACGATTTTTAATGATAGCGCCTGCTGATGTCATGGCTGCAATTCTGGGAACAGGAGTTTGTAGCATAAAGGAAAAACAAGCATTTTTCAATGTCGAATGTTGTCTCACTGGCATTGGTAGTGCAGGAGTTAGAGATGCATATTAGGAATGACAGTGAAGTATTGAACTGATGCCAACCCCACCCTCTCCCTGCAGAGAGTGACAGGCGCCGGGGTGTGCCTTTGGGTCATCAGCTGTAACGCTCTCATCTGCTGTAATGCTCGTGGCATTGCACCTCACCCTACCCTGTAGACACTGACAAGAGTCATGGTGTGCTTTGAGCCTTATACTTACCCCATTCCATATGGAAATATGCTGAGATGGGTGCAGTATAGGAGAATGGGGTGTACTTTAGGGGCGAAGACTCCAAAGCACACCTCGATGCCTGTGACTGGCTACAGTGTGGGGGTTGGGGTGGAATGGTGGGAGCATTACAGCCAATGATCCCAAGTCAGTGCTATCGCTAAGATAGATGTTCTAGTCATATGCAGGATGATCCCAACCAGCTGTAAGGCCCTATTTTGTAAGAAAAGGTAGCTAAGGCAGTGAGGAATATATTAATCCAGAAGATAACAGGGTTACTGACATTTTAATTATTTATTACAGTACTTGGGAACCCAGATAAGAATGACATGCCAGATTGTCAAATTTCTAGTTTTGCTTGTTTTTATTTTTTAAGCAGACCTATGGAAATAAAAATTGTGTAGGCAGGTAATGCAAGAAGGGCAAAACCCAACAAAGGTGAACAGTAGTAATAAAGATAGCTAAGGCGACCGATGATAACTACTTCCATGTACAGATGTGCAAGTGAAAAGAAATTACTCTTATGCAGAGGAAGGTGCTGGATTATTGTTGCTTGGGAACCTGTAAATTACTGGTGTGCCACAAAGCAATTACAAGTCACTATGTTGACCTGTAGACATAAGGACTGAGTTTGGATTTGGGACGGAGACCTTTAAATTGCTTCAATAATCTGATGTTCACTGCTCAATTCAGAACCATTAAATTGCTGGCTGTGGGGTAGGGGAACATCTGCATTGAACAATGATGCACAGTAGTAGGCAGTAGCCTTGTAGTGCACCATCAAAGAATGTATCCTGCTTCGTGCTTACCTTATTACCTACTGATGTGAGGAATTCATACAGAGCCAAGGGCACTGCAGTTTAATACGACCAGCAGGAATGCACCTTGCAGCTGGAATGGGTTTAGAAAGTTATGGCTGTTTGATATATCCCTAGTGAACAAATTTTATTGTACTGCTATAACACAATTGCACTTTATTTGAAGTTGCCCATAAGGCGCCAGCAGTGATGAAGAAAATGAATTCGGAGGAATGAGCAGGGGTCAAGGAAGGGAAAGTGTTGCAACAGAAGCAGCAGCATTTTCTGTTCTTGCATTTAAAGGTTCCTAGTAAAGGCTCCCCCAAGCACATAGCATAGACTACCTGACCCTAAGCTGAATGCCATATTTTATTTTCTTTAGTGCTGCCATTTAAAAAAAGTTATTTTACTCGAAAAATTGCTCCAAGACAACACAGCCAGAAATGCAGCCACTTCTGTAAACCACCGACATGCCCCCATGACAACACATGCAGCCCCATTTTGTGAAGTCAGAGAAAGCACTCTTCTCTCACCTATGGACTCGTGGTGTCTGCAATTGCTCTTAACCCTGTGTATCTGTTGTTGCCTGTGTTGTCTGCAATTGCTGCTGTGTTGAGCTCTCCTATACTGCTTCCTGTTATTGTTCTCACTCTTACTCTGGGTGTCCTATGTCTATATGTGTTCCATTTTGTCTGACCTTCCTGTGTTGGAGTCCTGTACTGGTTATAGTTACTTTTTTTTTTTCTTTTAGTCACATGCCTGTGTGGGTGTCTTCTGTACAAACAGATGATGATGTATTCTAACCTTTCTGCTTGGGGTCCTGCTAGTCACATATACTATTTTCTACTGTTTATATTCTGTACTTTTGCAACTTTGTATTCTGTATTCTCCTGGGTCGTGTTTGAAAATAGGCAGGTCTAATTGCCTAGTGCACTTACCTGGTCAGCAAAAGCTAATAAATAAATAAATCAAAGTGACCACTTGACTAACAGTGTAGGGTCCCTGTCAGTTGAACTGTCGCTTTGATTTATTTAAATTGCAATACTAAATAGTAATAAAATGTTTAAGAAATTCGCGCCCCAATTCAAGTCAATGTGGCCCGCACACACAGCCTTCGTTTTCTGACATCACAAAACAGGGTTGCGTATGCCTGCTGGGGGGGGATTGTTGTTTCTCCCTTTTTTGTCTCGGGTCAATTTTACAAGAGTAATAACTTTTTTTTTTAACAGTATAAAATAATATGCAATTCATTCAGTGCTTTAAGAATCTTATTTCATTTCTCTTGTATATGTTTTAGTTTCCTGAGCATATAAATATGTTTAATGAATGAGCATCATTCAGTTATCAAAACTAATATAAAACAGTGTGAAAAGTAATATGCATTACAATTAGTTACTGATCACCTTTTATGACAGAGTAATCAGTAACTGTAACTGATTGCATTTCTTTCAGAGTAACTAGTAACTGTAACTGATTACTGTTTAAAAGTAACTTACCCAACTCTTTTCTCGGGCCTGTAGTGGGACTGGTGTATGGCCATAGCTGACTCATTACACACTACGGTGGGCCAATGGCATGCGTTACCTATGGCCTGCAGTGTGCTTTCTGTAGGACCCATAATGCTCTTGCCTGACGACACAGTGTTGTGGATTGTGAGTGGATTCTTTGTACAAAACTTTACTTCACTCAGCCATGTTAAAAGCACCATAAGTACTTGGAAACCACAAAATACACATTGCCATCAATCAGTCCAGCATGATTTCATTTGCCGTATAGACAGTTGCTTTCCTCTTATTGTATTTTATTTGCAGACCGCACCTTTTATAAGTCATAAAAAAGCAAAAAAAAAAAAATGTTTATTCCTAAACACATTTGGTAGTATGCCTGGGGAAGAAAGGATGCAATTACTTTATTTCATGCAGAAAAGGAGTTTAAACAGATTCATCACTGCAGGTTTAAGGGCTGCAGTGGGCAGAGTACTGCAGACCTCTTGCGAGCAAAACAAGGACTGCACTCCGACTGGGCAACATGTAGAAGTTGCTTTAGTTGCCTCTGCGGTCTGTGAAGCACTCTGTATCACAGAAAGGGTGGTGGATGCATGGAATAGACTCTCAGTGGAGGAGATGGTGGGGGCAAACACAGTGGAGGAATTCAAACATGCATGGGACAAGCATGGGGGGAACCCTAGCAATGGGAATGAGGAAGTAAAGCTGGAGATCGAGTAGGGTCTGAGGCTTTCATAGTAGGCAGGAAAAATGGGCAGACTAGATGGATCTGGTGATCGTTATCAGACATTAATTTAGGTGTTTCTGCTGTAATATGCACTATCTTTCTTGTCACCATGATAGTGGTGCATCAGGAGCTTCTCCAGTGCTCCCGAATCCTGAGATCACTTAGATGGGGTCCGTGGACATGAGGGCTACAGTGCATGAGCCACAAAACTATTTGTCTAAAGAGCAGCAATGACCACTGTGGGATGGAATATATACACAATATAGAGCTGCTCTTGTATATTAACGAACCATATTCATGAGTAACTCATTATTATGTACACATTCTGTTCCTGAGCCGTTATTGGCACTCTTTAAACAGGTACTGTACTGTTGCAGCTTCTGCACTGCAGTCCTCATGTCTCTGGACCCAAGCTAAGTGAACCTGGGGTCTGGGAGCACTTGAGCAGCACCTGATGCGCTCCTATAGCGTTGAGAAAACAAATGCGCATCAATATGCATGCGTGGATCACCAGCTTACACATTCAGTGCGGCTGCAACTGGTTCCACATCTGTGCTCCACCAGTTTGTCTCTGCCTACTTTGCTTTGATGCTGTTAATGCAGTTCTCTGGTAGGCTTAGCCTAGCAGTATGCACAAGCTTCCCGTGACCTTACCACGAGTCAACTTCTTGCAAATTCAAAAGCCGCACTCTAGTTCACCATCTCTTCAGGACAACTCTGCTTACTTACCAAGAATTCTTAAGGTTAGGTGACTATCAGTCACTGAATAGCACTCTATGAAGCTGACCAGTGAGCAGGCTTCTCGCTCACTCTCCTACACAATAGCTCCCGAGGCTGCAAAATGCCTCTTGACTCCTTGCTCTTTCATTCTCTTGGCATCACTCACTCTGCTGAGAATGGAGAAGTTGCCTCCCTGTCTTTCACAAAAGAAAAGGGAGAGAAGGTTGAGCAGAAGCCAGCAGCTGGAGGAGGCATGGGCTTATTCAATTACTAGACATGCTCCACTACAACTGTCAGCCAGGAATAGAATGAACGGTGGGTGGGCAGAGGGGCACAGTGAAAAAGCAGGGATACTGAACGAATATTTCTGCTCAGTATTCACAAAAGAGATGGGGAAGTGCCTAATCCAATTAACAGAAGCACTCTTGATAGGGGGTTGATCCCAGTCCTTTCACAGAAGAAAGGGTTCTGAAAGAACTCCTAAAACTGAAGGTGGACAAAGCAATGGGTCCTGATGGAATTCACCCCAGAATTCTAAAAAATTAAGGGAGAAACTAGTGAAACCACTGGCTACTCTTTTAATAAATCATGGAGGATGGTGTGGTACCCGAGGACTGGAGGAAGGCGGATGTGATTCCCCTTCACAAAAGTGGGACCAAGACAGAGGCACGAAACTACAGACCTGTCAGTCTGACCTCTGTGGTAGGGAAAGGGATGGAGTCACTTCTGAAGGAAAGAATTGTTGAGTACCTAGAGGCCAGTGGAGCACAGGACCCAAGGCAGCATGGGTTCACAGCGGGAAGGTCATGTCAGACGAATCTAAAAGATTTCTTTGACTGGGTGACCAAAGTAGTAGACCAGGGAGGGGCTGTGGACATGGCCTACCTAGACTTTAGCAAGGCATTTGACACAGTCCCACACAAAAGATTAATAGTCAAATTAACCAGCCTGGGAGTGGGTCCCAGGGTGGTAGCCTGGATAAAACATTGGCTGGACAACAGGACACAGAAGGTAATTGTAAATGGAGTCCACTCTGAAGAAAGGGGGTTACTAGTGGGGTACCGCAGGGGTTCAGTATTGGTCCAGTCCTTTTTAATGTCTTCATCAGTGACATTGCAAAGGGACTGGAAGGAAAAATATGCCTTTTGCAGATGACACAAAGATCTGCAACAGGGTTGATACAAGGAGGCGTGGAAAGGACAAAAGGGATTTGGCAAGGTTGGAGGAATGGTCAGAGTATGGCAGCTAGGATTCAATGCAAAGAAGTGCAAATAATGCACCTGGAAACAAGAACCCAGGGAAGAATACACAATGGGTGGGAAGGTAGCAACAACAACAAAAAGGAAAGGGACCTGGGGTAATCATATCAGATGACCTTAAGGTTAGCAAGCAATGTGAGAAGGCAGTAGGGAGGGCTGGGTATACTGGGATGTATAGGAGAGGCATCATCAGCAGAAAACAGGAAGTTGTTATCCCTCTGTACAGACAGTTGGTGAGACCCCATCTGGAGTACTGTGTCCAGTTCTGGAGACCCCATCTCTGCAAGGGCATAGACAGGATAGAGGCAGTCCAGAGGAGGGCAACTAAAATGGTGCAGGGTCTGCAAAAGAAGCCGTATGAGGAGAGACTAAAGGAGCTTAATATGTATACCCTTGAGGAAAGAAGGGAGAGGGGGACATGATAGAAACTTTTAAGTACCTCAGTGGAATCAACAAAGTCCAAGAGGGTAGCATCTTTCAGAAAAAGAGACGTGCAAGAACAAGGGGACACAATTTAAAGATAGAAGGAGGGCGGTTCAGGGGTAATGTGAGGAAGTATTATTTCACAGAGAGGTAGTGGATGCATGGAACAGCCTTCCTGAAGAGGTTGAGGGTCTAAAACTGTGGGAGAATTCAAGAATGCATGGGACAGACATAAGGCAATTCTTGTGGGGGGTAGGAAGAAATAGGCTGTTAGTTAACTAGGATCTGCGGCCTATCCTGTAGGTAGGGAAATGGGCAGACTAGATGGGCCTAGCGGTCCTTATCTGCCATCAAAGTCTATGTTTCTAGGACAGAGACAGCAAAGCCTTGCCTACAGTAGTGTGGAGTACAGTTTAAGCATAGGGCTAATCTAGCTGTTGCCTCTTTAATAGCACTGAACAATGTAGCAATTAGAGGCTCATTATCCTAATTCTATATGCTAATTACAGCCTAGCAAGGGCTAGAGACCCCTTTAGTCTTGCAGTCCATCAGTCAGAGTCTGAACCTCATGATGAGAAGATGCTTTCTGTCTGATGTCTCTGAATAAACCATTTATGCACCAATTTTCTGTGTCTGACTCAGTTTGTTTGGGGTTCTCACCAACAGCGGCAGATGGGTCTGGCACACCAGAAAAATGGTAAGGATCTTTAGTGGCAGACCAATACCAAAGTGCCACACATGGTGGAAAATGCAGCCCTTCTTCTGCCCAGACCCCTTCTCCCTTGTTTGGGTCGCTTGCTATCCCTGAGTCATCACCCCAGTATGCCTGAACAGTCTGAATGATATGTATACTATAGCCTTGGTTGCAGAGAAAACACTGAACTTTTTCCTGTTTTGAACAACAGTCAGCAGCTCTCCTCTCACATTGAGGGCTGTGAAAGGAAGTTTGCATAGTACTACAGGCCAGTTATGTCAATCAACTGTCAGCAAGTTATAAATTCCAAGCCTGAGCACCATGGAGCTGTGAACTGTAACCCCCCCCAGCTCCCACCTTGTGGCAGGGCCTGGTCCGATGTGCTCCCTCCTGTAAAGCAGCTCTCTGTACAGCCTCCCACTCACAGTGAGGATCATAGCAAAATATATAAATACAATAAAGGGAATTGTACAGCCTCTCCAGGACTTCCACCCCCTCAAGAATCAAAGGTCTCCCTACTGCCACCATTAAACCTTCCCTGCAGCTCCACTCGACTATCTCTTCCTAACTTCAGCTCCATAGCATATAGCCAGCTAGTTGCCTCATTGCACAACAGAACCATGGCTCCACTCCCTTGAACTGCCACTGAGCTCTCCTCCTCCTTCCACTAGCAGCATCACGGAGGGATCTGCTCTCGAGCCACTACAACAAGCTACACATCCACAGTTGTGCTCCCGCTGCCTCCACTTCTCCCAAACAGCCGCCACTCACTCCTGTACCCACACAAAGCCACCTACACACCTATCAGCTCTCCAGTTTTGCTCACCAAATGCGGCTCTACAGTCACAGCAGACCTCAGTCCCGCTCCTCCCAAGCAACTAGTTCAGTGGCATGGAGCCTCTGCTCCCCCTCAGCTACATGACACTAACAGGCCCTGGCTACCTCGAGGGATCACTTATCTTGTGGCCCTCTTGCCGCTTCTATGGAGTGATCATCTGCCCTCTCCAACTGCCTCTCGGCCCTCCAGCTTGCTCACCAACCATAGCTCTACTCACTGCCACATCTGCAACATGCTGCTTGGCCCTCCTCACAATTACAACTCACTGGCTGCCCTACATACAGCCACAACGGACCACCAGTCCTGCAACAACATGAAGCAATCCAGTCCCTGCATGGTCATACTTCAAAAGGGGGCCATACAAACACTAAATAAGTAAATAGGAGCAGAGAGTGAAACAAAGCAGGGCGGAGGCTGTCCACAAAGACATAGACAGGGTGGAGGCTGTCCAGAGGAGGGCAACCAAAATGATGCAGGGTCTGCATCAGAAGACATATGAAGAAAGACTAAAGGAACTAAAGATGTATAGCCTCGAGGAAAGGAGGGAGGGGGGACATGGTAGAAACTTTCAAATACCTCAAAGGAATCAACAAAGTCCAGGAGGGTAGCATCTTTCAGAAAAAGAGATGTGCAAAAACAAGGGGGCACAATTTGAAGATAGAGGGGGGACAGCTCAGAGGTTATGTGAGGAAGTATTTCTTCACAGAGAGGGTTGTGGATACATGGAACAGCCTTCCTGAGGAGGTTGTAGAGTCAAAAACTGTGGGGGAATTCAAGAATGTATGGGACAGACATAAGGCAATTCTAGTGGAGGTTAGGTGGAAGTAGTCTGCTGGTTAACTAGGATCTGCAGCTTATCCATTAGGTAGGGAAATGGGCAGACTAGGTGGGCCAAGCAGTCCTTATCTGCCATCAAATTCTATGTTTCTGTCTTTCTCATCCTTACAACCTTTGCTTTGTGAAACAAAGCTCGTCTCCAACCACCATGTCTGATGACAATGCAGATGTCATGCAAATGTCTCGACATCAAAAAGACTCACACAACCAGTTATCATCCACAATGTAATGGACAAAGTGAAAGAATTATGTCTACCATTCTCTGCACACTCTCCAAGTACCTGGATGAGACTCACAACACTTGGAATCATCTTGTTCCGTTTGTGCAATTTGCTTACAACACAAGCCCTTGTGTGGACTGTACAGAATACACACCATTTTTTTTTACTTTATGGACCCCACCCAAGAACTCCACTGGACAGGGATCTCTCACTGTTAGAAGTTCTGAAATCAGCTTCTTCCTTCATCATTCCAGTTCTGGGACAGCTTGAACTTGCCAGACATGTTGCCATCATCACTTTCAGCCAGAGAAAATCTGCAATGCAGAAAATGTCTGCAGCCAAGTCGCATAATCCTTCATTTTCCATTGGGGACATTGTCTACTTATATTGACCTGTCCTAGTTCCGGGTGCCAACAAGAAACTGCTTCACCCTTGGACTGGTGCTTTCTACATTGTAGAACAGCTTCCTCCTGTGCATGTTCACCTACGCCACAAGTCTGATGGAATGCTAGTATAAAACAAAGTCCACATTAATCACTTGAAACATGGGTACCTGAGTAACACCACCCCAGATGATTCCAGTTCACCCGACAATGAAGCTGCACTTGAGCCTGCAATTCTCTCTGAAGCTGAAATCCCTTCAGACAACTTGCAACCAGTTTCTACACATCTTCCCACTCCTGATACTCTACAGCTGGATCTCATTCTGCCTGATCAACCAGATGAACTCCCAGGGACTTCTTCTCAGCCTTCTTCTTCTTCTCAGGACTCTCTCGTACACACAATGGTGTACCAGATTGAGAAGATCTGAAGGCAGAAGTACACAAACGGATACTGGGCTTACTGAGTAAAGTGTTGTGGATTTCACAGTGCGCAGTACTCCTGGATCATTTTTAATGACCTGACCCTGTCCTGTCAGGAACTGGTGCAATTCACACATGCCTCCATTATTAGTGACCGGAAAAATTGACTGAGGTCTTGAACTTTTGGCAACCGGACTCAGTGAGGTTACTAAATAATAAAAACACTTATGATATTTCATATCTTCAGTCTATAAAATACCTGTTCTGCACCTGTTTTTTATCTCTGATGGTAATTCTGTGTCTTTATGGAAAGTAATGTGCTGCATTTGTTAATTGCACTGTTTATGTTCCTTCTGCTACCGTTTCCTTCCTTCCTTTCTTCCTTCCTTCCTTCCTTCCTTCCCTGCACTGTAGCACTTGTCATCCTGACCAGGCATCAAGTTGCTATGGTGTTTTTCTTCCCCTGGCACTGCTCTGACTGATCACCAGTGTAGTCCAGATTCTTTTGTCCCCCTCTCCCTGCAGTGGAGTATTGTTTTGGGAAAAAAAAAAACATTTTTTCTTAAAGTTGGTAAAATGTTCTTACCATGCTTACAAATATTTTCTTTAACATTTCTTATTGTACTGTTAACATGCTATAGTTGTTCGAGCGGTGCTCACACTTACTGTCCCAGCGGTGATGTGGAGTACAGTCTAAGCATGGGGCTAATCTAGCTGCCGCCCCTTTAACAGTATAAGACAATGTAGCAATTAGAGGCTCATTATGCTAATTTCATATGCTAATTATAGCCTAGCAGGGGCTAGAGACCCCTTTAGTCTTGCAGTCAGTCAGAGTCTGAACCTCATGGAGAGAAGATGCTTTCTGTCTGATGTCTCTGAATAAACCATTTAGGCACCTATTTTCTGCATCTGACTCAGTTCATTGTGTACTAGCTAGGAGTCCTCACCAGCGGTGACAGATTGGTCTGGCAGACCAGAGAGGAGGTAAGAGTCTTTAGTAGCAGACCAACACCAAAATGCCACAGTAGGCATGCTCCAACTTACAGGACAGGAGGAGAGTTCAGGGCAGGAGGAGGATACTGACAGTCCAGAAATAGAAAATCACATAATAATATATGTTATTTTAATATCAGCGGCTTTGTTTTTCTAACCAGTACAAACCAACTAGACATCAGCAGTAAAGATTGGACTGAAGCTGGTGTTCCTAGTTCTGTGTTGCTTGCTTCAGTTCTTTCAGGAGTGTGTGTTTGTATAATAGATGCAGAGAGATGTAGAACAGGATGCGAGTTCAACAGTAGGTAAGGGTGAGAGAAAATATTATCAGAAGGCTGTCAGGGCAAACATGACATGCTTTCCAAGTTGCAACTTATCAGCACTCATACTTCTGCCTGATGTGCTGGAAACTAAACCTGGCTTTCCCCTGTTTTTTATACTATAATTGGAAATTTAGCTGCAGCCCTATCGGCTCTTGTCAGAATTTGTTATAGTAAATATGACAAATCTTTATTCACATGTGCAGCATTTACATGACATCTGACTACTGCTTCTGATACATGTCTTTGTTAACTTTGTCATGTTATGTGGCATACTGGGCCCTGGGTATCAATTTAATGTTTAAAGATCATGTGTTCCCTTCCAATAAATAGACATGTAACCACCCAGTCCCCTGGGGTTAATAGAATCTCATTAGTAATAGTCTATAGGCAGGTGAAAAGGCAGTTTGTAAGGAGCTCATTAAGGGGCTTCTCACATAATGACATTGTCTACTCAGCTAGCCTGAGGGAAGGATGATTATGTCATTTAGAACTCTCATAGCAGCATAACCATTTCTGAGTCAGCTGCTCTGTGGAAGTTTAGAATGTTCAGTTAGTCAAAAGTCCATTTACACCAACGTCTTTGTAGCGCATCAACTCATGCACTCCAGTTGATGTGCTGCAAAGACGGTGGTGTGAATACTCACTGCATCACTGTAAGTGTGCTCCAACTCCAGTTTTTAATCTGATGTAAAAGAGGGAACATGCACTGGATCAAGCGCATTACCCCATGGTGTGAATGACCGATGTGCTCAATCTGCTGCTATCCCATGAGTCACTGTGTATGTCAAGCCCCCAGACACTCTTCTTGGAGCAATCTGTGGTGCATCAAGCTTGGAAGTGCAAACAGAAAAATGCAAAGCAAGTCACAGCACGGCAGGAAGGCAGTGGATCAGTAAGTGAAGTGCTGCTGCCATGTAAACAAGGCTTTAATGTGGAAGTGAGAGTGGCGGGAGGTATGCCAGTGGAGGTCTGTGTCAGAGAGTCCTGTGTTTCTCACCCTAGTTTGGATTAAGTCTCCAGTTTGCCAGAGAAGTGGTGAAGACCTTTTTTCAGCACAATTCCTTGATTTTCACTCTACAGAAGTGTAAGAGACTGCTAGCTCAGTGGATCCAAGGGGCAATCCCCCGAAGGTCCTAATGTGTTACAGCTGCTTTTGAGAATGACTCTGTGTGGATTTTCTGACAAGTTACCATGGAAAAGGGTGCTTTCTGTGTTGTTTCCATGTCTAGAGGAAGGAGCAACAAGTCTGTGAATACAGAGGGAAAAGGGAGTTTTCTGGGTTGTTCTCATGCCTAAACGAAGGAGCAACTACTCTGTGGAAAATAGTACTTTATGGGTTGTGTCCATATCTAGAGGAAGGAGCAACTATTCTGTGAGTACTAAATTGAGAGACAAGTTTTCTAGTTAGGGGTTTGCTCTGGGGTATGTGTTCCCAAGGATAAGACTAGATTACACCTGTCAAGACCCCTGTTCACCTAAGTGTGGAAATTTGAAGTAAAGTTTGGAGTCTTTAGCATTTCAGTAGAGAATGAAGGCTTCTGTGTTGTAACCCTGAAGGAATGGTAGTGACTGTTGGTTGGGGCAAAGGGTGGAAGGAATGCCATCTGGAAGCTTACAAGGTAGGGCTACCTGATTTGTTGATGGGCACAAGTTTACCCTGAGCAAAGGCCATTGCTGTGGGATGAGGTGGGTGATAACAATCACAGGCATACACCTATGAGAAAAGAAGATGTTCTGAGTGTGTGGCACAGTCCACGCGCATACGCTCTTGAGAAAATGTAAATGTTCAGGTGTGTGGCACAGTCTACGAGCATACACCATGAGAAAAGAGAAAATAATTGTTTCTGTAGAGAACTGTACTGCCTAGCAAGGAGAATTCTGGAAATTGTGTGTACCTGTGTGCCATGACTGTCCCTTGAGGGTCCACTGATGCTTTTGTAACATCTGCAATAAAGCCATGCTGCACAATCCCAGCTGCTGCATTGGACATTCTGATCATTTGGTTCTGTGTGGAATTAATGGGGCCCCCTCAGCAGTTAGGGTTAGCGTATGCCTAGCATCCTCTCCCCTGGACCTGGTTGTAGTTACAAAGGTTCATTTTTTGAGATTGTACCCCCACCCCACCCCTTCCTGTAGATAATGAGCCTGGTATACACTCTACAGCTCAGAGTGGTACCAATCTAAGTATTTCTGCTAAATGTAAATGGTACGCCATATGTGGGTACTAGTTCTTGTAATGGGGGTGTCCAACTTGCCAAACATGGTGTGGGGGTTACAGACAGCTGGCAGTTTTTTAGTGTTTTACTGTTTAGTAATTACTTTGCACTTTTAAAATGACATATTTGTTTGTGCAATAAAACAAGTGGGATTTCACCATCACCTTTCCAAATTGCCAGTAAAAGGACATTAAGAGAATTCTGATATTGTAGTGTCAGAAAAATCCCAGCTACTTATTTTGTTCTTCAGTGAGAAACTCTGGATGTTTTGCTTTCTTTTTCAAAAGAAAGAGGAACTACTTTTAGCAACAAATTGTGTCTTTTGTTACTGTGGTTCATCTATATGATTTTACAGTTTTAAAGATAAATGTAAACGGTGTTTTCATGTTAGCAACGTAATTGTAAAGTTGGGGATGTGTAAAGTTTGTTTGATCACCCCAGTTTATGCTTCCCTCCCTGTATTTATTGGGGTGCTTTATGCCTCTTCCCGGCTCACATGTGAATCCCTTGTTTCCACCCTAGCTGTCTTTCCTGACATGATGTACAAAGGGGAACTGGTCCTGCTAGTTGACTTCAACCATGACTGGCTTGCCCACCCCTCAATGATCTACATCTCCAAAATAGAGTCCCTTAACCTTACTCAACTGCTTAATGAACCCACTCGCTACAACCCCCACTCCAAAAATCACTCTCTAATTGACTGGATCCTTACATCCCATCTGTACAGGGTAACTACAGCCAGCATTCTTGCAGATGCCATGAGTGATCAGTGCATTACTTAATGGATCAGAAAGTCTCGCCTACCCAAGTCTGCACCTAAGTACATTAATACACACTCCCTAAACTCCTTGGACATTGAATCCCTTCTAACCTCCCTTAGTCTCACTGACTGGCAATAGGTGTACTCAGCCCTGAATGCAGATGCTGCCCTTTCCAATTTCCTGCACACACTAACAAATATCAGGGATTACCATGCCCCACAAAGAAAAACTCAGGATAAAAACTGTCACCACAAATGGATCTCTGCTCCCATCCTCACCTTATGCAAGGCCAGAGATAAAGCCTGGTCTGTATTCAAGTCCTTCCCTAGCCCTAAAAACAGGCAAAATTACAACACCCTCTGTAACACATGTACAAAAGCCATAAGGCAGGTGAAAGCGGACTTCTTTAAGTCGCAACTGTCTCACGCCTATCCCACCAACTTCTGGAATGTCGTGCACTCTCTCCTTGCCCCACCATCACAAACCAGCTCCCCTGCCATTAAGCAGCATGGTCAGCAAATAACCGACCCTGTCAACAAATTTTTCGCATCTTGTGCCTCACGGATCCTCACTGAATACTGCGGTCCCTACTCCTCCTCACGGTCAAAACAATTCTGAATTCTCACCAGTCTCTGAACATGAAGCCCTCACAGTCCTCCATTCATTAAATACCACCAAATCCAGCCCTGATGGGATCCACCCAAAACTCCTGCAAATCTCTACACCTGCAATTTCCAAGCCCCTCACTCATATCCTCAACCTCTCCTTCTCCTCTGTCTCAGTCCCTCAGGCCTGGAAAGCTGCCTCATTTGTCCCCCTCTATAAAGGAGGGTACCCCTCTAATCCTGGTAATTATAGGCTGATCTCCCACCTCCTGGCTGTTGTAAAACTACAGGAATCCCTGGTGCACTCAAGGCTGGCAGAATATCTCAGTACAAGCAACCTCCTATCTCTATACCAGTCCGGTTTCAGGAAACAGCATTCCACGATTGCCTCACTCTTGCGTGTCACAAACCATATCCACACAGCCAGTGACCATGGCCTCCTCACAGCCACAGTTTTCATCGACCTGGCTGAGGCTTTTGACTCCGTGTCTCATCCCCTCTTGTCAAAACTTGAACCAGCAGGCCTTGCCCCTATCACCATTCAATGGTTCACTTCCTACCTCTCCAATCTGTCAAAATCACTGACGTGTCTCCCCCCCCCACCATCCTAGCAGGCATTCCACAAGGATCTGTCCTTGGTCCCATCCTCTTCTCCATCTTCATAAATGACCTCCCCTCCTACTGCACAAAATCCAGCATACATATGTATGCAGATGACACTATTCTCTTTACCTCAGGCCCATCAATATGAGAAGTTCAGTCTACCCTCCAATGTGATTTCACAAATATCCAACACTGGTTGAGACAAAACCAATTGGAAGTAAATACTGCCAAAACTGTATCCATGCTATTTGGCACAGTGCAGAAGATTAACAGATCCTCCCCCCTTTCCGCCATCATTTCCCCTAGATGGTACCCCCCAGACCACATCAGTAATACAAATACCTGGGTGTGTGGCTCGACCCTCACTTATCTTACTTGTCTCACATTGAGAAAACCATCTCTAAACTATGCCCCAAACTCGATATGTTCTACTAGCACCGCAACTCCCTCTCACTCCCTGCCTGACAGCAAATCTTAACCAAAATGATCCTCCCCATTTTTGACTATGTGGATGTGGTCTACAGCATTGCCCCAGAAACCACCCTATCCAAACCTGACACCCTCCTAAACTCTTTTTGCTCTTTTGCCAACAACTCACTCCTTAGAACCCATCACTGCGAACTTTATTCCCTCCTAGCATAGTCCCACTGTCCTATAGATGCTATATCCACTCTCTCAACCTCATATCTAAATACTGGTTTGATATGCTATCCTCCTAAAAATAGAAACATAGAAACATAGAAGTTGATGGCAGATAAGGACCGCAAGGCCCATCCAGTCTGCCCATTTCTTTTTCTACCTTATGAATGTGCCATCGGCCTTTGCTCTGTCAATGGTCTATCTATTCATACTCATCTGTATTGCTCCCTTATGCGTATCCCATGCCTGTTTGAAGCCCTGCACTGTATTCAGATCCACCACTTCCTGAGGTAGGCCGTTCCATGCATCCACCATCCTTTCTGTGAAAAAGAACTTCCTCATATCACCCCTTAATCAGCCTCCCTCTAATCTCATGCTGTATCCTCTTGTCCTGCTATTTTTCTTACATTGAAACATGTTAGACTCTTTCACCTTGTTAATGCCCTTAAGGTGTTTGAATGTTTCGATCATATTACCTCTCTCCCTCCTTTGCTCTAGGGTATGCATATTGAGCTCTGTTAATGGTCGGCAGTCTCTCCCTGGCCCCTGATGCACCTTATGTACTGAGGCACAGAAATGACAGATCATTCCATCTACCTTGCCCATCCTCGTCATCTGGCAAAGCTGCTTTCTCCTACCAGCTCCCTATTTTGTGGAACAAACTTGCCCCCTCCATCAGAAACTCCTCCTCTTACCATGTTTGCCAGACACAACTACGCCTCCTACCTCCCCCCCACACCACCCACCACCACTGTTCCAGGTGATCTATCTCCTCACCACTGCACTTAAAATTGCCTGGTCGTCACTGTGCACACTTATTTTTTGTGACTTCTGTTTTTCCCAGTTGTCTCATGCCCAGGATATGCCTCAAGTCTACCATGTTATGTTATCATTGTATTATTATTGCAACTGATGTCATTACTTCACTAAGACCTGAAAATATTTGTAACTTTACTGTTTTGGTTGTATTCTCAAACCATTGTTTTGCTGCCAAACATTTATTTTACCTTTGTGATTTTTTTGTATGTTTCTCCTTCTCCCTTCCTCCCCTGGATCGCACCTGGAAACCAGCTTTGGCTGAGTGTGCCTATCCCGGTCAAGAAATGTTTAAATAAATATATATATATATATATATATATATATAAATAACAATTGTTTTATAAGTTGAAAATGCATATTAAGTGAAGAAAATTAACTGGCCAGCTCAGTTTTATAACACTGGTAATACAAATGGAATAATAACAAGAGAACAGACAGTATTTAAAAAACAACTTCATGTGAGGAGAATGATATACAGTTTCAGTACAGTTCGCTTCTCATGGAGGATGCCCCGCAGGCATGTTTTGACCTTTCCTTCATCACTGTTTTCTTTTTGGCGCACTTAAAATGAATTAAAGAAGTCATATGATCGAAAACTCATGACTAATAAAAGACTTAGTGCTGTAGTGGAGATAAAAGCATTTGTTTATTGCGGAGGGGGGGGGTGCCCTGCAAGCATTTTGGAAATGTTCCACCATCGTCACAAAACTAGGGAGCTGTAAAGAACACACAAAAGGTTCTGTGTCTTAAATATTCTGGTAAACCATAAAAGATTCTGTTAGTTATCTGAGCCTTATTTGTAATTTCAGAACATTTTAAAGTACAAAAACGGCTTCACCATCATTATCTATCAGTTTCTATAACCCATCATCGGGGGGGGGGCACTGAGCTGGGGGGCTTCATTGGCTCTTTCCAGGTCTTAACCAGCAGTAATTGCCCAGATCTAGGGATGGAAGAATCACAAAAGGTTCTTAGGTTCTAAGAAGTTTTGATGAATCATAAGCGTTCTGATAGTTATCTGAGCCTTATCAGAACTTTCAGAACCTTTTAGTTTAAAGGGGAACAGTCAGCACCAAGGGCCCCCCCACTCAAGTGTGGGGCTGGTCCCATTGCCCACTTTGTGTGCAAAACATTTACTTACCGTTTACTATAGTACAGTAGATTGTATCGGACTAATTTTGTTTACTTCTAGGCTGACATCTTCTGTTACTATAAATCCCAGAATCCCCTGCAGCTGATATCAGAGCAGTAGGCAGCAGTGGGAGATTCAGTAGTCTGCAGTGCATGTTAAAGTTTATATAAGCTCTGATCTTTTGTTTTATAAGTTACAATTGCAACTGATGTAATCTGGAGTACTGTATGCAGTACTGGAGGCCACACCTTCACAAGGACATTAACCAAATTGAGGCAATCCAGAGAAGGGCAATCAAAATGGTGCAGAGACTGCATCAGAAAACATATGAGGACAGATTAACGGTGCTCAATATGTATACCCTAGAGCAGTAGTTCTCACACACTGTCATAGTGAGCCTCCCCCAAACCTTGGAAAAGATCTTGAGCCCTCCCAATGTAGAAATAATTGTGGGCCTCCCCATAGTTAGAACAGTTATCGTACTTTGCACAGTACACAAGCAATACAGTGACACTCCTTTTGAGTAGTTGAGTTTCTTCTCATTTTATTAAACTTATTATTCTCCATCTGTATAATCTCCTCCCCATGTCAGCCTACTCACTTCTCACTGACACTTCTGGGTTTTGGACCCTATTTACTGTACCCCCTTGTTGCAATACCTCCATGAGTCGGATTACTTTCTTTGTCAGTTTTACCTTGTTTTTAAACACCTTCTCGGGGACCATTTTGGTTTTGTCCAGCTCTTGCTCCTAGTACCTCTCAACCTAGCTTTTGCATTTGTGCTTTTCTGCAGCCAGTACAATGGATCAGTTGTTACCTTGTACCTATTCATTTGTATTATTTTGCATTTTCTTCTGCACAGTTTCCAAGAACTGTACTTCCTCCATTCAGCTTTCCCCCCATGTCATACCAAGAAACCAGTGTTTGTTGAGTGCGACTTTCCTGGTCACCGATTTTGTACATAAATTTGCATGCCATTATTCACTTTAGTTTGCTGCATACTATCACACAAAGCATCCAAAACCTGACATTGAATTATGGTACATTTTCAGACTTGCTTGAGCCTCCCCTTGAACAGGTTGGAGCCTCCCCTGGGAGGCTGGCCTCACCATTTGAGGAAACCCTGCCCTAGAGCAAAGGAGGGAGAGGGGTGATATGATCGAAACATTCAAACACCTTAAGGGCATTAACAAGGTGAAAGAGTCTAACATGTTTCAATATAAGAAAAATAGCAGAACAAGAGGACACAGCATGAGATTAGAGGGAGGCCGATTAAGGGGGAATATGAGGAAGTTCTTTTTCACAGAAAAGGTGGTGGATGCATGGAACAGCCTACCTCAGGAAGTGGTGGATATGAATACAGTACAGGGCTTCAAACGGGCATGAGATAGGCATAAGGGAGCAATACAGATGAGCATGAATAGATAGGCCACTGACAGAGCAAAGGCCGATGGCACATTCATAAGATAGAAAAAGAAGTGGGCAGACTGGATGGGCCTTGAGGTCCTTATCTGCCGTCAACTTCTGTGTTTCTGTTTGCTAGTCTCACTGTCCTTCCTGAGCTAAGTACAGTCACAGAGGACTGTATTTAGCTGCTGTTGAAAAACAGACCTGCCGAACATCTGATCAGAGATGATAAAATATCTAACATCCACTGCACGCTATGAGTCTCCCGCTACTGCATACTGTTCTGATGTCATGCGCAATATTCAGCCACAGAATTTAAATGAGCCCATTGAGCTCATTTGCATGGGAAGTGGCAACAAGTTTGTGCCCGTGCTGTGGTTGCCCACTGTGGCAGTCTGGGGGTGACTGGCAGTCCTTGCCTCCCAAATGCCTGTCCCCACAATGATACTGGAGTCCCTGGTGTCTAGTGGTACCCCCCACCCTCCGAACACCTGTCCTGATCTGGCTTAATGTTGCTCTGCTGTCTAGTGACACCCCGAAACCCTCCAAGCCCCCATTCCATCATGCTTAGATATGCCCTGGTGTCTAGAGGTAGTGGTACAGTATACTGTATGTGCTCTCCCTGTCACTCCATGCTGCAGCCAGCCAAGAAGTCAAGAGGAGGACTATGTCAGACATCGTATCAAACTTTCCGCAAGGACTCGCCATCACAGGTACAGGAGGGGCATGGCTGGGTGGTGTGCTGGGTGCAGGCAGAGCAGAGGGGCTGCTGAAATGCCACTATTCACCAGCCCAGCTGGTGAATGGCAGTGGGGGTGGGGTATCACTGGGCACCAGGGATTGGTCCAATACATAGGTCAGGAGCTGGGGAGGGATGCCATTGGTCTTCTGGGAGGCAGAGGACTATATGGTCCGGAAGCTGAAGCGGGGGAGCGTTAGTCCCTGGGGACTCAGAGGTAGCACCAAGACAGGTGCTCAGTGGGTGGAGGTGTACCACTAGACTTCAGTGCCTACCTAAACATTTAAGAGACTGGTGTTCAGTGGGTGGGGGGGTACTGCTAGTCACCAGGGGATATCTATGCAACTTGGAGATGGGTGTTCAGAGGGTGGGGGTACCGCTAGACACCAGGGCATACCTAATCATGACCAGGATGGGGGATCAGTAGGTGGTGGTGCCACTAAACACAAGGGTACTGTTAGACCAGACTAGGATGGTTGATCTGAGAGCAGGGTGCCACTCGATACCAGGGCATTGATGGCTTTACCAGGAAGAGTGATCTGATGGGTGTGGACACCACTGGATTCAAGAGACAGCCCACAGCAGTGCAGGATGGGTGACTGGGGTGGGTGGTGCCACGAGACATCTGGGCAGACTTTCACTATTCCAGGAAAGGAAATCTAAGGGTTGGGGGGGTGCCACTAGACACCAGGTCATTCACTGTTTCACAGGGATAGAGGGTTGGGGGGGGGCTGGGCAGCTGCAGTAGAGTCATCCTGCCACCAGGTCCTTGCACCCCATTAAGACTAGGTTTGCACAGGCAATAATTAATGCCCCTTTGGGTGCCATTTACCACTGACACAAACCACTGTATTGCTGCTTCAACCATATGCGGGGGGGCCCTCTTTTATGTGGCTGTAGCGTTATGTTAACACTCATGCGCTAATAGGTTTTGACTGTGTTGTTAGGGTCTCTGAATATAGACTTCACCTGCAAAACTGGCGCAAAACCCAGTTAGCGTGGGCAAACACCTCTTAGCACCCAAACTAACTTTTGAATATCTGGCCCCAGCTGAGGAAAACTACATGCTCATATCAGGTAAACTTTATTTGTTTCCATGTCAACAGACAGCTCTTTTCTGTAGCTGTTAAGGCTATGTGTATTAGCTTTAGTTTGTTTTCACTGTTCATGTTATCCCCCTGTGACTACCCTGGGGTCTCCATTTTGTGACTGTTAAAGTCAACATTGTCCCTGAGAACTGCATTAGCATGTGAGAACATGATGTCAGATCAACCATTTATATCATGTATCTCTATCCTGAAAGAACAAACAACTTGCAAAAACTCTCTGAAAACACATAAGGTAACTTTACATGGCAGTCATCTGCACCAGAATGATTTTGTTGCCCTCCCTCCCGCTACCTCCCGCGGTGCGCTGCTCCAGTATGGTGTGCTTTTACACACAAAAGTGGAACTCGATCCTGAAAAGAGTCCCATGCAGTTCCAGGATCTCCATTGCTTGGCAATGTCACACCTCCCTATGATGGGTCCCGAGGGTTGTGCGATCAATATTGTGTCCGAGTTCAGCTGCATATATTTTCTGATACTAGAAAGAAAGCTGAACTCAAGGAAGTAGGTAGATTTTAGAAACACGGGCTAAAAAATATTTTAAAATCATTCAGAAAGTGGTTCCGTGTTACTGGGCATGCACTTATGCATATCCATACTCCTTGGGATATGAATGTAACCCTCCTCCCTAGTCGGGAGCTTACCTTAGGGGCCTCCCTCCATGTCCCGATGCAGACCTTCACTTCCCCGGCCCACTCTTGGACTGCAGCAGGGCTGCGGAGCATATTAACTTTGTTGCAGCACCTACTGCCCCAATCCTGTGCGGCCAGTGAGCTGCTTGCCTATTCACTCCCCCGGCCTGATCCTGGACTGCTGCCAGGACTGGGGAGTGCACAGGATGGTTTCAGTGCCTCAATGTACACAATAGAGAAGCAGTCAGTGAGCCACACACTGTAGTTGCTTCCCTCCTGAACTGCCACTCAGCGGGGCAGAGAGCATAGGGACAGGCCACAAAGTGTTTCATCACCCCACACCACCTGAGGGAACAGCGTCAGAAGTGCCACTTGAACATTCCTCCCCCCAACCCCATCAGCCACCAGTGGGGCTGAGGGGAACAAGATAAACTGAAAATTAAAACTTTTTAAGGCTCCCCGGCCCAATCCAAGCTTCCAGTGAGTTGAGAACTACAGGGGACATAATGGCCATCGGGACTACAAGTCCCATAATGCAGTGCAGCCACGTACCATTTTTCCAAACTGCTGCTACTGGGGAACTTGCAAAATGGAGCTCCCGATGCGGCTTATGTCCCCCCAAAGTGCCCCCTGACCCTAGCAACCACCAGAAGGGTCCAGGAGGGTCCTCAACGTGCAGCAATATGCTGCCAATATGTTGTATTTTAATTTATAATGGATTTAGATGAACAGTACAGTATGAGGACAGCCATATTGGACATGGTCTGCCTGAAGACAGTGAGGAACCCTATCGGTAGATGCAGTACAGCCAACCAGGGCATGGAACTCAAGACTCCTGTGCACCAATGAGGTGCTGTGATTTAAACTAACATTCTGGGGTAGACAGTTTGACCTTGGGTCCTTTTCTGTGTGAGTTTTTGGGGAGAAACAACTGATTTTTGACAGCTCCTGCTGCTGTCACAGCCTAAAACCATTTAGTTTGTGCCAGAATGAACCAAGAACTTTAAAGCCTGTTGTCAACTGCCTGGTAAATACCAGACAAGGAGGATTTACCTCATCTGGACTGAACTGCTGTGTTGTAACAACCAAGATTGTTGAGACTGCGAAAAGAAGGATTCATTTGTGCTTGTGTGAGGTGACAAATCCATTACCTCACTGTCCTGTTACAAGTGACTGTGATTTCTGCCAGGGGACCCGAACTCTGAAGTCCAGTCTGCCTTCCTAACTACTGGCCTACCTGCAAGGTGGGTGAAGACAAGCCCCTCTGTGGGTTGAAGACAACTGCCTGCCTATCTGTCGAGGTGGGTGAAGACAATTCCCTCTGTGTGGTGAAGAGGATCATTGTCTGTATCCACTACAGCCTACCTGTTCTTCCCAATTGCCTGCTAGGGGAGACATCCCCCAACTCCTGCATCATCTGTTCACCAAAAGGTTGTGAGTACTGGGTTTTGCTCAAACCAGTACTTTTTTAATTTAGTTGTTTAACCAGGAGTAGCACACTAAGCTGAAAGCCTTTTTACAGGTGCAACCTGGGAGCACAGGGAAGTTAAGTGACTTGCTCAGGATCACACAATATGCAAATGGCAGCTGTGGGATTCATACCCAGGTCTGGTCTGCTGGATGTCACCAGATTTGCAGCTCAGAGCCTTAAACCACTGCGCTGTACTGCCTCCTTTTCAAAGTTTTTTTTTTTTTTTTTTTTTAAGAATGATTACCAATGGAAACTAATTCAAGCCCAGAAAAAGTCTCCCTCTCCCCTTCCCCAACACACACAAGGGTAGTGTAAATAAATTAATTAAAATCTTCCAGTGGAAATAAAAAAAAATTCACCATAAAATGTCCACACCTAAAGGCTCCTGGATGTAATTTAATACTTCAAAATGACTAAATTTGAAGAACAAATACATAAAATAAATTGCTCAAAACTGCAAATTAAAGCAGGTCTGCTTGGGCATTCTCGATTGAAATGACCTAGTGTTTCAGGAAGAACTTCCAAAACAGTAGTGTTTTTAATTTCTATACAGAGTGTACTATGAGAACAAAAGAAGTTATGATTTTGGATCAGCATAAAAAAAATCAAAATAAATAAAAGGTATACTGTCTTTTTAAGGAACATACAAGAGGAAACATATTTTCTAACTATTCAGCTAGCTAGCTAGTTAACTTACCATCTGAGCTTCCTGCGCGACCTTGGCTAAGCCCACAGTAACAGTTACAGCCAGGATAAACTGTATATCTACATCCACTGATGTCGTTTATAACTTGCAACTGCAGCGACCAACCATTACAATGGAGCTGCACCCAGTGTCTACCCGTCACAGGCCTCCAGCTCCTCAGTGTGTGCACACAGGGTGTTTGGGAGCTCCCGCATGCACTGTAGGGTAAACTGGTGCACCAGTGGAGGGAGAGGGACTGAGACAGGGAATATTGGACTGTGGTATACTGTGGCATCTGATTATTTTGCCTGATTACAGTATTTGTTACAAGCTTGTTGTTGATTGTTTTACTACGCTTTGTTTTCCTTGTTCCTTACCTCATTATCCAGACCCAAAATAACCCTTGTTTATTTTCCTGCAATTGCTGAATTACTTACTTACTTACCTACTACTTGCCTGCAGATACAGGCCACATGGTCTATCAAGTCTGCTCGAGTGTGCAGCTAGCACCTCATTTTGCAGCTGCTCCTCCCCCCATACAGATGACTGCCCAGTGAGACTGAACCAGATTAAGCTGTTTGTGGTATTTCCAGTGAATGGGGGGAAATTTGCCCAGGACACCGAGGAAATTCCCCTACTCTGTCCAGTAGGGGGAACCCTTGGTCATCTGTGACAGGATGGCCAGTGTTGATGGTGCACGGGAGCAAGCCTCTTCTCTTGTTCATTTCTCTCAAGAGGCTATAGAATTGGACATTATTGCAGCGGAGTATGAATCAGCTGCTTCTGGTGTGCAATTGTTGGACCAGGGCCCGATTATGAAGAAAGGTTCCTGTAATGCGGCTGTTGTACAGCGCTGTAATTCTGCCAAGAAGGGAACAGTGTGTAAGTCTACAACGGCTTTGTCTCGAAAGAAATCCAAGTTGCTGTTGGAAATTAAGAAGTCAGAGTGGAAACTAGCTGATCTCCCTGTTGAACCCGATTCAGCTACTTTGCGCAGTGATGTACCTGCTGTGAGTGTACTTGTTTCTGATATCGCTCTCACAGTGGGGAGTTCTCCTGCTCCTTCGACTTCTGCCACTTTGGATTCGGCTGCGGTTGCACAGGCTGGCAGTTTGAACTGAGTTTCCTCCATGTGCCTACAGCCTGTAGACTCTCTGTTACAGGATCCTTCCTCGCAATGGCATGCCCCTGTGACCTCTGACATTGTTGGATCTGCAGAGTCAGTCTGCCCTAGGTTTCCTTCTGCAGAGTTTTTCCTTCTGACCAAGCCCATCCGGGACGGAGTAAGATTTTGGGCTGTTTCTCTCCTCTTCCATGTCACATTGCTACTGCCTGCAGTCCTGAGGCCTCTACTCCACATCTGTCTGAAGTGCCGGGAGGCCGTCTTGGTCTCCACAATGGGCATTGTGAGAGGCTGGTTGGGAAATGTCAGATGGAGGGAGTTGGTCTCCAGACTCCCAGGATCATTCCTATCTTCGCATGCTGGAGAAAGTGACCAGTAAAGTGGCCACCAACACTGTACTTCTGAGCTCCACCATTTTACCCTGGGGTGAGGACTTACTTGTTACTTCTAATGTTTCTGATATACATGACTCTGATAATGCAGCTGTTACTTCTGTGGTTCCCTCTGGGGTTATTGATGAGGCCCCTGGTGGATGTAATGCTCTAGTGGATTTGGGGACCCAGGTTTCTGATTCCGGGGTTACTTCACAAGTTTCTGAAGCCTTGAGTACTGGGGTGGTAGAGGAAAACATTAGGGTAGGCCCTCCTCCTGTGGTTGTTCATCAGCTGTCTGAAGACAGCCCATTGAAGCTTTTGGATCTATTCCAAAATAGGAAAGAACCTGCTCCACGTCATGATGCAGTGCGTATTTTGTATAAAGGGGGGTTGGAGGAGGCTTGTGGATTGTGTTTATATTGCTCAGGCCTTGTTGAAGGGCTCTATGAAGTTCTTCTCTTCTGAGGTTTTTGCCCTTATCAATATTGGCAATTCTAACTTCGCTGTTAGTTTTAAAAATATTTCTAGTTTTGGGCACATTATACTGCAGGTAAGAATACTCCTCTTTGGTCACCCTTCCAGGTAATTCCTCTCACGAAACCTACTATTAAGATTATTATGATTATGTTTAAGAACAAAGGAGTTAATGTAGAGGATATTTTGTTCTGGCTTCATCAGAGACGTGAGATTTTGGGTACCCCCTTCCCTACTTCGGATAGCGAACAGATTTGGGATGGTGGTTGGAAAATATGGGTTTAGCTATTTGTGACTAATTTGGGCATAGTACATTTACCTAGTACCTTTTATTTAGGTAGGGATAGGGGTGTTATTTTTTATGTAGGTCAGCCCTGGTCCTGTTTTAAATGCGGATCTTGGGCCCACCTTAGTTCAGCCTGTGATACTGTTGTATGTAGTCATTGTCTTGAGTTTGGGCATGGGTCTGCTAAGTGTCTTAATCTTTTTAGGTGTAATCTCTGTGAGAATACTGGACATGCCTTTGGTAAATGTCCCTGGGCTTCCCATAATAGGGATGACTGCCCTTCCCATGAAGGTATCATTAATAGGGCACAGCAACTGCAGGCTAAAAAGGTTGATGAATTGAGTCTCAAGGCTGGGATGGCTGTTCTTAATAGGGAGGTCTCAGAGTTACCTAATGGCGAATCTCAGGAATTAAAGCTGTTACACCATCACCTCTTTGTCAGGTTGACAATATGGAGATTCAGGTTGAATTGGCAGTTCCATTTAATGCTCCTATCATTGACACTATTGCTGACATTGCCGTAGCACCTGACATGCCCCCCCCCACCACATGATGATTCGAGTTTTAAAACTGTATCAAAAAAAAGGCCATGACTGGGGAAGAAGATAAAAATTCAGACAGCTTTGGAAGGACAGGACAAGGAGGGACTTCCTGCTGATTGGGTGCAGGGTAACAAATTTGACTTGCTGGGATCTGAACCAATGGACAAAGAGTCAGACGATGAGGGCACTGATACCACCTCCATGTTGCCCACTACTGATACTGAGGCTAAGGGGGGTACGGATTCCATTGCTAAGAGAACCAGGCAGTGTAGGAAGGCTCGGATCACTTGAACCTTAGTTTGGATACTACTACTTCTGCTTTTTCCTTTTCTCATGGATGCCCTTTCTGTTGCTACTATCAATGTTAATAGTATTAAAGGGGGGAAATGTTGGCCAGTACAATGTTTTCACTTCAAGCGGTAGCCTGTGATATTATTTGCTTAATGGATACCAGACTTAAATCTCATGCAGAACTACAGGCTGCATCTCGAGCCTGGCCACTGGGATCCTCCTTTTGGTCTGTTGGTACTGATACCTGTGATGGAATTGGGGTTCTTTTTACCAATTCTGCTATCAGGGTTACTAGGTTAGTAGATGTACACCCTGAGGGGGCCTTGTTGCTTGGTCTTATTTATGGTACTGAACGTTTTCGTTTAGTAGCAATCTATGCCCCTCAAACTAAGGCAACTAGAGTTGCCTTGTTTAATGACATATATCAATACTTGCATACTTCTAGACTGGTGATTTGGTTGGGGGATTTTAATTGTGTCTTGCATCAGTCTGATATGGGGTTGCAAACTTCTAAACTTTTTTGTGATACCAGAGCCCTTAATCAAATATTGCACACTACTGGTTTGCAGGATGCTTATCTCCTATAGGAGGATACCCTTTTTTCAAGGGTAGGCTGAAGACCAGGATTGATTTTATTTTTGTGTCCAAAATTTTATGGGTTTTGGACTCTTCTTCTAGGGTAGTGGAATTTTCTGACCATGTTATGTTACATTCCAGGATTTCTTGGAAAGACACTGCTTGATGTAGGAAGAGTGGGTGAAGACTGAATAATGCTTTATTGCAGAATCCTAAAATACAAAAAGCTTGGCACAGGCATTGGACGGCTAGATTATCAGTCAGTGACTGTTATGATGATATTTCTGACTGGTGGGAGGATACTAAAAAAGCATGGAAAGACCTGTTTCGGTCATTAGCTACTTCTCAGTGTCGGTCAGATTATCTGCAGTATTTGGAGCTCTGTCATCATTTACAGGACTTGATTTCCTTATTGGAATCCTCTAGTCAGGACTATGGCTCTCAGATTCAAAATATTAAGAATAGGATGATCTCTCTTCAGTATAATCATGCTAAATCTTTAGAACAGGAAGCCAGATTTGGTACGCAGGTTAGGAAACCATCAATAGATCTCTATAAGGGTTGTCAGGATCGGGTTAAGAATTGGTTTCTTTCTGAATTACTTTCCTCTTCTGGACAGTGTGTCTTCACCTGCAGGAATTTTGTCCATTGTTGAGGATAGGTTCAGAACCATGTTTGAGGGTCATGAAGTTAGTGGGGACCTGACACTGATTTTGCAAACCTTGCAGATACCTCACATTCGACTGGAGGACATGCAGAGTTGATGAATACAGTCACTAAAAATGAAGTTATGCAAGTTATCAAACAGCTGAATTTTGATGCTGCCCCTGGTTTGGATGGGTTGGGGGTGGGGTTTTATAAACATTTTCTTGAGGAATTGATTCCGGCTTTGGTTATTCTTTTTAACTATATGTTACACTCTTCTAGCTTTGCTGCTTCCATGCAAGAAGTGGTTTTGGTACTGATTCATAAAAAAAGGGCTCGGAATAATGTTCACAATTGGAGACCGCTGAGTCTCATTAACACTGATAGGAAAATAGTAGCTAAAATCTTGTTGAACAGATTGAATAAAATCTCAGATTATTTAATTAGTCCTGAACAGATGTGTGCAGTTCCGGGACAGCAAATAACAGACAACCTAATAGTGCTTAGGGAGTTGTTTCTGCAGGCTGAATTCCATCAGGTCTCAGGGTTTGTGGTGGGTGTGGATCAAGAGAAAGCTTTTGATAGGGTTTCACATCAGTTTTTGTTTGCTGTTTTAACTGCGTTTGGTTTTCCAGTGTTTTTTGTTTCCTGGGTTAAAGCTCTCTATGCCGATATTTCATTGCATCCTAATATAAATGAGTGGTATGGAAGGAAGGTTTTGGTTAAAAGGGGGGTGCTGAAGGGTTGTCCCTTTAGCCCTCTTTTGTATGTTTTCTGTATTGATATTCTTCTTTGGCTTAGTCACAAAACTCCTGACATAAAGGGTTTACTGGTTCCACGTACTGTTTTTTTAGTTAAGGCTGTGTCATTCGCGGATGATATGGTTCTTACATTAGGGGTTCATACTAAGGAGGAGGAGGAGGAGGTTCTTTGTACTGTTTTGAGGCAATATGCAGCTGTTTCTGGTTCCAGGATTAATTGGAATAAAAGTATTAGTATCCCTTTGGGAATCACCCCTATTCCACAATTGGGTTTCATGGGGAGGTCAGGATAACAGGTGAAGTTCTGTCAATTCTTGGGGTGTGTTTTGGGGGTCAGGATATGGTATATTCAAATTGGATGCTTAGTGTTGGGAAAGCGGAGCGATTGGTTCAGGGCTGGCATCATAAATTGATTGGTAAAAAGAAGAGGGTGCTTTTGATCAAAACCTTGCTTTTACCTATTTTTTTGTATTTTAGTTATGTTTTCCCTCCTCCTCAGAGGTTATTTACTAAATTGTTCAGTATTTTTTTTCAGGCCTTCTGGGGGACCAGGTTAAACCCAATCAAGAGGGATGTTACTTGCAGGCCCATTGTAGAAGGTGGTATAAGGATGGTTAATCAAGTAGCCTTATATATGTTAGTATTTTCTTTAGTTATAATTTTGGTTTGGCCTTGAAACCTGGCTCTAAGCTGTGGCATCCCTTGGTACTGAATTGGATTATTTCAAATAGGCAGTTTTGAGACCAAGGTAGTACGAGGTTGTTTGGAAAGAGAACCCCTTTACCTGATTACGGTATTGAAAGTTTTACATTTGCTGTGAAATGGGAACTTCGACCTCAGAATCTTATAGTTCTGGACAGGAAGGATATTTATGGTAGTATTTTCGTTAACGATAGTCAAGCCATCATAGAATGTCCCATGTGTTCATCTGTACAACAGATACAGGTATTAAGGCATTTGTGTAATCCTCACATACCTCCCAAACAGTGGGATAGTTTGTGGTTGGGGAATTTTGGTAGACTCAGTGTACAAGGCAATCATAAACATAAACAGGAGATCGATATTGCCCATGTGACTCCTGTACTCGGATTTTAGAGTCACAGATTCATTATTTAAAGAATGTGCGTATGTTGCCAGCTCCTGGCCTTCTTGAGTATGGTTCGGGGGGAACCTGAATTATTATCGTTAACATATCCAGAAATTATGTATGGTGAGAATCTGACCTTATGCCAGAAATATAATCCTGAGAATATGTATGTGATTCTGGCTGTGATTCGTTATCATTTATGGCAATTTAGATGTTTGGGGGTTCTTCAGCAAAAATGGGTTTTGCACATTGAATTATTGGCGAATATTAAGAAGTCTTTACAGGATATAGTACAGATGGATTTACTTCGTTATAGTAGAGAGAAAGTTACACATTTCTGGATTAATTGTGATACCTGGTATTAGCTATGTTGTTTGCCTTTGTATAATTTTTTTCTTTCTCTATGCAGGTTCTGTCATGATTGCAGCCTTCTTGTTTACCAATGTCTTTGTTGGTTTCATTTTGTATCATTTTGTTATGGAGTCCAACTTTTCAGTAAAAAATTCCCTTACTCTTTCTGAGGGGGCACTGTTCTCATGGATGCTGATGCTGACAGAGCTCAGTCTGTTGGTGTACCTGAGGGAGTGCAGATCTCCCAACCCACAGGTCCAGCTTGGGAGAATGTGCTCAGTATTGTTAGTTTGGAACAAGAACTTGAGAGTTTTCAAGAAATGGAGGAATCTGTGGCAGACATGCAGAACACTGAAGAGGTTTGGCTTAAAAAACTCTTAAAAATGAACCACAATATGGTACTAGCGCTGGTCCAGGCTGAGGAGAATTTGTTTGTTCACTCTGTAAGCATTGAGCAAGAAGGAATGGAGCTAGTGGCTGATTCGGTACAAGAAATTGCAGAATTGCCTATTTGTTCGAGTTTGGAGCCAGCTACAAGGATGACAGCGTTGTCAGAGGAGTGCGTCAGCCTGCTGAATGGCGCTCCAGCATCAAACGCATTCTGACCACCTGATTCAGCAGTACTTGTCATGGATCAGCACGCCAAGAGCGAAACAGCTGAAGTTGTGGTACACCAGTTGGATGTTTTCCCAGCTCAACATGCTGAAGTACACCGAGTCCTTCTCGCACTGAAGAGACATCTGGTTTTCCAGTAAATTGGGTGAAGGATATTACACGGCCGCCAATAACAGAAGGGCACCCTTCTGGCTCTTTAGCTCAGTCCCTCACGGACCCTGGGTGGAAAAAGGGTACGGCGGGTTCCTGGGAGCCTGACCCTGCTCATAGCCCCATCCTGGGGTTGCCTGTGGGGTCTGAATCCCCTTGTTTGGACACAAGAGACTGCCTAAATATAACGGAGGTTCCACAAACTGTGAATTTAAACCAACCTACTCCTGAGTCTGACATGCCTTTTTCAGACACTTCTAGCTCTTCTTCTGAAGTAGAAGAGCCTATACTCCAGCCTAATGGGTGGGAAGACAGAATGGAGACAGTAGTGTAGCAAATTCCCAGGAGGCTTGGGTGCGACGCTATGTTATAGGGCCCCCAAAATTATGATTTTGGGCCCCCTCAAATATCATGGGCCCGGGTGCGACTGCACCCCCTGCACCCTTGTTGCTACTTCCCTGAATGGAGACTGATCTGGGCCCACCTGGTCCGAAACAGACATCTTAAGACAATGCAAAAATAGTTTGGGAAAACTTTCATAGGAAAGATCCATTTAGTGGATTTCCTCAGCCTTTGCAGAGATGGAACGCAATCCGCCTGCAATATTTAGAGGGGTTAGAGGTTGTGCCAGACAGGCTGCTTGTGAGTAGACAGCTAATTAAGGATTCCATATATTTTTTTTCAAATGAAGTGCGTGCCTTAATTCATATATCTGGGGCCGACTTGTATGATATTATAGATACATACATAGATACATAGACAGTGTCGGCAGATAAGGGCCTATGGCCCACCCAGTCTGCCCATTTGAGCTTGTAAGTTCAGTTTGTTTTCCTAGAAGTCTGTTGCACCTTACCCCTGACCTCCAGAATTCCTTTATGTCTACCCCATGCATTCTTAAATCCCGTGATTGTTTCAGCCCCCACCACTTCCTCTGGCAGGGTGTTCCACTTGTCCACCACCCGTTCTGTGAAGAAATTCTTTCTCATGTTATGTAAAAATATTAGTTTTAACACCCCTCAGGGCCTCGACAGATTTTGGCCTAAATATGAAGCCCTGAGGTACTCAGCTTTATGGTTACCCTTTAGAGCCCTTCCATTAACAAAACCTATGATCAAATATGTTACGATTCTCTTTCGTAATGAAACTGTGTCCATGTATGACATTGTGTATTGGTTACAGCAAAGATGTGAAGTTTTGAGGTCTCCTATGCCTATTTTTGATGAAGAACACTTGTGGACATATTAGAAATAATAGTGCTGGGCCAGTCCATCTTCCGAACAGATTGTTTCTGGGATGGGAACATGGGAATTGTTTTTATGCTGGTCAGCCCAGATCTTGTTTCAAGTGTGGTTCCTATACACACTTAAGTTCTGCTTGTGATTGGTTATGGTGTGGTATGTGTCTTGCTTTTGGGCATTCTAGTACAGATTATCAAGAAGAGTTAAAATGTAATCTATGTTCTGAGAGCGGTCATGCATATAGATCATGCCCAGAGGCCACCCATAACTGATCAGACTGCCCAAATCAAGACATCTTATTAAGAGAGGCACAAAAAAGGATATTGCATCCAGTGCAGTTCCCACGAAATGCCCTGCACCCGCAGAGCCATCCCAGACTCCAGAAGACCCCTTGTAACCCCAATAGTCCCCAACCTGCTTCTCCCGCCTCCCCACAGTCTGTAGCACCTGATATAGCCCCTGAGCAGGTGCCATTACCTCCAGAACAAGATGGTATGGATACCTTGGTGCTGGTGGATGCACCTCCTGTAGTTCCTGCTGGCCCAGAAAGTTTGTCCTTGGATCAAGCCACTATGCTCCCCCCCCGCCCTTCTGGTAAGGTTCTTTCTCAAAAACGGGGGATACGACAATCTAGACCATGGCCTAAAGTAGCTAAGACTCACTCCCCAGGGTTTGAGGACCCTCTGTTTAATAAATTTGAGACCCTAGCTAAAAATCCACAAGACTCAGAGTGGGGACTCTGAAGCTTCCTCTCAGGCACCTCTCTCTTCGGAATCTAAAGAAGACCCTCAACTCGCCATCATTAACAATGAAAGGTGGCATAAAACCTGGGGGGAAGGGGTCAGGACCAGAAGAAGTTTGCGATTGCAGAAGCCCCTTGAATAAGTAATCCCTTCACATCCTATAGAGCTGCCACCCCTTCATATTTCCTCTTTGAATATGAATAGTTTTAAGAATGCAAGAAGGCATTTAGTTACTCTTTCAGTTTTAAAAGAACTATACTGTGATATTTATTTGTTGCAAGACACAAGGTTGAATTCTATTTCTTTGGTGAGAGCAGTACAAAAATGATGATATTGTGGTCCCTCTTTCTTTTCTTTTGGTTTGGCTGCCTGTGACGGAGTTGGGATTTTGTTTCGTGGTGATGATTTTAAAGTCTCTAAATTGGTGGGGATACAATCAGGAAGGGCTCTTTTATTAGATTTTCTTTATAAAGGGGTGGCATGGAGACTGATTAACATGTATGCCCCCTTAACAAAACAGGAGAGGGCTGACCTTTTTAACCTAGTAAAACCCTATCTGTTCACTACAAAACAAATCTTGTGGGGAGGAGATTTTAACTGTGTGCTAGCTAGTCAAGATAGAGGGGCAGCCACTACAAAGTCTTTTTGTGATACAAACTGTTTGTATACAATTTTACAACAGTGTGGGCTACAGGATACTTATAGGGCCTTGCATCTACAGGGGGTTATACATACTACAGAGGGAGTGTCTCTACCAGGACTGATTTTTATGTTTGCTTGAATGCATGTGCAAGAAACATAGTACCATCATCGGAGATTTCGGAGATGTGTCGCCTCCTCCTCCAATTCAGGCAGTGTGCTGGCAGGCACGGCCCCTGTAAGCCAACGCATTTTGGAGCTGTCTATGACACGCTCCAAAATGCAGTGGCTACAGTTGAAAGGGGAGTTATGCTTGAGTGAGCAGCGACAAGAAGCTGCTCACACGCAGATCCTCCAGCCAGCAGGCGACGCACCCCGCACGCAGTGTATAGCTGACGGGTGCCCAATCCCCATCGGCTGAGCTGCATCGTCTCCTCCCCAGTAGTTGGTGCCACGCTGGAGCCCACCCCAGCATGGCAATCAGTCATTTGCTGGACGGGGTGCCCAATCCCGATCCGCTGAACGCCCCAAAGTCCTTGTGCCCGCTGGGAGCCCACCCAGCGTGGCAAACGTCCCCGAGGTTTTTCTTTTATTTTTGTTGCCGACGGGGTGCCCAATCCCCTGTCGGCTGAACGCCTCCAAAGTCCTTGTGCCACGCTGAGGCCCACCCCAGCATGGCAAGTGAATCCCACAAAGTCTTTTTTTGTTTAACCTGTAAAACAAAAAGCGGTTCCATGGCGCGTCTCCCGAACCCCTCCCACAACCCGCACCCACCAACTGCGCACCCAGCCTCCCCAAACACCCCTCACCCCATACTTACCTCCGGACTCCGGCACGACGATCTTCAGTGGACCAGGAACACGTCTGCACTCTTCAAAGCCAACCGCGAACTGAGGAAATGCCGGTAAGCTGTATAATGGGCTAGATAGGAGTGGTTCAACTTTATTGCATATCTCAGGCATTTTTGGGAATTTTTGCACCAAATTTTCAACATGGGGTTTTTGGGACCCCTTCTCATGAATGATGTCACTCTCATGGCGTTATTCAGGCTCGAAGGGTGATTTTGTGCAGTGACTGCAAAATCACCCTTCGGGACCGAATACCACCATGACAGTGACATCATTCATGAGAAGGGGGCCCAAAACCCCCATGTTGAAAATTTGGTGCCAAAATTCCAAAAAATGACTGTTTAACGAGCGTGCGTTGCGCAGTTCCTACGTAGGCTCGTAAGTTCGCGAAATTTCAATATTTTCACTCCAGATTTTCAACATTGCCATTTCACCACACTGTCTTATGAGTAGTATAGCTGTCATTTTTCACATCTCACCCAAAATGTGTTTCCGCCCTTGTAGCGTAGAATGGCGCAGTCGGTGTGCGAAATCAATGTACAGGACAAATTAAAGAAAATCACAGTGACACTGTTCATGAGCAGAGGTCTTGAAATGGCTATGTTGAAAATTTGGTGAAAAATACCCTAAAATGACTGTTTCAGTGATGAATTTAGCAGTTCCTCACATAAGCTCATAGGTTTCTGCAATTTTCAATATTTCCTCCAGATTTTCAACATTGCCATTTTTCCACACCTTCTTATGAGTAGTACAGCTGTCATTTTCTACATCTCACCCAAAACATGTTTCCGTCCATGTAGCGCACAATGGCGCAGTCGTTGTGCGAACTCAGTGTATGGGACACATTAAGAAAATCACAGTGTCACTGTTCATGAGCAGAGATCTTAAATAGGCAATGTTGAAAATTTGGTGACAGAATTCCTAAAAATGACTGTTTTACGAGTGTGCGTTGCACAGTTCCCACGCACGTTCGTAGGTTTGCAAATTTTCAATATTTCCACTCCAGATTTCCAACATTGCCATTTTTCCACACCTCCTTATGAGCAGTACAGCTGTCATTTTTCACATCCTGCCCAAAACATGTTTCCGCCCATGTAGTGCGCACAATGGCGCAATCGGTGTGCAAACTCAATGTGTGGGACACATTAACAAAACCACAGTGACACTGTTCATGAGCAGAGGTCTTAAAATGGCTATGTTGAAAAGTTGGTGAAAAAATGCCTAAAAATGACACTTTGATAGATTGCACAGTTCCTATGCATGCTCGTAAGTTTGCAAATTTAATATTTTCACTCTAGATTTTCAACATGTCCATTTTATTAAACTTCCTTATGAACAGTACAGCTGCAATTTTCATATGTCACCCAAAATGTGTTATCGCACATGTAGTGCACAGTGGTGCTGTTGGTGTGCGAAAGCAATGTTTAGGACAGATTAAGAAAATCACAGTTACACTGTTCATGAGCAGAGGTCTTAAAATGGCTATGTTGAAAATTTGGTGACAAAAGTCCATAAAATGACTGTGTTACGAGTGAGCATTGTGCAGTTTCCACGCATCCTCGTTAGTTCATGACTTTGTAATATTTTCAGTCCAGATTTTCACTAGTGGCATTTTTCAACACTTCCTTATGAACAGTACAGCTGACATTTTTCACAACATGGCCGAAGTGTGTTTTCACACTTTCAGTGCAGAGATGCGTGGTCGCCGTGGGAAATCATTGTTCGGCACAGATAAAGAAAATCACAGTGACACTGTTCATGATCGGAGGCACCAAAATGCCTGAGTTGACAATCTGCTATAAAATATCCCCAACCTACTTATATAGCGGGTGTCGTTGCACAGTTTCTATGTACGCTCGTGACTTCACCATTTTTTTAAATATTTTTACTACACATTTGCAACATAGCCATTTTTACACCTCCCCAAGAAACAGTTCAGCTGTCATTTTTTATATCCTGTTCGGAATATTTTTGCACCTGTGATGCTAAATCCCGTAGTCACTGTGCATAAGCAGCTTTCGGCTACCAAACTGATATTCCCCCTGTTCATGAGGTGGGGTCACAAAACAAACATGTTGAAAATTTGGAGTTAAAATACCAATGAATGCCTGAGGTATTAGGCTTTTCAACTAAATCGCCCAACCCTGTAGAGAATGACAGGAATCAGGGGTGTGACTTGGGATTCTTGCCTATGATGCTCATACCATTCCACACCCTGCAGTCACTAAGAGGCATCGAGATATGCCTTGGACTCTTCGGCCCCAAACTTCACCCCATTCTCCTATATCGCACCCATCTCACCATATTCCTAATGAAATGGGGTGCGCATAAGGGCCAAAGACCCCAAGGAACACGTGACACTTGTCAGTTTCTGCAGAGTGGGGTGTGGTGAAATGGCGTGGCCGTTATGCCTGACGACCCAAACGCACACCCCAATGCCTGTCACTCTCTGCAGGGTGGTGGTGGGGTTGGCTTCAGTTCAATACTTCACTGCCATTCCTATTACACAGCTCTGTAACTGCTACACTACCACTGCCAATGCCAGCAAGCAAACATTCGGCATTGACAAATGCTTGTTTATTTACTAAACAGGCGAATACTGTTGATCAGGCCTGGACGCTTCCCACAGAGACATCAGACCATGTTGTTTTGTTTGTTACTCTAAGAGGTAATTACGATAAAAACTTTTCTTCTTCCACTTTTTTACATATTAGTATGGTTTATCCTATTCCTTTAGCATTGGAACCAACTTTATTGAGTTTAGTTTGTATATGGGGTGTAGACTGAACCCCATAAAATGGGAAGTTTTGTATCTACCATTCGACCAGGGTGGATTGAATTTGCTGAATCTGATAGCTTTTTATTATAGTATTTTTTCCACAAAAATGTAACTGTTTTTTTTAGGCCTACTTTAGCTCTTTGGTCTATTTTTGCCCGGCCTTGGTTCCAACCTGGTTCCAACCATTGTATAACGTATGGAACTTGAAGGGTGTGATTCCCTCTATTACTAAGACAAATACTTTTTATTATAAGCCTGTGTTGGTTAAATTTAAAAAAATGGAGATTGACTCCCCCTATATGTAACCTGCATACTAGTAAACAGGTGTATGCTGCTATACAAGACTCAGGATTTGTTTCTCCTATAGAATTCAAAGATATACCACACCTTTATTATACAAACGTGTTGGCTACCTTATAGGACCCACATATTCCCCCACGAGTGTGGGATGTTACATGGTTATCATGTCATGGTAGGCTGTATGTAAAAGGAAATGCAAAACACAAAGTGTATCTGAGGGAATGCGTCCTAGAACCTGTTGTATTGTACAAGAGGAGACAATGTCTTATTTTTTAAGAGACTGTCCTCATGTAAAAGAGGTATGGGATCAGTTGACCTTGAAGTTCCAAAATCCACAGTGGGGTAAATTATCTTATTCTGAGGTTGTTGGAGGGGTTTCATTAGGTAATTTGGGTATCGATGTCGGTTTAACCTGACTTATCTTTGCCTATATTCAGTTTATTTTATGGCAATCAAGGTGCAAATGGGTGTTGCAACAAAAATACCAGGACCCGGTGTCTGTTATTATTATAGTGTAACAGGAATTGTATAAACAACGTTTATATGAGAAGCTTCATGTGTTGAATTCGGTATGAGTCACCCGATGGCAAGATGTACCTTTTTTGAAAGATAAAATTGGATAGATTTCCTTTGTGAGTTTATTCTTTTTGTTATTCCCCTTTTAGCACTATTATTGGTTTTGTTAATCTTGCTGTTTGTGTGATTTTATGTTATACTTTCTTTTTTTGTTCTGTGTTTTTTCTTTAGTAACGTTGTTCTTGAATGTTGTAATGATCATTGTATAATGTAATGTATTATTGAATAAAATTTCCACTACTCTTTTTTGATAAGTGCCATGGGATCTTTAACATCCACCAGACTACCACCAATCCAGGCAGATGGGATCTCATTTTTTTTATTTTATTTATTTTTGTTTTTGGTAACTGGGTAAGCAAATTGATCCAATGGACCATTTTCAGTTGCAACCCGAGCCATACAGTGGCAAGACAAAACAGATGCAAGTTATAATACAGCGGAATAACATATAATACAATGAGTGCAGAGGTGTCAGAACTAGTGTTACATTACATCACCTCATAAGATAGAGGTTTAACATAGAAGCAAGTTCATCACAGAATAGGCAAAGTTTCTCTGCATGCATAGAAGTAGGACATACACTTCCAAAAGATGCAGACATTTCAGCTAATAGATAGATAAAATACAGGGCATAAGACATAACATTTCAACAGCATCCACACAGAGTAATAAGACCAGATGATTGTTTATATAGTTAACGTCTCATCCGAAAGATGGCACCTCAGGAGTGCAGCAACCCCTCATGCTGCACTGCAGTGCCAGTACTGGGATAGCAACCCAAGTGCCAGTTGTGGGAACTGAACCCACAGCCCTCTGATCTCCCGGCCTCAGAGGCAAGTGTGCTACCTACTGAGCCACTGACATTATTTACATTACTGTGTATTGTAATATTTGCATGCTTAGAGTGATGAGTTGGGAGGGAATTATGTACTATTCTACCAGTTACCAAGGGAGGGGGCTGTATTTCATTCCCTGTGGGGAAGCACCCTGGCAGTTCGCTTCTATAAGGATCTCCATAGGTGAAGGCACTTGCCAAGCCAATTATAACCATGAACCCAGGCGCCAGCCTATATCCCTTAGGCAGCACCACTTGTGAGTGGTTGTGTAGACAGAAAGGTAAGGGGTGGGTTACATGAATATGCATAAATGCATGTCCAGTATCATGGAACCACTTTCTGAGCAATTGTAAAGCATTTTTTGCTCCCATTCTTAAAAACTGCCTACTTGCCTGAGTTCAGCTTTCTTTCTACTATTAGAAAATATATGCACTTGAACTTGGGCACATTACTACTCATACGAGCCTCTGAACCCAAAATAGGGAAGTGGGCATTGCCAAGCAACAGAGATCTCAGAGGGTCTCCTATGCTTTCAGTGATCTCCAGGATCAACTTGAATAAATCATGGGGTTTCAGTGGTGGCACTCAGTGGTGAAATGGAAGAAAACAGAACAAAATGCAACAGCAAACCCAGGAAAATAAGGGATCATCAGGCAAACAAACACTCACTTGTGTTGCATTGCCGCTTGCTTATACATGAAAAAATGTAATATTCCCATTGCTCTGTACCACTCATTGTGGTACAGAGCCTGTCATGTAAAGGGCATTATAGACTGAATAGTTTATAGGGAAAAGCCTGCATTACAACTCAGACAATTTGCAAAGCTCAGTGAAGGTATAGGTGATATTTCATACCTTCTTGCAGCTATTTTCTTTGAAGGATCCCTTCCCTTCCCCCATTCTCTCTGTACTACTAATTACAGATTCCTAGCCTTCTCCCATAAGTCAGCCTCAGTTGTGTAATCTGCCTTCTCATATCTCTGCCCAAAACTGTGGAATACCTTCCCCCTCATGATCTACAACACACCATCCCCTGCCTCTCTTTCCTCTCTACTTAAACACCACACCTCCCTAGCCTGTGCCTGTCCCTAATTTATCCAGACCCCCAGCTCACTCAATCATCACGTTCCTGAACCCTTAGATTCTTCCTTTCTTCATCACTTTGAGTTGATATTGTCTCACTGCTATCATCATTACAAATAGAATCTAAATTAACTTCTAGATTTTCTCAATATACAATATGCATCCTATGGTATTCATCATTCTTTCGCTTGCCCATTTTTTTCTGGGGGGGTGACAGCTCTAAAATGAAAATACTTTAAGTGCTTGCTGTCTATGTATATGTACCATGTATGTGACATTGTAAATTATAAATATTGTAAGTTTTTGCTACCTATTGTCAAATGTACTGATAAAACCTTTTATAGGTACATCAGGGAGCGAAGGAAGACCAAGGGAGGGCTAGTGAGGCTTAATAAAGAGGAGGGGAGGGTGGGCAGAGGGTGACTGTGAAAAGGCAGAGATACTAAACAAATATTTTTGCTCAGTATTTACAAAGGAAGTGGGGGGAGGTACCTAAAACAAATAGTAGAAACACTCTGGATACAGAAGTTGATACCAGCCCATTTACAGAAGAAAGGGTTCTGAAAGAACTCAGAAAACTGAAGGTGGACAAAGCAATGGGGCCTGATGGGATTCATCCCAATATTCTAAAATAAGTAAGGGTAGAACTAGTGACACCACTGACTACCCTCTTTAACAAATCATGGGAGGATGGGGTGGTACCCGAGGACTAGAGAAGGGCAGATGTGATTCCCCTTCACAAAAGTGGGAGCAAGGCTGAAGCAGAAAACTACAGACCTGTTAGTTTAACCTCAGTGGTAGGGAAAATGATGGAATCACTTCTGAAGGAAAGAATTGTCGAGTATCTAGAGGCCAGAGGGGCTCAGGACCCAAGGTAGCATGGATTCACAGTGGGAAGGTCATGCCAGACAAATCTGATAGATTTCTTTGACTGGGTGACCAAAGTAGTAGATCAGGGAGGGGCTGTGGCCATGGCCTACCTAGACTTTAGCAAGGCATTTGACACAGTCCCACACAAAAGATTAATATACAAGTTAGCCAGCCTGGGAGTGGGTCCCAAGATGACAGCCTGGGTAAAGAATTTGGCTGGAGAATAGGACACAGAGAGTAATAGTAAATGGAGTCCACTCTGAAGAAAGGGGGGGTTACTAGTGGGGTACCGCAGGGTTCAGTATTAGGACCGGTCCTCTTCAATGTCTTTATAAGTGACATTGCAGAGGGACTGGAAGGAAAAGTATGTATCTTTGCAGATGACACAAAGATCTGCAACAGAGTTGATGCACAAGGTGGGGTGGAAAGGATGAGGAGGGACTTGGCAAGGTTAGAGGAATGGTCAAATGTATGGCAGCTTAGATTCAATGCTAAGAAGTACAAGGTAATGCACCTGGGAAACAAAAACCCAGGGGAAGAGTACACAAAGGGGGGTGAGATACTAACAGCAACAAAAATGGAAAGGGACCTGGGGGTAGTCATATCAGATGACCTAAAGGTGGGCAAGCAATGTGAGAGTTCAGCAAGGAGAGCTGGGGGGATACTGGGATGCACAGGGAGAGGCATCACCAGTAGAAAACAGGAAGTTATTATCCCTCTGTACAGACAGTTGGTGAGACCCCATCTGGAGTACTGCGTGCAGTTCTGGAGACCCAATCTCCACAAGGACATAGACAAGATGGAGGCTGTCCAGAGGAGGGAAACTAAAATGGTGCAGGGTCTGCACCAGAAGACATATGAAGAGAGACTTCAGGAGCTGAATATGTATAGCCTCGAGGAAAGGAGGGAGAGGGGGGACATGATAGAAACTTTCAAGTATCTCAAGGGAATCAACAAAGTCCAAGAGGGTAGCATCTTTCAAAAAAAGAGGTGTGCAAGAACAAGGGGGCACAATTTGAAGATAGAAAAGGGGTGGCTCAGAGGTAATTTAAGGAAGTATTTTTTCACAGAGAGGGTTGTGGATGCATGGAACAGCCTTCCGGAGGAGGTTGTGGAGTCCAAAACAGTGGTGGAATTCAAGCATGCATGGGACAGTCATAAGGCAATTCCAGGGGGGTGGGGGTAGGAAGAAGTAGGCTGCTGGTTAACTAGGATCTGCAGCTTATCCAACAGGTAGGGAAATGGGCAGACTGGGTGGGCCAAGTGGTCCTTATCTGCCGTCAGAATCTATGTTTCTATGTTCCCCCCAGGATGCATCTGGAAATGAGCATAAGGTTATCATCTGTCCTGATTTTCGGAGGACAGTCCTGATTTGGGCAGCTGTGTCTTGCAGTAAAACATGAAAAATGCTACATGTCCTGACCTTATAGTAGAAAAACATTTTTTCTAACTTTCCTCTAGCGGTTGCAGAAAACTATAATACCTTAACTAAAATACATTAAGATAAGAAACAACAGAAAAAACTAAAACACTACAACACTTGGTCTTAATTCTGATGATTTATAGAAAACAAGTCCGTTGCATTGGTCGAAGTTACATATTGTCCTACAAAAAAATCATGTTTCAGCAAGAAATGTCCCACTTTGGGCTTCTTAAAAGGTGGTAACCCAAAATAAGCATTTTGCTCAGCATACCTTGCTGGTGAAATTCTTCATTAGGTAAATAAAGAATTACTAAGCAGGCAGGTATATGGTGGCACTTAAAGGTTGACTGCATATCACATGCTCATATACTAATGTAGCTCTCAGGGACAATGAGATTTCAACAACCAGAAAATGGAGACCCCCAGGATAGTTACAGGGCCTAGTATGAAGTGTGAAAACAAACTAAAGCAACTGCAAACATTTCTAACAGCTGCACAAAATAGTTGTCTGTTGGCATAAAAATAAATACACTTTAGGAGATATAAGGGTGTAGTTTCCAAAATCAATGCTTTAAAAATTATCAGAACCTTATTAGAGCATGAACAAAGGGTTCTGATAAGATTCTGTATGAGTAAATAGCATAGGTTCTGGATGGTTCTGAACTTGCCCAAACCAGTTCTCTCATCTCTACATTAAAGCTACATTGCATGTTGTTGAGAGAATTGTGACTGTACTTTTTATGCTGGCTCGTGCATGCGCAGCCAACATACTGCAGTAGTAACACATTTGGAGGCGTGGTCACTGTTGGGTGAATGCAGGGCACCATCAGTAGGTGCATCCCTCATTCCCAAATTAGCCAGCAGCAGGCAGTGACCTCACGTGTCTCTAATGTGGCCACCAGAACAAAGAAAAGGTCCAGTGCAATGAGAGTGAAGATCTCATGTAGCGTGACCACAACACACCTCCCGACATGCAGGCAACATGGTGGCAGTGACTGCCACGGCTGCCTATCACAATGCCAACAAGGGAGCCCAATCCCCGTTGGCATAATGTGCCCCCTCCCATTTGGGATGTATGCCGAGGTGGTGCCCAATCCCCATCTGCATTATGCCCCCCCAGCAGTTGTTCTTTGCCAATGGGGAGGCTCAATTCCCATCTGCGGTTATCCCCCCGTCCCCTTGTATTTTGCTGACAGGGGAGCCCACTCCCCATCAGCATAATGTGTCCCAGCCACCCTGTTGTTGCTTGCCAAGGGGGTACCTAATCCCCATCAGCTCATGTCCCCCCCCCCAGTATGTACCGACGGAGGTGCCCAATCCCCTATCAGCCACAGAATCCCCTCCCAAAAAAGACTTAGGTGACATGCTGGGAGCCCACCCCATTGTGCCAAATGCCCTGCAAAGCAAAAACCATCCCATGATTTTTTTTTTAAAGCTGTGAAAAAAGAAGATGGACCCTCACCATCTTCCTGCCCCCCTCCTGCAACCAGCACCCACCCATTGTGCACCCTAACTCCCCCACCCCACACTTACCTCCAGACAATCTTCGGTGGACTGGGAACACGTCTGCACTCTTCAAAGCCGACTGCAAACTGAAGAAATGCCAGTAAGCTGTATAATGGCATAAACAGGGTTTTTTCAACTTTGGTGCATATCTCGGGCTTTTTTTTGGAATTCTGGCACCAAATTTTCAACATGGGGTTATTGGGAACCCTCCTCATGAATTCAGTCACTGTCATTGCGTTATTCAGTCCCCTAAGGTGATTTTGCAGATCACCTTTTAGGACTGAGTAATGAAATGGCAGTGCCACTGTTCATGAGGGGGGCTCTCAAAAACCTATGTTGCAGATTTAGTGACAAAACTCCCAAAAATGGCTGTTTTACAAGCGTGCATTGTGCTGTTTCCATGCATGCTCATAACGCTGTGAATTTGTAATATTTTCACTCCAGATTTTCAACACTGACATTTTTCCCCGCCTCCTGATGAATTATATAACTGTCATTTTACATTTCCTGCCCGAAATGTGTTTTCGCACGTCCAGCGCAGAATAACATGGTCACTGTGCAAAATCACTTTTTGGGACAGTTTGAGGAAATGATGGTGGCACTATACATGAGCAGAGGTCCTAAAATGCCTATGTTGAAAATTTGGTGCCGAAAGTCCATAAAATGACTGTGTTACAAGCGTGCATTGTGCAGATTACACACACCCCTGAAACTTCACAAATTTGCAAAATTTCCATGCCAAATTTTCAAGACTGCCATTTTTTCACAACTCCTTATGAATGGCTTAGCAGAGAACACAGGAGGAAGGAGTGCTGTGTGACTAGACTTCTCTACTGGGACTAAAGAAGTAGAACTCTTCTACTAGGACCTTCAATTTAGGGTAAAAAAACAAACAAAAAAAAGTTTGTGTGTTTGTCTGAGTTAACTGAAGTGAAAGGTTATCTGAGCAGTTATCTAGGTGTAAATCTCAGGTGGTTGAAGGGGATTGCTGCTGTGCAATTTAACTACATGTAGAAAGATCTAGTAAGTAGGGAGAGTGGCTTAGCTACTGAGACTATATTGCCATCCTTCCCTCCCCCCAAAGCTAGTTCTACTTTTATAGGCACAGGATTTGACTGACAACAGGAACTTCCTGTTTGGGAGCAGGAAGTGAGTGATCACAGAGCCACCAAAGACTCACCATCCTAGAAGGGCAAGAGTAGCTCTCTGGCCCCCTCTAGCTGCTGGAGGTCTGGTTCTGAGCAAGTAAGGGGTCTACTGTGAAATATAGGATCTTCTTGTCTTAGAACAGGACAATCAGGAGCTTAAAGGGCACTGAGGCAGTACGTAAGCAAAGAGAGAAGAAAAAAAAAAAACAGAGGAAAGAGTAAGGATTCCAAACAACAGTGAAGGGGCCAGAAATAAGACATGATGGGAGTGGTGCAGTGCAGTGGCTGTGGAGCAGCAGTCTTCCAGGAGATGGTCTGGAGGATGCGGTGTTGTCCCATCTGCAGGCACCTCTCTGGGCTGAGGGAGGAGATTGCTCATCTCCAGGTTGAGTTGGCCAGGATTTGTGGGACCTCCTCTTCCATCCAGGGACCACCAGAGCCACTTTCATTGCCTCAGAGGTTGCCAAGAAAGAGGAGTGGTTGGACCACAGTGGGCTCAGGGAAGGTGAGGGTGGTGGAACAGAGGCGCATCCCTCCAGTTGTACCTCTACACAATTCCTATGCCATTCTGGCAAAGTGTGGTTCCTCTGTGGAGGCACCCACAGTGGAGACCAAGAAGGATGCTGGGAACCTCCACAGAGGAGACCCACAGAGGGTGGCATGGGACCCCACAGGGGAAGGAAACAACTCCTGGTGGGGGACTCCATTGTTTGGAAGGTAGAACTAGGGGAGGAAGGGGAGAGGGAGGTAAGGTGCCTGCCTGGTGCCATGGCTTGGAGGGACAGGGAGCAAATCCTCAGGATCGCTGGGGCAGCTGCACAGGGGAGGGAGCTGGATGTCTTTGTCCACCTAGGGACAAATGACCTGGCTAAGAAAGGGATCAGAACAGTGCAGGAAGAATTTGTGGAACTGGAGAGGGGCCTTAGACAAGTAGCACACATGGTAACCTTCTCGGAGGTGCTGCCTGTCTATGGCGTAGGAGAGGCTAGGGTACTCCACACCATTGGATTCAATCAGTGGTTGAAAAAACTGGTGCAGAGCTCAGGGATTTGGCTTACTGGGGACTGGGGGATCCACCTGGAGTGATGCAAGCCTATACTGGCATGATGGTCTGCATCTGTCCAGGAGGGAAACCAGGATCCTAGATGATGGATTTAAATGCTTCTTTGGCAAGCATTTAAACTAACCAAGGGGGGAGGCATTGGAAAGGAGTAGGGAATTCCTAGACCCCCAAATAAAGCAAGGTAGTTAATGAGGTAAACACCAAGATCGAGACATTGATAGGGAGAAGGGCAGGGGTAAATGGAGGAAACAAAAAAGGCAATAAGAACAGGGATGGGGCAAAAAGGGGTAAGGCCATCAAGAAATGGAGGGTAATGAGTACCAATGCCCATAGTCTGGGCAACAAGCTCTCTGAACTGGTAGCCTTATTGGAAGAGGGATGCCTGGATATTATGGCAGTCACAGAAACATGGTACACAGGTAACCATGACTGAGATGTTAACATACTAGGGTATACAAACTACAGGAGGGACAGGGAGAGTAGAAGAGGGGGGGGAAGAGTAGCGCTCTATCTAAGGAAAGGGATAAAGGCAATGGAACAAAAGAGTAAACAGGGAGGAGAGGAGGCACTGTGGGTCACCTTAGAAGCTGGAAATGGCACCACAATCTGCACAGGGGTTGTATGCAGACCCCCATCTCAGGGAGAGGAAATGGACAAGGATATGATAGAAGGCATCCTTAGGATGGCAGAGAAAGGGGAAATACTGTTGATGGGGGACCTGAATATGCCAGACGATGCAAAAAGGGGGGGGGGTGGAGTGGCCCTGTATGTCACTGAAAATATCAAACCTACAGAAATTCAGAATACACATAAGGAGCCAGAACAACTGTGGGTCACCCTGGAAACAGGAAATGGGACAGCCATAAGAACTGGGGTTGTCTACAGGCCCCCAGACCAGGGGGAGGACATAGACACATTACTATTAGAAGATATACAAAACATGACAGCTAAAGGGGAGGTTCTGATAATGGGAGACTTCAACATGCCAGATACAGATTGGTCAATACCAGCAGGAACATCTGCCAGAACTAGACACATGGTGGATTCCCTGCAGGGGAGGGCCTCAAACAACTGGTACAACAACCCACAAGAGACAGGGCTATCCTAGATCTAGTACTGACTAACAGGGAAGGGATCACAGATCTCCAGGTAGAAGGTCACCTGGGGTCCGTGACCATCACATGGTATGGTTCAGTTTGGCCACTACATCTAAATCATCCCATTCCAAGGCAAAAATATGGGACTTCAGAGGAGCTGACTTTGATAAGATGGCCAACAGAGTTAAGCTAGCCCTGGCAAAAAGAAACACAGGTGAGGGGGTACAGGCAAAGTGGGCAAGCATTAAGGATGCAATACTTGAAGCAACATCCCATTGTGTTAGACAGAAAAGGAAGTGCAAAAGAAGAAGGAAACCACTTTGGTTCTCAAATACAGTAGCAGAAAAGGTCAGAGCCAAAAGGCTGGCCTTCAGGAAATATAAGGGAACACAGTGGGATGAAGATAGGGAGGCTTACCAAACTGCCCTAAAGGAAGCAGGGAAGGCAGTAAGGCAGGCAGAAGGTGACAAGACTTTCTATAGATACATTAGTGAAAGAAGAAAGTCCAGAAGGGGTATTGCTAAGCTCAAAGGAGAAAAGTGGGCATGTGAGGAGGAGGACCCTGTAAAAGCATCTATCCTATATAGATGCTTTTGCTCAGTATTTACTGAAGAGAAGGTAGGGCAGGGCCCACAATTCAGCACCATGGACACAGAGGGGGGGAGGGAGGTGAGCACTACTCCCTTCACAAAAGAAAGGGTCCTACAAGAGCTTGCTAATCTCAGGGTGGACAAGGCAATGGGACCTGATGGCATACATTCCAGGGTACTTAAGGAGCTAAAGGTGGAACTAGCAGAGCCATTAGCAGAACTGTTTAGTAAGTCTCTGAGCACAGGAGAGGTCCCAGAAGACTGGAGAAGGGCTCATGTGATCCTGCTTCACAAGAGTGGTAGCAGGGAGGAGGCAGGGAACTACAGACCAGTCAGTCCTACCTCAGTAGTGGGCAAGATTATGGAGGCACTCCTTAAGGAAAGGATAGTGCAACACCTGTGTTCCTTAGGGGCAGAGGATCCAAGACAGCATGGGTTTACAAAAGGAAGGTCCTGTCAAACTAATCTTATAGATTTCTTTGACTGGGTAACCAGAGTGGTAGACCAAGGGGGAGCAGTTGATGTCACCTACCTTGACTTCAGCAAAGCTTTCGACACTGTTCCACTTAGAAGATTGATAAATAAGCTGGGTAGGCTCGGGGTGGGTATGAAGTTGGTCAACTGGGTGGCAAACTGGTTGACGGGCAGAAAGCAGAGAGTGGTGGTAAATGGTATACAGTCAGAAGAGATGCAAGTCACAAGTGGGGTACCTCAGGGATAAGTCCTGGGGCCAGTCCTCTTCAATATTTTCATTAGTGACATTGCAGATGGACTAGAGGGTATGGCTTGTCTGTTTGCAGGTGACACCAAGATCTGCAACAGAGTATATGATCCATATGGGGTTGGCAGAATGAGAAGAGAGCTGGATAAACTAGCAAAATGGTCAGAAGAGTGGCAACTGGGATTTAATGCAAAGAAGTGCAAGATCATGCACATAGGGAAGAGAAGCCCTGAAGCTACCTATAGGTTGGGAGGGGAGTTGTTGGCAGTCACAAAGGAAGAAAGAGACTTGGGCATCATCATCACTGATGACCTGAAATCATCCAAGCAGACCTCTAAAGCAGTAGGTAAGGCTATAGGGATGTTAGGGTGTATTTGTAGGGGTATCACAAGTCGTAAGAGAGAGGTAATAATCCCTCTTTACAAGACACTGGTTAGGCCCCATCTGGAGTACTGTGTGCAGTACTGGAGGCCACACCTTCACAAGAACATTAACCAAATTGAGGCAGTCCAGAGAAGGGCAACCAAAATGGTGCAGGGACTGCATCAGAAGACATATGAGGACAGATTAGCAGAGCTCAATATGTATATCCTTGAGCAAAGGAGGGAGAGGGGTGATATGATCGAAACATTCAAACACCTTAAGGGCATTAACAAGGTGAAAGAATAACATGTTTTTTAAATATAAGAAAAATAGCAGGACAAAAGGACACAGCATGAGATTAGAGGGAGGCCGATTAAGGGGGAATGTGAGGAAATTCCTTTTCACAGAAAGAGTGGTGGATGCATGGAATAGCCTACCTCAGGAAGTGGTGGCTATAAATACAGTGCAGGGCTTCAAACAGGCACAGGCTAGGCATAAGGGAGCATAACAGATGAGTATGAATAGATAGGCCACTGACAGAGCAAAGGCCGATGGCTCATTTATAAGGTAGAAAAAGAAGTGGGCAGACTGGATGGCCTTGCAGTCCTTATCTGCCGTCAACCTCTATATTTCTATGTTAACTGGAGCACCTTTGCTGCAGCCATGTCAAAGAGCAGAGCCATTCTCGATGCCCTACAGGGGGTCATGCCTCAGACAGCTAGTGGTTGGAACCCACTCGGGAGGGAACAATCTTAGTCCTTGTACTCTCAAATGGGGACAGTGAGAGGATCTCAGATCTAGAAGTGGGTAACCATCTGGGAACAAGTTACCACCAAACAGTGTGGTTCACAATAAACTCAGCTGCAGATTCAAGCCATACAAAAGTGAGGGTACTGGACTTCAGGAGGGCTGACTTTGGCAAAATGGAAAAGTGCCTTAGAAAAGCACTAGCAAACAGCAAGAAGGAGGGGTGGAGCAATAATGGGGAAACATCAAAAATGGCTATCACAGAGGCAACAAGCCTGTGTGTGAAGCAAATAAACAAATCAAAATGAAAAAAAAACCACTATGGTTCTCAAAAGAGGCAGCGGGCAAGGTTAGGGATCAGAAGATAGCATTCAGGAAGTATAAAGAAACACAAAAGGAGCAGGACAGAAAGCTGTACCAGTTAAGGCAGAAGGAAGCAGGAAAGGCAGTCAAAATAACAAAGGCCCAGACTGAGGAAAAGATAGCCAATTCGCTTAAGAAGGGGGATAAAACCTTTTATAGGTACATTAGGGAGCATAGAAAGACAAAAGGAGGGATAGTGAGGCTGAATAGAATGGACAGTGGGTGGGCAGAGAGGGACAGTGAAAAAGCAGGGATACCGAATGAATACTTCTGCTCAGTATTCACAAAAGAGGAGGAGGAGGTACCTAATCCAATTGCAGAAGCACTCTGGACAGGGGGCTCGATCCAGTCCTTTCACAGAGAGAAAGGGTTCTGAAAGAACTCCTAAAACTGAAGGTGGACAAAGCAATAAGGCCTGACGGGATTCACCCCAGAATTCTAAAAGAATTAAGGGGAGAACTAGTAACACCACTGACTACCCTTTTTAACAAATCATAGGAGGATGGTGTAGTACATGAGGACTGGAGGAGGGCGGATGTGATTCCCGGTCACAAAAGTGGGAGCAAAGACAGAGGCAGGAAACTACAGATCTGTCGGTGTGACCTCAGCAGTAGGGAAAATGATGGAATTAATTCTGCAGGAAAGAATTGTTGAGTACATAGAGGCCAGTGGGGCACAGGACCCAAGGCAGCACAGATTCACAGTTGGAAGGTCATCAGACGAATCTAATAGATTTCTTTGACTGGGTGACCAAAGTAGTAGACCAGGAAGGGGCTGTGGACATGGCCTACCTAGACTTTAGCAAGGCATTTGACACAGTCGTACACAAAAGATTAATAAATAATTTAGCCAGCCTGGGAGTGGGTCCCACGGTGGTAGCCTGGGTAAAATATTGGCTGGACAACAGGACACAGAAGATAATAGTAAACGGAGTCCACTCTGAAGAAAGGGGGGTTACTAGTGGGGTGCCGTGGGGTTCAGTACCGGGTCCAGTCCTTTTTAATGCCCTTATAAGTGACATTGCAGATGGACTGGAAGGAAAAGTATGCCTCTTTGCTGATGACACAAAGATCTGCAACAAGGCTGATACACAAGTGGGCATGGAAAGGATGAGAAGGGGACTTGGCAAGGTTGGAGGAATGGTCAGAAGTATGCAGCTTGAATTCAATGCAAAGAAGTGCACCTGGGAAACAAAAACCCAAGGGAAGATTACACAGTAGTGGGGGAGGCAGTAACAAGAAGAAGCATTTGTCAATGCTGAATGTTGCTTGCTTATATGTGCTGTTTAGGTATTTCGATGTGAAAGTACCATGCCTAAGAACTAAGAAGTAAGACCCCCCCCCCCCAAGACATCCATTGTATTATGATAGCAACCATAACAGCATAGCTCAGTACTTAGGTCAGTTAGAGAAATGAACAGAACAACTAAATGTCTATTATTACAACAATCCTAAAAGTATCCAATCATTGCTTTGTGTCCACTCCAGAGACCCTACTGTAATATAGGACCACAGAGAACCATGGGTGGGACGTGTGCAACTCTAAAGTCCCAGCAGCACTCCACTGAGTTCGCTCACTCCCCCGCTCTCACTCGCTCATTCTATTTCTCCCAACGCTGCAGGCTGCCCTTTTGTACAGGGCTCCTGCTTGCATTGGCGCCTTTTTCTGCCCACAAAGAAATCCGCAGCAGTCCTGACAGAGCTCCATTAAGCTTGCTCACTTCCCATCTCTTACTCGCTCATTCTGTTTGTCCTGGAGCTGCAGGCTGCTCTTTTGTACTGGGCTCCTGCCTGTGCTGGCACCTGTTTTTGCCTACAAAGAAATCTGCAGCAGTCCCGACAGAGCTCAGTTGAGCTTGCTCACTCCCCATTTGTCACTCGGTTCTTCTGTTTCTCCTGGCGCTGCAGGCTGCCCTTTTGGAGTGGGCTCCTGCCTGTGTTGGCACCTTCTGCTGCCCACAGAGATGTTCACAGCTGTCCCAACAGAGTTCCACTGAGGTCACGCACTCCTCCTCTCTCACTCACTCATTCTGTGTCTTCTGATGCTGCAGGCTGCCCATTTGTACTGGACTCCTGCCTCCGTTGGCACCTTTTTCTGCCCACAAAGATATCTGCAGCAGTCCCGACAGAGCTCTGCTGACCTTACTCACTCCCCCTCTCTCACTCACTCATTCTGTTTCTCCCACCGCTTCAGGCTGCCCTTTTGTACTGGGCCCCGCCTGCATTGTCACCTTTTTCTGCCCACAAAGAACCAGAAGTCCCGACAGAGTCTGCTTGAGCTCACTCACTCACCCTCTCTCACTCGCTCATTCTGTTTCTCCCAGTGCTGCAGGCTACCCTTTTGTACTGGGCCCCTGCCTGCATTGTCACCTTTTTCTGCCCACAAAGAAATCTGCAGAAGTCCCGACAGAGCTCCGTTGAGCTCGCTCACTCCCCCTCCCTCACTTGCTCATTATTGCTCCCGGTGCTGCAGGCTGCCCTTTTGTACTGGGCTCCTGCCTGCGTTGTCACCTTTTTCTGCCGACAAGAAAATCCGCAGCAGTCCTGACAGAGCTCAGTTGAACTTGGTCACTCCCACTCTTTCACTCAATCTTAATGTGTTCCAAACACTGATTTCCCAAAGTGACTGTGCTATTATGCTCTAGAAGTGCAAAAACTTATTTAGGCCAGGATGTGAAAAATGACATCTGTACTGTTCACAAGGAGGTGTGAAAAAATGCCAGTGTTGAAAATCTGGCGTGAAAATATTACTAATTTGTGAAGTTACAAGCGTGCGTGGAAACTGCGCAACGCACGCTCGTAACAGTTATTTTATGGACTTTCATAACAAAATGTTCAGCAAAGGCATATTAGGACCTCTGCTCATGAACAGTGTCACTGTGATTTTCTTAATGTGTCCCGAACACTGATTTCCCACAGCGATCCTGCTATTCTGTGCCAGAAGTGCGAAAACACATTCCGTTCAGGATGTGAAAAATTACAGCTGTACTCTCCATAAGGAGGTACAGAAAAATGCCAATGTTGAAAATCTGGAGTGAAAATCTTGCAAATCCGCAAAGTTATGAGCGTGCATAGCAACTGCGCAACGCATGCTCGTAAAACAGTCATTTTTTGGATTTCTTCCACCAAATTTACAACATAGGCTTTTGAGAGCCCACCTCATGAACACTGGCACTGTCAATTTGTTAATTGGTCCCAAAAGTTGATTCCACACAGTGACCACGAAATCACCCTTTGGGACTGATTAACGCCATGACAGTGCCTGAATTCATGAGGAGGGGTCCCAAAAACCCCATGTTGAAAATTTGGTGCCAAAATTCAAAAACATGCCTGAAATATGCATCAAAGTTGAAAAAACCCTATTTATACCATTATACAGCTTACTGGCATTTCTTCACTTCACAGTCGGCTTTGAAGAGTGCAGAGGTGTTCCCGGTCCACCGAAGATCATCGCGCCAGACTCCGCAGGTAAGTACGGGGTGAAGGGGGTGTGTGAGGAGGCAAGGGGTGCAGAAGGGTACAGTGTGGGTACTTGTATGGTGTACAAGGGGTACCATGAAAGTGATTATCGTATATTGCTCAGGTCACTAGAAGGGAAAGAGGGGGGTCGCAGTGTTCTAGAGGGCTGTGCCCAGGTTAGTTTGACCATTACCAACCCTGACACGAACTGTCCACAACCCCCCAGCACCTGTTCTTTCACCAACTTCTGTTCCTGCCTCTGAGCCAGCAAGTAGACATGGCCCTTACCGCAAGCTCAAGATATTCTCTGGTATCCTCCCTCCTCCTAATGAGGAAGTTGGTCTGGAGACCTGGATACACTCTGCTACTCTTACGGTACAAGACTGGCAATGCTCAGAGGCTGAAAAAAGGTCCCGCCTGGGTGAAAGTCTTCAGGGACCTGCCCTACGTACTTTTTGCTCCCTGAGGTCCTCTGACCCCGATGCCAAAGCCCAAGAGTACATAGTCACCCTTGAAAATGTGTTTTGGGGCACCACTAGTGTTGGGGCCTTGAAATGGAATCTTAAAGATGTTAGACAACAGCCGGGGGAATTGTTATCTGCCTACATGGAGCGATTAGAGGGAATCCCACAAACCATTTTTTGGAAAGGAGGCTGGGCCTCTAGTGAAGTGTACCGGGTAAAACTGGATCATATATTCACCCGGCACTCCAGCTGAGTGTTGCTCAATTGCAACTGCATCAAAGGAAATCTAGTCCTTTGCTCTTCCACGTGTTGATGAAGGAGGTATGGGAAGTTGAGGAGGAGGAAGGCTTTTCAGAGCCCTGTGCAGTCGTAGATGCTGCAACCCCTGCTCCAGGCACGGGGTTGGTCGCTGATAGCCTGGAATCACTGCAATCACATGACAGAAACCGAGAACTAAATGTCAGCCCCGTGGGGGCCCAACCAGAGAGGGACTGCTACAGATGCTCCGCCTTGGGATGAACTGCTGAGGGAGTTCAGAGAAACAAAAAACAGTCTCTTTATGATGCTGCTCCTGCGAGTACAGGCCCCGATCCTTATCCGACGGCGTCTGCTATGGAGGTGGGGGTGCACACCCAGGCATTTCCCATTGGCAGCAGCTCAAAAATTGATGCCTTGACTATGGAAGTGAGAGAATTGACGAGATGTCTCCAAATGCTCACCACACCGCAGACAGAGGTTGAACTAAGGTTTTCTGTTGGTAGTACCCCCACCTCAGCTCCCAATGTAATGTCTCAGCCACACCAGACCCCAGAAAGCATATTTTGCCATAATTGTGGGAAGGATGGGCACATGAGGAGAGAATGCCAGTCCCCAAAAGACCTAGATAAAGTTGTATACAGACTTCAAGGGGAGCGTCGGAAAGAGAGACCATGGCAGAGAAGTTCCGGAAATGACGGCAAAGCAGGACTGAGAAATCCTGACTCAAATGTTTTTGTGGCTTAATCATGTATCCAGGCCTCTGCTACTGCCTCTCCAGACTGGTCCAGAATAGTGGGCCTTTTGGTGGAGACTTCTGTGACTGTCAATGGTATCCATGCTCGGGCTGTGCTCAATAGCGGGTCGCAAGTGACCATTGTATTCCAGGATTGGTATGACAAACGTTTATCTGATGTGCCACTACAATCTCTGGAAGGTTTCATGTGTGGGGCCTGAGCGACAAGTCTTATCCCTACCTAGGATATGTCCGGCTCTGGTTGTCTTTCCCTGCAACTGTAACTGGTGTAGATGAACAAGTAGAGACACTAGCCCTGGTGTGCCCTCCTAAGGGATTGTATGATGGGATTCCCTTGCTCATTGGAACCAATGCCCACATGTTTAGAAGACTAATGCAGTTGTTTCATGATAAACAAGGGAAATGGACTGGGCGGGCACTGACAATCCCAGCCCTGACAAAGAGAGCCTATGATCTGCAAAAACGGACTACCGAAGCCGACGGAGATCAGCCGATGGGAATAGTGTGGAAGAAAGATCCTGATTCTCTGGTACTACCTCCCAATGCTCAGTACACCATTCATGGAGAGGTTCGTATTAGAAAGGAAGTGAAAAATAAAATATTAATGTTGGATGCACCGGGTGATGGAAAGCTGCCAGAGGGATTATTGGTTAAACCCATCATTTTGCCTGCCCGTGTCTATGCATGATGAGTGATTGTCCAGATTCAGGATGTGTCAGATCGGGAGGTCTGGTTGAACAGAGGGTGCATCCTAGCTACAGTACACTGTGCAGACACTGCTGTATTACCCAGCAACAAGTACTCTGGTGAAAAGGAAAGTGACCCCAGACTTGTTTGACTTTGGAGACTCCCCGTTGCCAGCTGAATGGAAGGCTTGAATTAGCAAGAAACTCGCCCAGAGAGACCAAGTGTTTTCGTTAAAAGAATGGGATGTGGGGTGTGTCCAGGGTGCAGAGCATCACATACATCTGCATGAAGACCAGCCATTTTGAGAGAGATCCCGACGCCTTGTCCCAGCAGACATAGATGATGTGAGGAGACACCTGCAGGAAATGCTTCCTGCAGGTGTGATACATGTATCAAGGAGCCCATATGCCACTCCCATTGTGGTGGTGCATAAGAAGAATGGGTCTGTGAGAATGTATGTTGATTATTGAACCCTGAACCAGTGGACCATCCCCGATCAATACACCATGCCCTGTATACAAGATGCCCTGGATTGTTTGAATGAGAGCAAATAGTTCTCGGTATTGGATCTTCGCAGTGGATGTTACCAGATTCTGATGGCCCTGGAGCACCATGAGAAAACAGCCTTCATCTGTCCTTTGGGGTTCTATGAATTCCTAAGAATGACACAGGGGATTTCAGGCACCCCAGTCACCTTTCAAAGACTGATGGAATGTGCAGTGGGAGACATGAACTTGCTGGAATGTCTAATGTACCTAGACAATGTCATTATGTTTGGGCGCACATTAGAAGAGCATGAGACCCAACTGTTTAAAGTCCTAGACCAATTGGAAGACTTCGGCCTCAAGCTGTCCACTGACAAGTGCCAGTTTTTTCAAACCTCTGTGAAGTATGTGGGGCACATAGTATCTGCAGGAGGGATAGAGACTGATCCCAGTAAGGTTGAATCACTGACTACTTGGCCTCAGCCCCATAAATTTGAAAGAATTACAATGTTTCCTGGGGTTCTGTGGCTACAACCACAGATTCATAAAAGACGATTCAAAGGTGATTCGCCCACTCTTGCATCTTACCCAGGGTTACCCTCCTACCAACTATAAATATAAAAAAAGGGTCCATGAAAGAACTGGAGAAAGTGTACTTCCACACAGGTGAACTTTTTGCACCCTGCTGGACACCTGAATGTGAATCAGTCTTTCACAAAGTCATATACCAGCTCACACATGCCCCCATCCTTGCCTATGCTGACCCCACCAAGCCCTATGTGCTGCATATGGATGCAAGTCTGCAGGGTCTAGGAGCTGTGCGGTATCAAGACCATGAGGATGTTTTGAGATCAGTGGTCTTCACCAGTAGGAGCTTGACTCTGTCTGAGCGAAATTACCCTGTGCACAGGCTAGAGTTCCTTGCCCTAAAATGGGCCATTGTCAACCAGTTTCATAAATACCTCTACGGGGCAAAGATATTGGTGAAGACCGACAATAACCCATTAACCTATGTATAAACTTCAGTTAAGTTAGATGCCACTGGGTACCGGTGGCTTTCTGCCTTGTCAACTTATGATTATGCTGTTGAATACAGACCAGAACTGAACCATATTGATGCTGACACGGCTGACGCCTTGTCACGACAGCCAGTTCCCAAGAGTGATTGGGTCAGGCTGTCTGAACCCGACATCTTAGCATTGTGCCAAAAGTTTGACAGAGATAAACAGATATCTGTGGGCACAGTGGACTGTTTAGTAGATTGCTTGGGCCCTCCTGATACCTGCATCCCGGCTGCAATTGCCATTTCTCTGTGCTAGATATCAGTGCACTACCTCAATTTGATAATAACAGTATTCAGTGGGCACAATTCCAAGATCCAATGATTCAACCCACACTTGATGCCCTGCGTGCAGAGAAAGATGTGTCCAAGTTGTGTTCCCCTGACATGCAAACTGTCCTACTGTTTAAAGAAGGCCCCAGGTTGAAGTTACACAATCAGTTGTACAGAGAGACAGTGGATCATAGTGGTCATGAAGACAAGCAGTAATTGGTCCTGCCCATGGTCTTTAAAGATTTGGTACTGAGGTCCCTCCACAATCACATGGGGCACCTTGTTATTGACAGAACTCTCGACTTGGTACGATCTCGATTCTACTGGCCCAAGATGGGGGCCAATGTTGAGCACCATGTAAAGACCTGCAGTTGTTGCCTGCAAAGGAAAGCCCTGCCTCAGAGGCCTGCGCCCCCTAGTCAATATTATTACTCGCACCCCCATGGAACTGGCCTGCTTAGAATTTTTGTGTTTAGAACCTGATCAACAGAATATTGGCACCGTATTAGTAGTTACGGATCATTTCATACAGTATGCGCAAACTTTTTCAACTAAAGATCAAAAGGCCTCTACCGTGGCCAAGGTGCTAATGGAAAGTTTTTCATCCACTATGGTGCCCCTCAGTGGATCCACTCTGACCAAGGCAGAGATTTTGGAAGTTGGCTTATCAAAGAAATGCTCTATCGGGGGTACGGAAGTCAAGAATCACCCCTTATCACCCACAGGGGACCCTCAACCAGAACGTTTTAACTGCACCCTTCTAGACATGCTGGGAACCCTCCATCCCAAAGACAAGCCTAAGTGGAGCCAGCAGATTAGCACCTTGGTCCACACATACAATTGTACAAAAAATGATGCTACTGGGTTCTCCCCCTACCACCTCATGTTCGGGAGGGAGGCCCAACTGACCATTGATGTCTGCTTTGGGGTCTCTCCAGATGGGGTCCAAGCTGAAAATTACCTACAGTATGTACAGAAACTGAAAGCTCAATTGAATCATGCCTATCAACTGGCCCAGACAATGGCCGCCAAATAAATCTCTCCAACAAAGAGAGGCATGATAAAAAAGTAAAGGCTCAAGAGCTTCAGCCTGGAGACCATGTGTTGTTACGTAATTTGGAACTGCATAGCAAACCCAAAATTGCTGATAGGTAGTACCATCTTCCCCATTTAGTAGTTGGAAAGTGGAATGATTTACCAGTGTACAAGGTGTGCCCAGAGAATAACTCCAAAGCTGTCAAGACCATGCACTGTAACCACTTGCAACCTATCGGCCAAGTCATAATTGAGGCTGAACCATCAGAGATCGATTCCTCTGGGCTGGTGACTCATGCTGCTGCAAAAAAGAGACAGAGTCAACTTACCCCAGTAGTTACAGACTTAAGGTTTCCACTGCAGCAGGCCCAGAATGATAGTGACTGTCAGTCCACCTCTGACGAAAGTGAGTGTAACAATGCCTATTACCACTCCTATGAATTGAGTCAGCTGTTTCGAGGTAACCCTAAGACTAACTGTGGGGATGAAGCCGGGCCTTCTGGACTGCCTAACCCCGCCCCCCCCCAGCTTCGTCCTTGGAGCCAATGCTCCCTGAAAGTGAAGTGCAAAGTATTACATCTGAGGTCGCAGACTCTGTTTTGTGGAACTGTGTGAATTGCCTGAAGAAGGGACTGATGGTCTGAGTCTCTCTGGTGACACACCAGAACTTGAAGAACAATGTGAGAGTGTTGACAGCCCTCCTTCAGTGCTGCAAAGCCTAATTGTGCCAGAGCCTCCTCAAAATAAGCAACATGGGCCTCCATCAAAAGGTGATGAGCAAAGTGTTGTGGAAACAGAGCCTACAGAGCAAGGAGCTGACAGTGCTACACATTTGGACATTCCCATCCATGCAGAGGCACCCCTCACAAGTGACAAAAGCTCCAAAGTTAGTGCTGAAAGTACAGAGACTGTGGCTGCTCCCCCAGAAAGACAGGCCAAGCTGTCAAGCCAGTGCTGCGCTTTAGTTATGATTGCCCTGGGAGGCCGGTGGATTTGCCTCTCCATGTGGTTCACAAAGGGATTTATGTTTCGCCAAGCTCACTGCCCAAATTGAGCTTGATGACCAACTCCAGGTTACTTGTTCTTCCCTCTCCCCATGGTGCCCCTGCCCCATCCATCCCAAAGTTAGCTTATAGAGAAGGGTACCCTCTTACATTGTTTAATGTACAAGAAGTTATTAAATGAATCAGTATTGTGATGTTACTAATGTGTTAACCATAATGAATCAGTATTACCTCTATGAAACATGCATAAGTAGTGCCAATATAGATGTAGTAATGTGAAGTATATTGAAATGTATAGTAATGTAACAAGCTAATGATATATATGTCTCATTTATATTGCATTTTTGATATTGTGATAGTACAGACTTGACACAGATGCGGATTTTCTCCAGGCAGGGAAGGGTGTAACCCTCTACAAATGGGGGTTCCCGAAAAGTCTTCCTTGAGCTTGTCTAAATGTTCACCGACAGGCTGGTGTCTTGCATTTTAGCAGTTTAAATGTACTGCCAGAGAGTGCCTGTATAGCCTCTGTGTACTGTCTTTTAAGAGCTGCCTGGATTGCAGTTATAATTAATCTGGGAGGAGGTTGAGTGTTTCTATGCTCAAGCCCTACCCAGGCTGCTAGATAATTGCTCCATTCTGCCATCGCTATTTGCACAGAGGGAGCTCTGTTACAAGATGTGCTTATTTGTTGAATATCTATTAACGTAGTAATAATATTGTAGTTTGTTCTAACCTGTTTTCTTTTCAGCAAGGACTGTCCTATCTCCATCAATCAGTAACTTTGGGTGCTCTAAAATGGAGCCTGCCTACAGGGGCTTGGTGGGGCCAAAACTGTAGGAATTGTAGTTGTTGCATTTTGGCGCCTAAATGAATCTGAACTGGGAGCCCTTGTTGTGACTGACAGACAGATCAGCCAACCAAACCTTTTGGATCCTGGGGAAATTCCCAGGCTGCTTGCAGCTAGTTTCAGTTCTGAGTTGGGAAGTGAAGAGATAACAGCTTGAATGATTCAAGCAGCAGCCCTGGTGTAGATTCACGTATGGGAACTGTGGAAAGGCCTGAGTTTTGGCCTGTATGCCTGCCTGCCTGCTGTCCCCGAGAGGGAGCTTGTGCCTTTTTCGGACTGAATCTGAACTTGGAGAGTGAAGTAAGCCACTGAATTGTGACCAGGCTCCTACCCGAAGAAGACCAAAGATTTGCTGAATGCTACCAGCCTGTCTGGACTTCCAGCCACCTCTGAACTCCTGGATTGTGCAGAGACTCTGTAATTGCAACCAGAGAGCCATTTGCCTAGTACAGTGGAATTTCCATACAAGTGACTGTGTTGTGCGATTATAGTAGGTCATGATTTGGTTCCCCACTGTGGTTTAAATTGTGTTCTGCTTACTGGACGCTGCATTAGAATTTTCGTATATGTAGATGTGCTGTGTGCTGATAGTGGGTTGTGATTTGGTTCCCCACTGTGTGTCTGAACTGTGTTTTGTTCGCTGGAGGCTGCATCCAGCACCATGGACTGAAATCTGTATTCATCTCAGTTTGGCCTGTGTCTTGCCACACTGGCCCCAGCAGAATACCTGCTGTACTGATAAAGTCATCAACAAGAGACCTTCCTGGGGATCAGCCCCCTGTTCAACACTCTGAACAGGAATGACGCCTCAGTGATTTGTGAGGGCCTGCTTCTCCTGTCACCCAGATCAACCACCTGCCTGTCTAAAATTCATCCTGCCTGTGTCCAGTATTGGATACTGTGAGTAAACATCAGGGTAGCTCCCTGCAACAACAGTTTAATCTAAAGTGTGTCATCTGACTGTATTGTTACTTTTTTCTTTCACGAACTGAGCCCCCTGGCTCCAGATTACAAATAGTGTGTGTTGTGCATGTTGCTTTCTTCCATGACAAGGCTCCAACCAGTTGAAATGTTCCTGGCTAGCCCACCATTTTCCGGTACCCAGAGTGTGTGACTGTGTGGGGACTTAAAGCGCATGCATAACTGTTTGATTAATATAGCCTTTAAGTCAATCAACCTGATTGCGCCCCTTCCTTGTTCAAGTCCCCTGAATAAATCAGATCTGACTTTTTCTTGATTTAACCTGACTGTAGTTCCAGTTTGTGCCAGGAGTACTGTACTGTTGCTATTTGCTGTGCATAACCTTGTTTTACAGGGGGTCCCCAGGGTCAAACCAGAGGAACCAGCTCTGGTGCTTAGTGCAAACGGTATGGATACTTGTATGTGTACAAGAGGTACTGTGAAAGTGATTATCGTATATTGTTCAGGCCACTAGAAGGGAAAGAGGGGAGTTACAGTGTCCTGGAGGGCTGTGTCCAGGTTAGTTTGACCATTACCAACCCTGTCCTCCCAGTAGGGACACCCGTTGCAGAACCTAGGCCACTTATCCTACTACTAGCCAAGCAGGCAAGGGTAGTAGTCCATTCGATAGCGCCACCTAGGGGTTACAGTATGAGCTCAGCTGGATGAGGTTGAGTGCACCCAGCCATGAAAAAGGTTCTCAAGTGTGATGGGAGCCAAGGGCCTTTCTCAGGAAATGGATATGTTTTGCAGTGAATGTCTGGCTAAATTGATAGATCGGGTGTCCTGGTTACTCAAATCACACATCTGTGCTATCATCGCTTTTTTGTTGTCTTGTAGAATCAGAGGCTGGGTCCAAGGACCCATCTGTTTTGATGCATTCTCCTCCAAGATACTGCATCCCAAGTGCCAGGGCCTCAGTCAAACATGATGGGAAAGCTGCTGCCATTCTTCTGCTCTTGTCTTGAGGGCAAGTAGGTTATAATGGGGGGGGGACAGAAAGGATGCGACGTGGGACTAAAAGTTCATGTGAAGCAATATAAAATAGGTCAGGCCTACTTGTATGCAAGGGTTGTCCCAATATGAGAGAAAACTTCACTTGTGGTCCACAATTTCACACCTAGACAAACAAGCTTTTCTTAACGAAAACAAATAAAGCAGTGCACTACCGAATATCTTGCAGATGGTTGTATAACTGCTGGCCTTTCTTTAGCTGCCCCTTTTGATGGGGGGTTAAAACAGATTTTTTCTCTGGCAAGTGCTGTGCTGATGTTCGTTTTCCATCTTGGTGACAGCAGTTGCAGCTGCATGTTTTGTCCACTGGTTAATGGTGAACACAGGCCTTGAACTTTTTATGCGCCTAATTTGCTGTGTATGTCTCGTGTCTAGTACCTGCATTCTGGTGAGTTGGTGTGGCCATTGTATTTGGTTGGTTTTGGAAGGGATTCTGGCTGGTATTGGTGGGACAACCATAATTGTTCTGGTTCCTCCAGGCACATTCTGAAACTATTCCTGTTTCACCTCAACACAGTATTACTGGGCAGTATCACAATTAGCCCAACCTAAATAACTTTATTTCTATCCTGTCCCTTATGCCCTGCTGGATCCCCTAAGACCAGCAGATCCTTTGTGACCCCTTTTTTTGCATTTAATGCACATGCACACCAAATGCATTGAGACAGTAATGGAAAATGAGAGGTGTGACACTGCCACGCCAATTACAGCTGCATCTGCAAGAGGTGTGGCAGTGTACACCGATCACCAGGCACTCTGATCAAGACAGCAGTTCAGTTCTGCTGCCATGCCATGGACTTGAATCAAATGAACCGCTCTAATGGGAGTGCTTCATTTGTAGCCCAAACTCCTGCCATGTGCATTGAAGTGCACACTAATGCACATGGCAGCAGTTGTTCTCTGTCTCTGTCCCCGCTCCTCTGAACCCCTCCCCAGGCTTTAACTGTGGCCACAATGAGGCCTCTAATGGTGCTGGCTTCTGCCTCCTCCTCCTCCCAACATTAGCAGCCATGCAGATTTTTCTTACAGCCAACATTGGGGTGCCCAATCTCTGTATCGGCACACACACCCCATTTTAATGTGGCACACTAGGAGCCCACCCCAGTGTGCCAAAATATTGAAATATGTTTATGACACAGGTGTAACCCCCAGGTGGCACTATCCCAAGGGCTACTACCCCTGCCTGACTGACTACTGACAGGTTGAGGGGCCTAGGTCCAATGGCGAGTGCCTCCACCCAGAGGTCATGGTTTGCAGTAGCTAAACTAACTTGGTCACAGCCCTCTGGGACACTGTAACCCCCCTTTCTTCCCACTAGTGGCCCACACAATGCATCAGGAATATCCTCACAATGTACACTTATCCCCAGGACTGGCTCTATCGACTGGATGCTGGGGACCCCCTGTAAAACAAGATGATACAATGCAAAAGCCGCAGTACAATACTTTAACATAAACGAATACCTCTGACAGTGTAACTTTGCTGAAACAAACAGATCTGATTTATTTAAGGAGCTGTAACCAGGAAGGGGGAATCAGGTTAATTAGGTTAAACACATTAATAATCACAGTACTGTTCACATATTCAGAGTCCCAAATTGTCACTTTCACTGGGTACCCAGGATGGGGGGGGGGCTAGCCAGGATCGGTGCAGATGGTTGGGGCCCTGTGATGAAAAAAACACTGCCACAATACCCAAATTATAATCCAGAGCTAGTTGGCTCAGTTCGTGAAGAAATGGAAAAAAAATAAAATAAAAAAAACACAACAATTAAATGATACACTTGCAATTTGATAAAACAGAAGGCAGGGAGCTACCCTGCTTTGTACTCACAAATTCAATGCTGGGAACTGGATGGAAGGCAGATTGTCCTGGATTGTCAGGAGGAGCAGATCATGTGGACAAGGTCCTTGTGACTGGACCCCACTGCAGTTTAGAGCAAATGGATGTAGTCTGGATTAAGCTGGGATTTACTTCCAGCTTCATGCACTCAATTCACTGTACAGGAGATCTGAAACGTGATTCCCCACAAGCTCTACACACATTTATATGTAAAAGGAAAGTACTATACCAGGCAGGCTGCTTCTCTATCCTGATCAGAATTACTGCACAATACCCGGGAGAAGACACTGCAGATTCAGTTCCTGACAGACCGAGCGCAACTCAGCAATTTCTCCAGTCTTCTACAGGTTGAGCCTGGCTTCTACTCTTCAGATCTCCTTGAATCTCTTCACAGGTCAGATTCAGTCCAAACAGGCGCTTGCACAAGCTGCAGACTGAAACTTAGAGCCTTACATGCGATTCCCACGCTAAAACTATACACCGAAGAAGCACACAGTTCCTTGTCTCTTCGCTGTCCCAACTCATCTAATCTTTCCAGTAGATAGAGCCGGGCATTTCCTTTTACTTTCTCCCAGTTCAGTTGGCTGATTTGGCTGTCAATCACAGTAAACTCCCCCTGTTGGTGGAAAAAAGGCACCGAAGTCCAAACTACAATTCCCAGAAGCATTGGCCATACCGTACATAGGTGGCTGGCTCCACAATGAGAGTCCAAGTTCTGATTTGCCAGCAGCAGGCTCCATTTCAAAGGTCCCCCCACACTGATTGGTCCAGTTCAGCAGTTCAAAACCAGAATGGGGGACTAAGCAGACACAGTTCTGACTGCAAAGAAAAGCAGGTTAGACAAACTGTATTTTCGTTATTACTCTAAATGATGTCTGACAAACAGTTACATCTTTGAAAAGTGCTCACTCTGCCCACTTAGTGATGACAGAAATGGACCGATTTGGCAGCAGCTTGAGTGGGACTTAAGCAGGGAAAAACACAGACCCCCATCCAAATTAATTATGTTTGCAGGCAGACAGCTGTTAAAGAGACAGTACCAGAGGCTCTAAAAGCACTCACAGATAAACGGCTTAGACGCCCAACACCATCCAGGCTTGGAGCATTCAAGAAAGCTCCTGGAAGACTTTTGGGAACCCTCATTTGCAGGGGGTTACACCCTTCCCTGCCTGGAAAAAGCTTGACATCCATAGCAGGCAAGTACCCCCATAAGTTTCAATTGCAACCATATACATTTGCATTAGGCTCATACATGTAATCATCAGTCAATATATCATTTTACCAGGAACACATTTCTGAAACTTTGCAGTACATTACTCTTTGCACAGTATTACACACACCCTGTACCATAACACAGGTTATTACCTCTTGTACATGAAACCTGAAGAGAGGGGGCCTTTCCCTATCAGCTACCTTGGGGCTGGATGGGGCAGGGGCACCATACCTAGAGGGCAACACAAGTAACTTGGAGTTAGCTCTGATGGTCAGTTTGGGAAATGAGTTCGGGGACACATGCACTCCTTTATGGACAACATTGATAAGCAAGTCCACAGGCCTTCCAGGGGAATCATTACTGAGGTGCACCACAGGCTTTACAGCTCGACCAGTCTGTCTAGGGGGAACTGTTACAGTCTCTGCACTCTGACCATCATTTTCAGCATTGTCCTCACTTGTCAGGGGAGTCTCCACTGGAGTAGAGATGCTAGAACTTGGGGCACTTTCAGCTCCAGGAGTTACAACCTCTGAGTCTACAACACTTGGCTCACATGGAGAGCTTTCTGACACTGACAGTGAAATATCAGGGCACTCAACACACTCTTCTTGTTCTGGTATGTCACCAGTCTGTTCCAGTCCATCATTTTCCTTCCCTGAAAACTTAAACAATTCAACCATGCACAATGATTCCATATCATCTGACTTGATGCTTTGCACTTCACTTTCTGGGAGCATTGGCTCCATGGACAAAGCTGGGGGCTTAGACAGTCCAGAAGGCCCAGCTTCATCTCCAGAATTGACTAGGGGATTGCCCAGAAATAACCGACTCAGTTCGTAAGAAGGGTAGTATTCAACATCACACTCACTTTCCTCTGATATGGACTGACAGTCATGCTCAGCTGGGACTTGTGGAGGGGAACACTTTAACTCAGCTTCTGTAGGTGCAGACTTTCTTGATTTTTCCTTAGCAGCAGCTCTAGTCACTGGTCCAGAAGGGGGATTTTCTGGGGGCTCAGACTCACTCAAGATTTGTCCAATGGGCAGTAAATGATTTCTATGCATTGTTTTAACATCTTTTGAATTATTCTCAGGCCTTACTTTATACACATCGTCTAGTTTGCCCACTACAATGTGAGGGAGATGGTGCCACTGGTCAGCAATCTTATGTTTGCCATGCAGTCCCAGATTTCTCAGCAATACCCGATCTCCCTCCTGGAGTTCCTGTGCTTTCATCTTTTTATCATACCTTTCTTTATTGGCCAGATTTATTTTGGCAGCCATGGTTTGAGACAGTTGGTACGCATGATTTAGCTGGGCCTTTAACTTTTGCACATACTGTAAATAGTTGTCAACTTGAACCCAATCAGGAAAGACCCCAAAACACACATGTACCGGCAATCGAGCTTCTCTTCCAAACATCAGGCGGTAGGGGGAGAACCCAGTGGCATCACTTTTGGTGCAGTTGTAGGCATGTACCAGGGTGCTAATTTGTTGGCTCCATTTAGGCTTGTCCTTCAGGTGGAGGGTGCCTAGCATATCTAGCAAAGTGCAGTTGAAACGTCCAGGCTGTGGGTCCCCCTTGGGGTGGTAAGGGGTGGTTCGGGAATTCGCACTCCCCACAGGGAAAGCGTCTCTTTGATCAGACGACTCTCAAAGTCTCTCTCTTGATCAGAATGGATTCTTTGTGGAGACCCATAGTGAACAAAAAAGTTTTCTACAAGTACTTCTGCCACAGTGGATGCCTTCTGGTCCTTGGTGGGGAAAGCTTGGGCATATCTCGTAAAATGGTCCGTGACCGCCAGCACATTATTAGTATTTCTTTGATCTGACTTCAAACTCAGAAAATCAATACAGACCAGCTCCATGGGTGTACTGGTGGTGATGTTAATAAGGGGGCAGCCCTCTGGGGCAAAACTTCCCTCTGTAAGCAGCGACTACAAGTTCGAATGTGTTGCTCCACATCAGCTCCCATCTTAGGCCAATAGAATCTGGATATCACCAAGTCAAGTCTTCTGTCTATACCAAGGTGCCCCATGTGGTTGTGTAAAGACCTCAGTACTGAGTCTTGAAAAGCAGTGGGCAGCACTAGTTGTTTGTCTACTTGTCCTCCTCTGTCTACTGTTTCTCTGTATAACAGTCTATTGATCAGTTTCAACATAGGACCTTCTTTGTATAACAATGCAGTTCTCAAATCAGAGGAACGTAATTTGGACACATCTTTCCCTGCATAGAGGGCTTCTAAAGTTGATTTGATTATGGGATTGCAGGATTGAACCAGCCGAATACTGTCATTGTCCAGCTGAGGCAGTGCACCAATGTCTATTGCAGAAAAGTGGCAATAAGCAGCAGGTATGCAATTCTCAGAGGGTCCCAAACAATCCACCATATAGTCCACTGTGTCTGTGGACATTTGTTCCTCCCTGTGTCAAACTTCTGGCAGAGTGCTCGAATAACAGGTTCCAACAGTCTGACCCAGTCATTCTGGGGAACAGGCCTCCGGGAGAGAGCATCAGCATCTATGTGGTTCAGGCCTGCTCTGTATTCAACAGCATAGTCGTATGTAGATAATGCAGAAAACCACCTATGGCCAGTGGCATCCAACTTAGCTGAAGTCTACACATAGGTCAAAGGATTAGTGTCAGTTTTTACTAGTACCTTAGCCCCATACAGGTACTCATGGAATTGGTCAACAATAGCCCACTTCAAAGCTAGAAACTCTAACTTATGTACAGGATAGTTCTTTTCAGATAGGGTCAGGCTTCTACTGGCAAAGGCTACTGGTCTCAGGCCATTCTCATGTTCTTGGTACAACACAGCCCCCGACCTTGCAAGTTAGCATCAGTGTGCAGGACATAAGGTTTTGTTGGATCAGCACAGGCCAACACTGGAGCATGGGTAAGTTGATATATGATCTCATGAAAAGCAGTCTCATAATCAGGAGTCCAGTGGGCCCCAAATACTTCACTTGGATGAAAATACACTCTTTCACTTTCGAGGGATGCTGACTTTTTGTATTTTTTGTGGGTTGGGGGTACCCTTGAGTAAGGTTAAGTAAAGGGCGGATCACTCTTGAATAGTCCTTGATGAAACACCGATAATAACCACAGAATCATAGGAATCTTTGCAGTTCTTTTAGATTTTTGAGCTGTGGCCAAGTGGTCAAGGCCTCGACTTTACTTGGGTCAGTCTCTATTCCCTCAGTGGATACTATGTGTCCCATATACTTTACTGATGTTTGAAAGAATTGACACTCATCAATGGACAGTTTAAGGTCAAAGTCTTCCAGCCGGTCCAACACCTTGAATGATCTGCTCTCATGTTCCTGCAGTGAGCTGCCAAACACAACAACATCATCTAGGTATACCAGGCTCTCTAGTAAGTTCATGTCCCCCACTGCACACTCCATCAATCGTTGAAAAGTGGCTGGGGCACCTGAAATCCCTCGAGGCATCCTCATGAATTCATAGAAGCCAAGCAGACAGATAAAGGCTGTCTTTTCACAGTCCTCTGGGACCATCGGGATCTGGTAGTACCCATTGCGGAGATCTAGCACAGAGAACCATTTGCTCCAGTTTAGGCAGTCCAGAGCATCCTGAATGTGGGGCATTGTGTACTGATCAGGGATAGTCCGCCGGTTTAAAGTGCAATAATCCACGCACATCCTTACTGTTCCATTCTTTTTTCTCACTACCACAATAGGGGAAGCATAGGGGCTTCTGGATTCTTATATTACACCAGCAGCTAGCATCTCTTGCAGATGCCGTCTCACATCATCTATATCAGCAGGTGCCAGGTGTTGAGACCTCTCATGAAATGGCCTTTCATCATGCAGCCGGATATGGTGCTCAGCTCCTTGCACGCATCCTATGTCCCATTCCTTTAAAGAAAACACCTGGTCTCTCTGGGCAAGCTTCTCACTGATCCTCACTTTCCATTCAGCTGACAACGGGGAGTCACCGAAATCAAACAAGTCAGGCGTTACTATGTCATTCTTCCCTGAACTCCTGCTACTGGGTAGCACTGCAGTGTCTGCATAATGCACATTAGCCAGGGTGCAACCTCTATTTACTTGAATCTGTCTGTCAGACACATTATGAACTTGAATCATTACCCTTCTGGCATAAGCATGGGCTCTAGCAGCCAGCAAGGTCTATTTACCCTCCACTTCTTAGTCCTTAGCCTGGTGCACATTTCTGTCACCTCTCCAATTCCTTGCTTTATTATGTCTTGTTTCTGTGCTGTCCCTATCCCCCTGTTTATTCCCCTGAGTCGCCCCTTCAGCAAATCCCTCCTTTTTCTGTAGTATGCCTTCCTGAAATCCACCACTTTTTTGCTGATCCCTCCAGCTCCCTGCTCATTGTGATGTTAAACCACACTATTTGATGATCAATGAACAGCTTACCTGACAGTAGACATTGCCAGGGTGCTAAGAATCCCAATAGAGGACAGATTTAGGTGAGGACAAAGAGAGAGGGGGAGGTGATGGAGAAGGCTTGCCCCGTGCTAGACCCCTCCAGGATGCTGAGAACCCTGCCAGAGGTCAAAACTAAGCAGGAACAAGTTGATAATGGAAAAAAGGTTAGAGATAAGAGTTGGGGGTAAGCTGTGAAGGGAGAGGACAGCGTGCTGAGAAGCAGGCTTGGGGGGAGAAAGGTTTAATAGGAGATGTGAGTTATGGAGAGGAGCAGAGGTATAGTAGGACAGTTAAGGAGGATTAAAAGAGAAGCAGTGAGATGAGAGAAAGTTATGTAAGGCAGAGAGAGGCAAGGGAGTAGGAGGAGGAGTGCCATATTGGGGGGGTTCCAGATTTCTGGGAAATGATGGGTGAACCCTGACTGACCAATGAGAGTGGTTTGACAGGGGACCAACAAAGTGCAAGTGTCAGAGGATCTGAGGGATTGGGAGGGAGAGGGGGGAAGAGAGTGAGCATGAGAGGTAGGAGGGAAGTTCTCATAACCAAAATTTAGAAGTGAATTTGGCAACAATGAGCGAGGTGCCTGTTGGCAAGTGGGAGAAGGGACAGGGTCTAGTATTGGTCACTGTAATGAGTGTGTGATGGAGCATCAAGAAAAACTCAAAAGAAGGAGTTAAAGAGAGTGTCCAATCTGGTTAGGGAGGATTGGGAGTGTTACCATGGCCTACTTCTCAGTAGTCAAAAATTGGGAGGATCATCTTCCGGACTAGTCCATGCCATACTGTAGGAGGGATTCAACTATGGTTCCTGAATAAGGCTCTAAGCCTGGAGCGCAGTTTGTTTCAGAATGGCATCAATGTAACCACACAAGCTGAGGCATTGGTCCAGCCAAACCCCAAGATATCTGAATAAGGAGGTGTCCTCTAGGATTGTCCCATCAAGGGTATGGAAAGATGATAAATGGTGGAGCCTAGAGAGTCACTGCCTAGTGTCAAACATCATGGAGACAGTCTTTTTGGCATCTAGGAATAACTGATGTGTGGCAAACCATAGCTGAACCTGGTGGAAGTCATGATGAAGGGTGGTTGCTACATTAGCAGAGCATTTGCCAGAGAAGAACAGAACAGTGTCTTTGGCATACATATGGATAGAGGAGGAGGGGGAGCATACTGAGGGCAAGTTATTTAGGAAGATGGAGAAGAAAATGGGTCCAAGCACTAAGCCCTGTAGGACTTCTGTGGAACTAGGGAGTGGGGGAAGGATTGTATCCTGGATCTTGACTGATTGTGTTCTGCTTGAGAGGTAAACTCTAAACCAATTTGGGGCAGAAGTAGACAACCGAGCAGCCATAAGGGAGTCAAGAAGTAGGGCATAGGAGACTGTATCGAAAGACTTGTTGAGGTCAACAAAGATGGCAGAGGTAATAAGGCCATTATCCATCCCGGTGAGGATAGTGTCAGTGAGCCTGAGTAGGGAAGGGGTAGTGGAGCAGTTCTTCCAAAAAACAGATTGGAACAGGGTGAAAAAGGAAGAGTCATCGAAAAAGAAGGTTAGTTGAGAAAGGACCAGGTGTTCTTGGAGTTTAGAAAGGGCAGGGAGGAGGGAGATTGGGTGAAAATTTGCAAGGGATGAGGGTCACCACCCTTTGGGAGAGGGATGACCACTGCATATTCCCAGAATGAAGGGATGGATGAGGGTGAGAAGGAAAGATTAAGGATTAAGGAGACAGGGTACGCGATAGCAGAAGCTGAAAGGTAGAGGATAGTTTAGGGTCAAGGGCATCCGGTGATGAGCCTTTGGAAGAATTAAGAGAGATAAAGACCATTAGTATTTCTTCTGGGGAGACAGCAGAAAAGGAGAAGGAAGGGCGGGCATGAAGGGGTTGCGTGCTGGGTGTGGGAGGATGAGGAGGGAAGAGGTTAGAGGGGAGGGACTTAAGAAGTGCTGTGGCACAGGAGGTATAATAGGAGTTAAAGTCTTGAACCACTGCGCACAGTTCAGAGACCAATGAGTTGTTTATTTCAAGCACAAGGGGAGGCAGATATGAAAGGGGATAATAGGGCTTGGACCACGTTCCAGAATTTGGAAGGGGAATTGATGATTTTGAGAAAAGATTATTTAAAATATTCAGACTTGGCAGGTCTGGTAGCTTTTGTGCAGGCATTTCTTAACATATGATACCTGTCATAGTCTGGGGGAAGCTGGGAGGCTTTATGTTTCCTCCAGGTGTTGTCTCACTCCTTGAGACAGGTCAGTAACTTGAGGAAGACCCTGGGATGATGGTTGCCATGAACTCTAGTGTGTTTGAATGGAGTGTAGGAGTTTCATGTAGTTAGAAATGTATCTTTAAAATAAGCAAGGACTTGGTCAATGGAAGGACAAAGGCAATAGAGGATCAATCGGAGCTGCCTTTTCATTAAGAAGGTGATTAAGGTATAAGGAGCTGAAGGAGTGGAGTTGCAGAATTTTGTGTGGCAGTTTTGGTCTATGGACTTTCCTGACTATGAAGATTGGGTAATGATCACTGAGGGCATCCTGGAGGGTGCCTGATTTAATGACTCAGTGGGGGTGATAGTCCAGTCTATCAGGGAGTGGTTAAGGGTTTTATGATTTAGGCGGGTGGGTTCCAGGATGAGTTGGGAGAGACTGAGGGCCATTATGTCATTACATGTCTTGGCAGCTGTTGGTAATAGCCAGTTTAGGTTTGCATTACCCAGGATGTAGAGCTCGCCTTTATGTCTGAGGTGCCGTCTTCCGGATAAGACGTTAAACCGAGGTCCCATTTGCCTGGATTGGTGGTAGTTCAGGTGGATGCTAAAGATCCCATGGCACTTATCGAAAAGAGAAGGGGAACTTCCCCAGTGTCCTGGCCAAATTTCCCTCATTCACTAAAAATACCACCAACAGCTTAATCTGGTTCAAGGTCAGTTGGCATTCATCTGTATCCCCCTTCCCCAGGTCATGCCTGAAAATAGGCAGGATTTGTCTATTGCACTTACCCGGTCAACAAAAGCTTAATAATAATAATAATATGAGAGGGAGGATATGGAGGTAATGAGATCCAAAGTATCGGATGCCTCAGAATCAGGTCAACAGTAGATGCCAGCTAGGAAGACGGGAGGAAAAAAGGCAAAGTAAGGTTTACTACAACTGCTTCATAGGCATAAGATAATGAGGATGATAGAATGGTTGTGAATTGAAGCGAGGACAGGATATACATGGCTACTCCATCTCCCCTGCCAGTCCTATCCTGCTTAATTATGGAATAACATGGGATATTAATGGTGCAATCAGGTATTTTAGCATTTAACGTAGTTTTCATTAAAGTTAGAATATCAGGTGTGAGGGAGATTACCGTAGGATGTAAAAGGTCCATTTTTAACACAAGACTGCAGATGTTTAAGTGGAGAATTTTCAGTCCCTTGGGGAGAGCATGAGGGGTGGGGGAAGTTGGTACATTAGTGGAAGGATTGCAATAGGCAGAGATGGGTGCAGTGGGGCCAGGATTGGGATAAACATTTCTGGATGTGAGTAAGAGGAGTGTTATTATGAGTGAGTGGAGTTTAGGGCATTTGTGATGGGCCGAGGATTTTGGAAGTATTTGGAGGGGGGGGGATAGGTGCGGCAAAGATAAGGCGGCGAAGGAAAGCTAGGAGGTTAGGGGCTGAGAATATTCCTAACAAAAATGACAGACACATTAAATAAGAACAAAATAGAGTCAACTAACAAAATATTGCACAATAACATGGCATATCGTAGCATTTCCATCTGTAAAGATGAATTCCTCTGTTTGATTCTGCAATGTCTTAGCCTTTCAACAGGCTTTCAAATATACAATAATATCACTTACAGTTTCTTTGGTTGTATGGCTTATTAAGATCAGAAGCATTTCTCTCATATCTGTATCAGTAAAACTTGAATATTTCACTAAGTATTTAATTATACATCCATGATACCATTTACCATGGAAGAGGACATGAATCAAATCACTGTTTCTGTTTTTACATATTTCAGTCAGGAAGATGCACTAAGACAATGTTCCTTTCCAGATACTGAGTTGTAGCAAAGTTGTAAAACCTTTATTTTCAGACGATATATAACTTCGGACTAAAAACCCCTGTTTCCAAAGGTGTCCTCTGCATTGAGAGTCACAAAATTGCAATTGTAAGCAATAAAATAACTAAAATTGTAAGCAATGTAATACCTAATCAAATAACTTATAATACAAATTCAATATAATACAAAATTACAGTATACCATAGCTCAACATAGGTGATGATATGCCTAATTTTTTTTGAATAAAAAAAGTTACACTTTTTATTGAGCACGACCATCCTTGTGCAGCTCTTTTCTTGCAAGTGAACATTTAAAACAAAGCATAAAAATCAGTATACAAACTTTCATTTCAAACAGTAAAAATAGTCACATTTCAGTTATGAAAACAGTATGATGGTGGGTACTGTAGAATTCAAACACAGGTCTTCTGTGTTTCCAGCTTTACAGCTTGGTGTTCTAGTCTCTAGGTATACTGTTTCAGGTATAACTGCCTGCTCTATCAGGTGCTAGACTGGCCCTCCCTCACTCTGAGGAGGCAAAAAAATGCCCTCATGTGGACATACTGGGCCCTTACCGTTAAACTACCAACCTATATTTCTACACTGTTTCAGCATACTGAGGGAATGTATGGTCTAAGGAGTTTGTCTCTGGTCTCTCTTAAAGTACCCACAATAAGGACACGACATGGCTCAGCGGCTATCATCTTTTCTCTGTCCACCCTTTGGAATGTCATGCAAAAAACTCTTAGGCTGTCCTCCCTCCCAGGGCTTCACTCTTTCAGGAGGCTGTTCACTATCAAATTGAGAGCCCTGTGTGTATGCCGCAAATAACCACCTCCTCCATCTCGTGTGGCTCCCCAAACTCTTGGCACTTACATGTATTCCCCTAGTACTTCTCCTCTTCTTTCCACCTTGGGATTATTCTGCCATCTCCCACCTGTTTGTTTAACTACCTCTATTTCCACCCCTCACCGACTCTTTCCTTTGTTTTTCCCCCCAACCATAAACGTTCCGTTGTTGTTCCCTCACTTACCCTACCTGGAATCCCTCATCTTATTGCAACGTTGAGACCTTTGTCTGAATAACCCCATGTCTTGAGGGAATCCTTTATATTTACAGTGAATTATCAATCCGGATAGTGTTCACCATAAGTACTCCCCAGCCCTGATCTTATTTGTTTCTCTGTAACTGTCTTTTATTTGCTCATTGTGTGTACACTGCTTATCTGGTTATTTTGCTGTAGTTGTGTATGTCCTACTTGTCCAGCACATCTTACACAGCAGCACATAAGCTTGCTCAAGGATGATTTTGCCTGGTTAAATAAAGTTTGATTGATTGATTGAGTGATTGAATGATTGATTGATTGAGCGATTGATTGAGCGATTGATTGATTGATTGATAACTAAGGAAGAGGGCTGGGAGGCTTTCAAAAAATAAGGACAGCAGAGAAGCTACAACTTAAATAAAAATAACACATGAAATACAATACTGGAAAATACAAAAATACAGAAAGAGCACAACACTTTGCGGGTATTTACAATTTAAAACAAAGTGCACAATTTAGAAAGGGCACCCTTATCTAATATCCATGCAATTATTTTATTTTTTTATAAATCTTTTTCTCCTCCTTGATCACTGTGGGTGGGCTCTTAGCTCTGTCCCTTCCACCTTTCACCCAGCCCCTATCTCTCTCAGCCTCCAAACCCTAGATCCCCCATGGACTGTCCCCTGTGGTGGGGCTGGGAAGGGGAAGGTCATTCTCCCCCATCCAGTGACTCTTATCCAGACTGTGGTGCCAGAGACTGGGCAATGGCATGGGGATGGAGGTAAGCGGGCAGAGCTTCATGTAACCTGCACCAACCAATTTTTCCATTTTCCATTTTCTCCCATATTCCCTCCCCAGCCATGTCAGCACTTAAGCATGTGCACATGAAGGTGCACGCAAGCTATGAAACCATGGCCCTTCCCAACTTGCCACTTGAGCTGCCTGTGTCACCTCCAGGCTTCCACCCAGTGGCAGCCAAGGACCAAACTGACAATCCCCCCATCTCCTGAGAGGAGAGCTGCCCTTTGGATGCTCAATCCTCTGCCCCCCCGGCCAACCCCCAGTTACCTAATCTTGTCCCGGACCAGGGTTGCTGGTGTGGTGAGAGGTAAGGTGCTAGGCACCTCAACCCTCTACCTCACAGGGCCACCTTATAGCCATGCAATTATTGTTAGAATATTTTTGATTGAGAAAGGCACACTGAGCCAAAACCTATGTCCAGGTGTGATGCAGAGCACAGGGAGGATACATGACTTGTTTAGAGTCACACAGCATGCTAGTGGTGATTGTGAGATTCAAACCCAGGTCTACTTTTTCTCCAGCTTGGTGCTCCAAGCTCTAGGATATGCTACCTCAATTAGCGAAATAGTTGTAGTCATAGCAACTTGGAATCTGATGGCAAATAAAGGCTGCTTGGCCAACCTCGTCTGCCCTTTTTTCCTCCCTACAGTCTCACCACAGACCCTACTGTACAGCTCTTTATTCCTCCTCCCTTTCCCCCTCCTCCTTTACACTACAGTTCCCTTGTGCCTAGTCAAAGGCACAAGAAGGCTAAAAGAGCAAGTGGGCAGAGTCAACAGTGAGGATGGGGTGAGGAGAGGGGTAAGGACTAGTTACAGAAGCAGGGGTAAATAGTGAACCTACAAAGCATAGTTTTAGGGAAGAGGAAGAGGAGGCCAGATGAAGAGAAAGAGGGGGGTGTTCCTCCAGTGATGAGAATGTGAGAAGAGAAAGCAGCTGAGAACTTACAATGGGAAGGTGAAAGACTGGGGTATCACACCATCTGTGGTAGAAGGAGTAGAATGAAGTGGGAGAAAGGAGAGTGCAGAGATAACATGGAAGAGAATCAGCCCAGAATTTGGCAGTTAAGAAATGGTTATGGGAAATGTACATTTTTTCAGAGACCAGAGAGGATGATTAGTAGACAGTAGGGATGTCATGACAGGAACATGGTCATGGTAAGGTAACCTTGAAAAAAAAATCACATGATCATGGTTATCATACTGTTGCAATATTATGGCATCTGGTTTGGGTGTTGTGGGAGAACCATCCACTCCCTAGATTTTCACATTATCATGATATATCATGGTATACTGTGACAAATGGTTATCACAATACAGGAAAAATAGACACGTTATTGGTATCTTCAGTGAAAATTATCAGTTATCACAAAACATGATTATCATGACATCCTTAAAAGAGAACAGTGGTGACTGGAAGGAGGGCAGTTTAAACCAAAACAAAGGAGGGAAAGCAGGCTCCAGCCTGGCCAGGCAGGACTTGTGGTCATCACTAGATACCACGTCTAAACAGTCAACCACTGGCAGGATCGTTTTGAGTGCAAGCTCATGGTGAACAAGGAGGGGAGTTAAGACTTTTTCTAGTGCTGTGTGCCAAGCTTGGGGAAAGCATTTCACATGGAAGAAATCATTATTCATTAGAAAAATCAATGTAATGGTCTAGCCATATGCCTAAGTATTCAAAGGTAGGCACTTCTGCCAGCGGGGGCCATCTAGAGCAGAGATGTTGCAAGGCTTTACTTTAAGTTGCCCACTTCACAGTGAGTTTCCCTGTGAAATGACACTTTCTCAGGTGAAGCTATGAAGAAGGCGTAACTTTGCCAGTGGAGCTATGTGACTTTGTTAGAAAAAGTGCCAGTTCGCCTGCAGAAATCTTCTTGAAGTTGGAACTTTGCACTTCCAAAATTTGATAAACTTCACAAATTACTCCGTGAAGTGAAATTTGCCAATTTTGCTCACCTGTAATTTAGTGTAGAGTCTTGGCAAGTAATATCTGTGAAAGCATTCCAAGAGAACTTGCTGGGCTGGAATAAATGTTGGATTGATTGTCCATGTCACAGATTTCAGCTTTCAGCTAAACTGTCAAAAATCCAGAGGCAAAAAGCATTGCTATCCACACACATGTGAATGCTCACAGGGACAAAGGCCTTGGTGGGGTCACTGAGAAAGGTCGTGATTAGAATGTGTCCCAGGATAAAACACTGGGGGATTCCAGAACTGACTGAGCAATAAGGCATGATCTGGGAGTATTTTGGTACAAGGCATAGCCAAATGCCACATGCCCATAGAGGGTGATTAACTATTAACACAATCACTGGGAATGACTTACTGCTATTATGATAAAAATTGTTTTCTAAGTAGTGTTGCATCTTGTTCTGCATGTGATTAGGTGCTACATGCATGTTAACAAGAGATTACCCTAAGGCTGACTGAGTGCTTACAGACAATCTCTGACCCTGTTTATAATGAGAAGAGAATGACAGGAGATGTTAACTAAAATGACGGATAGCCACCAGCTGGACAAGTAAGAGAAGGACCAATTGACTGAAAGGTCAGAAGGGACCACCTCTGCTAGTCATTTGAGTAGAATAGGTTGTACAATAGTATTGAAAATATTAAAGTTTTTCCTGAACTTTAGTCAATGCAGGGACAGGGGACCTAGGCTAATAGTTAACAAAAGCAGAGGAGTCACTACCTTTGTGAAGGGGACATCTTTAGCCTACATTGATGTTGAACAACAATGTTGAAAGTAATAGACTAGTTTTTCCTGAACTTTAGCCAATGTAGGGACAGGGCAACTAGTCTAGTAGTTAAAAAGAGCAGAGGGGTCACCACCTTTGTGAAGAGGGTCGTATTTGGCCTTAATTGATGTACTAGAAACTAAACTGGTGAAGAAGGGGAGGTTTTCAGCAGAAAGGTGGTGGGAATAAAATAGTAGAGGCAGAGAGCTGGAGGAAAAATGTGGTGTACATAAATATGTCTATTTGTAGTGCAGTTTACTGTAGAATTCTACATACAGCTGTAAAAGTAAAATGAAACGTGAGAAGGCCAGCTCCCCAATGTTTTGCATCATGCTAACACTTTCACCAGGGGATGGATTCAGTCTCTTAACTGCTGAGTTGATGCTAATAGTTTAAATGTACATGGCTGCTTTATAATTGCAGCTACCACCTTCAAGTGCTCTGTGCAGAGTGGGCACAATACACTAAAAATGTTCTGCCCTACGTACCATGATACATGACACACAGGTCTGGGTGGATACTCAATGATGCATGAACACAGACATGCACCCCCAAAAGCTTGTTACATAGATACATAGATACATAGACAGTGTCGGCAGATAAGGGCCTATGGCCCACCCAGTCTGCCCATTTGAGCTTGTAAGTTCAGTTTGTTTTCCTAGAAGTCTGTTGCCCCTTACCCCGACCTCCAGAATTCCTTTATGTCTAGCCCATGCATTCTTAAATCCCGTGATTGTTTCAGCCCCCATCACTTCCTCTGGCAGGGTATTCCACTTGTCCACCACCCGTTCTGTGAAGAAATTCTTTCTCATGTTTCCTCTGAATCGTCCTCCCTCCAACTTCATCCCATGCCCTCTAGTCCTGGAACATCTTTTTTCGCTTAAAAATAGTGTTTTCCTGCACCCTGTTCCTCCCTGTAAGATACTTGTATGTCTCTATCATATCCCATCTCTCCCTCCTCTCCTCCAGGGAGTACATGATCAGTTCCTTCAACCTGTCTTCATAGGACTTGTGATGCAATCCATGCACCATCTTTGTTGCCCTCCTCTGAACCTTCTCTACCCTGTCTATGTCCTTACGTAGGTATGGTCTCCAGAACTGTACACTGTACTCCAGGTGGGGCCTCACTAGTGTCTTGTATAGCGGAATTATGACCTCCCTTTTCCTGCTGGTGATGCCCCTGCCTATACATCCCAGCATCCTATTTGCTTTACCTACTGCCTTGTCACACTGTTTCCTACCTTGAGGTCATCAGAGATGAAAACCCCAAGATCCCTTTCCTGCTTGGTGCATGCTATATCCTCACCCCCAACTGATATATTGTGCCAGGGTTTTTGTGCCCATATGCATTATCTTGCACTTTTTGCATTGAATTTCAACTGCCAAACCCTGACCATTCTTCAAGTTTCTGCAGGTCGCTTCTCATTCTGTCTACACCTCTGGTGTGTCTACTCTGTTACAGAGCTTTGTGTCATCAGCTAACAGTGAAATTCTGCCTTCTGGTCCCAAGCAAATGTCACTGATGAAGATGTTGAATAGGACCGGTCCCAGCACTGATCCCTGTGGTACCCCACTGGTCACTCTTCCTGCTGTGGAGTGACAGCCATTTACCACCACCCTCTGTGTCCTGCCACCCAGCCAGTTACCTACCCACCACACTACTGTCCTGCCCACACCCATATTCCCCAGTTTGTGTAATAGTCTCTATGTGGCACAGTGTCAAAGGCCTTGCTGAAGTCCAGATAGGCCATGTCCACTGCCCTCCCCTGATCCACCTCCCTAGTCACCCAGTCAAAATTCAACGAGGTTGGTCTGACATGACCTCCCCCTGGTGAAACCATGCTGCCTTGGGTCCTGTAGTCCATTGACAACTAGATGTTCCACCAATCTCTCCTTCAGTAGTGCTTCCATGATCTTCCCCACTACCGAGGTGAGACTGACTAGTCTGTAGTTCCCTGCTTCCTCTTTGTTCCCACTTTTGTATAACGGGACTACATCTGCTGTCCTCCAGTCTTTGGGTACCTCCCCTGTTTCCAGTGATCGGCTAAACAGGATAGCCAGAGGTTCAGCCACCACCTCTCTTAGTTCTTTAAGGACTCTGGGGTGCACCCCATCTGGCCCCATTGCTTTATCAACTCTTATTACTTCCAGTTCCTTCAGGACCCTTTCTTGTTCACCTTTAACTGGGCCAGATCCCACACATCTGCACATCGGGTCAGAGGTAGGGATGTGAAGAAGCATGACCAAGCAAGCCACTGTGATACATGCATGCATGAAGAATATATTGGAGTGGACAGGTATGTTAACCAACAGGCTGCCATAACCCTCTGTGCACCTTTGCAAATTACCCTTGGGGACTCTTGCCCCTGAAGACATCCCATCTCAGCCTCACCTCCTTGCCATGGAAACATGGGTGCCATTGGGCCAGCAATCTCCGGCATTTCAAAACACTTCAATCCCTGAAGAACATACAGTATTTCTACCCAAAGACTGCCATATCCCATGATTCCCTACTCCTGCAGTGCAGGGGATTCACTTTTTAGCCTGACTGAGCTTCTAATTGGAAACTTGGTATCCTAACCACTGCTCAGTAAATTGCTCCTGCAGCTAACTCTCCAATCTGTTCTACCTCAGACACTCCTATATTTCTTCTCCCAGTAGGCCCAATGGTGCTACATCACTAACCACACCCAACTACTGCACGTGATCACAACTTTTGAGCTAGCTAGCGTGCACTTACCTCTATCTCATTATTTACCACAACCCAATATCTTAGCAGGATTTCCTCATTGTAACTGTTACTCTCGACTATTACGGTATATGTATTAATCCACACTCACCTATTCCTGTCAAACATATGAAGCTGTATTATCTAATTATATGTTTTCAAGGTATAAAGCATGACTTCCCCATGTAATTGCTACTATACTATAAGTAAGGGTAAGTTGTCATCTATGCCCAACTACTTCTGTCAAATGTTTTCAACTGTATTGTAGTTGTATGTATATATGTCAGGACCTGGACTACACTTGTCCTCTTCCCCACTGTACCCCTCCCCCCAGGTTGCACTGCTAGATGAGCAGTTCTTGCTGAGCGTGCTTTTCCTAGTAAAACAATTTCAATAATTAAAAAATAAATAAATAACTCAGCCTGCCATGAAGCCACCCCTTCCACATCACACTGCAATATGCTTGAGGGGATGGCTTCCAGAGGATGGTGACTACATACCCCACTTGTTGCTCTGGGGCAAGATAGTTGGATACAAGTTCATGAGGCTTAAGCCCATAGAGAACTTGCCACCATTATGGTTAACAGTGGGAACTGTATTTTTTATTACTCATATAATGATCTAGTCTTTTTTTTTTTAATTGTTCTGCATTATTACTCATAACAATATCACTCGGTAAAGAGTTCCATATAGGTGGAACCCTCTGAATGAAGAGTCTCTTTCACTTTGCTGTTTTGCACACAGAGGTTTTTAATTTAAAATTGAGTGATCTTGGTGTTATTCTTTGTTATTTGTCGTTCAAGACAGATAGTACAGTCAATTCCGCTTGTGTGCACATGGTCGGGGAATTGAAAAAATGCGCACACAACTGAAAATGCATATATCCGAAAATCAGGCTGGGAGTTCAGGTTTGGTGCGGGTATTCATCTGTTAAGCCAATATTTTTTTAATTTAGTTGTTTAACCAGGTATAGCACACTAAGCTGAAAGCTTTTTTACAGGCACGATCTGGGAGCACAAGGAGGTTAAGTGACTTGCTCAGGGTCACACAGTATGCAAGTGGAAGCTGTGGGATTCATACCCAGGTCTGGTCTGCTGGATGTCACCAGATTTGCAGCTCAGAGCCTTAGACCACTGCGCTGTTCCTGTCAAACATATGAAGCTGTATTATCTAATTATATGTTTTCAAGGTATAAAGCATGACTTCCCCATGTAATTGCTACTATACTATAAGTAAGGGTAAGTTGTCATCTATGCCCAACTATTTCTGTCAAATGTTTTCAACTGTATTGTAATTGTATGTATATATGTCAGGACCTGGATTACACTTGTCCTCTTCCCCACTGTACCCCTCCCCCCAGGTCGCTAAACATAGCAGCGCTTACACTGGTGACCTCAACATTTTCTACACCTTGGTTTTGGCAACCTTGCTAATCCTTCCTAGGCATTTTTACACTTGTCAGTTTAGCTGCAAAAAGAAAAAAAAACTGTGAAAAGCGCATTTTACCTTCACCGGACGCTAATGCTAAACGTAGATGCAGCTCCGACAGCCCATCCCAGTTCTTCCATAGTCATAAATGGAGTCTTGTTTTCTTACCTTGTCTTTTGTCTCCCACCAAGTTTGACACATCTCACAACAACAACAAAAGAAACTAAGAGCATTTTATTGTTCCGATTCAATTCACCTGTTCGGGCTGCTTGCTGTACGCTTTTGGACATAAACAGGCGGTGCTAGCCCTAAATCTGAGTACTGGCACACAACAAAAGCAGTCCGCAGTTAAGTAGTTAAAGTAGCCAAGTCCCCCAGGTGTAGCTAACCACAATTAGCAGCTCATTAAGGGACCATTAGCACAATATCAGCATGGCTGCTGTGGCAGGTAATCCATTTATCAGGCTTAGTTTAGGCTCTAACCCTTTGAGAACTGAATATGTATGAACGTACACAGATTCTGGATGTATATATACGTCCTCAGTCTCCTAAGGGCTAATTACATTACAGTTCCCTGAAATTTGTGCACACAACTGAACAAAATAACATTGCAGCTATAGAAAAGAAAATCGGGACCAGAAGAAATTGTGCACATAAACAGAATGTGCACACAACCGAATGACACACAAGTGGAATTGACTGTACTTAACATAGATTCTTTCCGAAATACTTTAAACATGTGTATTAAATTTTCTCCTAGTAATCTGTATTCCAATGAAAATAACTTTAGTGATCTTAGTCTGTCTTCATAGTCTTTATCTCCCATGTTATCAATTTTCCTATTGGCCTTGTGTTGAACTTTTTCAATCATAGTTTGGCAACTTATTGAAGTCAGGGTACAGAAAAGTGTGCAATAGTCCAGGTGAGATCATGCAAGGCTAGTATACAGGGGAAGAATGACCTCAGGTTTCCTACTTTTTATGTGCCTATGAATACAGCCGAATAAACTATATACTATAATATTTAACTGTTTTACAAATATGTGTGTCAAATTTCAAGTTATCAGATACTATGACACCCAAGTCCTTTTCTTCCAATGTTACTGTGAGCTGTATGTTATTCATTACATAGGTAGCCCTATTGTTACCCTTACCCATATGCATAACCTTATACTTAACCTCGTTGAAATTCATTATGCTATCTGCCGCCCAGTTACAGAGATTATTTAGGTTATCTTGCAATGTAGCTACAGACTGGGCATTGTTCACTACACACCCTAGTTTCCAATCATCTGTGTATTTATTTATTCAGACACCATCTGTTGTTTGCATACTGGAAACAGGTATACTAAATAAAAGTGGGCCCAACACAGAGCCCTGGGGGACTCCACTGGTAACTGTTCTCCAGTTAGACTCATGTCCTCGAATAACTGCCCTCTATTGTGCAGCCAAGAAGATATCCATTTTATAATTTATATGTCCTAATTTATTTTGACTATTTACTCTATGAAAATGTTATGGGAAACTGTATTGAATGCTTTAGCATAGTCTAAAAATACCACATCTACAGGCATTCCACTTTCCAGGGCGTACTTACTGATTCAAAGAAATTGAGGTTTGTCAAGCATGATTTGCCAGATGTAAAGCCGTGCTGGGATATATCGACACATCCTGTACTGTTAATGTGATCAATTGTTTTGTATTGTAAGAGTCTCTCCAATAATTTACTGATTATAAATGTGAGGCTGATAGGCCTATAATTATCTGCCAGTTGTTTATTGCCACCTGTGAGAATGGGTGTAATATTAACAATTCTCTAAGATTTTAATGTTTTCCCCTCCTTAACAGAAGTGTTACATAAGGCAGTTAAGGGCCCTGAAAGTTCTTTCGATAGTTATTTTAGGAACTTTGGATTAATGCCATTTGGTCCAGGAGACAGACTGGCTTTAATTAGACTAATGGCATCTATTATATTTTGTTCTGAAAATAATATTGGTGAGTCAAGAGTGGATATTGCATTTATGTCAATGTCTTCCATTGGTTTGAACATATTCCCAAAACAGGAATTGAATTCATCGGCCATCTCAGTTTCATCACTGATTGTCTTTTTATTTGATTGTAGAGGACCTATTCCACTATGATTTCCTTTTATTGATCCAATATAATTATAGAATCTTTTCTTACTGTATTTTTTATTTCCTGCTAAATGTATTTCTAATCTCTGTTTAGCCAACCTGCTGAGCTTTTTTTTTTTTTGGCCAGCATTCTAATCTGTTCCAGTCTGGATCTTCGTGGTTTTTGCTATATTTGCAATAGGCTCTTAGTTTTTTTATTAATAGTGTGTCTGCTTTTGTTATTCTACCAGAGTGGTATTCTTTGTTTATTGTTGTTACATTTGACGCACACTGGAACCCATTTGTCTATACAGTGTTCAGTTCTGGTATTTATTTTTTCCCATACTTGTTCCAGATTAAGACTTTTTAGTTCTTCCCTCCAGTTCCATGATGCCAAATGAGTTTTAATACTCGTGTAATCAGCTCTTAGATAATTTCTGATTTTTGTTATTCCTTTATTATTATTATTATTATTATTATTATTATTAACATACCTTTGTAAATTACCCTGAGCCATATTATGATCGCTGTTGCCAACAGGCAGTACTATATTTTGGAGGTAAAGCTACATCCTTGATATTCGTTAATATTAGGTCTAAAGTGTTATTTCTTGTTGGGTGTGTGACTAGTTGTTCCAGGTCAAGTTGAAAAGTGAGTTCTAAAAATCTTTTTTCAAATTGTCCCTTAGCCTCAAGAGTTGACCAATTTATGTTTGGTAGATTAAGGTCCCTCATTAATATGAGATCATCCTTAACCTCCATGTTCTCTATTTCATCAAGGAAAAGCAGATTTTCCGCTAGTCCAAGATTAGGGGATCGATAACCTTAACCAATAATCATTATATTATTACCTAAATGTATTTTGGCCCATAAGATTTCAATGCTGGTACCCTCTAGGCATATCTGATAGCTCTTTAGCCTTTCTGAAATACAGTATATCATGCAATGCTACCACCCTTTCAAGACACATGAAGAACAGGTGTAAGTACAATGTGCTCCTTTTCTGTTGTGTATCAGGCCCCTCAGTGAACAGGGCCCAATATGTGTTACATACAAAATGGTGCAAGTGCAGAATAAATTAGATATACATTTCAATATAAACAGCCATTTGTCAATGCTGAATGTAGTCTTGCTGGCATTTGCATTGGTAGTGCAGGAGTTAGAGAGATGCATAATAGGAATGGCAGTGAAGTATTGAACTGATGGCAACTCCACCCTGACCCAGCAGAGACTAACAGGCATTGGGATGTGCCTTTGGGTCGTCGGTCATAACGCTCATGTAATTTCACCTCACCCTACCCTGCAGACAACAACAAGTGTTGTGTTGTGCCTTAGCGTCTTTGGGCCTTATGCTCACCCAATTCCATAAGGAAATACATTGAGATGGGTGCAGTATAGGAGAATGGGGTGAACATTGGTGTCAAAGAGTGCAAGGCACACCTTGATACCTGTCACTGGCTGCTGGGTGGGGGTAGAATGACGTTAGCATTACCGCCGACAATCCCAAGCTACACCCCTGATGCCTGTCAGTCCCTACAGGGTGGGGCATTACGGTTGGAAATCCTAATGCCCCAGGCATTTTTTGGTATTTTTACTACAAAATTTCAACATAGGCTTTTTGTGACCCCACCTCATGAACAGTGGCACTATCAATTTGTTAGCTAAAAGGTGATTTTGCACAGCGACTGCACCATTTGGTGCCACTGGTGTGAAAACACATTTTGGGCAGGATGTGAAAAATGACAGCTGTACTGTCCATAAGGAGGCTTAAAAAATGGCAATCTTGAAAATCCAGAGTGAAAATATGAAAAATTGGTGAAGTCATGAGCGTGCATAGAAACTGTGCAACGCATGCCCATAACACAATTCATTTTGGAATTTTTAAAACCAAATTTTCAACATAGGCATTTTGGGACCTCCGGTCATGAACCGTGTTACTGTGATTTTGTTAATCTGTCCCGAACATTGATTTCCCACAGTGATCACGCCACTGAGCACCACATGTGCGAAAGCACATTTTGGGCAGGATGTGAAAAATGACAGCTGTACTGTTTATAAGGAGGTGTGAAAAAATTGCAATGTTGAAAATCTGGAGTGAAAATATTAAAAATTGTCAAAGTTATGAGTGTGGGTGGAAACTGCACAATGCACACTCATAACACAGTCATATTTGGGAATTGTTTTACCAAATTTTCAACATGGGATTTTTGGGACCCCACCTCATGAACAGTGGCACTGTAAGTTTGTTAGCAGGTCCCAAAAGGTGATTCCATGCAGTGATGGTGAAATGACCTCTCATGACCAAATAAGATGACAGTGCATGCGTTTATGAGGTGGGGTCCCAAGAACCCCATGTTGAGAATTTGGAGCCAAAATTCAAAACAATGGCTGAGATATCCACCTAAGTTACTCCCCATGCCATTATACAGCTTACCAGCATGTCTTCCATTTTGCAGTTCAGCTTTAAAGAGTTCAGACTTGTTCCTGCTCCACCGAAGATCACAGTGCCAGACCTCCAGAGGTAAGTATGGGGTAAGGGGGTGTGGGGAGGTGGTGTGCATAGAGGATGGGTGCAGTTTGGGGGAAGGGTGCCACAGGACAACTCGGGACTGTTTCCTTTTTTTCAGGTACAAAACAAAAAATGGATGTTGTGGGACCATTTTCTTTCTTTACTGGTGAAACAAAACAAATGTTAGGCAAACTGTAGTGGGCTCCCAGTGTGCCCCATGACTTTTGAGTTGATGCTGGCCACACTGGGGTGGGCTCACAGTGTACCACACAATGTGGGGGGGTGGCAGACATGCCGACACGGGGATTGCACCCTGATGCCGGTTTTCTTTCGGGTTTGGTGCCGCCACCATGCTTATTGAAATGTTTCACCAGGAAAGGCACTTAAGGGAGGCGTGTCATCTGTGCCACTGCATGACGAGCTTGTCTCTGATTGCAGCGGCACATTTCTTAACAAGTTGGTGGCACTTTACATAATTCTTGTATCAGCGCTAGCATGCTGGCTAATTGGGGAATGAGGGGCACACCTACTAAAGCGTGTCCTGCATTCGACAACACTGACACATCTCCGTATTTCTCGTACTACCACAACATGTTGCTTGCGCAAGCGCAAGACAACATAAAAACTATTAAAATTACAGAGAAAATACAGTAGGGAGTGAGAGGATCGCTTTTAACCAAAGTCATACGTTGATTTAAAAGATTATCCTTCCTTAATCACTTAAGTTACATTCATAATGCGACAAGGAAGGCAAGATGTGCAGATGCCATACATATGAAGTGTCCATTCCATTTGTATCAACATAGGAACCTTGGCTTTGCTGTGCAGTTGCCAACAGTAAAATCTTTGTGTCATGCCCAGTATGTATAACTCCCGATCCACTAAAGGAAAAAAGAGGAGAGAGAAATGGTTAAAATATGAATGCGAGATACAGCAGTCACAACAGATGCAGTCATAAACATGGAATGTGCGGTGCAGTGTTGCTTAAATAAATCATTGCAGATCAAGCTGCTTATTTCATCCATGTGGCTTCTGAGTCGCCATATCAAAGATCCAGTTCCTTTCCTTTTCCAATGCAATGTTTACTAATCTCCACAACCCCTGTCCAAAGGGAAATGTGATCAAAGCCATTGCATCCAAACTGCTGCTTCACAATTGTGTGATTCTGAAAAATGGGTACCTAAAGCATCTTGCATCCGTCCATTTCTGATAGCCCTCAAGTAAAAACCATCTGGAAAACTGGCTCACACTTAAGGTGCAGGGACTGATGTGCTCCAGGTAGACAACAACAAGAACTCTAAAGACGTGCAGTCATACTTGTAGAGAGGCTCCAAGAACAGCACAGAAACAGAAGCTGGTGTATCTTTATGCTGAGTACAAATTAAAAGGTGCAAATTGGAAAATCCATCAGCGCCTCTCCCATTCTGCATACTTACCCTAGTGCATCGCTCTCCTGCCCTTCATCAGAGAAATGCACTTCTTTAGATCTTTTTAACCCTCAAGTATTACTGTTTAAAATATGGCACTTGAGCAGGGCTACGTGACAAGTCGTGCCGAACATGTTGCTGCATGACAACTTGCCCCAGACTCTTAGCTCCAGCGTGAATACACACCCTGCTCATCCCCAGACAATTCACCCTAGCATAAATGTTATAAAATAAACTTGTCCAAGGATCAGTTGAGCAGGGTGCGAGTTTGCACCAGTTAACAGTCTGGGGTGAGGTGTCGCGAAGCATGATGACCAGGCCGACTTGATGTGTCCCCCTTTAGGGGACAAATTTACATACAATATCAGCTCTGGGGCACATGCACCAAGCTGCATACATGAGAAACATAGAAACAGAAACAGAATTTGATGGCAGATAAGGACTTCTTGGCCCATCCACTCTGTCCATGCCTCTGTATCTGCACTATTGCCACAGACCTTGCCTGACCTACAACTCTTCCTCCCCACCTTTCCAGTATGATTCCCTTGTGCTTTTCCCATGCATTCTTGACTCCCACCACTGTTTTCATCCCCACTATCTCTGCTGGAAAGCTGTTCCAGGAGTCTGCCACTCTTTCTCTGAAGAAGTATTGCCTCAAATCTCTCCTGACTCTATACCCCTCCTGCTTCACAGCATGTCCCCTTGTTCTTAAGCACCTTTTCTTCTGAAAAAATACTTCCCTTCTGTACCTTCTTTACCTCTGTGAGGTTTTTAAAGGTCTCTGTCATATCTCCCCTCTCCCTCCTATCTTCTAGGGCATACATATTGAGGTCTTTTAGTCTTTTCTCATAGAGTTTTTGATGCAGGCCATGCACCATGTTAGGTATTCTCCTCTGAACTGCCTCCACTCTGTGCATGTCCCTCTAGAACATGATCTCCAGAACTGTACACAGTACTGTAGGCAGAGTATATATTACTAGTGATCTATCTAGAGGCAACATCATCTCTGTCTTTCTTCTGGTGATACCCTTCCCTATGCACCCCAACATCTCACTAACCCTCCCGAATGCCTTGTCGCACCACCTTGTCACCTTTAGGTTATCCGATATAATTACCCCAGGTCTCTTTCTTGCTTGGTGGCAGCCAATACCACTCCACCCATGTTATACTCTGCATTGAGTTTCTGTGCCCTAAATGCATTATTTTGTCAATTTTTTGCATCAAAATCCAGCTGCCATACCCTTGACTGTTTCTTTAGTTTTCTCAGGTGTCTGCTCAACCTTTCCACTTACCTTGATGTGTCCTCCCTATTGGAGATTTTGCTGTCATTTACAAAGAGGTGGACCTTCTTTTCCAGCTGCTGTGCAGTGTCACTTATAAAGATATTAAAGAGAACCAGTTCCAGCATTGATCCTTAAGCACCCACCTGATCTCCCTTCCTTTCTAGTAGTGAACTCCATTTACCACCATCCTCTGTCACCAATCCCTTAACCATTTTCTTATCCAGTTTACTGCCTATTGACCCACTCCTAACCTATGCAGCTTGCTTGTTAGTCTCATATGAAGAACAGTGTTGAAAGCCTTTCTTAATCTAGGTAGGCTGTGTCCACCACTCCACCCTGATGTAAACCCTTTGTCACCCAGTCAAAGAAATCATATACTGTCGCAACGACAACTTCTTTATGGCATGGAGTCAAATCAATGCCAGATTATGGTGACTGACACAGTTGGAGAACTTTTTTTCTACCCCCCTCCCCAGGTCTGCTTCTCCCCCCATAGTTGGTATATTTAGTAAAGGGGGTGTTTTGGACACAGCACTCCCCAAGGCGGGGTTCGAGGGAACAGAAACTCACAAACAGAGAGTTTGCAGTTTGTGTTAGTCACCATAGACTGGCACTGTTTTGACTCTGCACCATAAAGGTGTTGCCATTATGCCATGGAACCCAAAGAAATCTATCAGATTCATTTGACATGACCGTTCCCTGTGAATACATGCTGCCTCAGGTCTTGAAACCCACTGGATTCAAGATACTCTATAACACAATTCTTTCCTTCAGCAGTGATTCTATCAACTTTCCCACCATGGATGTCAGGCTGACTAGCCCATAATTGTTAGTCTTCTTCCTGTTACCACTTTTGTGCAGTGTGGCTACATCCACTCTTCTCCAGTCCTCCAGAACCTCTCCTGTTTCCAGTGAGCTGTTAAGCAGTACTGTCAGAGTTGCAGCCAGCATTTCTCGGAGTTCCCTCAGTACCCTTGGATGCACCCCATCTAGCCCCATTGCTTTGTCCACCTTCAGATTAGCAAGTCCATCGAGGATTCACTCCTCCAAAAATGAGTAGTGTCCACCTCTCTCCCTCCAAAGCTTCTATTACTTATTTGTGGTTTCCTCCCCTTCTCCTTCCTCTGTGAACACTGAACAAAAGTATTTGTCCAGGATGTCTGCCTTTTCCTGGTCTCCATCATCACAGTCCCCCTTTCCTTTTCTAACCTTACAATCCTGCACCTGGCCTTCCTCTTTTCACTTACAAACCTAAAAATTGTTTTGTCCCCTTTATTACCTCCTGGGCTATTCTCTGTACAGTTTGTACCTCTGTGCTCCTTATGGCTTTCTGAGGTTTCCTCTCTTTCTCTTGATAGATTAACATATCCTTTTTCCTCTGTGTCTCTTTATGCCTTTTGAATGCTACCCTTTTAGCCTTTACTTTTTCAGCCACCTCTTTCAAGAACCATAGTGGTTTCTTTTTCCTCTTCCTTTTGATCACCTGCTTGACACAGAGATTTTTTTCTTTACTCTGGTCACTTTTTGCTTCACCCACTGTTCCTCCACTCCACCAAGGCAATCCCCACCAGGTCACCCCCGAGGCATTCACCCATCTTTATGAAATCTGTCCTCCTGAAGTCCAGAACCCATGCCCTTGTGTGATTCAGTTCTGCAGATGTCCTTATATTGAACCACACCTTACAGTGATCACTGGGCACAGGTGACCTCCTACCTTGATGTCTGCAGCACTGTCTCTTTTAACGAGTACCAGGTCCAGTATTGCCCAATCACGAGTGGGATTTACTGACTAGTTGCCTGAGAACCTGTATATTGCAGTGAATGAAAATGTGTCAGTTTTTTACCCATGTGCGGCACATTCCTAGAGTTTTCTGAGTGGGTGTAATTACTAGTACTGTACTTGTAGCACTTAAAAGTACCCTAACAATGTTTTTACTCATCCTTCTGGTATTAGTTGATCTCTGATACTGGCTGTACACCTAAAGCCTCCTAAGATTTTTGCCCTGCTGAAGGAGATATGAGAGGAACTAACGACAAGGGAAACCTGTTGGACATTGCTTTTAAGATCTTCCAGTTGTTTACAACTTTCTTTATCTCATTGATGTTGTAGTTGTATTTAGAGATAAATGTTATGCATTCATCCACCAGTTCTTCTATGGCTGTTCGCTTGCTGTACAAGAATAGCCTCTTTCAAAAGAAGATCACCTTAAGCTTCTCAAAAAGAAGATGTGAATCTGGCTCCCAGGATGTGTATTCTCTGCTCTAAAGAGAGTATTTTTAAATATGAGTTTTCAATATATATCCATCTACCCCCCCATGCCCATGCCCATCAACAGCAGAGGATGAATGAGTGGGGCCCTCATGAACAGCAGAGGATGAATGAGTGGGGCCCTCATGAACAGCAGAGGATGAATGAGTGGGGCCCTCATGAACAGCAGAGGATGAATGAATGGGACCCTCATGAACAGCAGAGGATGAATGAGTGGGGCCCTCATGAACAGCAGAGGATGAATGAGTGGGACCCTCACGAACAGCAGAGGATGAGTGAGTGGGGCCCTCATGAACAGCAGAGGATGAATGAATGGGACCCTCATGAACAGCAGAGGATGAATGAGTGGGACTCTCACAAACAGCAGAGGATGAATGAGTGGGGCCCTCATGAACAGCAGAGGATGAATGAATGGGACCCTCATGAACAGCAGAGGATGAATGAGTGGGACCCTCACGAACAGCAGAGGATGAATGAGTGGGGCCCTCATGAACAGCAGAGGATGAACAGCAGAGGATGAATGAGTGGGGCCCTCATGAACAGCAGAGGATGAATGAGTGGGGCCTCATGAACAGCAGAGGATGAATGAGTGGGACCCTCATGAACAGCAGAGGATGAATGAATGGGACCCTCATGAACAGCAGAGGATGAATGAGTGGGGCCCTCATGAACAGCAGAGGATGAATGAGTGGGACCCTCACGAACAGCAGAGGATGAATGAGTGGGGCCCTCATGAACAGCAGAGGATGAATGAGTGGGACCCTCATGAACAGCAGAGGATGAATGAATGGGACCCTCATGAACAGCAGAGGATGAATGAGTGGGGCCCTCATGAACAGCAGAGGATGAATGAGTGGGACCCTCACGAACAGCAGAGGATGAATGAGTGGGGCCCTCATGAACAGCAGAGGATGAATGAATGGGACCCTCATGAACAGCAGAGGATGAATGAGTGGGACCCTCATGAACAGCAGAGGATGAATGAGTGGGGCCCTCATGAACAGCAGAGGATGAATGAGTGGGGCCCTCATGAACAGCAGAGGATGAATGAGTGGGGCCCTCATGAACAGCAGAGGATGAATGAGTGGGACCCTCATGAACAGCAGAGGATGAATGAATGGGACCCTCATGAACAGCAGAGGATGAATGAGTGGGGCCCTCATGAACAGCAGAGGATGAATGAGTGGGACCCTCACGAACAGCAGAGGATGAATGAGTGGGGCCCTCATGAACAGCAGAGGATGAATGAGTGGGACCCTCATGAACAGCAGAGGATGAATGAGTGGGACCTCATGAACAGCAGAGGATGAATGAATGGGACCCTCATGAACAGCAGAGGATGAATGAGTGGGGCCCTCATGAACAGCAGAGGATGAATGAGTGGGACCCTCACGAACAGCAGAGGATGAATGAGTGGGGCCCTCATGAACAGCAGAGGATGAATGAGTGGGACCTCATGAACAGCAGAGGATGAATGAGTGGGGCCCTCATGAACAGCAGAGGATGAATGAGTGGGACCTCATGAACAGCAGAGGATGAATGAGTGGGACCCTCACGAACAGCAGAGGATGAATGAGTGGGACCTCATGAACAGCAGAGGATGAATGAGTGGGGCCCTCATGAACAGCAGAGGATGAATGAGTGGGACCTCATGAACAGCAGAGGATGAATGAGTGGAGCCCTCATGAACAGCAGAGGATGAATGAATGGGACCCTCATGAACAGCAGAGGATGAATGAGTGGGGCCTGTGATGGTGTTTTTCTTTCCCCAAAAAAAACTGTTTTTGCAGAACTAAGACCTGAAGTTTCTTTTTCTCCTATTATATATATATATATATATTTTTTTAGTCTGTTGCGCAACAGCATATTTATTTTGTTTAAATTCTCCCCCTTCCTTCTCTCTTATTTCTATGTCTGTACTTCTGTACTTATTTCCTAATTAAATAGCGTGTTGGTCACTCGCTATCAAATCTATTCCTTTCAATTCCTCTTCAGGTTCTTAAGTAATGTAAAACAGCTAATTCTAAAGCCTAGTGCATTCCATGATTATGGACACAGAAAACTAGATAAATCTATTTAGTAAAACCCTTGCCATACCCGTGTGGGAAGCTAAAAGAAATATTATGAATGTATGGTGTTTTTAGTGCATTCTGAAAAGTCTAGGGAAACAGGTGACACAGAGCAAGATAACAAGCTCATAATCCCATACTAATATTTTATCTTGTGTCTATCCTGCATCCCTATGGTAAAAGTATGAGCGCCCTTAAGATTGTATAGTCTGGGAAAGAAAAGAAAGGTTAACTTCCTAGTGAGCAGTATTTATGCATCTCAAACAGCACAGCAGTATTTCTGTGTACATTTGTACATTCTGTGTTGTGAGTACATGAATTAAGGAAGTTGAAATACATTACTGTTCTTTGTGAGCCAAGTCCTGTTAGCAAGCTAGATAACCCTGTGTCTGCATGAAGAAACCTTCTGACTCTCCAGGTGTGTCCTATAGGGAGGGAGTGAGCGGCACATCTTGGTCATTGTTATACAAGAGCCAAACCCCTCCTTCTATTTAAGTGGGCGGTACCTTGCCTAATACAGCTCATATTCCCATAATTAAGGAATAAATCACTCAAGATCCAATGTTTAAAATAAACATAATGGTTTATATTGATTATTCTTACAGGAGAATCGATTGTATGTAAAAGGAAATTAATACTTGGAATTATATGTATAAATTCAGTATTTGTATTAATTGATAGGTGGAGTTTCAATTTGTGGGTGGGATCACAGTCCTATAGCAAGGCAGAATTGATGTTGTAATTCAGATAGTCGTTGGGAGAGGACCTGTTTGGTTCTCCCAGAGATCTCTGAGAGGTCAGGCACAGTTTGATGTTGGTAGAATAGCTCTAATTGTTCATGCCAAACCTGTGCTTTTTTGTATTTGTTTTCTTTACTTTGAACAAAGTGAGTCTCTAACTTTTATTATTTCAAATTTGTTTTTTTTTGAATAAAAATCATACCTATTCAAGGTATGTTGTACCACTTATGCTGTCTCTTGTAAAAGTCTTTTCTTACACCCCACGACAAATTGGTACCAGGAGCGGGGTACTCTGGTGATTCACACTAAAAGATCCCAGAAGTAGATACTGGTTTTTAGTATCTCTGACTTAAATTTGAGACAGCAGGTACATGGCCCATAAAATGGAGGAGCCATCTGGAGCTGTAACAAGAAGCCAGACACTCTTAACTGGGGAACCACTGTTGTCAGGACTTCCTCCTGTTGTTAGACCGAAGAGTAAAAAGGTATGGTCCCTGATGACATTGAGGAACTTACAGTTCAGTATGCAGGCCGTAATATGGAGGAGCCAGGGAACGACCTGATAGTGTACCCCAGATGATTACGGAGCTGTTACGCTGGTTGGCACTAAGGCAAGTGGAGCAGGACAGACAAAGAGATCGGGAGTACCAGGAATGAGAGCAGGAATGCAGAAGACAGGACCAGAGGTGGGCAGACACCATACAATTGTTACAGACCTTAGGGGCAGGACAGGGGGCTCAAACCACTCCAAAAGACATAAAACTAACTAAAATGACACTATCAGATGATATTGAGTCCTATCTAACAACATTTGAATGGGTAGCACAAGCATGTAATTGGCCTCCAACACAATGGGTGGTTCGTCTTGCCCCTTATTTAACAGGAAAAGCACAATTAGCCTATACCAACATGGACAGTGCTTCTGTTAATGACTATACAGCAGTTAAACAGGAGATTCTGAAACGTTTCGATATCAATTCAGAAACCTATAGGCAAAGATTCCGATCCTTAAAACATGTGTCTCATATTCCACCTCAAGAAACATACACCAGACTCCAAGACCCTGTGGCAAGTGGATCCAACCAGAGGGAAGACAGTGAAGGCCGTCCATGGATATGTTTATCTTGGAACAATTCATACAGATTATGCCCACGATGTACAGCTATGGATCAGGGAACATAATCCAGATAATGCAGATCTTGCCATCACGCTGGCTGAGGATTTTCTTGCCGCCAGACAGCCCCTGTGGAAAGGATTCCAAAGGACAGACAGTAACCTGTTACTAGACCTACTACTACAACAACACCGTAAGACCTTTCTTTCCAACTAATCATAACATCGGGGTGTTAAAGAGAAAATATGACTGTTCCTGTTAAACAAAACAAACTGCAATAGAATGTCATTATTGTCATGGCTTAGGACATATTGCCCGGTTCTGTCCTAAAAAAGAAAGGACCCGCCTATTTTGCTTCTATAGACTTGGGTAACTTTGTTATTCCTGTACAGGTTAATGGACAAACTGTTGATGGACTTGTAGACTCTGGCAGCAAACAAAGCCTCATTCGAGCAGATTTGGTTCATTTGACAAATCCTGTTTCCACAACAAGTATAATTTGTATTCATGGAGACATTCATCAATATCCAACAACTGCAGTACCAATTGTTATAAATGGATTTATGGACACTGTTACTGTGGAAGTAGTTCCCACTTACCTGTTCCTTTTATTTTAGGTCAAGATTATGACAGATTTTCACAAATAGTATCTTCCTGTCAGAATGTAAATGTTGATAATTTAGTCGCAGTTGCTACTAGATCTCAGATTGCTACTAATCCTGAACAGAATGATTTACCTTTTTCCTTCCAGGATGAAATCTTTGGGAAGTTAGGGAAAAATAGGAAAACTAAGGCAGAAAAAAGGAAAGTACAAAAACAATGGAAAAAAGAGAAAACACCTGTAGAATTGATGCCCGAACTACAGATGTACAATATAGCTCAGGAACAAAAAGAAGATACCTCTCTTACTTCTATATTTACACAAGCGGGATCAGATAATCTAACCAAAAACCCTATAGTAACAAAAAGAAATATTTTGTACAGAATCTGTGTCCATCCTACCACCCAAGAGCAGGTTGAGCAGTTAATAGTCCCTAAGAAATATAGGTCTGACTTATTATTTCTTGCTCATGATATGCCCAGTGCTGGTCATGCAGGGAGGGAAAGAACTTTAGCTAGGCTCCTACAATGGTTTTATTGGCCTGGTATCCATGATTCTGTTGACGAATACTGTCGTAGTTGCCCAGAATGTCAACAGATTAACCAGGTAACCAAAAGAGACCAAGTACCCCTCAGACCTTTACCTCTAGTTACACAGCCCTTTGAGCGAATAGCAATGGATATTGTTGGCCCCTTGACTAAAAGTTCTAAAGGAAATAAGTTCATCTTGGTTATTTGTGACTATGCCACCAAGTATCCGGAGGCTTATCCTCTCCGGACTATCACTACAGCTAAAATAGCTGAAAAGGTTCTTGATTATTGTAGCAGATTGGGAATACCAAAAGTAATATTAACAGACAGAGGAGCAAATTTTGTGCAGCTTTCTATCAGAACTTTATAAACTGCTTGGTGTTACTGCCATACAACGACCCTTATCATCCACAAACAGATGGCCTTGTAGAAAGGTTTAATCAAACATTAAAAGCATATTGACGAAAATTTGTGGATGATGAAGGGAAATATTGGAATCATTATCTTCCACTGTTCCTATTTGCTTATCGGGAGGTCCTCAGACCTCCACTGGATTTTCACCATTCCAGTTGTTGTATGGCCGTAATCCCGTGGACCTTTAGATGTAATAAAGGAAGCTTGGGAAGGTGATCTTTACATCAAACATGTAAATGTTTTAGAATATATGAAGAAATACGGAAAAACTACTTTTATACACTCAACAGGCATATAAAATGCTGTAGAAGCTCAGGTAAACAAAAACTTTGTATGATATAAAAACATGTGACAAGGTTTTTAAACTGGGATAAGGTGTTGCTTCTCTTACCATCATCCGAAAACAAGTTACTAATGAAGTGGCAAGGTCCCTACAATATTGTAGAACAAACTGGACCAGTCACGTACAAATTGGAAACCCCAGGAAAATGTTCCCCTTACAAAATATACCATGCCTATTTGTTAAGAGCATGGCAGGAACGAGCAGAACCAAAGCCCTGTTGTTATATCTATACAGAAAGTCAGAATACTGACTTAGACTTGGCATATCAAAGATTGGAAAATGACAGGGAAAAAGACAAGACGGTGATCATTAATCCGGCTTTAACAAAGAACAACAAAAGATATTGATCACCTTCTTGATCAATTTTCCGTAGTATTTACTACTAAACCAGGCGTGCTGTAAATGTAACGCACCAAATCAAAACCACTGCTTACCTATAAGACAAAAAAGCTTATAGATTACCTGAAAACTTCGATCAGAGGTAAAACAAGAGATCAATAAATTATTGGCCTTAGGGATCATAGAACCTTCAGTAAGCCCATGGTCATCTCCCATGGTTATAGTCCCCAAAAAGGAAGGAGGAATCGCCTCTGCTTAGACTTTAGGAAACTAAATTTGGTCTCAATTCGATGGCTATCCTATACCTAGGGTAGATGATATTATTGACCAAATTGGCCAAGCCCAATATATCACTACCTTAGACCTTACAAAAGGATATTGGCAGATTCCATTAGCTCTTGAATCCAAAGACAAAACTGCTTTTAGTACCCCTTATGGTTTATTCCAGTTCAAATATATGCCTTTTGGTCTACGGAGCACCAGCAACTTTTCAACGATACATGGATCAGTTATTGGCACCACATTTACAGTATTGCTCTGCTTATTTGGATGATGTAGTTGTCCATAGTAAGGATTGGCCATCCCATCTTGTCCAGTTAAGCAAAGTTATACAAACTATAAAGTCAGCAGGGCTTCACATCAACCCTTCCAAATGTTGTATAGCTATGCAAGAAGCCAAATATCTGGGTTTCATCTTAGGCAATGGGATCATTCGACCTGAAGTGGACAAGGTCACGCAGTAGCAAACTGTCCTGTCCCTCAAACTAAGACAGATGTAAGATCTTTCTTGGGGCTTGCAGGATACTACCGCCGTTTCATTCCGACTTTGCCACAATTGCTACACCTCACTGAGTTAACAAAGAAAACTGTACCTAATAAAATTCCATGGTCTGTGACTTGTGATAAAGCTTTTATTCCATCAAAGCTGCTTTATCGCATCACCCATATTACGTTCACCTGATTTTCACAACCATTTGAAGTTCACACAGATGCTTCAGATACTGGGTTGGGAGTTGTACTATATCAAACCATCAAAGGTGAAGAACATCCAATCCTTTATGTCAGCCATAAATTATTTCAAGAGAACTCAAATATGCCACCATTGAGAAGGAATGTTTGGCGATTAAATGGGCAATTGAAGCTTTAAAGTTCTATTTATGGGGTAACCATTTACATTAGTCACTGATCATAATCCCTTATGCTGGCTACAGCAAATGAAGGATAAGAATGCCGCATCCTTGATGGTATTTAGCTCTGCAACCCTATTCCTTTGAGATTAAACACAGGTCTGGAGCAAAGCATAAAATGCTGATTTTTGTCCAGATATGGTAATGATGGATCAATTAAACCCCAGGGCAAAATGAAGTAATTAATGTACTTAAAACAGATTAATGTAGGTTGTTTAAAATAACATCCTACTCGTGTTATTTAGGGTGCCCTGGGTGGGGTTTCTGTGAGGGTGGGTGGAAACCCCATCCCATTCCTACAGGAATGTGGAGATATTAACTTTTCATACAAACCAATAGCACTTTGTTTGTTTTTGAAAGGGGGGTATTTGTGATGGTGTTTTTCTTCCCCCAAAAAACTGTTTTGCAGAACTAAGACCTGAAGTTTCTTTTCTCCTATATATATATATATATATATATTTCTTTTTAGTCTGTTGCAACAGCATATTTATTTTGTTTAAATTCTCCCCTTCCTTCTCTCTTATTTCTATGTCTGTACTTCTGTACTTATTTCCTAATTAAATAGCGTGTTGGCCACTACTGTATCAAATCTATTCTTTCAATTCCTCTTCAGGTTCTTAAGTAATGTAAAACAGCTAATTCTAAAGCCTAGTGCATTCCATGATTATGGACACAGAAAACTAGATAAATCTATTTAGTAAAACCCTTGCCATACCCGGTGGGAAGCTAAAAGAAATATTATGAATGTATGGCGTTTTTTAGTGCATTCTGAAAGTCTAGGAAACAGGTGACACAGAGCAAGATAACAAGCTCATAATCCCATACTAATATTTTATCTTGTGTCTATCCTGCATCCCTATGGTAAAAGTATGAGCTCTTAAGATTGTATAGTCTGGGAAAGAAAAGAAAGGTTAACTTCCTAGTGAGCAGTATTTATGCATCTCAAACAGCACAGTAGTATTTCTGTGTACATTTGTACATTCTGTGTTGTGAGTACATGAATTAAGGAAGTTGAAATACATTACTGTTCTTTGTGAGCCAAGTCCTGTTAGCAAGCTAGATAACCCTGTGTCTGCATGAAGAAACCTTCTGACTCTCCAGGGTGTGTCCTATAGGGAGGGAGTGGCGGCACATCTTGGTCATTGTTATACAAGAGCCAAACCCTCCTTCTATTTAAATGGGTGGTACTTGCCTAATACAGCTCATATTCCCATAATTAAGGAATAAATCACTCAAGATCAATGTTTAAAATAAACATAATGGTTTATATTGATTATTCTTACAGGAGAATCGATTGTATGTAAAAGAAATTAATACTTGGAATTATATGTATAAATTCAGTATTTGTATTAATTGATAGGTGGAGTTTCAATTTGTGGGTGGGATCACAGTCCTATATCAAGGCAGAATTGATGTTGTAATTCAGATAGTCGTTGGGAGAGGACCTGTTTGGTTCTCCCAGAGAGATCTCTGAGAGGTCAGGCACAGTTTGATGTTGGTAGAATAGCTCTAATTGTTCATGCCAAACCTGTGCTTTTTTGTATTTGTTTTCTTTACTTTGAACAAAGTGAGTCTCTAACTTTTATTATTTCAAATTTATATTTTTTTTGAATAAAAATCATACCTATTCAAGGTATGTTGTACCACTTATGCTGTCTCTTGTAAAAGTGTTTTCTTACACCCCACGACAGGGCCCTCATGAACAGCAGAGGATGAATGAATGGGACCCTCATGAACAGCAGAGGATGAATGAGTGGGGCCCTCATGAACAGCAGAGGATGAATGAATGGGACCCTCATGAACAGCAGAGGATGAATGAGTGAGGCCCTCACATCAGGGTAGTCAGGTCCAGAAGACACCCTGGGGAAAAATGGATCATGGAATGTGGTCCTCCATGTCTGGTCCCCATACCCAATGGCATCACCATTACTGGTGGGCAGGTAGTCGGGGAAGCTCTGGAGAACCGTTCAACTTGAGCGGTGTTATGCAATGCCAGATCCATCAAGAACAAGACTGTAATTATAGCAGATCTTGTCAGGACAGCTGATCTGGCCTGCATCACCGAGACCTGTCTGGATGAAAATGCTGGCCCCACATTGGAGGCTGCAATTCAGGCTGGGTACTCAGTGATTCACCGCTCGAGATTGGTCTGTGGGGGGTGGTGGTCTGTTTCAAGACTGAATTGGACCTTACGAGTGTACTGATTGAGGAGGCTGGGTCATTTCAGTGTACCGTAGTAGCAGGTGTAGGCTATAGGATAGCCCTCATCTACCATCCACCCAGAGATGAGAAGTAATTTCTCCAGGAAGTAGCGGACTTCATCATCAGTATGGCATTTGGATCACCCAAGCTGATGGTCCTGGTTACTTCTGCACCTAGGTCGATGACAAGATCTCATAAATTGGACAACCCTGCCTCCAATTGATGACATTACTGGGCCTTATACAGATTGTTACCTCTGCTACTCACAAACATCGTCACTCTCTTGACCTGGTTTTCCTCCTGGTGGTCGAAGCCTCCGATTTGGTGGTGGAACCTGTCAGATGGTCTGATCACTACACTGTGGGGTTCAATTTTTGTGCCCCCCTTCGTAGGCCTACCCCTGTGGAGATGGTCAAATACCACCCATTACGGGATGTGAACTCTGAAGGCCTAGTTGCGGTACTCGACCTATCTGAGTTTCCTGTGGCTAGCGGGAATCCAGTGGCCTTGGTACTGGCCTATAATAAGGTTGTGACCATGGACCTGGATTCTATCACTCCTGTCAGTGTTCTTCCTCTCTCTCTCTCTCTTCGGCTTTGGTCACCTTGGTTTGATGGGACCTTGAGGGAGTTGAGACGACCAGGACAAAGGTTAGAGTGTTGCTGGCAGAAATAAGCCCTGGTGGCTGACCATTTTAGATTGTTAGAACATTATCAAGTCTACCAATCAACAATCGTTTGTAAGAAGGTAGAATTCCTGTCTGGGGAGATTGCTGCAGCTCAGAACTGACCAACTCAGCTCTTTCAAACGGTGGAAAGGCTGTGCAACCCAGCCTGTCTGCAGTCTTGAATAGCCTTTTCACAGTTAGAGTGTGACGAGCTTGCTCAGTTCTTTGCAGATAAGGGGGCCGACATCAAGGCAGAGATCCGATCAGCATGCTTTACCTGGGATGCTGTTGATTGGTGCTCGGTCACTGTCCCTCATTTTTCCTGGAGTACCTTTGACTGGCTGGAGTTCATGGATGTCATATGGATTGTCCAGGGTATGCATCCTACATGCTGTAGTTTGGATCTGGGTCCAACTTCCCTGATTATGGGTTGTTGAGACATCATTGGCCCAATCCTGGCACAGATAGTCTGGTGCTCCCTTGACTCGGGTGAGTTTCCTAGCTCCCTGAAGTAGGTGGTGGTGACACCCCTCCTGAAGAAAGCTTCACTGGACCTAGACTCTTTTGCTAACTACAGACCGATCTCAAACCTTCCCTTTGTGGGGAAGGTGATTGAGAAAGTAGTGGCTGTGCAACTGGAGAATCACTTGACCAATCATAACATCTACAAACCTCTCCAATCTGGTTTTCAAAAGAGACACAGTACTGAGGCTGCTCTGGTTCTGGTGCTCAATGATCTCCTGATGGCAAGAGATCGGAAAAGCCATTCTATTCTGGTGCTCTTTGATCTCTCCTCAGAGTTTGACACCATGGACCATGGGCTGCTGCTTGAGTGCCTGAAGTTCATCTGTGGCCTGACTAGTACGGCCCTAAGGTGGTTTAAATATTTCCTCACTGGCAGAGCACAGAGGGTAGTCTCAGGGATTTATTCCACCGACCCTCTCTGTGTCATGTGGGGTCCCTCAGGGTTCCCATGTTGTCCGCAGTGTACATGCTGCCCCTTGAAGACATTGTAAGATGGTGTGGGCTGAGGTTTCACTGCTATGCTGATGATACCCAGCTCTGCCCATCTTTTGCACCTGACCAGGATAGTGCACTCACGGTATTTAATAACTGCCTCAACAAAATCCAGGATTGGATGAATTCCAACTGGTTAAAGTTGAACTTGGGAAAGACTGAGGTGATGGTTGTGGATCCAGGTCATTGGATAGGGGGGGTTGGCGGCTGGTTAGCCTATGGGTCTCTTTCTGCGGGGCTCCCAGCTCCTTTCCTCTGAACGGGTGCGGGACCTAGGGGTGATGCTTGAAAACTAGCTGACTCTGTGGTTTCAGGTATCGGCAGTCATCAAGTCATCCTTTTACCATCTGAGGAACATCGCTAGGATCAAGCACCTTGTTCTGTTCAGTGACCTTCCTACATGGATCCACGCCTTTGTGACCTTGCGCATTAATTACTGCAACTCCCTTTACTTAGGCTACTGGGGGTTGATATCCGCCAACTGCAGCTGGTGTAGAATGCTGCAGCCAGGTTATTAATGGGCACTTCCCAGTCATGTCACATCACGCCAGTGCTGCACAAAGTGCACTGGCTGCCAATTCAGTGGCAGATCACCTTCAAAGTTGGAGTATTGATGTATAAAGCCCTACATGGACTTGGCCTGGATGACCTGAAAGTGCTTCTGTCCCCTTGCTGCCCCAAGTGACAGTTCCACTTGGCTGATGAGGGGTTGCTACAGATTGCAAGGGTATCTTTAAAATCTTCAGGGGCCCGTGCATTCATGTACGTGGCCCCAGCCCTTTGAAATTCTCTACCTCATCAGCTTCAGGAGTGCGCAACTCTGGGGGCTTTAAACAGGCTCTTAAAACTTATTTATGGGGCCAAGCCTTTATCAATTAATTAGATTTAATAATAGATTTTTCCAACTATCTTTTATACTGCTGTTTTATGCTACCATTTTCTAGTAATCTTTTGTAAAGTGCTTTGACAATTTTGAAAGGCGCTCAACCAAATAAAGCTATTATTATTAAATCAAAATGTTGTATCAAAAAACTTCACTGCCTTTTTATTTATCTTATATATAAATATTGAATTCCCCTCACTGATGTTTAGCAAAAATCATCAAAATCTGACACTGACCCCCTTTACATGATAATAATATCATCGATGTACCTTTGCCATCTGACAGTCCTACCTAGAAATAAATTCATCTTTTCATGAAAAATCAGTACCTCCTTCCACTGGCCAGATGGGTGGCCCAATGAGCAGGCAAAGACCACCTCCCTCCAAATGGCCATTAATCCATGGAAATGTCCACATGGGAGGGAGTAATCTTAGACCTCATACTGACAAATGGGGACAGTGAGATGATCTCAGATCTAGACATGGGTAGCCATCAGGGAACAAGTGACCACCAAACAGTGTGGTTCATGATAAACTCAGCTGCAGAGTCAAGCCATACAAAAGTGAGGGTACTTGACATCAGGAGGGCTGACTTTGTCAAAATGGAAGAGTGCCTTAGAAAAGCACTCGCAAACAATGGGAAACATCAAAACTGCCATCACAGAGGCAACAAGCCATTGCATGAAGCAAATAAACAAATCTAAATGAAAGAAAAAGGCACTGTGGTTCTCAAAAGAGGTGGCAGGGAAGATTAGGGAGAAAAAGATAGCATTTAGGAAGTATAAGGAAACACAGAAGGAGTAGGGCAGAGAACTTTACCAGTTAAGGGAGAAGGAAGCAGGGAAGGCAGTCAGAATAGCAAAGGCCAAGACTGAGGAAAAGACAGCCAACTCAGTTAAGAAGCAGGATAAAATATTTTATAGGTACATTATTGAGCATAGAAAGACAAAGAGAGGGATAGTGAGGCTGAATAGAATGGACAGTGGGAGGGCAGAGAGGGACAGTGAAAAAGCAGCAATACTGAATGAATACAGCTACTCAGTATTCACAAATGTTGAGGAAGGGGAGGTACCTACTCCAATTAACAGAAGCACTCTGGATGGGGGGGGTCGATTCCAGTCCTTTCACAGAAGAAAGGTTTCTGAAAGAACTCTTAAAACTGAAGGCAGGCAAAGCAATGGGGCCTGATGGGATTCACCCCAGAATTCTAAAAGAATTAAGGGACGAACTAGTGACACCACTGACTAGCCTTTTTAACAAATCATGGAAGGATGGTGTGGTACCGGAGGACTGGAGGAGGGCAGATGTGATTCCTCTTCACAAAAGTGGGAGCAAGACAGAGGCAGGAAACTACAGACTTTTCAGTTTGACCTCTGTGGTAGGGAAAATGATGGAATCACTTCTGAAGGAAAGAATTGTTGAGTACATAAAGGCCAGTGGGGCACAGGACCCAACACAACATGGATTCACAGTGAGAAGCTAATTTCAGACGAATCTAATTGATTTCTTTGACTGGATGACCAAAGTAGTAAACAAGGGAGGGGCTGTGGACATGGTCTACCTAGACTTTAGCAAGGCATTTGACACAGTCCCACACAAAAGATTAAGAAACAAATTAGCCAGCCTGGGAGTAGGTCCTAGTGTGGTAGCCTGGGTAAAACATTGGCTGGACAACAGGACACAGAAGGTAATAGTAAATGGAGTCCACTCTGAAGAAAGGGGGGTTACTAGTGGGGTACCGCAGGGTTCAGTATTGGGTCCAGTCCTTTTTAATGTCTTTATAAGTGACATTCTAGAGGGACTAGAAGGAAACGTATGCCTCTTTGTAGATGAAACAAGGATCTGCAGCAGGTTAATGCACAAGGGGGATGGAAAAGATGAGAAGGGACTTGGCAAGGTTGGAGGAATGGTCAAAAGTATGGCAGCTTGGATTCAATGCAAAAAAGTGCAAAATAATGCACCTGGAAAACAAAAACCCAGGGAAAGAGTACACAAAGAGGGGGGAGGTAGTAACAACAACAAAAATGGAATGGAACCTGAGTATAATCATATCAGATGATCTTAAGGTTAGCAGACAATGTGAGAAGGCAGTAGGGAGGGTTGGGGGGATACTGGGATGTATAGGGAGAGGCATCACCAGCAGAAAACAGGAAGTTGGTATCCCTCTGTACAGACAGTTGGTGAGACCCCATCTGGAGTACTGCATCTAGTTCTAGAGACCCCATCTCTGCAAGGATCATAGGATGGAGGCAGTCCAGAGGAGGGCAACTAAAATGTTGCAGGGTCTGCAAGAGAAGCCATATGAGGAGAGATTAAAGGAGCTTAATATATATACCCTTGAGAAAAGGAGAGAGAGGGGTGAACATGATTGAAACTTTTAAGTACCTCAGTGGAATCAACAAAGTCCAAGAGGATAGCATCTTTCAGAAAAAGAGATGTGCAAGAACAAGGGGACACAATTTGAAGATAGAGGGGGGACTGCTCAGGGGCAATGTGAGGAAATATTTTTTCACAAAGAGGGTGGTGGACACAAAGAACTGCCTTCCTGGGGAGGTTGTGGGGTCTAAAACTGTGGGAGAATTCAAGAATGCATGGGACAGACATAAGGCTATTGTTGTGGGGGGTAGGAAGAAATAGGGTGTTGGTTAACTAGGATCTGCAGGTTATCTGTTAGGTAGGGAAATGGGCATACTAGGTGGGCCAAGCAGTCTTTATCTGCCATCAAAGTCTATGTTTCTATGCTTCTATTCAGCCTTCTAACACTTCCTGCCCCAAACTGAATGCCGGGGTAGGTCATTCCTTAATTATGTAAGCAATTATCCTTAACAGGTTGTGCGGTACAACAGACAGATCTGAGTACAAGTGAAGCAGGAGGTGCAGCTTATTTAAAAACTGGTAGCTGGGAGAGGCACACTGAGCCAAGGCTCATTTCAGGTGCAACCGGCTGGGGGGGCGGGGAGACAGAATACAGTCAGTCAGGTCATGTGATTACAACGAGGATGATATAAAGAGTCTATTTTGAGTGCAATGGTGGACTAATGAATCAGTACACAAATTAAGTGTGCAAATTAGGCAAACTGAAATAGCGCATAGTGCCAGACTGAATGGAGGCTGGGCTAGTGCTGAAAGTAGGACTCAAAACAGGATGATAAACTTCAACAAGGTTGCTAGAACTATGAAGTTAGGGTGCAGGGAGTGAAAAAGGGTTGTCAAAACTCAGGAAAGGATAAGGAAGTGTTCAGAAAGAGGATCGGCAGGAGCAGGGAGGAGGGGTTTAGCTGCTGTATAATGCAGGGAAGGGAGGGATAGAGATGGATAAATGAGAATAGCTGGTTCCAGAGGGAGGGGAGGTGATATAAGAAAGTAGATTTCCCAGCTGAAGGGTGTGGGTGGGGAAGAGAGAATGTGTATGAGTCCACTGATCATTTGAGTGCAGGAACTAGGAGAAGGAGAAAGGGAATAGGTATGAGGGGAGGGACCCAAGCCAGTATTTAGAGATGAGAGAAGCAGAGTGGAACTGGTGATGTGAGGGAGGATGGATAGGGAGGAGTAAGGGGAGCAGTGGTGAGTACAAGAGGGTGAGCTGGTAGCAAAGCAGCAGAAGGCATTGCAGAGGGTGAGCAGTCTGGCAAGGGAGGTGGATGGCAGAGTGCCACAAACCACGTTTCCATATTCGAAAACCAGGAGAACCTTATTGGTGACTAGCTCCCAGGATGGACGTGTCTTACCCCATACCCTGGAGTGGGATATTGTTCTTACAAAATGTCTTAGGTAGGCAGAAAAATTCTATAAGAGGTATATTAAACATGATTGAGAGACCCAGCTCTACAGTACGATACAGCTTATTGCATGGTCACAGGATGTGCTTCAGCCAATCACTCCATTTATTTTCTCACTGCCATTTTGTAATGCTAAAGATATTTGACAAGTACTTGGAAGAAAACAAGGTGGCAGGGTATTACCACTGAGCTGGTGGGTTGGAGAAATTCAATGAGCCAAAGGTCTTTTCCTTCTAAATATGAATGTATGCAGAGGGGTGCATTTTAATTCTGAGTTATCACTAATTTTGTTTGGCACAATTTCAGTTGATATGTGCTGCACTTAGGGTAGTACCAGGGTAAAGGTGACTATGTATGAATGCAAAGTGCTACATATTAACTAAAGCACCACTGCTGATTGTTATTTTATCAGGTTCCTAAAATTGTAATTAATAGAGCTGTGTGAATATCTTATTCCAAATATCCAGATGAATATTATATTTGTGGGTTCCAAATATTCTGGTTTTAGGTATTCAGTATTTAGCAGGGTGACCTTAAAAGCCTCTTCTCCCTCCCTAAGTGGCCAATGGTAGTCTCCCAGCCACCTTCTCCTTCAACAATAACCCCCCCCCCAGCTCTGTGTCTGCTTAATATGAAAATAAATTACTATAGTCATCAGTGCCAGCTTCATCAGGAGCCGACACTAACCTTTCCCTTCAGACATCACATAGTCCCATAGCAGTATATTACTTCCAAAATGCCCCCCCCCGACCTGACTGATGAATATGAGGGAGCTCATAGTTATATCTTCAATTCCCAGCTAGTTCAGTTGGCCTTCCCCCAGTAGCATGGACTCCTGCTTCCCACTCCATACTGCAGCCAGCCAATGTCACAGGGAGGGAGTGCTGACGGCGTATGACCGTGACGAAGGGGGTGGAACAGTGGCATCAAAATGATGTTATGCAACCTGATTGGCTGAGGATGTCTAGTGTCACTTTGGTGCTACTGGCCTGCCCACGTCTTCATAATCATGCACCACCTGTTCCCTCTCTTGTGACACTGGCTGACTGTGGTACAGAGTGGGTCGCAGGAGTCCATACTACACAGAGGAGACCAACTAAGCAAGCCAGAAATTGAAGGTATAACAGCAAACCTTCCCCCATTCATCAGTCACATCAAATGGGGGGGCATTATGTAAATAATGTACTGCTATGGGAGTGTGTGTGGCTTGTCTGAAGGGAAAGGTTGGTGTTGGTTCCTGAACAAACTGACAATGATAACTATTTCTTTTTTATATTAAAGCAGTCGGGGGGGCTTTACTGTTAAAGGAGTCAAGGGCTTGCCAGAAGATTAGCCCTGGCCACCTAGGAAGGAGGAAAATCACTGAAACTTTTTATTTTTTTAAACACCCCAGCTGAATACAAATACCACTGGAATGGTGGGGTATTTCGTTATTCATTGCTGAATATTCGGATAGTCTATTACTCATGGTATTCAGAAAATAACATTCGGCCCCTACACAGCCCCAGTAAATAAGCATTTTGGATACTGGAGGGAGTGCACTTCCTGGTTCTACAAGTGCTAGGTGCTTCAGTACTGGAACAGCAAGATGTTTTGGGATCCTCCTAAATGTTGTTAATAAATGGGTATAAATTACAATCTAGTGTCATCCATCCAATATATTACACACAGTCACGTTTTTAACTTTCTGTTTGCTGCTATTTAGTGCCTTTGGTCCCCTGATTTATCTCTAAATTCATAAATGATTATAATACTAATTATAAACCAACACGGATATTGAGCATAGATGTTATAGTACACCTGCTTTCAGGGACACAAAAGACAAATTGCTGAGTGTTTTTTTATTACCTCTCAATGTTTTTCATCTTTAGATTACTTGAGTCTGCTGTAAATAATTAGAACAAAAAGGCAGAGGAAAGTGATCCCTGGAACAGTGTATGATATTATCCAGTTTCTGGAGTTATCTTCTCTCTGCTGTGCTGAGAATAGAGAACAAAGAGCTGAATTAAAATTCTACCTCCATAAATCTAAAATCTCTGACATCAATAAATTGTAATATGACCAGAACCCATTACGTATTTCCAGAGGGAGGAGATGGGGAGAAAAGCAGCCCGCCGCATTCAAACCCCATATGCTTCCCACCACCTCATTCTTGTAAACGAGACCTCAGTGAGAAACATGCACAGGAATTCCAGCAGATGTGAGCTCCGTTGTTATTTCAGAGGATATTTATCTGCCTTTCATGCCTTCTTGTGCCATACTATCTTCTGGCTGCAGATACCAACATGTTGACATACTTACATATCCAAATTAAAATGTAAGAAGTTCAAGAGTCTCAGATGTAAAGTTAACAAAATGAACACAAACTGCACTTGAAAAATGATAGACACATAGAAACATAAAAGTTGATGGCAGAAGGAGACTGCTAGGCCCATCTGGTCTGCCCATTTGTTTTAGACCAGTTGTGATGTCTGCTTTCTCCCTAGGGCTACTTAAGTGTTATTTCTTTCTTTCTTTCTTTTTTGTTTTTTTGTAAACAGGTAAGGCCCAATAGGCACAAGTGTCTGTTTTCAGGGGCGACCTGATTTCCATACAGTTGGAACTACATTAATTCTGTTTCATATTAAATTGGCTTTCTATTTAAGCAACCTTATTCCCATAGTGTGCCACTCCTGCTCATCCCCAAGTACCAGTGACACCGAGAACCCAGTACACTTGTGTATGATCAAGATGCTGTTTTCTAAGCTTTATAACTTGCATATAAACTGTGAATCTACATTTCCCACTGATCTGAATACCAGATACTGACCCTTATTGGTGAGCCGCTCGAGGTAGTGGACACATTTAAATATCTGGGGTTCTGGCTCGATTGCTGGCTATCATTCATTATTCATATTGAGGAACTGAAGAAATGCCAAAAAGCAAAAATAAGGCTGGTCCAGATCACATTCCTTGCTCTTGTTTATGCTGACTTTCTTTACAGTCACAGTTCCAGTACAGCCCGTGCCAAACTGTACACACTGTACCACAGAGCACTAATATTTATCACCAATGTCCCCTTTAGAATTCATCATTGTTTGCTTTATGTCTAACATGGCTGGTCCTTGCTGCAAAACAGGAGGCTAAAAAATGGCTCCTAATGGGCTTACAGAGCCATCACAAACAAACACTCCCCCAATATCTCTGAACTTCTTAAGTGTACACTGGCGCTTACTCGCTGAGGAGATATTCCCACATATTGTTTGACATAGCAAAGGTAAGATATCATAGTGAATCAGCAGTCAGTCACACTCTTCCAACTGTATGGAATACCCTCCAAAGATCCTTAAAACTAACTAAAATTATTAGTTTGCAGACCCTCATATCCCTGCTGGTTTGCTCTTTGCAGGAAAATTGTAATTGTAATACCTAATTTGTACTCACTTCTTCCTGATGGTTCCCTGGCTGTGTGTTGTAATGCTTACATAGCACTTGATGCCCAATAATCCATTTGCTAAAGCAATTAATTGATGTGCATGCATCCAAAATAAATTTCAGGGAAGTTCATTTGAAAGCCTGTAATGGTCTGGGACTGGCGGGGAGGTTGTCATGGCTAGGAGATGCAAGAGTAGAAACACAAAATGGAAAAAGAAAATAACTATTAGTATCAAAAACAGCGGACAGAAAGTGTCATTCATTTTTTAAACAAGCCAGTTGTTACTTTTTTTTATTCCCAATGTATTTTTTCTTTTTTTAAAGAGATGGTGACACGTTCAGTTGAACTTTAATAAAACATAATATTTAGGCTCTCTCCAGCTTGTATTTCTCATTAGTGCTGTATTCCTCCTTCTGATTATTTATTAATGAGGCCATCTGCATTCCTGCTGCTTTCTCCCTACCTGAAGTCACAGAGCACTGCTTGTGACATCACAGTCACTCCCATGGCGACCAACTCTGATGTCACAACAGAAAATTATGACTTGAAGTAGGGAGTAAGCTATAGAGACAGATGAACTCTGAATAAACTCAAAAAGACAACATTCATATAGGCATAAGCATTTCCTTAGTAATACAATATGGGGAGGAGAAAAACATAACATATAAATGGAATGCAAGCAGAATTGTGCCTAATTATCATGTTTTTTAAAGTTTTCTATGAATTATCAGTAGCTCTTTAATTAAAAGGTTTTCTGCTTGGTAATACTGGATGGGATACATAGAATTCCACTCTCCATGGAAGCTGACATATCTAGTTCTGTTCCCGATTTAGCCCTCATCAGTGCTGTAACCTCACTCACTGTGACATGACCAGTGACCAGCCTGGAACAAGATGAGCAAGTCTTCTTTGCTCAGCTAGGATGTCACAGTCAGTGAAGTCACAATGCTGATGAGGTATGAAGAAGACTAGAACTAACTAAACTAACTAACTAGACTAGAACTAGAACTAACTAGTCAGGTCGCACCTGGAAATGAGCCTCTGTTCAGTATGCCTCTCCCAGTTACCAATTTTAAAAGAAATAACTAAAATAAGTAACCATGTCAGCCTCCAGGTAGAGTGCTGTTCCACACATCACACCTAATACTGTCAGGCAGAAAATATTCTAATGGGAAAAATGGAAACAAGTGCCTCATATATAAAAATAGTTTATCTAAAACAAGAGTGTTCCCTCTTTTATCCTCCAACCTCCGTACATACTAAATCATGGTGGATAAAAGAGGGTGGCAGATAAGAGGGTGGCAGTTAAAGGAGAAGACAGCATTTCTGGGAAATAGAATAGGATCCTACACCAGCGTCAAGCAAGGGTGGTGGATAATGGGGGGGGTGGATAAAGGAGGGAGCACTGTAACAATAAAGCAGCAGTGCATGTCAGGAGTGTAAATGTTGATCTATACTTTTTTATTCCAGTTAAGATTGACCCTTGTTCTTCTGTGTCTTGCACAATGTCCTTTTTTCCACCTTCTGAGTCTGCTTTAGCACTTTCTTTACTCTTAAAATAATAAAATGAGCACTGCTATGCAGATGTTTTTAAAACGGTATTATTACTAATTTTATATTTAATGACTCAGACCACTAAAGGTGTCAACCACCAGCCATTTCTTAAAATCCCTTCCCTTGAGGTCACTTTGTGACTTTGCAGACTTGATTCATACTTGGATGGATTGGAGAGGGCTTGTTAGGGACTCAGGGAGGGTCTCTGCAGGTTGGAGGGCTGGTCAAAGATCTGACAGCTGGATTTCAATGCAGAAAAAAATATTTTGTGATGCCCATTGGGAAGAGGAGCCCAAGAGTGCAATATGAAATGTGGGAGTGGTGCTGGAATGCACCATACAGCAGGGGCTTACGCAGACTCAAAACTGGGAAAGAGTGATATCCCACAAGTCAAGAGACATCTAAAACAGAATTATAAAAGATGTCATAATTTTCATCATAACATGCATGCTGCTTTAAAACAGTGAGTTTATTTGCTTCTTGGGTAGGTGTGGTGACAGTCAAGGGGTGTTCCGGAGGCACATCATTACTATGCAGTATGTACAAACTCATGCAGTGCTGGCCACATAGGTGCAGAAAGCAGCAAAAAGTACACCAGGGAGATCCTGCTATAACCCACTGCACACCACCATGGGCACAGGTCTGGAGTTGCTGGGGGACCAGGACAGAGTACACCATGCTGCCCCTGACAACTGGGCAGCAGGAGGCAGCAGGGGCGGTTGGACGGTTGAGCACCTGGTAATGTCTTGTGTGGCTGCACCCAGACTAGATGGTGCCACGCAAATCCAGGTGCATGCAATCAGCATGTACAACCCTGGCCCCATGCCATTCTACATGTGGTATTCAGAGTGGATCCAGAGGGGCATCCCATTGGATACCCAGGACAACGACTCTTCCCCGACCACCCTGTGGAGTCCTGCATGCCAGGAGGAGGAGCCACAGACAGCTGGCTAGCATTGGTGAATACTGGTATTGGTGCACCTCTCCATGGGGTACAGAGTCGTGGGTAGAGATGTGCGAAATTGGAAAATTTCACCCAGCGAAATATTTTGTGTAAGTAGCGCATTTCAGGAAATATTTTGCTGGATGAAATGCGAAATTTCACCTGTGGTTGTGCTCAAAATTTCTCCCCCAAGCTGGCAAAACTTTGCTCGTGGGTGAAATTTTACCAGCCATGGTGAAATTTAGTCATCTGCAGGAATAATTTTGCCTCCTGCACTGAAATGTTCTGCTATTATGTGCCAAAGTTCTCCCTTGTGTCTAGTGTTTTCCCCCTGAACTCCCAGATGCTCAGTGGCTGAAATTTTTTTCCCTGGTGTCCAGTGGTCCACCCCCCGCCGGATCTCCAGCCAAAATTGCAATAAATAAGCACTCCCCTCCAAAGTTACCCTGGCCCCTCCATTTGTTTTACATGTAAAAAAAAATAATTCACCCGCCACTCCCTGGTGTCTAGTGGTCCCCCCCCAGCTGATCACTAGCAGCAACTGCATTAAATAAGCACCCCACCAAAGTTATCCTGCCCCATCCATTTGTTTTATTTAAAAAAAAAAATTCACCCTCCACTCCCTGGGGTCTAGTGGACCCACATCCCACCCCCCCCACTCCATCGTTAGGTAGCAGCACCCACCCAGCTCCCCTTCCAATACCTTGATCAGGCCACTGACACAGCCCTTCACTCACCTCCATGGCTGGCAGCCTGACTGAGTGTGACTGAGTGCATATGCACTCATTCATACAAGTACTCAGTCAGGCTCAGTCGGGTTGATGGCCATGGAGGTGAGAAGAGGGACTGTGAAGGTGTCCTGATTGGGGCACTGGGGTGGAGCTGGGTGGTACTGCCTGCCTAACAGTAGAATGAAGTCCAGGAGCACCAGGGAGTGGGGGTGGGGTACTGTTTTAGTAAACAAATGGGCAGACTGAGGAAGCCAGCAGTGTGAGCTAACTGCAGTTATAACCAGTGATCGGCCGGAGGCCGCTTGCCCTCCAGGGAGTGGGGAGTGAATTTTTTTCAATAAAACAAATGGGGCCAGGGTAATTGGGGGTGCTTATTTAATGCAATTTTAGCCGGTGATTGGCCGGGGGGACCACTAGACACCAGGGAGTGGGAGTTGATTTTTTTTTATGTGTGGGGGGTTCAGTTTATGGACTTGTGGTGGCTGGCAGCAATGGGAAAAATTGCAGACTGTGAAATTTCACTGCAATTTTGTGAAACATTTCACCTGGTGAAATTGCTGATTTTGCCGAAATTTCACTGGCAAAATTTTAGTTTGCTGCATCTCTAGTCGTGGGTAGGTTACAAGCATTTTGTGCATACCTACACCTCATTTGTGCATGGGACAGTGGTTCACAAAGGAGGGGAGGGAGGATGTTAGAGCTAAAAAAGGGCTTCCTAAGGTACAAGGTGGCTAAAGGAAAGGAGGAATGGAAGGAATACCAGATTAGGTTAAAAAAGGCACAATGGTGGTCAGGAAGGCAATATCAGATATAGTGCTGTGGATTGCTGAGGGTGTTAAGGGAAGGCAGAAAGAATGCTTATGATACATTCATGAGAAAAGGAAGGCTTGGGGAGTGTCAGGTTAGCTGAGGGGGGTGGAAGATAATAAACAGAAGTCCAATGTCATACACAACTACTTCTCTTTAGTATTCACAAGGGAGGATGGTGGGCCTGCCCTCTACCAGAGATCAGGGTCATAGTATTCACTTGGGGAGGGAATACAGGAAGTAGGAAGGGAAGTGATCCCAGCTGAAAGTGTGAGAAAAGGGCTGGAGATCCTTAGGGTAGATAAAGCACCAGACCTGGATTGCTTTTACTGAAGAATATTCAGGGAATTGGATTCAGAGCTGACTGGACCCTTGACCAAGCTATTTAATGGCTCACTGGAGTCTGGAGTGGGGCTATGGGACTGGAGATGTATAAACGTGGTCCCACTCCACATGGGGGAGTTGGGGGAGACAGGGAGGAGCCAGGCAACTACAGGCCAGTCAGTCTTACCCTCATTTGTAGGTAAGCTGATGGAGACCATAGTCAAGGGAAAGGCTGGTGGCCCTCTTACAAGAAAATGAGCTGTAAGACATCAAACAGCATGTGTCAGTGAGGCTGTGTCGGACCAGTCTGACCACAGTTTTCAACTGGGTCACTAGGGCAGTAGATAGCGGGCAGGACTTCACCAAAGCCTTTGATTCAGTGCCACACAGAAAGCTGCTGAAAAAGTCAAGAGGACTTAGGAGTTTAGTTAGGTGGGCAGTAAGCTAGCTAGGGAGGAGGCAGCAGAGGGTGGTAGTAAATGGGTCAAATCTGGAAATAGGGGGATCACAAGCAGGATGCCTCAAGGGTCAGTCCTGGAACCTGTCCTATTTTATGTTCATTCAGGACGCTGGAAAAAGTATTCGGATGCATCTCTTTGCAGACAACACACAGATTTGCAGCATGATGGACAACAAGGAAGGGGTCACTGCTGTCACTATTCGGGAAGGAGCTAAAAAGGCGTTAGCCCATAAGTGCGCCTATGTTTTCTCAATAGTAATGTAATTTAATACCATTTTGAATAAGGTTATCAAGACCTCGTTTAAAAATGTCTCTATTACTACTCTGTACCAAACTTTCTGGTAAACTGTTCCACAAGTTCACCACTCTCTCAGTAAAGATAAACTTCCTTTTATTTGTTTTAAATCTATTACCCTGTACTTGTAGTGAATGCCCTCTTGTGTTTAAGTCTTGATTTTTTTGTTTAATACCCAATTCCTCTTTAAGTGTAATGTACTTAGTAATGTCAAAATATAAAATTAGGTCCCCTCATATACACCTCTACTTCAAGGTGTATAGACCCAATCTATCAATTCTTTCTTTCTTTATATGTAAAAGTTTTTACACTTATTATTTTAGTCATACCACTCTGTACTGTTTCTAACCTTATAATGTCCCCTCTTTTATATGGATTCTAAATCTGACTACAGAAGTCCAGCTGAGGTCTCACATATGATCTATAGAGAGGCAACAGTACCTCTGCCCTCCTACTCCTTATATTTCTACGGTTTGCTCCAGCTACCCTGTTAGCTTTAAAAATTACATTTGTGCATTGTATACTAAAATCTAGTTTACTTTCTATATAAACCCCCAAATCTCTGTCACCTGTCCACTGATTTAATATGGAATTACTTAGTATATACCGATTATGTTTATTCTTTTTCCCTAAGTGAATTACACAACATTTATCGGTATTAAATGTCATACCCCATTCATATGCCCAGTGAGTTATTAGATCTAGGTCATACTGAATGGAATCAATATCATCATTAGTTTCACAAGGTCCTCCCAACTTGGTATCATCTGCATACTTAATTAGTCTATTCTGTAGACCACCCCCAGGATCTGCTATAAACAAGTGGAACAGCACAGGGCCCAAAACAAAGCCCTGCGGAACCCCACTAGTCACCTTCCCTGTCCCAGACAGGACTCCATTCACAGACACCCTCTGTGTCCTGTTGACCAACAAGTTTCCTATCCAACATATTAAATATGGATCAATTTTAAATGTTTTTAGTTTATGAGTTATAGCCCAATGCAGGATGGTATCGAATGCGTTAGAGAAGTCCAACAGTATAAGGGTAAGGGAACTTCTGAAGGATCTGGAAATAAATGGAAAGGTGGTCTAAGATTTGGCAGTTGAGATTCAGCACCAAGAAGACCAAGGTGATGAATTGAAGGAAGAGAAATCCACACATGGAATACTCATGGATGAGGGAGATACATTGGCCATTACAAGCAGTAGAAGGATCTGGGTATAATTATCATGACTACATTGTACAGACCAGCCAGTGCAATAAGCCCTACAGTAAGACATTAAGGATGTTGAAATGTATGGGTTTTGGTAGCAGGAGAAAGGAAGTGATACTGCCTATATACTGACCACTGGTGAGGCCTCATCTGGAATACAGTGTCTAGTTCTGGAGCCCTACACATGAGAAAGTACATAGACACACTGGAGTCAGCACAGTGAAGGGTCACTAATATGATGTAAGGCCATCAGAGCAAATCCCATGAGGAATGACTGGTTGTCCTGAACATGTACTCATTGGAAACCATGGGGGAACGGTAGGGGACATGATAGATACCTATATGTTTCTTAGGGGTATAAATAGAGTTAGAAATATGAATACAATCACAAAGGGGCACAGCTGAAGGCTAGTTATGGGTAAAATTAGGAGGGATGGGAGGCAATTCTTCACTGAGAGGATGGCAGAGCCATGGAACAAATTGCCGGTAGAAGTGGTAGGGGCAGGTACTCATAATGGGTTTTAACATGGCAGGGACAGAGCAAGGCCACTTGTAGTTTCATTAGGAGGAACCAGGTGGGATGTTGATATAGCAGTGGGGACAGAGAGGGATGACTCCCTAGGCTGCTGGGTCTGGGGGGAGGTAGATATGGTAGACTCAAGACATTGGTCTTCTTCTGCTGTCAGAGTTTACAGAATGTCTCCACATTTCTTCAGCTCCTCCTAGATTATGGCCAATGACTGTGGCTAGATATTGATCTGTAGATGTCTGGTTCTGTAGTGGTTCCCATGACAAGTCATCCTGGTCTAACTTGATAATAATAGTACCAGGTCAAACTGATTCCAAATGACTCGGATATCAAATTGGCCAAGCTTAACCATTCTCAGTTTTCAACTTCTCATTTAAAGTGTGTGAGTGATTTTATTTACGGTGCTATAAACACACTCCAGTTATTTATCTGGGCAATGACAGAACTTTATTGTATTACCTTTAACTTCCTCACAGGTCACCACGTTCCACTGCAAAACTGCGTGAGTCACAGAACAATAAACCTCTCTATATTCCTGTAACTTTCAAGATAACATGCTATTGATTTCAAAGCTTCCTTCAGAATCTCGTAAGTGCTCTGTTGACCATGATTGGTTGAGTCTTTCTCCTTTACCATAATGCCATGTCACTTCACCTTTAGGGTAGCCACCCTCAAAGATGCACTGAAAAATAACCTCCCCCACTGTGTAATGAGCTGTCAGCCATGGGAGTTGGTAAGGAGCTGAAACACTTGAGATACACAAAGTAAAGTCAGAACTATGTAGTGATCATGAACTTCACAAAGTATCTTTCCTGACATATTCATTGTAGTTCAGTAAGAACCCTTACCTCCCCTGGAGTTCGTCCCATACATAAATCTAAATTTTCAGAGCCATGTGTTTTGGAAGAGAAGTCTTTTTGGCTTTGTGAGAGCTGAGCCACTGATCCCTTTCCTTCTTTGTCCTGAGCACTGCCCCAGCTAACTTGTTTTGTTATATAATTATATGGAGTGCATGGAGGGGAGGGGGTTCCATAGACTGCTATAGGTGCTGGATTTAAAGTCATGTTTTTAGTAGTTCATGGTTCTGATTCAGATAAATCAAGGTTACCGCTCAACTAATAAGACCCTTTTACAATCCTAAGATCTAAGACAGATGAGATATAAGGCTCTGAAAATGATCATTTTTAATGAAACCCCAATGCAACCCTAATATATGCCAGACAGGTGCTAGCACACCTTTATAATAAATAAATCACATTTTCTGCTGACTCCAAGCTTTTATTTAAAAAAAAATGAAGTTCATAGCCTAATGTTTCCAAAGTATGCTCTTCTCAAATAAATTATCATTAGAGTATTATAACACGTGAACCTTTAAGACTCTGAAGTTGTTACTTCAAATAAAAGTTTCCACATATTAATATGCAGAGAAATGCATTGATGTACATAGAAGTATATTAATACATATTTTTCCATGTTTTTTTAATTTTTATGTTTTTAAAATATCATTTTTGTTCACATTCAGCATAACTAGAAAAGAATACCATAGTTTTGCAACTTTCTAAAGTGGAGGAAGTGCATTTAAAAAAATTAATTTCCTTGAACCCCATTCCCCAGAGACCATATCATGCATGAGAATGGTCTGATGATTTCCATTCTGGTCTTTGTGTGTGTTGTGCCCCAGAACAATATGTAGATCCCCTTTCTAGCTTTCAGGCCTCTTGCAAGTTACTATTGTAAATGGGAACTTGTACTCAACCGTACTTCCTCCCACCTGTCATGAATTTATATATCTTTCCCAATTTCCTGTACATTCTATTTCTGCCAGCAGTCTAAAGGTTAAAGGGAACATAAAGAATGTTAACATGTTTTAATGTAACTGTAAAAGTGGGCAGATGTGTTATCACTCTACTGTATTGTTTTATGAGTTAGTTTTGAAATTGTTCTGCTTTTTTCTTTATTTAGAGCCTGATATTAATGCAGCTTTTTCCCATCCAGTATTAATTACTTAGCAGTTGCAGAACCCAGTGACATTGCTGAGCTGAGCTGAAGATTACAATGAAGTGGAACACAGCGGCATCAGCTGAGCAGAGCCCAGCTCTCTGGGCACACTCAGCATGCATGAAAATTTAAACTGTGTGTAGCAATCTTTGAATCTGCCCTCTCAAAGTTAAAACACACAAACCTTGCAAACTGTCATTGTTTTAGAGGAAGCAGGATGCTTAAAAACAGTTACTCATTGATTCTAATATGATGTCATGTTCTATGTTTCACAGAGAAATGTATGGGAAGCCATTCAATTCAAAATGGCAGTTTTCAGAATATAATTAATAGTGAAATGTCTAAGACTAACAACAAAATGTTTGCAGCATAATATTATGAGCATGACAAACATGAAAATATGTATATCACACCCTTAAATAGTTATAAGACCTTCTGAAATGGGTATGACCTATACCAAAATGTGTATGACACATACCAAACTGGATATGACAGACACCAGAGTGGATACAACATACACCAAGATAGAAATAACATTTATTAAAATAAGTATGGCATGTACCAAAATGCTGGGACACATACTGAAATAGGTAAGATGTATACCAGAATAGATATGACATACACCAAAATGGGTGTGGCACAAAATGAAAAGGATATGCTATATTAAACTGAGTATGATGCATAAAGAAATAATTATGACATATATTGAAATGGATATGACTGATACTGAAATGGATATGACACACAGTAAAATGGGTTTAACATGCCAAAATGGGTATGGGACATATCAAAATAGGGTTGACACCAACTGAACTTAATATGACACTCACTGAAAATGGTATAGCAGATGCTGAAAAAATAATAATGGCTCATATCAAAATGGATGTGACCTATACTGAAATGGCTATAGCATATAGCAACATGGGTGTGACACATCCCAGAATGGGTCTGATACTAATCGAAATGGATATGACACGCACTGAAAATGGTTTGACACATGCTGAAATAATAATGACACGTATTGAAATGGATGTAACCTATACTGGAATGGTTATAACACATTGCAAAAAATGGGTATTATTTACCAAAATGGGTATGACACGCACCAAAATGGGTTTGATACTAACTTAAATGGACATGACACACACCAAAAATGGCATGACACAGGCTGAAATAATACTGACACCTATCAAAATGGATATGACCTATACCAGAATGGCTGTAGCACATAGCAACATGGGTATGAGATACTGAAATGGGTTTCAGACCGACTGGATTGATATGGCACACACTGAAATTGGTGTGACACACACTGAAATAGGTGTGACACACACTGAAATTGGTGTGACACACACTAAAATAGTTATGACACACAGCTAAATAGATATGACCCATACTGAAATAGATATGACACATAGCAAAATGGGTATGACATACACCAAAATGGTTATAGCACAAACTGACATGGATAAGACACACAATGACATGAGTATGACAGATGTTAAATTCATTATGACACATACAAACAGAAATGGTTATGACACATACTGAAACAATTATGACACATGCTGAAATGGATATGACACATAATAAAGTATGTTTATAAAATGGGCTCAAGAAATCCTGTAACCTGATTGGCTACAACATCTTCTGAGCCGTGTCCTTATCAGAAGATATTGTAGCCAACCGGCACTACCCTCCATTCCCGAGCCCCACAACACTATGGAATCAGTGAGCTGTGCCACCTGAAAACAGAAACACAAGCTGGCACAGCTCACAGCAAGAAACAGCACTTCCTCATTAACAGCGTGGCAGCAACTGAAAAAACACAGAAATACTAAAAAATCACTTCTAAGCCCCCCTTTCTGCACAACCACTGCACCAAACTCGTAAAGTTCAGTTTAATTCATTTTTATTCACTCCCGGTCAGACAGTTCGCGGCAGCAACAGTCCAATGGTCCCATTCCTCAAACTGCTACCCAGTACACACGCATCGGCAATCTTCAATCCCGATTCAAGAATTTCCCCTATTTCCCCTTTCATGACAAAAACCAAAAACCACGGTGAATAATAAAAAAAAAATAACGAAAGAACTGCATTTCAATACAGTATCCTCAAAATGAAAGCTTCTATTTTTTACCACGACCATTCTGGGTTCAAAACCGCAAAGCAGAAAATCATAAACTATGGCAGCCGTTAAAGGACACGCTTGCTTGCTCGCTCCAACTAGAACCACCCACTGTTACAAAAAAAACCCTGTACACTAGGGAGCTTAAGAGGCACACGCTAGCTCCCTGTAAAACCACCCTTACAATTTAAAAACACACGGTCATTTTAGCCAGACGGCCTCTAAATCAGACAAACTGTACAGTAGGGTGGCTTAAGAAGCACACACTCGCTACCTATGAAACTGTCCCTGCAGTTTTAAAATGCACACTTGAAAGCACTCTACAATGAAAAACTATGTCTCTGTGGTGACAGGCAGCACAAGTCATGTGTGTCTTGGGGGGGGCTCTACAAGTGACCAAGCTAAATATACTGTACTATACAGGGCAATACAGTACATAAACAGAGGAACTATTTTTTTCTCTTCTAAGGAAAAAACATTTTCCCCTTATTTTTTCTACTTTAACAGCTATTATTTTTTTCTTTTTAATTTCTACATAGAAAGCCCATTTTATAAATAACACACTCCAAGGTGTGGGTTACATACTGGTAAGAGCACACCCAGGTGCATAAGGCACTCGGTGCAAGCACCTCATGCCTTAGTACACCCCTGGGCACGCTCTTATCAGCATGTAACCCACACCTCGTCATGTGTTATTGCTTGCATAACACATACTGAAAAAATTATGTCACATGCCAAAATATAATGCAAACAGCCCGGTGGCGTAGAGGGTTGAGGCGCTGGATGCCATACCCGCAAGTTCGGGAATGGACTCGGGTTGCTGTGGGCTTGCAGGGGAGGATGAGGATTGAGCGTCTGTTGGACTGATCTCCTCTCCTGGGTGGGTACTGGTGCATCGTCTCTCTGCAGCGGCCCTCGGTGGAGACTGGGAGCACTGCAAGAGGATGTCAATAGCTGTGGGACCAAGAAAACCGGAAAAATCACTCAGGGCTCAGCCGGATGATGGCGGCTGGACTGCCCTCAACTCCTCCGGACCTCCCATGAGTCATGTCTGCATCAGCAGCATGGGGCCAATTAAGAGTGTGCGAACCCCCTTCCGGTGCCTTCCTCCTCGCAAGAGAGGGACCCGTCCAGTGAAGGGATACACCGGGTTACCCAGATGGCTGCTATATGAGGTAAGGAGACTCTGGGTGGAATTGGAGGGGTGTGGGGGTCCTTGGCAGCTGAAGGAGTGGTTGTGCCTTGAGCACGTAGGAGCATAAACAGATAACACAAAAAATATATATATAATGCAAAAAGTCCTGCAGGAGCTGGTCAGGGAGCCCAGTAGTAGGGTAACATACTTGATGTGGCCCTCACAATTGGGGATAGTATTGTGGGAGTAGGGGTAGGGGTCTGCTTAGGAGAAAGTGACCATAACACAGTGGGCTTCAGGAATAGAGCAGGGTATGAAGCAAGTCAAACCACCATGAAGGTCATGGACTTCTGGTGAGCAGATTTTCCCAAGATGAGGGAGGTATTCTGGATTGAAATGAAGGGGATGGAGGAGATGGAGCTAGAGAACTATGGAATAAGATCAAGGGGGATCTACTTAAAGCCACAGTGATCTGTATATGGAAGGTGAGAAAGAGCAAAAGAAGGAGGGAGTCGCTGTGGTCAAACACGGAAGTGAGAAGGGCAACAAGGGAGAAGAAAAGGGCTTTCAGAGAATATAAGAGGACACAGGGGAAGGAGGACAGGGAAACTTACAAGGATACACTGAGGGTGGCAGGACAGAGGATTAGGAAGGCAAAAGCAGAAACAGAGGAGAAAATTGCTAGGCAGGCCAAAAGTGGGGACAAGACTTTCATTCGATAGAGAGGGGAAAAGAAGAAAGCAAGGCAGATGATAGTAAGGGAAAATGGTGAGGTGGTATTACATGTGGAAGGGGACTTCATTAAGGCTGAGGTGCTGAATAGATACTTCAGCTCAGTCTTCACGGTAGAGAGTGAAGAAAGGGGACCAATGCTAGCGGAAAAGGAAAGGGGGACATAGGGTTGGATCCTAGTCCAATCAGTGAGGGCAGGGTAAAGGAGGAACTGAGTACGCTAAGGGTAGACAAGCTATTGGCCGGATATCCTGTACCTTAGGGTGCTGTGGGAGCTGAGGCAGGAACTGGCATCACCATTAGCCAGACTATTTAACTTGTCCTTAGATACAGTACAGGGTGGGTGCCAGAGGACTGGAAGGGGCTGACATGGTGCCACTACATAAAAGAGGTAGCAGGGAGGAGGCTGGCAATCATCGCCCAGTCAGCCTCACATCGGTAGTGGGTAAGGTGATGGAGGCAATATTGAAAGAAAGGGTGGTTAGTTACTTGGATGATAAGTGGCTGCAGGACATCCATCAGCATGGCTTTACTCAGGGGCGGTCATGTCAGACGAACCTAATTAATTTCTTTGATGGGGTGACAAGGGTGTTTGAAGTGAGGGGCAGTGGACAAGGACTACCTGGACTTTGGTAAGGCCTTCAACACTGTGCCTCACAGAAGATTGATTAATAAGCTGGAGAGTTTGGGGTTGGGACAGAAAACAACAAGGTGGGTGGAGAGCTGGCTGATGGGTTGAAGCCAGAGGGTGTTGGTCAATGGGATGCATTCTGGAGAAGTAGGGGTGATGAGCAGGGTCCACCAGGGTTCAGTGCTGAAGCCTATTCTGTTTAACATCTACATCAGCGACATAGTAGAGGGGCTGCAGGGGACGGTGTGCCTTTTTGCAGAGGACACAAAAATCTGCAATGGGGTAGACACCCCAGAGGGAGTGGAAGCTAGGAAGAAAGATCTAAGGTTGCTGAAGGGCTGGTCAAAAACATGGCAACTGAAATTCAATACCAAAAACTGCACAGTGATGCATTTTGGACAGAAGAATCCACAAACCACATACACACTGGGTGTGTGTGGAAATGGTAGCATCTGAGCAGGAAAAAGATTTAGGAATCATAATCACTGACAACATTAAGCTAGGGACTCAATGCAGCAAGGCAGTGGGCAAAGCGAACAGAATGCTGGTATGCATAGGGAGGGGGATAACTAATAGAAAAAGGGAGGTGCTGATGCCACTCGACAGTTCCATGGTGAGGCCATATCTGGAACATAGAGATCAGTTCTGGAGACGCCACCTACGCAAGGACATAGATGGCATGGAAAGGGTACGGAGAAGGGTCAATAAAATAGGGCATGGGCTAAGTGGGAAGTCATACAAAGAGAGGTTGAGGGTGTTGAATTGTGTCCCCTTGAGACCAGAAGGGAGATGGAGGGACTTGATAGAACCATTCAAATATATGAAAAGGATCAATAAATTGGGGGAGAGCTTATTCTCGGGGAAGGTAGATGCAAATACTAGAAGGCATGGACTGAGGGTGGAGGGGAGTACGTTTAGGGGAACCATTAGGGGGCATTACTTCACTGAGAGGGTGGTAGTGCCCTGGAAAAGTCTGCTGGAGGAGGTGGTGCAGGCCAAAACAGTGGAAGGATTCAAGATTACATGGGATAAACACAAGGGGGTGGCAAGGGGGAGGAGTGTGGAATCTGTGGGGGGCAAGTAAAGAGGGTGGGAATGGGCAGACTCGATGGGCCAAGAAGGTCCTTTTCTGCTGACATTCATCTATGAATCTATGTATGACCTATACTAAAATGGACATAATACATAATAAATGGAGAATGGCACATTGTAATATTGAAACAGATATGACCCATACAGAAATGCATATGACACAGACCAAAAATCGATAAGAAAATACTACAATGCATATAAGATACCTGAATGAACACAGCTTACACTGAAATGGATATGACCCATACTAAAATGGATAAGACTCGTACCAAAATAGTTATCACATGTACCTAAATCATTAAGATACTTTCTTAAATTATTATAATGTATACCAAAATGAATATGGCACATACTGAATTGTTGATTACTGTATATGCATTTACTATATTGATACTCTTGTTGAATGTGTACAATCATAAATAAATAAAATGGTTATGAAGTACTGAAAACAAAATGATACATTAAAATGTGTATGTTTACACTGAAATGAGCATATACTAACATATTAACATACTAAAATGCCAGCAGAATAGGCCTAATGGTCTTTCGTGTCTGTTCGTTTGGTCAGCCCCCACCCTGGGTGCTGACCTTGCTGTCCCCCTCGCCTTCTCTGGCTTCTCCCTTCCCAGTTCCGGATATTCTTGCTGCATTGGATTTTGCTTCCTGAACCCTTCCCCTGTACCTGTCCCACCCCCTCTTGAACCCCTCCACTGTCTCTGCCTCCACCAGCCCCTAGGTAGTGCATTCCATGGCTCTACCACCCTCTCCAGTGAAGTAGCACCTCCTCCTTTCTCCCTGAATCTTCCCCTCCAGCTTCCACCCATGCCCTCTAGTGGCCCTTCCTCCTTCCTTGAAGCACCCTCACTGTTCCTCCCCTATTTACCCTCTTCATACCTGAAGACCTCTATCATGTCCCCGGTCCTTCTCTCTTCCAAAGTGTACATATTTAGCTCTTGAGCCTCTCCTCATAGAGTCCTGTCCCCAAGCCCCAAATCATTTTGGTTTGCCCTCTCTGGACCCTCTCCAGGAGGTTAATGTCCCTCTTCAAGTGTGGCCTCCAAAACAGCACGCAGTACTCCAGGTGCGGCCTCACCAAGCAGTTAACAGAGGGAGTATCACTCCCTCCTTCTGAGGTGATCCCCTAGCGATGCATCCCAGCATCCTGTTGGCCTTGGCTGCTGCCCTCCTACAAGTCTCAGAGTTGTTCATCTTGACATCCACCACCACCCCCAGGTCCCTCTCAGCCATTGAGACTTGTAGTATTCCCCCCCCCAGGGTGTACACTTGGCCTGGGTTTCTGGCCCCCAGGTGGAGTACCTTGCATTTCCCTGCATTAAACCTCAGCTTCCACTTTCTAGACCATCTTTCCAGAGCCCCCAGGTCCCCCTGCAGGGCCACCTATATAGTAAACTGAATTGTTGCCAAACTTGTGAGGCATAGAGTGACTAGAGTGTAATATGTGACAAGGTGTCGATACAGCAGACTGAAATGTTGTGATACACCAAGATGAGTATAACACATACTGAACTGAGTGTAACACATTGAAAAGCACACGACTTGTGCAACAAGAGTGTAGCATCACCCCCTGAGATTCTGTAGGACTCCCATAGTTCCTGTTCAGCTTCACTGCAGGTAAGAGCTCCTTAAATTGTGTGACTCTGGGATATGCACAATGTATATTATTAAATTATTAGTTTGGTACTGTACCTGTTTTAGTTTTTTTTAAGATAAGCTTTTTCAAAAAAAATGGCAGTTTATGAATCTAGTTACCAATCAAATGATTCATTTCCCTGTCTTTTGTCCCCAGGTTTTGTACGAGGAGTGTTGCATGTTTACAGGCTTCAGTACATGTCCTGAATTATTGAGTCATTAAAGGCTTGAGCAGCAGCCACACCCAGGTTAGTGAGCTTAGGTGATATTTCCAAAGAAGATGCGCTCAGTGCATTTCAGAGATGCTCCCAAGCATTATATTCAAAGGGTAGAGATGGGCTGGAGCATCTCTAGATGCACTGAAGATAAAGTGTAATGTATTTGGTGCATCTGTAGCGCATCATGCCCATGAATGTTCCACACAACTCTATTTTCTGCCCAAATGGGGGGCACATCATGGGTGCATCTCCCAAGATTACCCCAAAAGAGACTGGACTAAAAGAAGTAATCCTAAGTGCAATCCTCCAACAGGCAGCTACCAGGATAGCAGGCTGTGTGAGCACCAATGTGGTATCTGAATGCACTTATTATTTTATTTATTTATTTAGTTAGTTTTTGTTGACCAGGTAAGTTCACTAGGCAAATCCTGCCTATTTTCAGGCACGCCCCGGGGGAGGGGGATAGAGATGAATGCCAACTGACCTTGAACCAGATGAAACTGTTGGTGGTATTTTTAGTGAATGAGGGAAATTTGGCCAGGACACCGGGGAAATTCCCCTACTCTGATGCTGCTGTGCTGATGTTTCTGCATTGTGGCCAGTAGGGGGACAGGCCATTTCCAAGATGGCCACTCCAAGTGGACAAGGGAAGGAGAAGGAAGTCTGTGGAGCAGGAGAGCTAGCCTCGACTCTTGCTCCAGGTGTTGTGGAGGCTCCAGCCGGGATTTGGCTGAAATTGAATCAGATATTGAACTTCAGGATGCTTTTGTGAGCTGGGAGCAATCGGTTTTGGATAAAACAAAGAAAGAAACTGGACAGTTGGAAATTGCAACAACAGGAAGAGAAAAGGTATTGTCGGTATTTGAACCTGCAACCTCTACAGAAGAAGTAACATATTAAACCACTAAATGTGGGTCTGAAACAGGATAATGCTGACGATAATGTTTTCTGCAGAAATGGAAGAACCAATTTCTTCAGATAGCTCCAAGGAGCGAGATGAATTTAAAACTGCAGGCTGACAGAGAAAGCCAAGATATTAAAACACAGCAAACAGACTGCAGGACAGTGGCACAAAATATGGAGCAAAAAAGGTACTGTGTCTTATTTAAGTTATAGTTCTGGCAGGATAGAGTTGCCAGCAAAAGAGTTTGCCTCTGGTGTTAAAAAGAATGCTCTGTCCTTGTTTAATGAAGCTTCACTGCAGTGTGTTGAGCTCCCTGACTGCAGCAGGTGTCAGCCTGATTGTAATGAAGAGCACAAAGGCAGAGTTAAGGCTGATCCCAAGATTGTCAACAGCTCTGTGGAAGAGAGCTTAGAGCAGCAAGGCTTGAGCTCCATTTCCCAAGAACAAATAATCTCTCTGAATTCAGTGCAGGCTGGTATTATCTCTGCTGCTAAAAGTGAGTGCTTACTGCCAGTTTCGGTCTCTGATAATGTCAAAGGAAGTAACGAAGTGAAGATAAATGATTTATCTGCACAGAATATATTGCCATCTACTTTTGTGAAAATAAAACAGCACAGTTGAACAAGGTAGCTGGGTTTGTGTTCAAACAGCAGAGTCAAGAGATTTCAGCAACTGACTCAGCTGTTACATATCAAAAGACTGACGGTTCCCAAAGTGGGGCTACAGATTTCTTTTTTCTGACAAAATGAACCAAAAAGTCTACAGCTGATATACAGATGGCAGACCCCTTTTTTACATAAAGAAGGTTGCAAGATTCTTGGTCACCTCATAAAGCTTTAAGTGAAGCAGGTGGAAACAGACAGTAGCTGGTGTATGGAAGCCTGATCCTGCTTGGGACTCGAACTTATCTTTATCTCAGCATTCTCCTGAGTGGATTCCAGGTGGCCAGCAGCAGAAAGGGGAGGAAATTCTCTTGCAGGAGCCCATTCGGATTAATACAGATGAGGACACTGTACAACCTCCCCCTCCCTCTTCACAGAAGCCATTGATGTCCGAACTTTTCTCAAATTCCCATAGGGAAGCAGCCCCTAGGCGCAATGCTGTGAGGCTGAGGTATAAAGGAGGGTTAGAAACTAGGCCAGATAGGCATTATGTGGGGAAAACCTTGTTGAAAGACTCACTGCATTTCACCCCTCAGGATGTTTATGCTTTCATTAATATTTCAGGGGAGGACAATTATGACATAAGTTTTCGTTCTCAACAGGCTTTAGAGTTGTTCTGGGTTAGGTATGGACAAGTTAAGTATTCTCCTATGTGGACACCCTTTATTGTTATACCACTCTCAAAACCCTGATTAAGTTTGTTACAGTTATGTTCAAATGAAGGAGTATGGGTGGAAGACATAACCGTTGTTAAAAAAATGTGAAGTACTAGTGAGCCAGAGCCTATTTTAGATACAGAGGGTTCTGGACTGGAGGATGGAAGTATAAAGTTAAATTAAGGCAAACAGAGGCTGGAATTGAACATATACCTAACTCCTTTTGTTAGGAAAAGATAGAGGGGTATGTTTTACAGTGGGCAGCCTCTTGCAAGTTATAAGTGTGGGGCTAGAACGCACTTTCAAGTGTATGCAGATCAGCCCTGCTGTGATAATTGTGGGGGGAGGTAGGACATTTAACCATGTTTTTGCAGCAATCTATCAAGTTATGATTTAGCGAAACTAAAGGCCATGTGTTCAAAACTATGTCCTTGGGCTGCCCCAAAAATCCTTTTGTTCTAATTCTGAGGTTTTATTCAAAAGCCCAAGAATCCATGGTTAAAGCTACTCAGGATCGTGCACCCCAACAAATCAGATGAAATTCTCTAGGCAAGAGAGAAATTGGAAAAGAAGGGGGTTTAAAAGGGAAGGTGTTGAACAAAAAAAAGTTAAACTCACTAAGTGGGGAGGATCAGCGTGAGATATCCTCAGAAATTGTTAAGATAGTTAAGGGCAACATGGGTCCCCCTAACCTCTCAGATTTCCCTCCAGTGTGTTATACGGAAGGGGTCACAGATGCGGTGGTGGTGGCAGCCGCCGTTGATAAACCAGTGACTGTACTGCCCCAAAGAAGATCTTTACGGAATTCACTATCAAAAAATCCCCCCCCTCCCCCAGTGGAACAGATTGATACCAGTAACTCATATGCGGCTCTGTTTTCCTCTTGGGGTAACACTGAGATAGAGGTTGAAGATTCAGACTCTCAAAAATCCTTACTTTCAACCAGGTCACAAATCACGGATAATTACAAGGATAAAAAAAAGAAAAAGAGGAAAAAACAATGATTTAAATACTTAAAAGGTTAATGAGGTTGGTTTGGGGTTCTTTGAATGTTCATAGCTTATTGAATATGGTTAGCGACAAGCCCTCTTTTCATTATATACATGAATTTCCTGTTTCTGTTTGTTTTTACAAGAGACATAGATGTATTCCATAGATCAGTTGGTGGCTTTAAAAGAGATTGGTTTTGGGCCCTTCATTTTGGTCATTTGGGGAAGATTCCGCAGATGGTATAGGAATAGTGTTTAATTCATATGACTTCCAGTTACACAATCTGATAGATCTAATACCAGGAAGGGTCCTGATTATCGATGGAAGTGGCAAGGGCTAAGCTATAGGTTTATCAACATTTATAACCCCAAACAAAAGCAGGTAGAGTTAATTGTCTTAAATCAGTACAGCCTTTTATTAACAACAGTTAGAGTATTATGGGGGGGCGACTTTAATTGTCCCATTTCGACCCATGCTAGTATAAAAAATTAAAAAACATACTGTGACTCTAATGCTTTAAGCAAAATTATAAAAAGTGCTGGACTCTTGAACTGTCATAATGCTTTACAGGTTGGAGAAGGTTTTTCGTTTAAAAAAGGGAAGAGATTTTCTCTAATAGACCATATGTTAGTGTCACCTAATATGCAAATATAATCTTTTAAAATATTTCCTAGTGAATTCTGGGACCATTCCTTTCTATTAAGTTCTTTAGCTTTTCAGACAGGCAAGAAAAAGGCTAGTTAGATGGAAACTCAATAACTCCTCATTAGAACTCCCTTATATACAAGCTGGGGTGAGATACCTATTAAGAGCCAGGTTATCAGTAGCCTTTTATATTCAGATTTGGGAGATTGGTGGTTAGAGACTAAATCGGACTTAAGGAAATGGTTTAAATTGCAAGGAGTTAGAGCAAAGAATGACAAATTCCTGCACTATTTAGGTTTAAGACAACAATTACAGAGGCTTATGACTATAGCTTATTCTTCTAGGATGGATTACTCAGAACAAATTGCTAATCTTAAAGAAAAATGAAAGAGTTTCAGTATGATAGAGGGAAAACCATGCAGGCCATTTTAACTAATGGAATTAAAAATCACCCATTGGGGATCCATTCAAATGTGTAAACAGGTAAGAGATTCTATGAAAATGGAGGTACTCAAAGATTCAGATGGTAATTTGGTATCCTCTGTGGCCCAACTAAGAGAAGTGATTGTAGAACATTACCGCTCTTTGAATCCTCTTGAAACAATCCCCGATTCAGCTATGGCAGCCTATTTAAAAGATATTTTAGTTCCAGTTAACCTAGTTGGGAGATCGGAGGTATGGGAACCTATCACTCCAACAGAGATTTCAAGCTCCATTAGGTTATTGAAACTAAATGTTTCCGGAATAGATGGGATTTCAATAACTTTATAAATTATTTTCAGACAAACTTAGTCAGTGCCTATGTCTCTTATTTAGGTTTTTTAGACAAAGCTACAATCCTATCCTCTTTACAGAAGGGTTATTGATTTATATATTTAAGTCAGGGATAAGCAAAACATTACTAACTGGAGACCAATCACTCTTTTAAACTCTGATTATAAAATCTTTACTGGTATTTTAAATAATAGGCTGAAGAATTTAGCTAAAGAAGTTATTTCACCTTTCAATATTGTGGGTTACCAGATAGAAGAGTCCAGTCTGCTCTGATGTTGATTTGAGATGTAACTGAGTATTTTACTGAGTTAGGGTCAACTAGATGCTTAATAGCAGCTGACTTAGAAAAGCCTTCGATAGAGTTCATTTGCCGTTCCTTTTCCTTACCCTTAAGCATTATGGGTTCCAAAGCAATTAGTGAAAATAATTGAGAATTATATGATAATTATACAGTAATTCCATATTTAAAAGATCAGAAGCGGAAGGTTCTAAGTTAACTACAGGAGTTAGACAGCTTTGCCTAAGCCCTCTTCTTTATATTTTCACTCTAGACCCTTTTTGCAAACGATAGTTTAGAGACAGATTGGAAGGGTGTTACAGTGAACGGGCAGATGGATTTGCAATTAAGGATACAAGCCTATGCTGATGATTTAGTAGTATACTTGGAAGATAAGGCCTCAGTAATTATTTTGTGACTGCATTTGAGGCCTTTGCAAAGGTATCAAATGCAAATAAATTTAAATAAAACAAAGGGATTATTTATTGAGCTACTGGTGCTGAGGAAGTGTGTCAGGAGGGTATTAACATCTCCGTAAACCTCTTAAAAATATTAGGGATATTGTTCGTTCCCAGAACATGCCTGTTGAAAATTGGGAAGATGCCATTATTAAAATAGAGAGAAAGGTTAATAGATGGAAACAGTGGAAAATGACCAAATTAAAAAGGGTTCAGGTAATCAAGCAATTTCTTCTTCCAACGATACAGTATGTGGCGATGATTTTTCCAATTCCTGTGTTTCTTGAGACTAGAATATATAGTGTGTTTTTTCAAATGTTATGGGAAATCGCTTAAATCCTGTTAAAAGGAGCTATCACGTGTTAATGAAAAATAAGATGTGGTTTAGAATGGTAGACCCAGTGATTTTGTGCATGCTTTGTTTTTATCAAACTCAATTAAAGAAGGGTTAAAAGTAGAACTAGAGGCAGTAGAGTCATGGAACTTGAAAACAATGGGTAAATACTTTAAGAATTGGTACACTATAGCCCCTAAACTGAATCGCTACTTATATATTCCATCATATTTTAGGCCAACGGCGCAGAAATTGTTCAAATGGAAAATGCAGAAACCGGTAATTCTGAATAACAACATGAAGGGGCTTTATCATTTTCTAATGTCGTTGACTCTTCCCTCAGAACCAGGATTTAAAAATTGTCCTATGACTTTAAATTCTAGTGTATTAGCTCAATTAAACTGTAAGAGGATGCCTCAAAACAATGGAGACGAGTGGCTGATCTTTTACGGAAACTGAATGTCAGAGAAATGCGAAGTACAAGGTTTTACAGGAAAGATTGTGCCCATACTTGGATTGTATTAATGTAGAAGAATCGATGGAACATTTTTCTTAGATGTTCATATCGACGGGTTTATGGTTATACCTAGAAAAGCTTTGGGGATTTAAATGGTTATGTAATATGTCTTATGAATTTTGATTCTAGGATGTTATCCCAAGAATTTGTCTGAATTTCACGAAGAAACATTATCCTTATTTTTGGGATGTCTAAGATATTATTTATGGCAAGCTAGGGTTCAATGGGTTCTTTATCAAAAGAGAATGCCTTACTCTTGTGTAAGTAGGTTAGTCATCAAGGAGCTTATACTGATTTATACACAGGACGCATCAAGAGTGACCCCAGGAACTTTACGTAAATGGTGGAAAGGTTTTCTTCACTTTATTAAGTTCAAATAATAAGAGTTAAAAGTGGACTGGATATTTGTTAATAGTTTACTTCTCATGATTTTTGTGTTCTCGTAATTTACAATGTAATACTTGCACATCTCTTTGATTTTGTTTATGTTATATGTTATGGAAAAGTTTTGTTCTATCGATTATCCTACTTTAAAGTGTTGCTGTTTATGTTTTTTTATGTCAATAAAAACACCCCTGCTCTTTTCGATAAGTGCCATGTTATCTTTAACATCCACCTGAACTACCACCAATCCAGGCAGATGGAACCTCGGTTTAACGTCTCATCCAAAAGATGACACCTCAGAAGTGCAGCACCCCTCTCATGCTGCACTACAGTGTCAGTACTGGGATATTAACCCGAGTGCCAGATGTGGGAACTGAACCCACAGCCCTCTGATATCCCGGCCTCAGATGAGAGTGTGCTACCTACTGAGCCACTGACACTGATTGACTATTATCAGTAAAGACAATACACTGAGCAGCGTGTGCTATTGTGCAGTGCATTATGTGAGCACATTCTGATATGTATATAAAAAACACTTGCACTGCATCCAGTGGGACCTGGCCCACATCCAGACATGCTGTAACTGTGCATGCATGCATGCCACTCTCATGTCCTGCACTTCCCCATCCCTTCTAGTGGGCCCACCTGCCACTGTCCTGTCCAGCCATGGTTCTCTGCCATGCCCCAACATTACTTGTACCTGGGTGTGTGTGTTGCCTGCTGCCCTGCTACCTGTGCCTGCTATGCCATGCACCTGCCCTGCCCACCCTGTGCTCTGGTGCACCACTGTCACTGTGTTTATAGGTCCTATTTGGGCAGGCCATCCAGTGCCATGTTCCACATGGGTGTTGGCCCTTGCACTTTCCCTGTCATTGCCCCCCTCGCCAGCACTGCCTCCTGCTGTGTGTTGTGCCATAGAGTGCGTTCTGCGGGCATGGTGTCCTGCACACTGACCCACTAGATGGCCACTAGAGATGTCCCCATTCTCCTCACACACCTCATTATCTACACCATCAGGACTGGTGCCCCATCATTATTCCCAGTGCTGCCTTTCTATTCCCTCAGTATGATAACACAACCAGCAGTTCAGGCAACTTCTATGGAAAGGTGTTTTTTTATGAACGTATCAGAATATGCTCACAAAATGCATTGCACAATAGCACATACTGCTCAGTGTACTGTCTTTACTGATAAAAAGTACATTCAGATGCCACACTGGTGCTCACACAGCCTGTTATTCTGGTAGCTGCCTGTTGGGGGATTGCACTTAGGACTATTTCTTTTATTTATTTATTCATTTATTTGTTTATTTTTTTATTTTTGAAAGTCGGATTTACAACCTTTGAGTCAGGGACTCATTTACAAAGGCACCTCGTCGCAGGGAGGGTAGACATGGTTACAGTGTGAGATACAACAGTGGTAACATACAGGTGCAATACAGATAACAAAAGAACACAATATAACAGTCGTTTATGGAATAAAGTTACACGCAGTAAATAGCAATTGTATAAAGTATAACAACAGTAGAAGTCACAACCCTGGTCATACCGGGGCAATACTTATATGGAAGGGTGGGGGGAACGGGGAGAGGAAAAGAAAAAAATGGGGGGCAGTCCAACGGACATTGTCAAGGCTGTGGGCCAGAAACGGGGAGGGACCCCAACTTTAGGTTGATTAAGGGAAACTACAGCTTTGGATGCCAAAGAGGCGGTTATGGAGAGTGACTTTAAAGGGACCAGTTTTGGTAGACTTAGTGACAGAGTGTGGGAGGGAGTTGAACCATGTGGGGGCCCGGTAGTGGAAGGACCTTTGGGCTAGGGAGGTCTTGGTATGGGACACCAGAAAGGTGGCCTTAACTGAGCTATGGGTGGCAACAGATGGGGATGCAAGCCGCAGGAATGCGGTGACCCCTGGGGGGGAGAGTCCTAGCAGGGATATTTTGGCAAGTAAGCAGGTTTGGTAGTGCAGACACTCCTCCAAGGTGAGCAGGTTGGTGGTGGAATAGAGCAGGCAAGTATGGGTGTGGAGGGAAGCGCTGGTCAGGAGCCTGCAGGCCTTGTTTATCGAGGTCTGGATTCTGTTGAGGGCGGTGTTGTCGGCCGCAACATAGATAGGTAGGCCATAGTCCACTAGGGACAGGACAGAGGAGTTGATGGCCAGTCGGAGGGTGGTTTGGGGGAGGCAATCTCTGTGGCGATAGAGAAGGCCAATCCAAGAGTTTATGGCTGAGGACAGGGTATTGATGTGGGTGTGGAATGTAAGAGCTGAGTCGAAGGTGATGCCCAGGTACTTGTAGGATGACACTTGCTCGAGAGGGTGAGCATTACTGGGAGAATGCAGAGGGGGCATTTTTGGCCTTATTCTGGTGATGTGAAAAAAGCATAGATTTGGTTTTTTTTAGGTTAATGACCACTTTTCGGCTTGGTTGAATGTGTGCTGCAGGGATTCCTGTAGAGATGTGGGGTCAGGGTGGGAAGCAAGGAGAACCGCATCATCAGCATAGAGTAGCATATTGCTCAAGCAGGAGCTGGGGAGGGTGTTGAGAAATAGGCTGAATGGAACAGGGCCCAGAATGGAACCCTGGGGGAACCCCAAGTGAACGGGCAGGGTATTGGACAGGGTGCCATTTACCTTCACGCGCTGTGATCTGGTAGAGAGGTAACTGGTGAACCAATCCAGTGGGCCAGGAGAGAAGCCAAGTTGGTGGAGAGAGTCAAGTAGGAGGGGGTGACAGACAGTGTCAAAGGCCTTGGAGAGGTCAACGAACACTGCACCCGCAACATGACCAGAATCAAGAGCAGAGTGGAGGTGCTGGGAGAACTCCAGCAGGGTTGTGGTGGTGCTGTGTCCAGGCCAGAATCTATGTTGTTCCAGACACAGCAGGTCATATTTGGCCAGATACTTGGAGAGCTGAATGGCCAATATTTTTTCTAGTGCTTTGGAGACAGGGGGGAGAATGGAGATGGGCCTGAAATTGTTAGGGGAGGTTCTAGCTCCACTCTTATGGTTAGGGGTCATTTGTGAAATTTTCCAGGCACTGGGAAATTGACCAAGACATAGTGACCGGTTTAAAAGGTTGGTGAGAGGGGCTAGCACAGTATCTAGGACTAATCAGAGAATCCTGGCATCCAGGGGATCACAGCTGGGGTTGTTGCTAGCAAGGCTTTATGCAGATGAGGTCTGGCTTCAAGGAGTGATATGACACAGGTAGAAGGGGGCAATCCAAGGTGGGGGGTGGAGGCAGGGATAGGGTCGAAATAGTAGTTGGGGAGGACAGAGCTTAGATCTGAGAAAGCCATATTGAGGCACTCAGCTATGCCGGGAGGATCCGTAGTGATGGTACCGTCTATGGAGAGTAGTGATGGTGGGGGGGGGGAGCGGGTCTCTTTGCAAAGTTATCTCTTTTGGGAGCATCTTGGGAGAAGCACCCAATCTGTTTTGGGAGCATCTTGGAAGATGCGCCCAAGATACATCACCCATTTGGGCAGAAAAAAGACTTGTTTGGAAAATTCATGGGCTTTCCCCCTCCAGATGCACCGAATACATTATAATTTATCTTTGGTACATCCGGAGGTGTGCCAGCCCATCTCTTCTCTTTGAATATCATGCGTGGGCTCATCTCTTAGATGCGCTGAGCGCATCTGCTTTGAAAATGTCACCTGAGCTCACTGACCTGGGTGTGGTTGTTGATCAAGCCTTTAATGACTCAATCTTTCAGAACATGTACTGAAGCCTGTAAACATACAACACTCCTCTTAAAAAATGTCAGAGAACCTGGGGACAAAAGACAGGGAAATGGATCATTTTGGGTCCTTTGTTATTTTTGATTTATATAAATCCTCTCCCATCATGTATCCAAAATAGCAAGATTTATTTGTATGCTGATGATATGGCCCTTATAGGAAAAGCTAAAAATTTGGATGATTTACAAAAAACTCTTCAATCTGATTTTGACATTTTACAAAATTGGATATTACAATCTAAAATGGTCCTTAGTACAAAGAAGACTCAGGTAATGCTTTTTCATTCAAAAAGTAAATTGTCTCATAATCAAATATTAAATATATATTCACTAAAGGGTCAAGTGTTAGAGCAGGTTCAGGTATATAAGTATTTGGGAGTTTATATGGATAGCTCTCACACTTTTTCTTTACACATAACAAATGTAACTAAAAAGGTAAACTCTAGATTGGGTGTGTTAAGAAGGAAAACATCGATTCTATCAAGAGAATCAAGAAATAGAGTGTCTGTACAACTACTTTTACCAACATTAGAATATGGTAGTTTAATGTATCAATTTGCTTCTAAATCATCATTAAATTGTTTGGATAAAACATATTATAGAATAGCAAGATATGTGGCGAAATGTTCTTTTTCCACTCATCACTGCATCTTACTTCAAGATCTTGGTTGGGATTCTCTTGCAACCCGCCGGAAAAAACATGTAGGGTGTAAAGCCTTTGTTGAGTATTGGGGGGAAGGTTAAACATGATGTGAACTCTCTTTAATGTTTCTATTCTTTATAGGTATAATTTGAGGCAATTGAAACATAGATGTCAAAAAATTCCTCTGGAATTAAACATTTATGGTAGAATGCAAAGACGTTTCTACTTACCAAAAATATGGAATGAGATAGACCCAGAAATTAGGACTATTGATAGCTTAAATAAATTTAAGCACTCTCTGGACTCCATGTGGAGAAACAGATGTGTTTGCTATGGTGTTGTCTAGAACACTATCATCTATTCTCTTGCTTGGACTCTAGATTGTTTCTCTAAATTTTCTTCTGTTGTATCTGTGTGTGTTGGGTATGGGGTATTAGGCAGCATTTGAGGATGAAATTACCACTTCCTTTTTTTCCCTCTCCCTCTCCCCCCCCCCGTCCCTTTATATTGGTTCTAGTTTGTAAATTCTGGAAACGATAACAATTCCTTGCATTTAACTGTTTATTTAATCCATCAGTCCATCTTGTAATGCCTATATTTATTCTTTGGTATAAATTTTTTTTAGATTTTTTGGTAATTTGTGTACATCTGTTCTTTGTATGTATGTTGTGAAACTATGTTTGTGATGCTTGTAAGATCGTTCCTCTAATATACTTTATTACATGATGCTCTGTATTTTCTGAAATTGTACTTTAAAACAGGACAACTTTGATACACAGGGCCTCTTTTGGTCCTAAAAGTTATTTTCCTGTCAAAAAATAAAAGTTTTTGTCTATCTATCTATTTGATGGATAACTAGATTCACAAACTGCCATTTTTTGGAAAAACCTAGAACATTAATAATGGGGCTGTATGCTCCATAATATCATAAGCTACAAACAACTGGTTTATAGTATTAGAAAGAGGAGATTCTCAGCTTTCCAGTGGTATATTATATGTGTTTCTAGCACGTGTTATCACAGAATAAATGGTTGACATTAGTTTTTAGAAGGCAGCAAAGAAAAACTCTAACCTTCAGTAAATTGGTGAAATTCAGTTAAAACATGCATTAATTAGCTAATCATGGAGCTACAGATTTTGTTTGGTAATGCCCCCTCTTTTACAGGGCAAATAAAAATATTACATAACACAACATACTGTATAACTTTGCAAAGCACTGGAAGAAGAAAAGTACAGGGGATGGGGTTATCTGGTGTGAAGTATAACCTTACACAAGGAACACATATAACAATATTTTTGTTGAAAGCCAAATAAAACTTGTGAAAACAAAGGTCATCTTAAAAAAACCTAAAACAGGTACAGTAACCAGTGGTTAAAGCAGACATTTATAACAGGAGGAACTCTACCCCTATTACTACTATACCCCTAATATGTACCATGAAGGGGCACGGTGGGGGGACTGTTCCCTCTTGCTTTAATCATTGACAGTAGCAAACTAGTAATTTAATAATATACATTGTGCATAGTCTGTTTTCAGGGGTGACCTGATTTTCATATAGTTGGAACTACAATAATTCTGTTTCATATTAAATTGGCTTTCTATTTAGCCAACCTTTTTCTCATAGTGTGCCACTCCTGCTCATCCCCAAGTACCAATGGCACCAAGAACCCAGTACACTTGTGTATGATTAAGATGCTGTTTTCTAAGTTTTATGACTTGCATATAAACTGTGAATCTACATTTCCCACTGCTCTGAATACCAGATATTGATTCTTATTGGTGAGCCGCTTGAGGTAGTGGACAAATTTAGATATCTGGGGTTCTGGCTCGATTGCTGGCTATCATTCATTACTCATATTGAGGAACTGAAGAAATGTCCAGAAAACTAAGACAGAGGCTTGGTCTTTTCTTTAGAATTAAACATTTACTTAAACAAGAAACAACAAACATTTGTCAATGCCGAATGTTTGCTTGCTGATATTAGCATTGGATGTGCAGGAGTTAGACAGATGCAAAACAGGAATGGCAGTGAAGCATTGAACTCACACCAGCCCCACCCCCACCCTACAGAGATGGACAGGCATTGGGGTGTGCCTTTGGGTCGTCGCCCATAATGCTCAGGCATTTTACCTCACCCTATCCTGTAGACACCGATAAGTGTTGAGGTGTACCTTGGGGTGTTCGGCTTTACTGTCAGCCCATTTCATAAGGACATACACTGAAATGGGTGCAGTATAGGAGAATGGGGTGAAGTCTGGGGCCAAACAGTCCAAGGCACACCTCAATGCCTGTCACTGGCTTCAGGGTGGGGAGTGGGGATGGAATGGCATGAGCATTACAGCTGGCAGTCCAAAGGCACACCCCTGATGCCTGTCAGTCTCTGCAGGGTGGGACATTATGGTTAGAAACCCGAACACCCCAAGCATTTGTTAGTATTTGCACTACAAATATTCAACATGGCCTTTTTGTGACCCCCACCTCATGAAAGCATTTGGGACCTCTGATCATGAACAGCGGCACTGTGATTTTGTTAATGTGTCCCGAACTTTGATTTCCCACAGCGACTGTGCCATTCTGCACCAGATGTGCAAAAACACAGATCCAGCAGGATGTGAAGAATGACAGCTGTACCATTCATAGGGAGGTGTGAAGAAATGGCAATGTTGAAAATCTGGAGTGAAAATATTAAAAATGCTCAAACTTCCAAGTGTACTTGGAAACTGTGCAACGCATGCTCGTAACACAGTCATTTAGTAGAATTATTTCACCAAATTTTCAACACTGGCATTTTGTAACTTCTGCTCATGAACACTGTCACTGTGATTTTCTTTATCTGTCCCAAACATTGATTTCCCACAGCAACCGCGACACTGTGTTCCAGATGCGCAAACACACATTTTGGGCAGGATGTGAAAAATGACAGCTGTACTGTTCATAAGGAGGTGTGAAAAAATGCCCATATTGAAAATTTCGAGTGAAAATATTACAAATTCGCGAAGTTATGTGGGTGCGTGGAAACTGCACAACACACACTCGTAACACAGTCATTTTATGGACTTTAGTCACCAAAATTTCAACATAGGCATTTTAGGACCTCTGCTCATGAACAGTGTCACTGTGATTTTCTTAATCTGTCCTGAACAATGATTTCCCACAGTGACCTCGCTACTCTGTGCCAGAAATGCAAAAACACTTTTCAGCCAGGATGTGTAAAATGACAGCTGTACCATTCATAAGTAGGTGTGAAAAAATGCCAATGTTGAAAATATGGAGTGAAAATATTACAAATTCGTGAAGTTACAAGTGTGCATGGAAACTGTGCAATGTACGCTCGTAACAGTCATTTTGGGGAATTTTTTCATCAAATTTGCAACATAGGCTTTTTGAGAGCCCACCTCATGAACAGTGATGCTGTAGTTTCACTAACTGGTCCCGAAAGGTGATTCCGTGCAGTGACCGCAAAATCACCTTTCAGGCCTGAATAAAGCCATGACAGTGACTGAATTCATGAGGATGGGTCCTAAGAACCCCGTGTTGAAAATATGGTGCCAAAAGTCAAAACAATGGCTGAGATATCCACATAGGTTGAAAAAAATCCATTTATTCCATTATACAGCTTACCGGCATTTCTTCAGTTCACGGTCAGCTTTGAAGAGTGCAGACGTGTTCCCGGTTCACTAAAGATTGTTGTGCCAGGCTCGAGGTAAGTATGGGGGTGAGGGGTATGGGGAGGTGGGGTGTGCAGAGGGGAGGGCCACGGTTGGAGGAAGGGCAAGGGACTCAACGAGGGACCGCTTTATTTTAACAGGATTTCAAAAAAAAGACAACACATGATACTTTTGGCACCCTGGGTGGCTCCCAGCATGCCACCTGGATTTTTTGGGAGTGAGCAACAGGGACTGGGCACCCCGTTGGTTATACAGTGTGCTGGAGGAGCGCATGAGCATGTTGGGGTAGGCTCCCAGCTGCTACCTGGGTGTTTGTGGGGGCTGAGCCGATGTGGGATTATGCACCCCATCAGCCATATAGTGCTTGGGAAAGGCAGGAGCCAAGGGGATTGGGCACCCCATCTGGCAAATGGACTGAGGAGGGGGCATACTGACAGGGGAATTGGGCACCCCCATTGGCTTTAACATGAACTGTGAGAGGCAGCGGCTCTCTGTCAGCTTCGTGGGGACTGTGAGAGGCCAATGGAGAAGCCACCGGTATGTTTATTGAAAGGGAACACCAGACAATGCAGCTGTAATTGTTTGCTGCAGTCAGGGACCGCCCCGCAAAAACATCTGATTGTTGATGACGGGGCACTCCCTGATTGCAGCAGCCAGTTTGTTTCAAGTTGGTGGCAAGCTAAACTACTGCTGTCATGGACAGCATGATCCTCTATTGGTGCCACACAGACCAGCCCCAAAATGGGCTGCTGGCATTGGCAACAACACTGCCGTGCCTCCACAACTTGCTACTGCAGCAAGCTGTCCCAGTATGTTTCTTGCACATGTGTGCAAGCAAACATAAAAATAAGGCTGGTCCAGATTAAATTCCTCGCACTTGTTGATTATGCTGACTTTCTTTACAGTCACAGTTCCAGTGCAGCCCTTGCCAAACTGTACACAGTATACCATAGAGTGCTAAAATTTGTCACCAATGCCCCATTTAGAACTCACCATTGTTCGCTTTATGCCTAACGTGGCTGGTCCTCACTGCAAAACAGGAGTCTAAAAAAAATTACTCCTAATGGGCCTACAGAGCCATCACAAACAAACACACCCCCTATATCTCTGAACTTCTGAAGTGTACACCAGGCGCTTACTCACTGAGGAGGTATTCCAACATATTGTTTGACATTTATTTATTTTATTTAAAATTTGATGACCAGGAAGGGCACACTGAGCCAAGGCTCATTTCCAGGTGTGACCCGGGTACAGTTTGTACAGAGAGTAACTATAGATTGAGGAAAAATAAACAGTTGGCACAACCTTTTCACAACAGTTACAACATTGTTTAGTAAGTAGCTAAATTTCATGTATGGAATTGGAGAGGAGATGAGTCAGCTAGGACTTGGTGGCTGGGGTAGGGGAGTGGGGACTGTGTGGTGGATCGCTGTGTGCTGGGACCATTTAGGCATTTAGGGCAGTGCGGAGGGGGTTGGAGCCTGAGGATTGAGTAAAGGCTAAACAAGAAGGGGTCAGGCAAAGGTTGGGGGGGAGGTTATTCCAGAGAAGGGGGAGGAGGAACGAGAAAGCAGCTTGGCTGGTAAGAGAGCGAGGGCAGGGGAGGTGGAAAGTGCGGGGGTCCCTGCGGCAGAGAGGATAGCTTAAGGAGGTGGTTGGGGTGAGGTGGGAGGTGAGCTATTACCAAGGGTAAGATCTCATCATAGTGAATCAGCAGTCAGTCACACTCTCCCAACTGTATGGAATACCCTCCAAAGATCTTCAAACAAACTAAAATTATTAGTTTGCAGACCTTCAAATCTCTGTTGGACCGCTCTTTGCAGGAAAATTGTAATTGTAATAATTAATTTGTACCCAATTCTTCCTGATGGTTGCCTGGCTCTGTGTTGCAATGCTTACATAGCACTTGATGCCCAATAACCCAGTTGCCAAAGCAATTTATTGATATGCATGTATCTAAAATAAATTTCAGGGAAGTTCATTGGAAAGTCTGTAATGGACTGGGAGTGGGGGGGGGGCACGGCCAGGAGATGCAGGAGTATAAACACAGAATAGAAAAAGAAAAGAACTAGTGGTATCAAAAACAGCAGACAGAAAGTGTTATTAATTTTTAAACTAGCCAATTATTACTTTTTTTTATTTCCAATGTATTTTTCCTTTTTTTCAAAGAGCTGGTGACACGTTCAGTTGAACTTTAATAAAACATAATATTTAGGCAATGTCCAGCTTGTATTTCTCATTAGTGCTGTATTCCTCCTCCTCCCCTTTATTTACTAATGAGGTCATCTGCATTCTGCTGCTTTCTCCCTACCTGAAGTCACAGAGCACTGCTTGTGACATCACAGTCACTCCCATGGCGACCAACTCTGATGTCACAACAGAAAATTATGACTTGAAGTAGGGAGTAAGCTATAGAGACAGATGAACTCTAAATAAACTAGAAGAGACAACAATCTTATAAGCATAACCATTTCCTTAGTAATACTTTATGGGTAGAAGAAAAACATAACATATAAATGGAATGCAAGCAGAATTGTGCCTAATTATTATGTTTTTTGAAGTTGTCTTTGAATTATCAGAAGCTCTTTAATTAAAAGGTTTTCTGCTTGATAGTGATAATACTAGGTGGGATACAGAGAACTCCATTCTCCGTGGAAGCTGACATATCTAGTTCTGTTCCCCATTCATGCCTCATCTGTGCTGTGACCTCACTCACTGTGACATGACCAGTGACCAGCCTGGAACAAGATGAGCGAGTCTTCTTTGATCAGCTGGGATGACATAGTCAGTGAGGCCACAATGCTGATGAGGTATGAAGAAGACTAGAACTAACTAAACTAACTAACTAGACTAGAACTAGAACTAACTAGTCAGGTCGCACCTGGAAATGAGCCTCTGTTCAGTATGCCTCTCCCAGTTACCAATTTTAAAAGAAATAACTAAAATAAGTAACCATGTCAGCCTCCAGGTAGAGTGCTGTTCCACACATCACACCTAATACTGTCAGGCAGAAAATCTTCTAATGGGAAAATTGGAAAAAGTGCCTCATATATAAAAATAGTTTATCTAAAACAAGAGTGTTCCCATTTTTATCCTCCAACCTCCGTACATCCTAAATCATGGTGGATAAGAGAGGGTGGCAGATAAAAGAGGGTGGCAGTTAAAGGAGAAAGCATTTCTGGAAAATAGAATGGGATCCTTCACCAGCATTAAGCAAGGGTGGCGGATAATGGGGGGTGGATAAAGGAGGCAGCACTGTAATAATAAAGCAGCAGTGCATGTCAGGAGTGTAAATGTTGATCTATACTTTTTTATTCCAGTTTAGATTGACCCTTGTTCTCCTGTGTCTTGCATGATGCCCTTCTTTCCATCTTCTGAGTCTGCTTTAGCACTTTCTTTACTTTTAAAATAAAAGGAGCACTGCTATGCATCAGGCTCAAATTTGTATTTCTTGTAGATGTTTTTAAAACAGTATTATTACTAATTTTATATTTAGTGACACAAGTCATTAAAGATGTCAACCACCAGCCATTTTTAAAAATCCCTTCCCCTGAGGTTACTTTGTGACTTTACAGACTAGATTCATACTGGGGATGGATTAGGAGAGGGCTTGTTAGGGACGCAGGAAGGGTCTCTGCATGTTGGAGAGCTGGTCAAAGATCTGGCAGCTGGATTTCAATGCATAAAAAAATGTTTTGTGATGCACATTGGGAAGAGGAGTCCAAGAGTGCAATATGAAATGTGGGAGTGGTGCTGGAACGCACCACAGAGCAGGGGCTTCAGCAGACTCAAACTGGGGAAGATGGATATCCTACAAGACAAGAGACAATCTAAAATGGAATTAACAATATGTCATAATTTCCATCATAACTTGCATGCTGCTTAAAAGAGTGAGTTAATTTGCTTCTTGGGCGGGTGTAGTGACAGTCAGAGGGTGTTCCAGAGGCATGCCATTACTATGCAGTATGCACAAAACCCACATAGTACTGGCCATATGGGTGTGGAGGGCAGCGTAGGGTACACCAGAGAGACCCTGCCATAACCAACTGCACACACCCAGGGGCATAGGCCTGGAGTCACCGGGGGACAGAGACAGGGCACACTGTGCTGTCCCTGACCACTGGGCAGCAGAAGGCAACAGGGGAGGTTGGACAGGCGAGCACCCGGTAATGTCTTATGCAGTGGCATCCAGAGTGGAGGGTGTCATGTGGGTCTCGGTGCATGCAATCAGCATGTACAGCCCTGGAACCATGCCACTCTACTTGTGGGATTCATTATGGGTCCTGGGTGGGCATCCCATTGGATGCCCACAGGACAATGACTCCTCCCTCAGCTGCCCTGTGGAGTCCTGCACACCAGGGGGAGGAGCCATGGACAGGTAGCTGGCATTGGTGAATGCTGGTATTGGCACACCGGGGTACAGTGTCATAGGTAGAGATGTGCAAAACTGGAAAATTTCACCCCGCAAAATACCCGTGTGCAAAATTTCATCACCTGCACGGCTAATTTCACCTCCTGCGGTGAAATGTTGTGGCCACTAGCCAAAGTTCTCCCTGGTGTCTAGTGGCCCCCCCCCTCCTGGCCACCACTGGCTGAATTTTTTTCCTGGTGTCCAGTACCCCCGCCAATCACCAGCTGAAATTGCATTAAATAAGAACTCCCACAAAATTACCCTGCCCCCCATTTGTTTTATTAAAAAAAAAAATCACTCTCTACTTCCTGGTGTCTAGTGGTCCCCTCCAGCCGATCACCAGCCATAACTGCATTAAATAAGCACCACCCCAAAGTTACCCTGCCCCCTCCATTTGTTTTATTTAAATAAAAAAAATAATTCACCCTCCACTCCCTGGTGTCTAGTGGACGACCCCAACCCCCACCCCATACGTTAGGTGAGCACCTCAGTTCCCCCCATGTACCCAGTTGGGCCACCAGCACAGCCCTCCACTCCCTCCATGGCGGCAGCCCAACTGAGTGTGACTGGGCACTTGAATTAATAGCACGTACATGCTCATTCATTTTATAAGCGCTGAGTCACCTCAGTCAGCTGCCGACATGGTGAAATGAAAACTGTGCTAGTGACCCGATGAGAGCAATGAGAGCTAGTAGTGCTGCTATCTAACGATAAGGTAATCTACTGGAACCAGGGGTGGACCCACAATAAAAAATGGGTGGGGCCAGAGGTAACAGAAGTGCTATTATCTAATTCAACGGTGATTGGCTGGGGGACCACCTAGGCACCAGGGAGTAGAGGTGATTTTTTGTGTGTGTGGGGTTCAATTTATGGATTTGTGGTGGCTGGCAGCGGTGGGCGAAATTGCAAAATTTCACTGCAGTTTCGTGAAACATTTCACCCTGCAAAATTGCCGATTTCACTGCAATGCCAGCGAAGTTTTATTTTGCTGCATCTCTGGTTATGGATGGGGTACGCGCAGTTCATGCGTACCTGTGTCCCATTCGTGCAAAGGGGTGGTGGTTCTCAAAAGATGAGAGGGAGGATGTTAGAGTAAAAAAAGGGTTTCCTAAGGTACAAGGTGGCTAAAGGAAAGGAGGAATGGAAGGAATACCAGATTAGGTTAAAGAAGGCACAGTGGTGGTCAGGAAGGCAATATCAGATATAGCGCTGTGGATTGCTGAGGGTGTTGGGGGAGGGCAAAAAGAATGCTTATGATACATTCATGAGAAAAGGAAGGCTTGGGGAGTGTCAGGTTAGCTGAGGGGAGAGAAAGATAATAAACAGAAGTCCAATGTCCTAAACAACTACTTCTCCTTAGTATTCACAGTAGAGAATGATGGACCTCTACCAGAGATCAGGGTCATAGTAATCACTTGGGGAAGGGATACAGGAAGTGGGGAGGGAAGTGATCCTAGCTGAATGGATGAAAAAAGGGCTGAAGACCCTTACGGTAGTTAAAGCATCAGACCCGGATTGCTTTCATCAAAGAATACTGAGTGAATTGGATTCAGAGCTGACTGAACCCTTGACCCAGCTATTTAAAGGCTCACTGCAGTCTGGAGTGGGTCTATGGGACTGGAGAAGTGTAAATGTGGTCCCACTCCACACTGGGGGGACAGGAAGGACCCAGGAAACTACAGACCAGCCAGTCTTACCCTCATTTGTAGGTAAGCTGATGGAGACCACTGTCAAGGGAAAGGCTGGTGGCCTTACAATAAAATTGGCTGCAAGACGTCAAACAGCATGTGTCAGGGAGGCTGTGTCAGACCAATCTGATCACAGTTTTCAACTGGGTCACTAGGGCAGTAGGTAGTGGGTAGGACTTCATCAAAGCCTTTGATTCAGTGCCACACAGAAAGCTGCTGAAAAAGTCAAGAGGACTTAGGAGTTAAGAAGGATTTAGTCAGGTGGGTGGTAAGCTAGCTAGGGAGAAGGCAACAGAGAGTGATAGTAAATAGGTCAAATCTGGGAAAAGTGGTTTCACAAGCAGGATGCCGCAAGGGTCAGTCCTGGGAAACGTCCTATTTAATATGCAAATCCCCATGAGAGAATTTGGACTGACTCAGCTTTAAGCAAAATTACATGGTGCCAAAAGGCCTCTCAGTGCAATTAGCAAAGGCTAAGAACAGCAGACACATACACGTGTTTCGTCCTCATTTGGACTCATCTAGTTTGCCATATCTGTGTCTTAGCTCAGGGAGAGGGAGCCATCCACTCCAAAGGGGGGATGTTATTTGTTTTGGTCATGGGGACCCCAAAATAGAGAAGGAAAAGAACCCCAGAGCAAATGCCCTGAGGCATGGGTTATCCTGGAGGATATTGGCCATACAGCCAAGTTTTAAAGGAAACACAATTGCACATACCCCCCATAATGCAAAGCATCATGGAAAACCCATGCCTTGGGGCATTTGCTCTGGGGTTCTTTTGTAGTTCTTTTACTTCTCTATTTTGAGGTCCCCATAACCCAAACAAATAACATCCCCCTGAAGGGGTGGCTGGCCCCCTCTCCCTAGGCCAAGACACAGATATGGCACACTGATGAGTCCAAATGAGGATGAAACATGTATATGTGTCTGCTGTTCTTAGCCTTTGCTGATTGACTCTGAGGCCTTTTGGCACTATGCAATTTTGCTTAACGCTGAGCCAGTCCAAATTCTCTCATGGGGATTTGCATATGTTTCCAATGATGCTTTGGATTATGGTGGGTATGTGCAACTGTGTTTCCTTTAAAACTTGGCTATATGACCAATATACTCCAGGATAACCCATGCCTCAGGGCATTTGCTCTGGGGTTCTTTTGCAGTTCTTTTCCTTCTCTATTTTGGGGTCCTCATGACCCAAACAAATAACATCCCCCTTAAGGGGTGACTGCCTCTTTCTACCCCTTGGGCTAAGACACAGATATGGTACACTGAAGAGTCCAAAACACATGTATGTGTCTGCTGTTCTTAGCCTTTGCTGATTGCTCTGTGTGGTCTTTTGGCACCATGCAATTTTGCTTAATGCTGAGCCAGTCCAAATTCTCTCATGGGGATTTGCATATCTTTCCCATGATGTTTGTATTATGGGGGTATGTGCAATTATGTTTCCTTTAAAACTTGGCTGTATGGCCAATATCCTCCAGGATAACCCATGCCTCGGGCGTTTGCTCTGGGGTCCTTTTGTAGTTCTTCTTCTCTATTTTATATGTTCATTAGGGACATAGGAGAAAGTATTCAGAGAAGGATGCACCTCTTTGCAGACAACACAAAGATTTTCAGCGTGGTGGACAGCAAGGAAGGGGTAAGGGAACTTCTGAAGGATCAGGAAAAAAATGGAAAGGTGGTCTAAGATTTGCAGTTGAGATTCAGCACCAAGAAGTGCAAGGTGATGCATTGAGGGAAAAGGAACCCAGACAAGGAATACTGGTGGATGAGGGAGATACATTGGCCATTACAACCAGGAGAGGGATTGGGGTGTCATTATCATGACTACATTGTACAGACCAGCCAGTGCAATAAGCCCTACAGTAAGACATTAAGGATGCTGAAATGTATGGGTTTTGATAGCAGAAAAAGGGAAGTGATACTGCCTATATACTGATCACTGATGAGGCCTCATCTGGAATACAGTGCCTAGTTCTGGAGCCCTACACATCAGAAAGTACATAGACACACTGGAGTCAGCACAGCACAGGGTCACTAATATGATATAAGGCCATCAAAGCAAATCCCATGAGGAATGACTGGTGGTCCTGAACTTGTACTCATTGGAAGCCAGGGGGGATGATAGGGGACATGATAGATACCTATATGTTTCTTAGGGGTATAAATAGAGTTAGAAATATGAATACAATCACAAAGGGGCACAGCTGAAGGCTAGTTATGGGTAAAATTGGGAGGGATGGGAGGCAATTCTTCACTGACAGGATGGCAGAGCCATGGAACAAATTGCCGGTAGAAGTGGTAGGGGCAGGTACTCATAATGGGTTTTAACATGGCAGGGACAGAGCAAGGCCACTTGTAGTTTCATTAGGAGGAACCAGGTGGGATGTTGATATAGCAGTGGGGACAGAGGGGGATGACTCCCTAGGCTGCTGGGTCGGGGGGAGGTAGATATGGGTAGACTCAAGACATTGGTTTTCTTCTGCTATCAGTGTTTGTTTCTATGTTTCTTCAGCTTTACTTAGATTATGACCAATGACTGTGTCTAGATATTGATCAATATAGATGTCTGGTTCTATAATGGTTCCCATGACAAGTCATCTTGGTCTAACTTGCAAATAATAGCACCAGGTCAAACTGATTCCAAATGACTCAGATATCAAATTGGCCAAGCTTAACCATCCCCAGTTTTCAACTTCTCATTTAATGTGTGACAGTGATTTTATTTATAGTGCTAAGAATACACTCCAGTTATTTATCTGAGCAATGACGGAACTTTATTACCTTTAACTTCCTCACAGGTTGTCAAGTTCTGCTGCAAAACCATGTGAGTCACAGAACAACAAACTTCTCTATATTCCTGTAATTTTAAAGATAATGTGCTGTTGATTTCAAAGCCTCTTTCAGAATCCTGTAAGTGCACTGTTGACCATGATTGGTTGAGTATTTCTTCCTTCCCATCATGCCATGTCACTTCACCCTGAGGGTAGCCACCCTCAGAGATGCACTGAAAAATAACTTCCCCCGCTGTGTAATGAGCTGTCAGCTGTGGGAGTTGGTAAGGAGCTGAAACACATGAGATACACAAAGTAAAGTCAGAATTATGTAATGATCATAAATTTCACAGAATACCTTTCCTGGCATATTCATTGTAGGTCAATAAGAACCCTTACCTCTCCTGGAGTTTGTTCCATACATAAATCTTAATTTTCAGAGCCATGTGTTTTGGAAGAGAAGGGGATCTTTTTTGGCTTTGTAGAGCTGAGCCACTGATCCCTTTCACTTCTTTGTCCTGAGCACTGCCCCCGCGCTAACTTGTTCTTTATATAATTATATGGAGAACACGGCGGGGGGGGGGGGTGCTCCATAGACTTCTATAGGGGTTGGATTTAAAGTCATTTTTTTAATAGTTTAAGGTTCCGATTCAGATAAATCAAGGCCACCACTCAACTAACAAGACCCTTTTGCAATCCTAGGATGTAAGACAGATGAGATATAGGGCTCTGAAAATGGTCATTTTTAATGAAACCCAGACGCAACCCTAATACATACTAAACAGGTGCTACCACATCTGCATAATAAATATATAGCATTTTTTGATGACTCCAAGCTTTTATAAAAAAAAATGAAGTTTGTAGCCTAATAATTCCAACGTATGCTCTTCTCAAATAAATTCTCGTTAGAGTATTATAACTTGTGAACCCTTTAAGACTCTGAAGTTAAGTTACTTTAAATAAAAGCTTCAGCATATTAATATGCAGAGAAATGCATTGATGTACATAGAAGTATATTAATACATATTTTTCCATGTTTTTTTTAATTTTTTATGTTTTTTAAAATATCATTTTTTGTTCACATTCAGCATAACTAGAAAAGAATACCATAGTTTTGCAACTTTCTAAAGTGGAGGAAGTGCATTTAAAAAAAATTAATTTCCCCTTGAACCCCCATTCCGCACCACAAGAGCATCTGAGACAATATCGTACATGAGAATGGTCAGATGATTTTCCTTCTAGTCTTTGTGTGTGTGTTGTGCCCCGGAACAATATGTAAATCCCCTTTTCCAGCTTTCAGGCCTCTTGCCAAGGTTACTATTATAAATGGGAACTTGCACTGAATGGTACTTCCTCCCACCTGCCATGGATTTTTCTTTTCCAATTTCCTGTACATTCTATTTCTGTCAGCAGTCTAACAGTTAAAGGGAACACAATGAATGATGTGAACATGTTTTAATATAACTGTAAATGTGGGCAGATGTGTTATCACTCCACTGTATTGTTTTGTGTTTGTTTTGAAATAGTTATTTTTTCCCCCTTATTTAGAGCCCCATATTAATGCAGCTTTTTCCCATCCAGTATTAATTACTTAGTTGCAGAACCCAACGACATTGCTAAGCTGAAGATTACAATGAAGCGGAACACAGTGGCATCAGCTGAGCAGAGCTCAGCTCTCTGGGCACACTCAGCATGCATGAAAATTTAAACTGCATGTAGCAATCTTTGAATCTGCCCTCTCAAAGTTAAACTGAATAAACCTTGCAAATTGTCATGGTTTTAGAGGAAGAAGGATGCTAAAAACAGTTACTCATTGATTCTAATATGATGTCACGTTCTATGTTTCACAGAGAAACAGGGTCTACAATAGATCGTTACATGTCAGCTGTTCAAGCTGAGAACCCATTTGTTATGACAAAACAAATGTACGGAGAAACAGAACATGGTAATGAAACATACATCTATGATTAATTCTTAGATGCTTTTATAACTATAAGACACTGGATATTTTGTATATTGGCCAGCCATTCTTAATGGGATTATTTGTTAAATGTGTATGGCATTTGAAATGTGGGTTTGAGTGTGACAGCAGGCTACCTAGGATTTACAAAATCATTTGCATGTAATCATGCACAGTTTATTTTAATAATATGTGTTACAGAACCATAGAATTTGATGGCAAAAAAGAACCACTTGACCCAGCCATTCTGCACATTTTTCCCTACCTACAGTGTCACTGCAGACCCTACTTGATCTCTGGCTCACCCCTCCCTCCATTCCTTCCCCAAAGATTTCCATATGCCTATCACATGCATTCTTGAACCCCACCACTGTTTACACCCTCAGCATCTTGACTGGAAGGTTGTTCCAAGAACCCACCACTTTTTCTGTGACAAAGTACTTTCTCGCATCTCTCCTGAATCTACCTCTCTCCAGCTTCATACCATGTGCCACCTCTTTAATGTGATGTAGCACTTATGTACATGGTGTAATATGTCCTACCTTTACATTGCCTTTCTCCAGGAAGTGACTCTCTTTCTTTTAAAAATGCACTCTGAACTGTGTTCATTTGCTTTTTACACCCTTCATGCCTTTGCCTGTTTTGTAATTGTATTGTTGCTCTGTTATTTTCGCTCTGTAATTTTATTATATTTGGCTAACTGTATGTTCTGCTGTTAGTACTCCCTCAACCCACCCTCTCCACCCACCCCACCCCCGGACATACCTGGAATCAAGCAACCCTGCTTAGTGTACCTTCCTGGTGAAACACTTGAATGAATGAATGAATGAATGAATTAATTAATTAATTAATTAATTAGATGTGCCCTTGTTCGTGAGCACTGTTTGTTCTGAAAAATACTTTCCTCATGTACCTTAGTTATCCATGTCTCTGTCATATTCCCTTCTTCTTTCTCTCTTCTAGGGCATACATACTGAGGTCCTCTAGTCTTTCTTTGTAGGGCTTTTGGTGCAGATCCTGCACCATTTTAGTCACCTTCCCTGGATCACCTCCACTTCGTCTATGTCCTTCCTGATATGTGGTCTCCAGAACTGGACACATTACTCTAGGTGGAGTCTTAGCAGTGATCTCTACAGAGACAACACCACCCCCCCTCCTTTAACTGGCCATATCCTTCCCTATGCACCCCCAACATCCCACTAGCCCTCCAAACTACCTTGTTGCACTGTCTGGCCACCTTTATGTCATCAAATGTGGTTACCTCAAGTTCTTTTTCTTGTTTTGCAATTTTCAATACCACTCCCCTATGTTGTACTCCACCCATGGATTTCTGTGTCCTAAGTGCATTATTTTGCACTTTTACATATTGAAACCCAGCTGCTATACCTTTGACAACTCTTTGAGTTTTCTCAGGTCTCTTCTCATTCTTCCTCCCCTGGAGTGTCCACCCTATTGCAGAGTTTGGTGTCATCAGCAAAGAGGCAGACCTTTCCTTCCCAGCTCCTCTGCAATGTTACTTATAAAGACATTAAAGAGGTCTGGTATCAGCATTGACAATTGAGGCACCCAACTGGTCACCATGCCTTACTAGGAGTGAACTCTCTTTACCACCACTCTCTATTAGCTATACCCTAACCAATATCTTATCCAGTTTACCACCTTTAGACCCACTCCTTAGCTACCCAGTTTGCTTACTTGTCTCCTAAGTGGAATAGTGGTGAACGCCTTACTGAAATCTAAGTAGGCCATGTCTACCACTCCACCATGATCCAATTCCTTGATCACCCAGTTAAAGAAATCTATCAGATTCATTTGACATGCCCTCCCCCCCCCCATGAATGTTTTCTGCCTTGGGTCTTGTAACCCACTGGATTCAAGATATTCCACAATCCTTTCCTTCAGCAGTGATTCCACTAAATTTTCCACCATTAGGGTTGCCAACACTGGATTTCAAAATAAGAGACAAACCCCGCCCCCCTACCCTCCCTACCCTCCCCCACACACACACACACACACACACACAGTCAGGCAGCCACATGCGAGGCTGACATTGCATGGAAAGGTATTATTTTGGGGTATAGCAACCTGAATAATAATTTGCTGTCCCAGTAAATTTTACAACATATGAGACCTGAAGTGCCAGAAAGTACACCCATCCTGAACCCTAAACCTAAACAGTGTGGTTTACAGTTCTAAGGAGATAATGAACAAATATGCAGACAAAGCAACAATGAACATGACTATTATTGTCATCAATTTGTCTTCTTCATCTTCATCTTCTTCTTTTCCATCTTCATCTTCTTCATCTTCAAGCAGCAGTGGGGTACTCACCTATATTCATCGGGGTACTTTTTGCTGCTTTTTGCAGCACTGAGCAACTCCTGATCCAGTTACACAGCAATGAAGAAATATTTGCAGGAAGTTAATGCATATTTGGAGTTCACTTTTAATTAACTCAGTGCTGCATCTGTTTCCGGTCCTCCGACCACTTAATCCCCATTAAGAAAAAAATCCTCTCTACAAATGCATTTGATCCTAGGGTGGGACACTAAGTACACATAACACAATTTGGAACAAGTTTAGGTTGTCTTTTCCACACTCCTTAGAGACATTCATTCACTTTTCAATGACAGATTTGGAAATATCATTTCTTGATGCTTCAACCACATCATAACTGGTGCAGAATTCTTCATAGAGTTGATCCATGTTTATGATTTCCTTCATTTTGAGTGCTTCCGTTACATTCTCGAGGCCTGAGAACCTTAGCTTGTCTTTCTTGTAGAGACCAATGGGTTTCAGCTTCATCGTGACATTATCAGTAGAGAAATCAAACCACTTATCAATGTACAAAAGCACAGAGTCATAGAAGTTAATGAAGCCTGCTTTATCTTCACATTTTGTTCTGGTAGTAGTTTTTGGATCAGTTGTCTAGTTTGGAAACAAAAAAAACAGTCCTCTTTCCAGTTGAGCATCTTCATCCTAAAACGATGCATCTCTGTCTACACATCAGTAATGCACAGCTTTGATTCCTCCAACTTCCTAACAAGTCTGTAAAAGACACAAGCCATGCTGTGGGAAAAAGACATGCAAATTTCCACAGTGCAGGTATATTCACCATCCTCTGTGAAAATTTTTGGGCAAGAGTCTTTTGACTTGAAGTAGACTGTAATTGCTGGCCAGTTTCTCAAAAGCTGGTCAACTGCTGGGTTAAGGGATAACCACCTTGTAGTCACATGTTGCAGTACTTTTTTCCATTCAATTTCAAGAAACCCAAAAAACTTCTGAGCTCCTCTCTGTGCTTCACTGACATAGAGAAATGGTTGTAAATTTTCAACACGATCGTTTCTATGTCAACCAACAGCTGATCGCTTGCATGTTTGCAAGTATTGTGGGCTGTATGTGCAGGGCAGTTAGCCTTCAGAATCTGTTCATTTTCATAATGTAGCAACTGACACACTGACCTGTGTTTGCCATGGTCCACATTTGCATTATCAGCAGAGTATGCAGTGACAGAATTCAGGTTCAGTTGATGTTTTTCTAGGCTGTTCTTGACATCACAATGAATGCCACTTGCAGATTCATCACTGTCTTCATAACAATCAAGCAGCTTCCACTGAACGCCTTGTGATGTGGTAAAATATTGCATGCAAATCGGAAACATCTTTCTGTTCCCTTTATTTGAGGCATCTGTTGCTATGGAGAAATACAAGGGCTGTTCTGGTGGTGATGGTAATAAATCCCGTAAAAATTCACTCACAGACTTTGGAGCCAAAACATTGATCTCTATTAGCTCTGCTTTGGTTCTTCCACAAGACAGTCTCTTAGAAACATGTGAATCATGAAACATTTCACTTGCAAGCTTATTGCCACAATCCATACCATTGCAACTAAGGCCATATTTAACTGCATAGTAAACGGTTGCAATTTCACATGCTCAACTCTGCCATTTTCCATGGTTGTAGAGACAAAGTATTGCTGATATCTGTCCCACTCCATCCTCTGGCCCATGTGTTTCTCTTATGTTTGTCAGTTGCTGCATGCTGCTGTAGGTTACTTTTGCCTCCAAGCCCAATAGTAAATTCACGTTGGCACAAAGTACAAAAGGCTTTACCGGGGTCACCATTTGCAGGTTTTACCCAGCTGTAGTTTTTTTGCCATTGATATTTATAGGTACACATTCTTTTCAATTTGTTTCTGTTTTTGCCCAGGAGTGTCTGACATTGCTGCTGTTTCACTCATATTGAAATTACTCTCTCCTCTCTCTTTCTCCTCCTATTTTCTTGCCCCAAAAAAAGGTTCACTAGCCCTAAGCTACAGGGATGAACAAAAGAAAAGGAAATGCCTAAATGTCTTTTACCAGAAAGATAGACAAGAGCAGACAGAATGGAGAAAGAGAAAAAAATGTATATTTCTGTAAAAATCCTGACATCCTGACAATGACAAACTTTGGGGGTACAGTGGTCCATCCTTGTTTCACTGTGCCATCTGTGTGAATAAAGCCATAAAACATCTAAATGTTGTATGGGACTGGACTTTCAAATTCATTGCTTTGCATCCAATAAACATACAATCTAAAATAAACAAGCATTGGTCAATGTCAAATGTCCGCCACTGGTGTTGATGTTGTACTAGGTCTAGGAGCAGATCCCCATGCTAGAAGACTAATATGGGCTGGGCTTGGGAAGGGCTGTGCATGGGGGGAGGACAGTTATGGCGGGGCACCAACAAACTCTTATTTAAATCAGAAATGACATACATAAACCTGAAACTGATCTACTATAGATAGTGAGGGAATGTTGACTAGCAATGTTTGCACTAACGACTGAGCCACTTAACTTCACTTTCTAATTGCTGTGATACACACACACTGACTAATACATATACACATATATGCACACACACATATATATATATGTATTCCAATGAGGTTAACGTAGCAGTGCACCATCTACACACATCTTTGCAGATTAAAAGAATAGACATAAAGGGACCTTTTTCTTATTTTCAGGCTGAGGGACATCAGAGGGTAGGGAGTTGCCACTAGACACCTCAGTTAAATAAGCAATGACATACAGAAGGCTGAAACTGATCTAGATAGTGGGGAAATGTAACTAGCACTTTTTGCACTTACCAAAGAGTGTCCTAACTGTACTGATATTTGTGATACACACGATGGCTAATACAAATACACATATACACATATATATGTAATAGATGACCCACTCTGGAGTGTGCAGTCATGCTTTGATATACGCATGCCTTGGTGTGCGTTGTGATAATGTAAGGCTGCAGGCGAGTCACGTTTCAACCACCAGGGCACGCGTATATCAGAGCACGACTACACACCCAAGAGTGGGTTATCTATCTTATAAAATGGCCATAAATGCGTGTGTGTGTGCGCGCGTGTGTGTGTGTGTGTAAAAGTAGTCCCTACGTGGCACAGATAATTGTTTTATCTGTAGAGTATCTGGTTGATGCTGCCATAATTTGCATGGGTTTACATTGTTAGTAATGGTTATCTGGTTGATCCTGCCATTTTTGCAGTGGCTCTGTGTTGAAGGGCTTTCACTTTCTGCTGCAATGTAGCGTGACCGAGTGGTATCACTGTTTGTTACTCGCTGCCAGAGGTTTAAGTTTCACTCGGTTTAAAAAGCAAAAAAAAAGTTGTTTTATTCATTTTCTCAGAAAAAGAAAGCTGCCATCCATACATGGAGAAGATCCACCGTGGAGCACTTTCACTTTTATCATATTGAACTGTAGCGTGACCAAGCATGCTTAGTCTCCAAAAGAAAAATAGAAGTACATGTTTAAAGTAAGTCCCTCTTAGCTCAAATCTAAAGTAAAGTGTTTGTTTTTCCCCTTTTTTAGCTAGAGTTTCTAGAAAAGAAGCTGCCGACTGAAGTGCGAAGAGAGGAAGCACAAAGCAAGAATCAGCAACTTCAAAATGACAGATGCAAGGCAGAGCAAGCATATTAGTATAAGACATAGGATATCGGCTCATATTGCTTTTTACATAAACATGTTATCACATGCGATGTGTACTAATTTGTCATTAATATGTCTGTGTTTGTTGCTATAAAACTTTCCTTTTTAGTATGATATAATATTTGTATCTTTTGTAATATGTGCAATATTGAAAATGTTTGGAACCTTTTGTAATTTGTACATAAACATCAGTAACAGGATCACCATGAAAACAAGCCTTGTATAAGACCTATGGTGTAAACTTTTTGCATTGTCAAATTGTTTTTGCCTGTATAAATAAAAATGTTTTTACTACTATAAACAAACAGTTTTTTCATTGTTTGATTTATTTTATTTATTTATTTGAATTTTGGTAACTGGGTGGGCCGACTGAGACAAGATCCCTTTTTCAGGGGCAATCTGGGGGAGGGATAACAAGGGGAGCAAAAAGGAAGTGTACACAGACACTTAACAAGAACAAGTGAAAAGGGAGTGTGTGCAGACACTTCTTCAGCATTAGCATATAAAGCAATTAACAATTAAAAAGTGCAAATAAACAGTGAACAATAGACGATTAAAGTACAGACAAAATATTAAATCAAACATCAAGTTTATACTGGTGGAAGAGTGTCAGTCTCCTCCTAAAGTATAGTAGATTGGAACTCAGCCTACAGTGTAACAAAAGAGAATATGAGCCAGAGGGGGAGGGGTGGGGGAAGATAGTGGGGAGAGCAGGGGTGAGGGAGAAAGGGAGGAAAGTGGGAAGGCAGTAGAGGTATTGCAATTTAGTGACAGCTGCAAGTAGGAGGAGGAAAGAAGATTTTCTTGTAGAGTCTCTTAAAGTGAGGAAGAGAAGTTCAGGACAATAATTTGTGTGGGTGTTTGTTCCCATTTTGAGGTGCAACAACATAGAAGGATCTGTTGCCTATGGCTAAGCGGGGTTTGGAGATATTTAATTTGGGGAGATGAGGGGATATAAGTGTCCTAGAGAAGGATTTCAGTGAGTGGAGATTGGAGAGGATGGGAGGAGAGGAGGGAAAGTGGATTAGTTTGAAGACAGTACATAGTACTGGGAAATCCATTTTGGCCTCACATGGCCAATTCAGTGTGCGGAGAACATTACAGTGGTGTGCCCGAGAGCAGGAGTGGGCCATGAAGCGGGAAACTCTGTGATGGGCCTACTTAAGTTTGGCCCAGATAGGGGCCCTGGCCGAGTGAGTGACAGGGGCAGCAGAGAAGAGCCTAGGGAGAAGAGTAGTTGAGGCAATGGTCTTTCGAGCATGGGGTGAGAGACAGGAGGCAATGCAGTATAATAGATGGTGTTTTTGGTTTGTTACCTTGATGATGTTCATTGTGTGTGATTCAAGGCATAGATGCACATCCAGAGTTAGACCCAGGTATTTGAAGGAGAGTTCTTCTTCTAGTGGCGCACCAGAGGTGGTGTGGATTACCGGGGGGGGGGCTGTGAAGTTATATCGAGGGAGGTGTGATGGAACAGCATGGTTTTAGGGTTTTTTTTTTTTTAATTCAGGACCAACAGATTCTCCTTGAACCAGTATTCCAGCTTCTGGAAATCATATTGAAGGTCAGTCTTAATGGAGGAGACATTGGTGCTATACCTATATAGAATGGCATTGTCTGCATATTGCTGGACTGAGGCCCCACCACAGTTCAGCTCATTGATGAAGATAGAGAATACACAGGGCCCAAGAATTGATCCTTGAGGAGCCCCATCGGTGAGAGGAGATAAGGAGGAGTGAACACCAGACCATTTAGCACATTGTGACCTACTGGATAGGTAGTTCGAGAAGCAGGTCAGAAAGGTGGAATCAAGGCTGAGACAGTAGAGCTTTGAAAGGAGGAGTGGGTGATTAACTAGATCAGAGGCCTTCGTACGATCAATAAAGATGGCCCCTGTGGCCCGTCCAAGATCCATGGCCTGATATAAATTTGAGATGACCTTCAGAAGGGTGGATTCAGTCCCGTGTGATTTTCAAAAGTTATGTTAGTGTTCGGTGAGGGCACTGGTTTGCTTGAGAAATAAGTAGAGTTGGTTGTATATAATTCTTTTCTGTATCTTGGTGATTGGACAAAGGATAGATATAGTCAGTAGTTCCCAAGAAGGTTTGTTGGGCTGGTTTTATGACCTGGGACAACAATTGTGGTTTTCCATTTGTTGGGGATAAATTGGGTTAAGCAGGATCTGTTAATTAACTGTGCAATTGGTTGAGCAAGCGTGGGGGCTCCAATTCTGAAGAATTTAGATGGCAGGGAATCAAATCCCAGAGAACTATTAGGATTGAGGCCTGAGAGGAGTATGAGGACTTCCATAGTTGAGGTGAGGTTTTTTTTCCTAGAACTTTATCATTCTTACCTTCCTGAACTCTTTCAGAAGTGGTCGCACGGTGTCCGCCTTGATCCTGCCCACCTGAAGCTCCCTCTTACTCCTCCGTAGCTGGTCTCTCCATCCACTCCCTATGGCAACCCAGCCCCCCAGCTCTGAGTCCCCTGAGGTGGGACCACCAGATTACACCTCCTGGTGCTCTATCTAGAATCCAGTTAGGTGGCCCCGGGATGAAGGAGAACAGAGGAAGTGAGAGGAGGAGCCTGACATTGAGCGTGGTAGGCTGGCACCCCCGGACCCTCCATCACCTGTCAGGAGGCATAGAGTTTTTCTGGCAGCTTGTAGTCATTATACCCTCAGTTCCCCACCCCCCCGAGAGCTCAGACGTGCAATGGTGTCAGGTCACCTGCCACAGCTCTCAACCCATTATGTGTTGCCCCCTAGCATGTGCAGTGCCTCCAGTCTCCACTGGGGGTCACTGCAGTGCTGGGCAAGCCTGAATTCCCCCGTCAGAGAGCGGAGAGCAGTCCTCCAGATGCTTGATCCTCTCTCTCCCCCCTGCTGACCCCCAGTGGCCCTGGCTTGTTCCTGAACCTGGGTCACTGGCATGGCACGAGGTGTGGTGTCCAGTGCCTCAACCCTCAGTGTCACTGGGCCAGCACAGTTGAGGTGAGTTTTAAGTGGAAGAGTGAATGAGAGGCTTCTAGAGGTGAATGGAGTGGAGCAGAGTGGGAAGTTGCTAGACCCACTTTGTACGCTCCTAGGTCAGTGAAGAAATAATTAAAACTGGAGGCTATCTCCGGAGATGAATGTGTTAAATTGCCATTCAGATTCACAGTATGGGGGGATGCTCCTCTTGTTGCCCTTGAGGAGGGCATTTATTTGAGTAAAAAAACTTTTGGGGTTGGACAGACTTGAACCCTTTATAGAAAGCAGATAGTCTCTCTTTGATGTGTTAGTTTTGGCCTTGCATGTATTCCTTAGTTGGTGGTAGATAATCCAGTCAGATTGTAGACCAGATTTCTTAAATGACTTCCAAGCTTTGTCTCTGGAGAATCCACGACTGGTCATTGACAAATTTTTTGTCGAATGACCAGACAGCGAAACCAGCAGGTCGACCGCATTTTGCAGTCTGCTACTGGCTTCATAAGAAACCAAGTGTTTTCTTCGGGGGGCTTTGCCCCCAACCCCCCCACACAGGGTGCTGCACCCCTGCATCCCACCCCCACTTAGGATTCTCAACTCCGAGTCGGAGCTGATTCGGGGGGGTGCAGGACCCCCAACAGACAGGTCCATGTTCCAGGGGGTTCCCTTCAGTGACATAGCACTGTTGAAATGTCACTGATAGTGCAGCATACCATCCTGGGAGCACATTAGGTACCTCAGGTCCTGAGAGAGCCAGGGGGAATAAGCACCTTTGGCACGCCTCAGTTTGTAGGGGGCATGGGAGTCTAGGATTGCATTAAAGGTGATAATGAGTCCAGGGCCTGATTTATATTAGGAAGGGAGGTGATGTGGGACCAATCGACAGAAGCCAGGCTTTGTTGAAAAGCCATGTGGTTGAAGTTAGATAGATCCCTTGACTTAATAAGCTTAATTAACATATTAGATACCATTATATAACATATTAGATTGCAATATTTATTTCAAATGCTGTGGCCATGAGGATGGTGTGTATAGGTGTGTGTGTGTGTGTGTGTGTGTGTGTGTGTGTGTGTCTTGCTGTTGCTCAATATAAATACTTTCCCAAAAATCATAGTAAAATTTGTAACAAAAGATAACAGTTCATTCTTTACGGATGCCTTCTGCTATAGTAAATCATGTCTGAGACAGTGCTTATCAGCTAGTGTCTTAAGAGGTAAAAAAAAAGCAACGTAAATCTGAGGAGATTCCTTGCTGGGAAAGGGTGGCATTAATGAATTATGAATCTTTCTTGAAAGAGAATACCTGCCCAACTGAAGCTAATAATAAGAAAATGTTTAAATGCTAAGTATTTAAATGTGCAAGTTGTTGCATTTGAAGGGAGTAAACTTATAATCCCCAGTGTAACAGGCAACCAATATTTAACAAACTGTTTCAGTTTTCATTGCTGTAATGCTGAGGAGAAAGGGTGCAGGCAGGCCATCTAAGAGCATAAGATGAAATATGATGTTCTTGCTTCAAGAGTTGATTTATTAATGTGTCTGTTGGCACATGGTTTTGAAGTCCTCGCACTTTCATTCCTGAATAGTGTCATAATGAAGCTTGCAGATTATTGGTCAAGCCCCTTGTACAATCTTCAGAATTGGACCACTGAGACACACATCTCAAAACCCTATACATAGCAAAATATTCGACTTACACTAACGTGTACAGCAAACATAAAAAAGATAGAACCAGGGCAGGTTACTCAAATATGTATGTAACCCCCCCCCCTGTTATCCGGGGCTACTAGAATCCCAGTAAGACCTAGTGGTAGGCAGGGAAGGCAGCTTGTGAAACTCCAGTTAAATGGATTTCACACTGTCTCACTGTTCTCAGTCTCAGCTGAGACTGAGGGATGACATCACCATAGAACTATCGTAGCTGCATGAGCCACATTGGAATCTGCAGAAGGGAGTTAGATTAGAATGTTGGGAGTTTTTTGAACAGTAGTCTGTAGTTGGAGATTGTGGTGCGAAGAGCACAGCAGTTCTGTGCACAGGCTCTTGGAGCCTCAGCTCTGAAATAGAGCTACTTTTAGGGAAAGGCGTGTGTTTCTGCCTAAAGAGGGACACAGTAAGCTGTTCTTTACAGAGGTGGAGACCACTGATATGGGTCTCTGTGCACCATCCCTCAGGGGATGGGGGTGGAAGGTTTGCCTACTATTCCAGGGGCAACCCCCTGGTTACTGCTAGAGAAGAAGCTGCCTTATTTTTTCCAAGTGTGTCGGGTACAAGAAGATGTCAAGATTCACCTGTGGGGCACCTGCAACCAAAGGGTGAGTTCTGCTCTTTCTAAAGGGCCCATGTTTCATCCTGAACTGTGTTAAAGTGGGGATTGGACTACTGAAGCAGTGGGAGGCCTAGAGTAATAGGCTTAGCCAAAAGAAAAAGTATATTCAAGTCCAGCACAAGGGGAAAGTCAAGACATGTAGAGGAGATGTGACATATATCTACCCTGTAATCTACATTGCCAAGCTTTCAAAAAGAGTTATTTAGTGTCCAGAGAAATGACCGGGTATGGATTGTGGGAGCTGGAGGTGGGAGGCCCCCATCTTTATTAACCAGGTCCACTTCTACGGATTTGCTCTGTGGATTTCTACTTTGCCTCATGCACTTGGCCAGTGATGAGGGAAGTACCCAGACGTGGGAAGGAAGGAAATTTCCCTTAAGGAGTCGAAGGCTCCAAGGTGGTTTGGGGAGTCACCAACAGGAAAACTGGTTCATTCCCATATGGACCGCGATCAAGTGGCCAGCAGGGAAGCCGGGCCATGGGAAAAACCCAAGTAGTGTACAAGTCGGGCTGTGTACCCAAAGCTGCGTGCAAGTCCGGGCTGTGTGCTGGTGGGTTCAGAGCCTGAGGGCTGGAACAGTGAAGAAGTGTTCTGTATCTCTAATCTGCATTACCAGGAATGTAGCCCGTGGAGGTCCGGTTCTATGCTTTGTTTGTTCAGTTTGGATGTGAATAAAAGCCACACTTTAGAATCCCATTCCTGGTTTTGGACATTACAGTTATTGCTTCCTGTGTTCGATTTACTTGGTGCCCCTGCAGCAGAGAAGCAACACCAGGGTCCCCTGTGCCGAGGTAACCTAGTCCTCCCCAACCCAGTCCCCACCAGGTACTGCTGTCAGCTTCAACAGCATACCACCTTTCATTTTGCAAAAAGGCAGGGGTGAGGGCATTACAAAATGGAGGCATCACTTTGGATTTTAATTTAGGGAGGAAAGATGCTCGGGCAAGGGGCTAGCGTTTTGGCTATCTGGCAGTGGGTAGCCCAAAAAACTGAAGCAATTTAACTAGTGTGTCACTGTGTGCTGTGGTTCTTGTGCTGCTGTTAAAATGCCAACTGTTTACCAAGGAGCAGTAAAGCTGAAAGAGTGTGCCCTTGTCCTGCATCAAATGTTTACAGTGTTTTTGCCAGCTTTTTAAAAGAACTGTGGTGATAAAGAAAAGTGTGGAAGACTAGGGGTAGCAACAGGAAAATTGTGCCCTGGCCGTTGGAAATGCTTTTGAGTGAACTGAGAGACTTGCTGTGTGAATGGCCATGCTAAATGGCTGAAATGGGCTCCCCTCGTGGAGTCAGTTGAAGACAAAAAAAAAGTGGTTTCTGCAGTTGAAATTTGCCTGCTTGACGATCGCCATAAAGAGAAGAGCACTTGTGAGGTAGAAGAGGCTCATTTGCATGGCATTGTGTGATTGGTGAGGCTGCAAACAGTCCCGCCCCCCCCAGCCAGCTCTACAGTGACTGCCAAGCATTCGAGAGGGAGTGTGAGTGGAGTGCTTGTACTGGCTAGTGGAGGAGCATCGCAGTGATTAAAAAGCGCTGTAAAACTTGTAAAAATAGCCTTTGCTGTTTAAAATCGGGTTCAACCCACATCTTGATTGACTGAATTGCGAGTGTGGTGATCGGGGAGACGATCGGCAAGACTGCCCACCTGCTTCCTTTCTGAGGCCTCCAAGACTGGCTGCAGGCCGTTTTCCCTCGCAGTAAACAGCTACTGATGACAGTGAGTACCAACAGTAAAAGTTGCTCAAACAGTGATTTTCTGCCAAAAGCCAGCTGAATATGTGTGCAGCAGTGAGTCGCTATAAATAACGACTGTGTCAGTATTACCAGCAAGTGCAAGTCTGCTAGGCCATTGACTGTGAGCATGGTTATAAATTCAGCATCAGTTTAAAGTTTCAAAGCCAGAGAGAGACTGTGAGTTGTAGCAAAATGCAGCACTGTTACAGGCAATCCTGTGCTTGAAACCTGAGGCTCTAAGGGACTGTGATAACAATGTTTCCAGCAAGTGAAAAGTCCATGGCAAATCATGTAAATGTGTTAGAAAAAAGACAGTGCAAGTTTGTGCAGTTTGAGCAAAAGTTATCAGTAGTGTGTGTAACGCTGCAGTGGTTTTGACCCAATTTCTGAATGTTGATGCGCAGGAGTGCTGCTGCCGCCATTACAGGGTGGGGTAGTAATGTAAACACAGCAGCAGAGGAGCCATTTTAAAAGTAAAGAAAGTGTTCAGTGAAGTGGGACTTTCAGTAACAGTGAGCATTTGTTTCTTTTCCCTGTAGTTATGGCCTCAGGACCAGCTCGCTACCCGGACCATGCCCGGGCTGCAGTAACAGCAGCAGTAAATAGGTTAAAGGACATTGAAAGGTGCTATTATGTAGGACAACTGCCTTCTCATGTGACAATTCCTGGATAACCAGTGCAAGTGTGTCAAATATGCTTAAATGCTGGAAGGGACATCTTCATGATACCACACTGTTCTGGCTGCCTAGAGAAATATGGCTTGATAAAGGCATCAATTCGCTTTGGCTCCACATGGACAAAGGTTCAGGAATCTGTAGTTGGCAGCACACAGCACCAGGCGGAGCCTGTTGAAGAAGGCCCCTCGGGGGAGTGTGGCACAAAGCTAGAGGGTGCAGATTTAGAGACAGAACAGTATGCTGATGTTTCGGATGCTGGATCGCAGAAGGAAAATTCAGACAAAGCATCAGTAGATCCCTGGAGGGGGGGCCTAGCCCAAGACTCATAGGAGAAGATGAGATGAGGGAGGCCGTTGAATGGGAGGTATCGACCTCCGCACCTAGTGATGAGTGGAAAGTCTCAGGAGTGAGGATGACTGCTCACTCCTGGGCACAGATTCTCAGTGAGGAAGAAGATGAGGAGGAACCTATGTGGCCTTGTGAAAAAGGAACGGGTACACAGCCTCGAGCTCTTGCCTCGGAAGAATGCATGGAAGAGAGTGGTGATGCCACTGCCCTGGGTGTGCAAGAAGAAGGAGTCAGGGATCCATTTTTCATCTCGTTGAGAATGCATAGCTGGCAGAACCAGGACTGGCTGCCCCCAAGCCAGGCCAGTGGTCTCGGGTTAAACAAAGCTAGTAAAGAGGAGAGACTGGCTTTGAGGAAGGCAAATGAAATCTTTGGGATGTCCTTTCCTACCTTTCCTTGGAGAGTCTGGGAGGAGATTGAGAACAGCAGGAAATCCTGGATCTGGGCCGAAGCAATGAAATGTGTGCATCCTGGTGCAAACAAGCATGTCAGGAACAGACTGTTTCATGAGAAATACACCCAGTGGAAAAGAGGCAGGACACTGTTTATGGACACTGTTTGAATAGTGGATGGAGAGGGATGTGAAGCCTTCTACAGTGTAAATTATGTGCATCCAGATGGGGTAATAATTCAAGCTCCTGACCCCCGGTACTATTGGCCTCAATGCAAGGACCTCCCAGCAAATGTGCCCGTGCCTGCCAGATGGAAAGCCGAGCAGTGGTAGTCAATAGTGCCACATCCAGGACTCAGGTGCCCCACGTTCATCAGTTCTACAGTGTACTGGCCTTTCCAAAATCCATCGACTGGTCCTCCAGATGACTTCAGATCCAGAGAGGACACCAGCCCAGCTGTATCCTGATCCATCTCCTGGTAATCGGATGACGTCATACCAGCTGTTTTCCTTTTTGTTCCTGTGCTAAGGTTCCATCTCCAGAGATGACATCAGTCCAGCAGTTCCCAGATGTGCCCTCCTGTAGTTCCTGGAAGATGTCAGCCCAGCTGTATCGGAAGAATGCTGCCAGGGAGAGTCTTCGGCAGAGGAGCAGGTCAGTGCCGATTTTTCATTCTACAAGGGGCTGGTAAGTCCAAACTTTTCTATCCTTATGACATTGCAGTACACACCCTACACTAGCAGACTCCAGAATGTGAGAACTGTCCTCAAAGACTCTCCTTGGACTTTTGGCTCTGCTACAACTGTGCTTCACTGGCTCTGCACAGGAGAGACTCCTTAATGGACCAGCCTTCAGGCACTGTGGTCACTAGATGGGACTTTAGGGCACTCCATCCCCAAATGTGTATTGTAAATAATGTCATTGTTTCTACTGTTTTCTAGTGTATATACTGTTTTCTACCTTTTAAAAAAAAAAAAATCTTTTTGGGATTCTTCAGTGTTTTGATGGTAGGGATTTAGGTAGACTGTGTATGCAGATTAGGAGTGTGTGTTGTCTTTCTTTTTCTTGCAGGTGCTCCTGGAGAAGATAGAAGAGAAGACAAGAAGAGGAGGAGAGGCTCATCGTAGTTCGTCACTAGTACTTTAGTGTGTAGTAATTTAAAGTACTGTGGTTGTTGTTGTTGTTGTTACTGTAGTAACCCTTTTCCTTCCACAGGTGTGGTTGTGTGGGGTAGGGAGGCAGTAATGTAATGTAATGGTATGGTATTAGTTTCTTGGTGTGTGGTTGCAGGGTGCCCAAGGTTGGGGAGGTCCCCGGGTTGTTTTTATTTTGGGGTGTTAAGTTAGAGGCAGACAGATTTTCCCAAGAGGGCTAGGGGGGATAGACATGCTGTGGTCCTGAAGGGCCCTAGAGACTGCAGTGCTGAGCTATTAGGGCTATGCTCTTGACAGTCCTACCAGAGCCACTAGGCGTCCATAGTAAGTGGGTAGAGTAGAGGCTGATATGTCAGCTAAAGGCCTCTAGGCCCTCAGTGCTGCCTGCCCAGCCTGCACATGAGACGAGGGGTCTGATCACCCCCTCCGCAGGTTGCACATAGGGTGGGATGGCCTAAGCCGGGTGAACAATGACTGCAGTGTGACATTTTTCTGGTCAAGGGCGAGTGTAACCCCCCTGTTATCCGGGGTTACTAGAATCCCAGTAAGACCTAGTGGTAGGCAGAGAAGGCAGCTTGAGAAACTCCAGTTAAATGGATTTCACACTGTCTCACTCTGTTCTCAGTCTCAGCTGAGACTGAGGGATTACATCAACATAGAATTATTGCAGCTGCATGAGCCACATTGGAATCTGCAGAAGGGAATTATATTAGAATGTTGGAGTTTTTTTGGATTGTAGTCTGTAGTTGAGAGATTGTGGTGTGAGGAGCATTAGCAGTTCTGCAGCACACAGGCTTTGAGCCTCAGCTCTGAAACAGAGCTACTTTAGGAAAGGCGGTGTTTCTGCCTAAAGAGGACACAGTGTTGTTCTTAAAATGGTGGAGACCGCATTGCAAGGTCTTTCCATGCCCCATCCTCACGGGATGGGGGTGGAAGGTTTGCTCATCCCAGGGCAACCCCTGGTTACTGCTAGAGAAGAAGCTGCCCTATTTTTTCCCAAGTGTGTGGGGTACAAGAAGATGTCAAGATTCGCCTGTGGGGCACCTGTAACCAAAGGGTGAGTTCTGCTCTTTCTAAAGGGCCCATGTTTCATCCTGAACTGTGTTAGAGTGGGGATTGGACTACTGAAGTAGTGGGAGGCCTAGAGTAATAGGCTTAGCCAAAAGCAAAAGTATATTCAAGTCCAGCACAAGGGGAAAGTCAAGACATGTAGAGGAGGACATACGTCTACCCTGTAATCTACTGCCAAGCTTTCAAAAAGAGTTGTTTAGTGTCCAGAGAAATGGTGGTATGGATTGTGGGAGCTGAAGGTGGGAGACCCCCATCTTATTAACCAGGGTCCACTCTAAACGGATTTGCTCTGTGGATTTCTACTTGCCTCAGGCCTCGGCCAGTGATGAGGGAAGTACTCAGACGTGAAGGAAGGAAAATTTCCTTTAAGGAGTTGAAGACTCCAAGGTGGTTTGGGAGTCACTAACAGGAAAACTGGTTCATTCCCCATATGGACTGTGATCAAGTGGCCAGCGGAAGCCGGGCCATGGAAAAAACCCAAGAGGCTAAGCCGGGCTGTGTACCCAAAAGCTGAAGTCCGCTGTGTGCCTCAGGGTTCAGAGCCTGAGGGCTGGAATAGTGAAGAAGTGTTCTGTATCTCTAATCTGCATTACCAGGAATGTAGCCCCGTGGAGGTCCGTCTATGCTTTGTTTGTTCAGTTTGGATGTGAATAAAAGCCACACTTTAGAATCCCATTCCTGGTTTTGGACATTACAGTTATTGCTTCCTGTGTTCGGACTTACTTGGGTGCCCCTGTGCAGAGTAGCTAAACCTAGGGCTCCCTGTGCCGAGTAACCTAGTCCTGCCCGAGCCCAGTCCCCACCAGGTACTGCTGTCAGCTTCAACAGCATACCACCTGCTGTTTTGCAAAAAGGCAGGGGTGAGGGCGTTACATGTACAACAGATATGAGGATACTAACATACTAACATACTACTTGCCAGCAGATTAGGCCTTATGGTCTATCAAGTCTGCTCGAACCTCAGATCTCTAGTTGGGTGCCGAGGCCCTTCCCTCCCTTGTGTTCCAGAAACCCCTATCATCCATCCCCACCCCCTGGGACAGGCCATCATCTGATACATCCACTTTCTGTGTCTGTCCCACCCTCTCTTGAAGCCCTCCACTGTGGATCTCTGAACCAGCTCGCCAGGCAGTGCATTCCAAGGGTCCACCACCTCTCAGTGAAAACATCCTCCTCTTCCCCCTCACCCTTCCACCTTCCAACTCAAACCATGCCCTCTGGTAATACCTCCTGCTTTAGTCCAAAGATCCCTCCATGTTTACTCCTATTTATTCCCTTGAGGTACTTGAAGACCTCAATCATGTCCCCCTGTCTCTCCTCTCCTCTCCTCCAATGAAAACAGGCAGAGCTCCCTCAAGTCTGTCCTCATCGCCAAATCCCTAGCCCTCGTGTCATCTTAGTTGCCCTCCTTGTACCTCTCTCCAGGAGCTGTATGTCCTCTTCAAGTGTGGTCTCAGTACTGCACACAGTACTCAAGGTGTGGTCTAACCAGTCCATTGTACAGCGGCAGAATCGCTCTTGCTCCTAGAGGTGATCCCCCACGATGCATCCCAACATCCTGTTTGGCTTGCTAGCCGCCTCCTGCACTGCTCAGAGTTATTCATACATGCATCCATCATGACCCCTAGGTCTTTTTCCCTATTGAGGCCTCCAGCACCTCCCTCCCAGGGTGTACCTGTGTTTGAGGTTTCACCAAGATGCAACACCTTGCACTTGTAACATCATCCATTCCCATGTGTGAGCCCAGCTTCAGGGTGTCCAGGTCCTTGCAGGGCCAACCTCCCTCTTCTCTCTCAACTACTGCTCCCATCTTGGAGTCATCGAAGAGACCCATTTCACCCTATACCTCCTGATGTCCGAGATGTATGCATTAAACAGGATCGGACCCAGGACCCGAAAGCTCCCGTGCCCCATACCAACCTCTAGGGTCTGAGAGCCCCAGACCACTACTCTGCGCAGTCCAGCTAGCCAGTTTTCAATCCATCTGACCATCAAAGGGCCTACTTAACCCCATCAGTTTCTCCACCAGACCATTGTGGGGACAGAGTCAAACGCCTTACTGAAGTCCAAGAATAATACATCCACAGGCTTTCCCTGTCCAGTTCTGATGTTACCTATTCAGAGAACCCACAAGATTGGTTTGACATGATCTACCTGGTACAAACCCATGTTGCCGACTCATCCAGACCTCCCATCTTCTCCAAGTACACCCTCAATCGTCCTTTAGTATATACTCCATTAATTTTCCAACCACCGAGGTCAAACTGATGGGTCTATAGTTAATTGGTACTGACCCCCTCTTTATGGATTGGCACCACATGTGCCTCTCGCCAATCTCTAGGTACCTCCCTGTCTCAAGTGACCTGTTGAAGAGCTCCACCAGGTGCAGCCAGTATGTCCGCCAATTCCCATAGTACTCTCGGATGAATGCATCCGGCCCAGGAGATTTGTCTTTCTTTAGGGCCTTGAGGGCTAACCACACCCTTTTGGCGGAGATAGCATTATCCGTCCCCTCCACCTTACTGGCCTTTTATCCTTATCCAGATGTGACACCCCTGGGGTACCTCTCCTCCTCTTGCTCCATTTCTGTTGCTCCCCTGATCCCACTCACTGCCGCTTCTATCCCCATAATGCCTTGCTTTGTAGATATCCCATCCCTCCCTAGTGAACACAGAGGCAAAGTACCGTTAAATACCTCTGCCTGGTCCTCGTCTCTTCCACCCACCCTCCTTCTGATCTCAATCTGCTGAGATGGCCTTAGTTTTCTCCACTCCCAATGTACGGAAGAACCCCTTTCCCTCCCTGTATCCCCTGTGCCAGCCGCTGCTCTTTTACTGGACTTTGCTCCCTCACAATCCGGGTGACTTTTCTAGATGCAAGATGGTACATTTCCTTATCCCTATCCCCTCTTGTTGTTTTATATTTTTCGAAGGCCGCCATCTTTTCTCTGACCGCTACCTGTACCTCACTGGACCACCAGCATGGTTTATGTGACCTTGCTCCCTTATGTTTCAACTTAGCGCAGATCCTGACTGCCTCATGAAGTCCCGTTTTATGACCTCCCATCTCCTTTCCACACTGGTCATTGATGTAATCCCCTTCAAGTGATCCTTGAGAATATTTCCCATGCCCACAAAGTCTGACCCCCTGAAGTCCACTGCCAGTGTCCTAGATCTCCCCCCCCTCCCCCCATGCTTATTTGAAACCAGACAGTATTGTGGTCGCTCCCAGTCAGGGGGTTCTCTACAACCAGGTCCCTTAACAGATCCCCATCTGCCAGAACCACGTCCAGGACATGCCCCTCCCTTGTGGGCTCCATCACATGCTGTGTTAAGAACACATCCTGGAAGCTGTCCAGCAGCCTCTTCTCCTTGGCCACCTTAGAGGACATGGTTCCCCAGTTTGTACCTGGCATATTAAGGTCCCACATCAACACCACTCCTTCCCCTTTTGGTCCACACTGGGCAATGATGTTGTCCAGCAAACCATCCTCTAGAACATCACTCATCCCGGGGGGCCTATATACTACACCCAGCTTGACCTTATCTTCTGCTGGGGATCGTAAGGTGACCCATAAGGCCTCCACATTTCCCTCTGTCTCTTCTACCCTAGCAATTTCTATGTCATCTCTAATGAACAGCCACTCCACCCTCTGCCCTTTCTATCCTTCCCTAAGCATAGTGTACCCCATGCGTTTAGGTCACAGTCATGGTTTTTGTTGGCCCACGTCTCCGTGACCGCCCACATCCAACTCCCTCGAACAGCATGGCTCTGGAACTCTGGCACTTGTTTCCCAAGCTTCTACTTGCACACCAACCCCACCCCTTATCCCTGATTCCTTTGTCGAACCCCACCCAGGTTCCTTATACTCCATCCTCCTCTGTTCCTCCTGAAACCTCCACCCCAGTCTGTTTCCTTCCCCTTCCCTTGGGTTTGAAGGCTACTCCCTCATCTGGAGGAGGGCTTCTGGTCACCCTCCTTTCTCCCTTCCCCTCAAGTTTAAACCCCGCTTTCTTGAATGTAGTCAGCCATCCCTGTTTAAGGACTTCCTTCCTAATGGGGCAAGATTGAAGCCTGTCCTTGGCATACAGTCCATTATCCTCCCAAACTCCTTTCCAGTTCCTAACACCTCCAACCCACACTTTCACCCCACTCCTGAGCCAAGTATTAACCTCTGTGAGTTTATTTTTCTCCACTGAGGCTCTTGTACTGGCAATATCTCCAAAAAGGAAATGTTGCATCCATTATCCTGACAGACTCTGGCAAGTTCTTGGAACCTTGCTTGGATTTCCAAAACGCTATTTGCCTCTAGATCGTTAGTTCCCAAATGCACCAGGAAATCGGTTTCCCTCCACAATCCTAACCAGTTCATACACCAAGAACTTTGCTCTGTGCACTGTCAGCCCAGAGATACTCACTATCTTCACCTGGCTGTGCATCACCCCCCTGTCCCTCCCACTGGATACCCCTAATCAGGTCTCCCAATAACAGAACCTTAACACACCATCATCCTTATGGTTACCTCCACTATGCCCTCTCAGCCCCATCCCCCTTTATTCGTGATCTCAATTCCATGGAGTCTTCCTGCCTTATTAGAGACCCCTTGTCACCCTCCCTTTCTGCCTCCTCGTTATTTTGCCCATAACTCAGACCCCTCTGAATAGATTGTCCCTTTAACCCTCTCTTATGCGAACCATTTATCCTGGCCTGATGGTTTCCCTTCCCCACACTGCCATCCTCCCCTTGTAATAGTACCCCTGCCTCCAGAGGCTCTCTGTGGGTCCCTTTAGTTAGAGCCCCATCCTTGGTACTGACCCCCCTGCTGAAGGGGGGCTCCTCTCCCACCTCCTTGTCTCACAGTTTCTCTCCAGTCATGCTCTCCTCCCTCATGTCTGCAATATGTTGCATCTCCCCCATCTGCTTAACATTTATGTTTCCCCTTCTCCCTCTGGGACTATATCTATCCTTTCCATTGCCGGTCTGTGATGCCCTATGGGCATCCGACTCCCTCCCCCCGGCCTCTGTATCAGTTTCCTCATTTCCACCAACCCCTTCCTCCCCCTCTAGGTTGCTTAGTAGCTCAAATTTATTGTGACACTCTATGTCAGCCTCCATCAAGTAACCTGAGTTTCCCCTGACTGCACCTCTAAACTGCCCCTCTTCTTCCCCTCTTGCTCTGTTCTCCTTAGGAGCTCCCTTCCCACAGTCTGCTGTTTTAGGCTTCCCCACAACAGCCCCTCTGACTCTTCCCCTCCACTCTGTTTGTGTGCAGATGTTCACCCGTCGCTTTCCCTTAGGCGTCAACATCCCTATCTATGGGTCCTCTGTCCCTAATATCCTCCTGCTTGCTGTAACATAACGTCCTGTAATTTCAGAGCGCACGCTCAGCCTCCCTCAGCCCCACCCTTCTGCTGCCCATATCCACACCCTTATCCTTGGACACCCCACCAGCTCCCCCAGCTTACTCCTTAACCAATATACCTCACTCCTGATACAAGATAGCTGTCTACAGAGTGGACAGCCTCCCTCTCTCCAGGTCCAATTGAGAATTATTGCCATCCCACAGCCTGTGCAGCCTACAACCCTTCCGAAGATGCCTGCCATGGTGGAATATGGCCACCCTGTTTTCTGTTTATAATGGCACACCCCCTTTTCTCAGCCCCTTCCCCCTGGAATACAGTTTCTCTCTATACTGACTGCAGTTAATTACAAACCCAATTTCAACCCCACCAATAAAGTTCCCAAGTCTCACAAACACATACAGTCCAGTGTGTGTCCAGTCCCACTAACAGTGTGTGTATGCAGACATCAGGTACCGTATGATGTCACAGGCCCACCAGTTCCTGTTGCTTCAAATTTCAGTCCCAAACAGAAATACACAGCCCTTCAATCCCAACCCCCAGTGGCTTTTCAGTATTTAAGAAAGCCTACAAAACAGGGTGGGTGAGAGGTCTCTTACCAACACCAGGCAAACATCACATTAAATTTCACTCTAATTATCACTGCCAAACAAGTGTTCCCACAAGCCCCAATAGTTACAATATCACAGCCCAAGTAACAGTTCTAACTCAGAGTAGTAATTTTTAACACACAGAACTAATTTCAAGTACAAAACTAATCAAATATTTCAGTTAAAACAGAATATAACCCCAGACCTCTGTCCTTACCAGCCTCCTGCGGAACATCTCTTTCTCTCTGTTCTACTTAAACAGTTTTGGTTTCTGTGGTCTGGTCCTTGACCTCATGCCAGCAGCCAGCATGATTCATTTGCATTTTGAAACACTCACAGAATTTTTATGGCAGGTTTTTCCTTTTGGTGCTACTGGCTGCTAAGTTTATCTGATATGGGCTATTTGTTGAAATGCATGACTAAAAGTGCAGTTGAGTGTTTTGGGCCAGTCTGACAGAAGTGAAATAAACAAATGATGAAATAATAAAAATAATGGTTCTATATGATAACGGTGAAAGCCTAAAGGTGATTGCTGTTATCGTGAAGAAACAGTGCCAACATTTTTTTCGGCACTGTGACCCCCCCCCGGCACACAAGAAAATGGTGCCGGGACTTACATTTTAATGTTTTCTGAAGGGCAGCCCCTGGACCCTCTACTAAAGGATTCTCAACTCCAGGGGGTGCATGCATGCATGGGGTGAAAACATGAAAAAAAAAAGTTCAGGCCGGGCGCAAACAAAACAGATTAGCGCCTGGACACGAACCCAGTACCCCGCGGACTGACACCAGCAGCCGACCCACTAAGCCACAGGGTCGGCTCGGCAACCCACCCTGGCACCATCCCTCATATCCCCTCCCACCCCTCGCTGTGCATGTCCGCTTCCCCCCGTGCACGTACGTATAGCGACATCCTGTCGCTATACTCACCCATCCGGCCACCCTACCAGACCGTAGCCCTCCCTGTAATGTGCTGGGGAATGGGTCACCATAATTGTAGGCACCCTTTCCCCAGCGCAAATATCATGAGCTACCCAAATGATGAACAGTAGATTAGGCCAGCCCAGAACACAAGCCTTTACTGAACACCATGATTAAATATTAACAAGTAACACGCAGTCATCTTCAGAGCCTACAGTTCAATAAATAGTACAATCTACACTCAATTTAGAACAGCAGATACATTCAAAAATGGTTTAAAAGGAATACATGCAAATGCAAAGTAAATATGATGATGTGTCAAAGTTTAAAGAAGGTGTCAGTGGCCAAAGTTCATGAAAAGTAATGGCCCATGTCCTATGGGTTGGGAATGAAGAAATGTACAAAGTGGATAAAGTGTTTTACAGACAGTTGGAAATAAGTTCTGCAAGAGAAAAGTGTTTTAAACCTGTTGGGAGGGGGGTCACCCCATGCTTTGAGGATCATCTGCTTGTTATTGAATAAAGACCCACTAAAGAATCCCAGATACCAGATATACAGATTTAGGGAGGCGGTATAGCACAGTGGTTTAAGGCTCTGAGCTGCAAATCTAAAGACCTGGGTTTGAATCCCACAGCCCCCACTTGCATACTGTGTGACCCTGAGCAAGTCACTTAACTTCCCTGTGCTCCCAGGTTGCACCTGTAAATAAGTTTTCAGCTTAGTGTGCCTCACCTGGTTAAACAATTGGAAAAAAAAAAAGAGAGATACCAGCTTCGACAATGCGTTTCTTGTTTCCTGTGTGAATTTAATTACTGGGTATCTCTATCCCCTCCAGAAGTTAGGTCTAGCATGCCCTCCACAGTCTCTCCCCAGGTCCTGCTTGTAAATTTACTCATTCTGTACACCAACCAACCTCTTGAACCTCAAGACTCAACTGAGCTTGGTACAGTTGCCCAAAGCCAGGCGATACCATTTTAAAGTCTAAGGGCATGCCGGCTAAGGATACCAGTAATTTAAATAAGGGGTGCCTTGAGTAAAGTGGGGAGAGGAAGTGTTACAATATAGACACCTACCGGATAGTGTGAACCAATAGTTACTGACATGAGCTGGATAAATAAAATACTATATACGGCCCACCTAGACAGGGTGAAAAAATAATAACAGACAAACTGACTTCCAGACACTGACTGGTGGTAAATTAAAATGCTGTGAAGGTGCTGAATCCAATCCAGAGGGGGGGGAAACAAAATGTTATAGACAGTGGGCTAGCTGTGAGGCTGTGTCAGTACTCAGTAGGAACTACAGGCAGAAAAGAATACTACAAAATAAACAAAACCAGGTGCGGACAGAGAAGGCCAAATGTCTTTGCATTTGTCTTGACAGGGTCTGAGGGCCAGGAGGACGTATATAGCATCCCATTCTCTAATCCCTATCATCCAGCCAGGGCTGGTCCACCTCTGACCATGCTGCCCATTTATCGAGAACTCTTCTCAAGTTAGCTACCACCTCCTGTCATTGAATTCTTCCTCCACAATCCATCCTTGCAGACAGACGGTGGGTAAGAAAAAGGTATTGTTGCTGCTGCTACTATTTGTGTATGGCAGCCAACTGCTAACCTATATGGTAGTATTTCTGCACCCTTCTGGTGATCCCTACATTGAGTCTTATTACAGGCTGTAAGACTCAATATGGGGGTCCTTGGGGGATCACCCAAAAAGAGTGCAGAAAGAGTACCATATGGTTAGCAGTTGGCAGCATGCTGACACAGATAGTAGCAGCGACAACAGTACAGTTCCTTGCGATACCGTCTGGAAGGATGGATTGTGGTGGAAGAATTCGATGATAGGAGGTGGTAACTGGTGAAGCAGGGTTCTCAATAAATAAATGGGCAGCACAGCCAGAGTTGGAGCAGCCCTGGCTGGATGATAGCGATTAGGGAATGGGATGGATCACACCAGCTGCATCCTCCTGGCCCTGTCAAGCACAAAGATATTTGGCCTGTCCTGTCTGTCCCCACAGCTCACACATCTTGTTTTGTTTATTTTTATTTTGTATTATTTTTTTTTTCTGGCCTGCAGTACCTACTGACATTTTTATTTTCTTTACAGGCAGGCACCCGGGCACACAAATTCCTTTCTTAACGCAACACTGCCCTGTTCCCTGTGCTTACTGCATGGATTTTATTTGCATTAACTGTACTAGACTAGACTAGAGTCAGACTGTCAAGTGCACTTACTTACTAGTAGCCACCCACCTGCTCCTCTGGTTCCAGTTCAGACTCCACACCTCGCCTCCTGCTCTGCGGCTGCCAGACCCACATACTCCACTCCAGAGACAGTCCCTGAGTCCTGACTCCCGACCAAGATTCGATTCTTCCACCACCAACTGTCACCAGCAGCAGGCAGCAGCAGCTGAGCCAGGGGCCCTGCACCCAGCTGGAGCCCAAGGCTGGGACAATGTCAATTCAATGAGGAGGACTCTCACCGACCAGTCACAACTAAACAGTGTCCTGTGGCCTGCTTACATTCCCTGCTGCTGCTGCCTGGCCTGGACTGCTTGCTCCACTTAGGCCCTAGCATCCCACTCCACAGGCACTGGCACGTCACACCTCAAGGCCACACAAGGAATCCGTTCTCTCTTCTGGGTGACAGGTGGTTGCAGCTTTTCTCCTGCTCTTGTCTCGGCTCTCCGGGCGGGACACACACCTCGCTCCTCCCTGAGTATGTCTAGGTCATGGTCGTGACATCTCGTGGCGCCATCTCCATGGGCAACGACCACAACCACGATGCTGTGTATGTGCAGTTGCATGTAAGCTCCATCTACAGCTCTCGAGCTGGCTACACTTGACAGCCCAGAGCCACAGAGCCGATTCTGGACAGAAAGAACACAGTGAGCTTTTTACAGGACTGGGGCCACCGTGAAATATGGGACAATAGGCAACCTGTATCAAGTTAAAACAGTACACAGCAAAATAGTTTAAAATAAGGGACATCCTGTAAAATACAGGACTGTTGCAAACCTACGTCACCACTGATGCCATGCTGACAGGCCTATAATTGCTAGCCTCTTTTCTGCTACCACTTTTATGAAGTGGGACGACATCTGCCCTCTTCCAGTCCTTCAGAACCACTCCCATTTCAAGTGAGTTGTTAAAAAATACTGTCAGATGCAACCAGCACCTCCCTGAGCTCCTTCAGTGCCCCTGGATGCATCCCGTCTGGCCCCATTGCTTTCTCCACTTTCAGATTAACAAGTCCCTTCAGGACTTTCTCCTCTGAAAGAGGACTAGTGAACACCTCCCCCTTCCTTCAAAGCTCCCATTGCTTGTTTGTGGCCCCGGCCCATCTCCTTCCTCTGTAAAAGCTAAACAAAAGTATTTGTTCAGGATGTCGTTTCCTGGTTCCCCTCTGCATAGTCCCCCCCCCTTCCCTTTTTTACCTTACAATGCCTCCCCTGGTCTTTCTCTTTTCACTTGCATACTTAAAAGATATCTGGTCCACTTTCATTACCACCTGGGCTAGTCTCGCTTTAGTCTGCACCTTTGCACTCCTTACTGCTTTCCTTGTTTCCCCTGGTACAGCCCCCTGTCCTCCTCCCTCTGTGTCTCCTTATATCTTCTGAATACTATTTTTTTAGCCTTTACCTTTTCGGTCACCTCTTCTGAGAATCATAGCGGTCTCTTTTTCCTCTTGCTTTTGCTCACTTGCTTGACACAGAGGTTTGCTGCCTTTTTTTCCTTTTTTTTTCATAATTTCTATTCATATATAAATTTCAAAATACAAGCAGGAATTACTCAGCAATACACTCAAAGACACACTTACAGAACAATATAATTTGACATTAACACTCGGTATACATTTAGGATTCTAAGCAGTCCGTGTGCTGAAGATTACTTCTGATTCTTATTTTGCAGAAACACATGGAAAGTGATGTAAGATAGTTATTGAAATCATTAACTAGCAGCAGTAACATTCAAAACCCTCTAGAACATTTTAACGTACTTCATTACCTCAGTTCAATAAAGGGTGACCATATCTTCTGGTATCTATCAAGCCTTTAGAAAATGGGTAAAGGTATTAAAGGCTTCTGATTGGCTGAGGGACTTCTCTAGGTGGGCATCTGTCAGACAACAGATGCCCACCTATTAAAAGTACCAGCCCAGCAGCCCCATCACCAGAATCTTGGTGCCTAGCCAGCTCTCTAATTGGCTAACACCCCACATTTCCAATTAAAAAATCAGCCATATTTTTCTCTCGTTGTTTATCGGCCTAGTCCGTGGCCTCCCCCCTATTCCCAAAACCCAGTACAATGACATTATGTATCATAAATGATTGTAAGAAAAATAAATGTAGAAACCTACAGTAAAAGCGATCACCTGTAGGAACTGTTAAAAACACAACAGGGTTCAGCATCAGTCTTTAGCTGCATATTTGTTTCTCTCCATCTCAAAAGCCGGCGGCTGCATTTCAAACTCCCAAGCCGACAGAGCACACTGACAAATGGTTCACAGCAGCAGCAGCCGGTCCCCCAAAGTGTGACAGCCCCACACATACTACATTCTCCAACCTGCAAATGTAGGAGCCGCCTCAACTGTGTGGAAAAAATGTTGTCAAGTGAGACAAAAGAAAAAATAAAGTAATAAGAAATCGAGTGTGTGTTGCCTACCAAAAGAATACTGGGCAGCTTGCTTCTCCTCATCCCCGTAGTACACTTGTTCCCTAGAAGAACTCTGAAAATAATCCCGTTACAGCACAGCAGTCCCGCCTCGATGCTGCCTGCCAGTTCCCTCCGTGGTATTAGAACTCCAATCAATCAAACTTTATTTAACCAGCAAAACAAACAAAACAAAGTTTGTTTTTTTTTTTTCTCTTTTAGATATTTCCTGAAGAAGACCTAAGGTCGAAATGTAGATTTTTAACTCTATTTTCAGCATGCATTTAATATAACCATTTTGTTTTGCTTTTAGACCACATGCTGATGCAGTGCCTTGTTTTTATTTAACCAGGCTATACACCTTTGAGCAGGCTCATTTACAAGATGGTCCTGGAAGACATAGAGAACATTACCGATACAATGGCAATAGAGAAACTATACAGACGATACATAAACACAATAGTGCACCTAAACAAGTAAGGAGGTCAAGAGTTTTTATCCGTTTATGCGCCACTTTGCAACACCTGACAACATGCACATGCCTATTACAGAGTATATATAATACGTCCCAGGATGGATACAAAGTTATTCATGGTACAACTGTATAAACATAGCAACCCAAAAAAACCTATGCAGCACCTTATGCTGAGAGGTGAGGGTAGTGCAGTGGGGGAGGGGGAAGGGGGTAGTGGAGTGGTAGAAAATGGAGTGCGGGGGAGGCTGGGGGAGTATGAGGACGGAGCGCTAAAAACCGAGCCGACTGTAGCAAAGTTACTATTAATGTGTACACCATTTGTAGCAGACACAGGATTTCTGTAAAACATGCTGAGTTCTGCCAACCACTGTGCTGCCACACAAGACTCAAAGCTTTTTGATCTCTTGGGACTCCATCCTCCATGTAGCCACCCGCTGTCAAGCCTGCAGTTTAAAAAAATAAAGAATAAAACAAAGCTGCTAAATTGTCCGTTCTTTTCTCATTGATGGTGTTGGGGGGTAGTATCTTGGTGCCTGGTGTCCCGAATGACATTCAACGGGGGCAACAGACTGATGCCAGTATACAAAAAAAAAAGGCATCACAGCCTGTATGGTTCTGTCAGTCTTTGCAGGAGGGAAATTCAACTGTCTACAAAGAAGCTGGACTGTGTGTGTGCGTGTGTGTGTGCATGTGTGTGTGTGTGACAATGACAACCAGCTTAAAAAAAATACATCATTTTACTATAGGCAGAGGAACTATTTTATTATAAAACTCATTTAAAACTCATTTTATAATAACATTTTTTTATTAAACAATTTTTTTTCATAGTGCCCATTTTCTAAGCACAATAATACCCTCCAGGGTGGGTGGTATGGGCAATACCGGACCTTCCAGGGGCTATAAGGCCCTCCGCCTGTGGCATCAGGCCTCATTACACCTCTAGGCCCTCCGGTATTGCCCAATACCACCCACCCTGTCAGGTATTATTGCTTACATCATGCATAGAACAGAGGATTCTTTTATTATTAGAAGTGAAATCTAGTTGATTATATCACTCTTGTAGTGAGGGTATAAATGGGTCTTTCCAATGTCTTACAATAAGTCTTTTGATGCTCAATAAGGCACGACATATTAAAATGTTTTTGTTGCATACTCAGGTCTGGTTTTCTGCCTTCATTATACCTGCTATTAGCTTCACCCACTGATCATCCACTCCACCCAGATCACCCCACTCCCTCAACAGGGCATCCCTGAGGCATTCAACCATCTTTATAAAACCAGCCTCTTGAAGTCCAGGACCCTTGCCCTTGTGTGATTTGATTCCTTGGTTGTCCATATATTGAACCTCACTGTACAGTGAACACTGGTCCCAGGTGGCCTCCCACCTTGATGTTTGCAACACTGTCCCTGTTAGTGAGTACCAAGTCCAGTATTGTCCCATCATGAGTAGCTTCACTGACTAGTTGCTCCCTGCAGGGAGTCCAGGATGTCCCTTCTTCCAGATGAAGCCATAGCTGCGAGGCTCCAGTCTACATCTTACATCTTACATCTGACAGATGTGGAGGTTTATTGAAGTATAGCAATGTTTTTGTGGAGCACTATTATGGATAAAATGAATGCACTGTATGTGCCTGGGTGTAATTTTGATGTATTTTTTAATTTCCTTTAAACAGAATGAAATTACGCCACCCTGCCAGCTCAGTAGCAGAGCTACTGCTTGAGGTGCTGACAGCTTGCGTTCAGAAGCAAACCTGGGTTATCAGAGGGCTGGCCAAGGGGAGGAGAATAGAGTGTCCCAAGGACCGCTCTCCTCCTCCAGGGGTAAGGTAGGACAGCGGCTGGCACTTGACTGGACCCTTGCAGAGGCAAGGGGTCAGGCAGCCACATCTTGGTAGTTTGGGGAGGCAGGGAGGATGTAGGCGGCAAGCATGCTGTTATATCATTGCATACCATACTTCCCAGGGGAGAAAACCAGAAAAACATTGCGACCATGCAGGATGCCAGCTGTTCCATTGCAGGTCCAACACCGCAGCCTGGATTATCTCTCTCTGGGACAGCCCTCTGATAACACTGGCTCACTTCTGAACCTGGGTTGTCGGGTCATGAGCGGTAGCTTTACTGCTGCACCAGTGGGCTAGCGTGAAGACTGGGAGTGTCCAAACGGATGCCTTATCAACCTTTGACTCATCATGTGGGCTTCAGAGCAAAGCTTGAGAGCTGCTAACATCACAGAATCTACAAAGTGTTATGATCAGCCTGTTCTTAACATCAGGTTTCTTTTTGTTATTTTGCATAATTCAAGAGTAACCTTATTTTGTAATGTAATTGCTGGTATCCAATAAGGAGTCAGAAGTAAATTTATCAAGTGGACTGGAGTATAACTCTCAAAAGCTAGTCCCAAAAACTATTTTGTTAGTGCAATAAAAGGTATCACCTGCAATATATTTGTTATTTTTTCCTTCTACAAGAGAACTGGGAGAAATCACGCTCAAAAACAGACAGGCAAAAGGGATTCAGTTGCAGTTTATAAACTGCAGGTGCATGCGTTTGCCCTGTGATGAAACATTTGATTGACAGATTTTGTGGGGAACCTTGTTCCTCGCAGTTTTCATGAAGTGATTGACAGATCTGGTTCAAAAGTGTTTTTGACAACTACAAAGAATTACTTTTTGAAACCACTGTCAAAATGGGGTAACCATGTATTATAAATAGAATAATAGATAGGTTCTGGTGTATTACAAGGTAGTAATTCCATCGAGAGGTTCTGGGGACACAGAAAACCTAGAGAGCGAAGCTCGAGAGGTTTCATGTGTCCCCAGAACATCGAGATGGAATTACTACCTTGTAATGCCAGAACCTATTTATTTTTTTTAATATATGGATACGAGGTGAATTGACTCACCTCCATTTCAGTACTGGAGTTAGCGGGTGGATGTGCGTGCTGGCAGGGTTCCCCAGTCCTGTGTGGATGAGCGGCTGCTGTGGGCTTCATTTAGCCGTGTTTTTTTTTTTGTCAGTGGCGGTATCGAGTGAGCAGAGGAGCCCCAGAGAGAGTCCAATTGTGAATAGTATTACTCAAATGGTTTTCAACCTAAAAAAAAACAAAAAAAAAAAAACGGTTGCTTCAGGGAAGATTGTCTCGCTAAGCGAGCAAGCAAGCCGCCATGTTTTCAGACTCCTTCTGCCCGCCCACAGAGGAAAAGCAGCCAGTCAGAAGGCACTCCATTTAACACGTTGGGGATAGACTTGCACATGTGCTCTTCAGCATTTTTAATAATACTATCGTTCGGGTACCGAACGATAGTATTACGGCACCCCAACGATAGTATTATCACTCAGGAAGAGTAGTATTATCACTTCAGGAGTGATGGTATTACCAGGAAATTTTTGTATGCTTTTGAAGCATATTATTTTAACAATCCATATATTAAAATAGAATAATAGATAAGAAGTCACCAGTAACATAAGGGATAATGCATGGGCAGCCATATACAACAAGCCTGTGTCTGCATGGTTATATGTGAAAATCGCTATATAAAAATAGCGACTACTTATATAGCGTGTACATCATGGCGAATTCCAAATTAGCACCTGCACAAAAACGCTAATGTCAGTATAGCGTAGCAGCAATTATAGTGATCAGAAATATTTCCTTCTAATAGCTTAAAGAAATGCACCACAGCAAACACCAAGACAAACAAAGAAGTCAATTACAGCAATCTGAGAGATTTCCTTTTAAACAGCTGAAATAAATGCACCAAAGCAAACATAGTAGTCAATTACAGTGATGCGAGAGATTTCCTTTTAAACAGCTGAAATAAATGTACCAAAGCAAACTGAGTAGTCAATTACAGTGATCCGAGAGATTTCCATTTAAACAGCTTATTTAAATGCACCAAGGCAAAGAGAGTAGTCAATTAAAGCAACCTGATTCTATATGATTGGTAGTCAGCTGTTGCCACGGCAACTATCATTTATAATAAGATGAAGCCATTACTACTTTATCAGATTCAGAGCTGCATTTCAAATGGAATTCCTTACCAGCCAAAAGGGACGTCAGCTTGTTTTGCATCGAGGATTCCTTTACCGTAAGGATAAAGACAATGGTGAGAAAGTGTACTGGAGCTGTGCAGATGCACATAACTACAGTTGTCTCGCCTGAATACTCACAATTGACAGTGAGGTAGTTGTGACATTTAAGGAGCACACTCATGTACCAGATGAGGGTGATGTTGGGGTTCGTAGGTGACGGCAGACAACAGGGAGCGTGCACGGACAGGACTTGAAAGAACAAGTCTGGTTGTCTCACAGTGCACAGTCTCAGCTCCCGAGTCTGTAAGTGGATGCCTTCCTAATGTGAAACTTATTAAGTGCATTGTTCAGCGTGTCAGGCAGGTTGAGCAAGGTTGTCCTGCTGATCCCAAAACAGTTGAGGACCTTGTGCTCCCATCTGAGTTCACCCTTACCAGTACAGGCCACTGCTGTAATTGAATCAGTTTCTGTGATCACCGCAAATGACTGGTCATCAGATGTTACCATGGCTTGTACTATATCAGGTAGTGCTTCCATTTGCAGGTAGTGAGCAATCTTCTCTGATTACAAAGACTGGTAGTCAGCTGTTACCATGGCTTTGTCGCAGTTTTTGTATTATTTAAGCTGTTTCTGTGATCACTGTAAATGACTGGTAGTCGGCTGTTATCATGGCTTTTTCACTGTTTTTGTACTGCGCCAATGTTTACTATCAAATGTCGCTAATTATTACATGCACTATTATTCCAATGTCACGAATATCACAGTCGCTATTATTGATTGGCAATTATTCGCTGTTATTTATTCGCTTAAATCATGGGATACTGTCTGGATCAAGAGGTTTCTGTGGCAACCAGGAACTCATGAGTGAAGCTCAAGAGATTCCCTGATTCCGCTAGAAAACTCGAGATGAAGATACAGGCTTGTCTGTGTATGGATGCCCATACATTATCTTTTATAGTGTATGGGAATCCGTGCCCATTTCGGACTCTGTGCTTTCATTCCGTGAACTGGGGGTTGGGGGGAGGCACTTGTGGGTTGGTGGTAAGCTCAAATTACTGATTCAACATGCAGCTACCAACTGAAGTTGCTTCTGTAAGTTTAAGTTTAAAAGAAAACAGCTTTCAGCTCGATTGGATAGAGGAAAGCAGCTCTTTGGCAGAATTCTAAGTTGTGCTGCAGTAGTGACATCGCTATTCTGCTTTAAAAAACAAAGACATACTCCTGGCCAATCAGAGCACTCCTTTCCTCTGCACGTGAGACACTCTTATTCTGCTAAGAGTTTTTCATGTGCAGCTGCCCTGGAAAGGGGCATGTTCAGGGCAGTTTTTTTAATTTTAATATATTATTGATCTTTTCAATCAATAATATTTTAAAACTGCCAAACGAGACCATTCTTACTGTTGAAAGAGGAGTCTCACATCCTTACAGTATCAAAAATGCTCACCTTTGGTTCACGGTTCTCATAACCTAACAATGCACATGAGTAAAAGTGATCTCGTTGGCAGTATTAACATACAGCACAGCAACATATTGATGTCACTACTGCAACACAACAACCTTATTCTAGGCAAAGATTCAACAATGCGGAGCTACATTTCACCATACACTATAGCTAGAATAAAGTATGGGTAGTGTGTGTAATGAGAAGTTTACACACACCTGAGGGGTTAGATACTACATAAACCCTGATAGCGAAGCTTGAGGGGTTTGTGAAGAGCATCTAGCCCCAAGAGTGTGTGTAAACTTTAAGTTCACATACAACACCCCATATTTTATGTCATATAATTTCTGGCTTTCCCCTTTTGGCCTCAGCAATTACATATATAAAAAAAAAGCATTTGTCAATGCCAAATGTTGTCTTGCCGACATTGGCATTGGTAGTCAAGAGTTAGAGAGATACATAATAGGAACGGCAGTGAAGTATGGAAGTGATGCCAACCTCACAGAGGCTGACAAGCATTGAGGTGTGCCTCTGGGTGTCGGCCATAACGCTCAAGTCATTTCAGCTCACTCTACCCTGCAGACTGCAACAAGTATCGCGTTGTGTCTTGGGGTCCTCGGACCTTATGCTTACCTCATTTGCCCATAATGCTCACAGCATTTCATCTCACCCTATCCTGCAGACACCAGCAAGTGTTGAGGCAGTGTTGGGTAAGTTACTTTTTCCTATTACTTTCTATTACTTTTGGAAACTTGGTACAGGAAGCTCTGTGCAGTTAGTAGCAAGGATGGAGAAGTACTAGAAAATGTAATGCACCTTACAGTTACAGTTACTTCTTTCTTTTTATACAAAAGAAATACATAACTGTAACTGATTACATTTATTTGAAAGTTACTAGTGTAACCCCTAGGTGGCGCTATCCCAAGGGCTACTACCCCTGCCTGCTTAACTACTAACAGGTTGAGGGGCCTAGGTCCAATGGCAGGTGCCTTCACCCAGAGGTCAGGGTTTGCAGTAGTTAAACTAACTTGGTCACAGCCCTCTGGGACACTGTAAGCCCCCTTTCTTCCCACTAGTGGCCCACACAATGCATCAGGAATATCTTCACAATGTACACTTACCCCCAGGACTGGCTCCGTTGACTGGACCCCGGGAACCCCCTGCAAAACAAGATGATTCAGAGCAAAAACCACAGTACAATACTTTAACATAAACGAATACCTCAGCCAGTGTAACTTTGCTGAAACCAACAGATCTGATTTATTTAAGGAGCTGTAACAAAGAAGGGGGGAAATCAAGTTAATTAGGTTAAACACATTAATAATCACAGTACTGTGCGCATATTCAGAGTCCCAAATTGTCATTTTTACTGGGCACCCAGGATGGGGGGGGTAGCTAGGATAGGTGCAGCTGGTAGGGGCCCTGTGATGGAAAATCACTTGCACAATACCCAACTGTAATCCGGAGCCGGAGGGCTCAGTTCGTGAAGAAATGAAAAAAAAGCAACAATTAGATGACACTAAACAGATGGCAGGGAGCTACCCTGCTTCGTACTCACAAACTCAATGCTGGGAACTGGATGGAAGGCAGGTTGTCCTGGATTGCCAGAAGGAGCAGACCATGTGGACAAGGTCCTTGTGACTGGACCCCACTGCAGTTTAGAGCAAATGGATGTAGTCTGGATTAAGCTGGGGTTTACTTCCAGCTTCATGCACTCTAGTCACTGTACAGGGCATTTGAAACGCGATTCCCCACAAGCACTACACACATTTATATGTAAAAGGAAAGTACTATACCAGCCAGGTTGCTTCTCGATCCCGATTGCAATTACTGCACAATACCCAGGAGAACACACAGCAGATTCAGTTCCTGACAGACCGAGCGTGATTCAGCAATTTCTCCAGTCTTCTACAGGGTTAGCCTGGTTTCTGCTCTTCAGATCTCCTTGATTCTCTTCACAGGTCAGATTCAGTCCAAACAGGCGCTTGCACAAGCTGCAGACCAAAACTTAGGACCTTACACGAGATTCCCACACTAAAACTACACACCGAAGAAGCACACAGCTCCCTGTCACAACCCAAACTGATCTGATCTTTCCAGCAGACAGAGCCGGGCATTTCCTTTGAGTTCCTCCCAGTTCAGTTGGCTGGTTTGGCTGTCACTCACAGTAAACTCCCCCTGTTGGTGGAAAAAAGGCACCGAAGTCCAAACTACAATTCCCAGAGGCATTGGCCATACAGTACATAGGTGGCTGGCTCCACAATGAGAGTCCAAGTTCTGATTTGCCAGCAGCAGGTTCCATTTCAAAGGTCCCCCCACACTGATTGGTCCAATTCAGCAGTTCAAAACTAGAATGGGGGACTAGGCAAACACAGTTCTGACTGCAAAGAAAAGCAGGTTAGACAAACTGTATTTTCATTATTACTGTAAATGATGTCTAGCAAACAGTTACATCTTTGAAAGGTGCTCACTCTGCCCACATAGTGATGGCAGAAACGGAGCGATTTGGCAGCAGCTCGAGTGGGACTCAAGCAGGGAAACACACAGACCCCCATCCAAATTAATTATGTCTGCAGGCAGACAGCTCTTAAAGAGAGAGTACCAGAGGCTCTAAAAGCACTCACAGATAAACGGCTTAGATGCCGAACAACATCCAGGCTTGGAGCATTCAAGCAAGCTCCTGGAAGACTTTTGGTAACCCCCATTTGCAGGGGGGTTACACTAGTAACTAAACTTTTACTTTATTATTAATATTACTAATATTACTTTCAAATAAATGTAATCTGTTACACTTATTTATTACTTTTGTATTTGTGTTTTTTCTATAAAAAGAAAGAAGTAACTGTAACTGTAAGGTGTATTACTTTTTTTTAGTACTTCTCCATCCTTTCTAGTGATTGTACAGGGCTTCCTGGAACACGTTTCCCAAAGTAATAGAAAAAGTAACTTATCCAACACTGTGTTGAGGTGTGCCTTGGGGTGTTCAGCTTTACAGTCACTCCATTTCATAAGGACATACGCTGCAATGGGTACAGTATAAGAGAATGGGACAAACTCTAGGGCCAAAGAGTCCAAGGCACACCTCAATGCCTGTCACTGGCTTCAGGGTGGGGGGTGCAATGGTGTGAGCATTATAGCTGGCAATTCAAAGGCACATCCCTGACACCTGTCAGTCTGTACAGGGTGGGATGTTATGGTTAGAAACCCTAACGCCCAGGCATTTGTTGGTATTTGCACTATAGGTTTTCAATACAGTCTTTTTGTGATCTCCACCTCATGAAACCGTTTGGGATCTCTGCTCATGAACACTGTCACTATGATTTTCTTCATCTGTCCCAAACGTTGATTTCCCACAGCAACTGTGCCATTGTGAACCAAATGTGCGAAAACACATTTTGAGCAGGAAGCAAAAAATGACAGCTGTACTGTTCATAAGGAGGTGTGCAAAATTGACACTGTTGAAAATGCAGAGTGAAAATATTACAAATTCTCAAAGTTATGAGTGTGCATAGAAACTGCACAACGCACACTAGTAACATAGTCAGTTTATGGACTTTTGTCACCAAATTTTCAACATAGGCATTTTAGGACCTCTGCTCATGAACAGTGTCACTGTGATTTTCTTAATCTGTCCCAAACAGCAACCGCACTACTCTGCGCCAGTAGTGCGAAAACACATTTCAGTCAGGATGTGAAAAAATGACAGCTGTACTGTTCATAAGGAGACATGAAAAAATGGCAATGTTGAAAATCTGGAGTGAAAATATTACAAATTCGTAAAGTTACGAGTGTGCATGGAAACTGCGCAATGCACGCTCGTATAACACAGTCATTTTGGGGAATTTCTTCACCAAATTTGCCAAACAGGCTTTTTGGGAGGCCACCTCATGAACACTGACACTGCTGTTTCATTAATTGGTCCCAAAAGGTGATTCCGTGCAGTGACAGTGAAATCACCTTTTTGGGACTGTATATCCAGATGACAGTCACTGAGTTTATGAGTTGGGGTCCCAAGAACCCCATGTTAAAAATGTGATGCAAAATTCATTAAAATAGCTGAGATATTCACATAAGTTGAAAAAAAAAAAACATTTATGCTATTATACAGTTTACCAGCATTTCTTCTGTTCACAGTCGACTATAAAGAGTGCAGATGTGTTCCTGGTCCACCGAAGATCATTACGCTGGGCTCCGGGGGTAAGTATGGGGTGAGGGCATTGTGAGGAGGTCGGGTGTGCAGAGGGTGAGTGTGGGGTGTGGGAGGGGGCACCGGACACAATGAGGGATGATTTTCTTGTTTACAGGGTTAAAAAAACCAAAAAACAATGGGGAAGGTTTTCTGTTTTTACAGGTACTTTTGCACACTGGGGTGGGCTTCTAGCATGCCATCTGAGTGTTTGTTAGGGGGGTTCTGTAGCCGATGAGAAATTGACACCCCCTTGGCACATACAGAGTGTTTGAGGGGTGCATGGGTCAAGGGGGTTTGGGCACCCCCTCGGCACACAAGAAATGGGGGGTATTATGCCGATGAGAATTGGGCACCACCGTTGGTAAAGTAACTTGGGAGGGGCATGCTGACAGAGGGATTGGGCACCCCCATCAGCTTTCATGGGTACTGTGAGAGGCGGACAGCGATAGCCACCACCATTGGAATGTTAAAGAAATGTGGGGGCATTATGCCGATGGGAATTGGGCTACCCCATTGCCAAATAAACTGGGGAGGGGGCATGCCGACAGGGGGATTGGGCACCCCCATTGGCTTTCATGGGGACTGTGAGAGGTGGCGGCTGTCTGTTGGCTTCCATGGGGACTGTCAGAAGTGGATTGGGAAGCCTCCACCACGTTTATTGAAATGGGACACGAGACAAGGCAAGTTGAAATTTGCTGCTGCAGTCAGGGGCTACCCCAGCAGCAAAAACAGCTGATTCTCCAATTAAGGGGTGCTCCCTGATTGCAGCTGCGAGTTTCTTTCAAGTTGGTGGCAGGCTTCTCAACTGCTGTCATAGACAGTGTGTTATGTCATTGGTGCTACAGAGCCTGGCCAGAAAAAGCAGTGGTGCCATTAGCTGAAGCAGGACCACACCTCCAAAACCCGCTTTTCCACTCCAAGCTACCACAATATGTTGCCTGTGCTGCTCACGCAAGACAACATAAAAAGTCATTCAGGTGTGGCCGTGGTCTGGTTTCAGCATGTGGTCTGCCTTATTTCTTTATTTAATATTTTGTTTTTATTGTTGTTGTTTTGCTTAGCAGCCAAAAGTTGAGTTTTTAAAGTCCAGATTTTTCATTTTAATGTTACTTACTACTGATTCCGAGTGGCTGTTTACTGTCCGAGAGTATGAGTAGGTGGACAGCAGCATCAGTCTGAAAGGAGGAACTGTGACATGCGCAGAGGGATGGAAACTGTGCACATGTTTGCTGTAATAAACACTCCTTTATTATGGCAAATTACACCACGGTTCTCTTATGGCAAAAAGGAAAAGCCAGTAATTATAAGGCTGTAATTCCATTGAGATATTTTGGTGACATCATAAACCACAAGAGCAAAGCTTGAGTGGTTTATGATGTTACCAGAATCCCAAGATGGAATGGCAAACCTAGTTACTGCTGGTTTCCTATCTGTTATTTATTTTTATTTTTTTTGTAAGATGTGGAACACTCCAGACGTTCCTTCTCATGATACACATTGATCTGATGTCAGAACAATAATATTATGACTTTCTGATGTCATAGCGATGGCATTATGAGTTTTTCATGTTACTGATTCCCTATCAGACAAAATGACAACCATATATTACATACTTAAAAAATCATTAATACTTTTAGATAGTTTCTAGTACTGTCTTTAAGGCAGGGCCTTCATAGAAGCTTAATAATAATCCTATGTATAGTAAAGGGTATATAAGTGACACAGTACATACCTAATACAACCAGTGAAGCCGAGTCAAAAGCTGCTCCTCCTTTGTCTATGACAATGCAGCGATACTCTCCACTATCGGATAGCTTTACACTCTGAATCCTGAGAGAGGCTTTCCCTTCACTAAACTCCTTCGGAACAAGTTGTGTCCTCCCATGGAATCTCCTGTCCTGATCCACCAGTCTGTCTGTCCCATTGAAATAACTGTGAACAACTGTCCATTGGCTTCTTCTGCCGAGATGCCAGGCAATTTGGAGACTGCTCAGCTCATAGTCCTCTTCTGGCACAAATGAGCACTCCAGAGTAACATTGTCTCCTGCGCTCACATGTAGCTGTCGTTGGCCAAGGGTAACTGAACGAATTGCTGAACCAGAAACAAAAAAAAAATGATGGGATCTTCTGGTGGCACCTCTGTTAGATCTTGAACATTATCAAAATGTTACTATGAATTTCAAAGCAATCAGAAAGAACGGATTTTAGAATGATGTCATTTCCAATAACTGAAAACTACTCTATTATCTGTTACACCCCATGACCTGGTTTATCCTCCTGGGTCAGGTGACCAGTTTCTGCTTGCTTTTCCAAGATGTACCTCCCTTATGGGGGAACAGGTTTTCTCCCCCTTTGCCCCCAAATAGTGAAACTCCTTTCTTGTTGCCCTCCGGCACTCCGCCTCCCATGCCACTTTCAAAAGAGTTATACCTCTATCTCAAGGACTCTGAATTTCGTACCTGTTTCTGACACTGTATTTCAGGTGCTGGAACTGCATCTATTTTTACTTACAGTAATATGGTATTATCAATTTTGTTCAGTGCATTGTTTACTATATACCTCAACAAGGGTACAGATTTGTTTGTCCTCCATTTGTTGGCCGTAGTTTCTGCATTTTTTAGCAGTTTAATACCTTTGTACACTTTATCAGAGTGGTGCTTGGTGCTGGTTTTTATTTTCCTTCTACAAGACTCTTATGTCCATTGTATAATATTTTGTTTGTTTTCTACAGCTTCCAGGGTCAGTGCTACAGAGGTTTATCTCCAGGAACCATTATCTCAAGCTGGTGCTGCAAAATGCTGCACCCGATCTTATTTTCTGTTTCAGTTTGATGGTCACCCATTTTATTCGACTCACAGTTTTGAGTGAGAGCTTCTGGAAAACTGAGGGAGAGAAAAAAGTGCAAAAATTAAATCTGCTGCAAGCATGTTTTAGGTCACCAGCCTTGAGAAAGTGGAATTACAGTGAAATTGTGACAACCTTCTGTGTGGCCACAAATGTGTTCTAAAAAAAATATATATATTTGATGTTATTTTAACATATAATTTGTCCTCTGGCGTGGAGTGGAAGGTGGCAGGGACAGCACAGCACCTCCACTGCACTTGTCAACCCTCTCTGGTACCCCCATGCTTGGCGTGGGTACTACAAGGGGGACGTTCACAGACGCTTACCTGGCACAAGCCTTCAAAATCCCACCACAACTCTACTTAATTCAGGCACACCAAAAATAACTAAAGCTGCCTAACTATACTGCTGCACCCCTTCAATTGCCACCAATGACCATGTGCTCTCTAATTGAAAGTATGCAGGCTCTACATGGGTGTTTTGGTCATGCTTCCTTAGAAAGCTGCTCTTATTACTGCTTCTACTATATGGAAACATGCACCCTAATCCTAGAGCTCCTGATACAGGGACCACCATGAGGCTTGGACACCTCAAGATTGCCTCATTGAATATAGGAAGCCTCCTACCAAAACTACCATAATTTCAGGCTTGGGTGGAGCTGCTCAAACCTGATATCATCGCACTTACAGAGACCTGACTCTCCCCTAAGATCACCGATGATGCTGTAAGCCTGGGTGACTATCCCACATTCCTCCAGGACAGACTGTCCAAGCGGGGAGGTGACTGTATGGTCTACCCCAGGAATGATATCTGAGGTCAAGTTCTGCCTAGTAGCCTACACACTAAGGAGGCACAAATTCTGAACATCAAGCTCACCATAGGGTAACAAAACAAGGTACTAGTGCTCTCTGTGGTATATATACCCCTGGTAAGCACACCATTGGTCTTGAGCAGTTCATTAACAACCAAGTACAGCTCAGGCAAAATTGGGAACAGGTCATAGTTGGAGGCTTCAACATTAACTGACAATCCCAAGATGCATCAGCAGTCAGAGATCACATATCAGGCCTCTACTTCACCCAGATGGTAACCCAAGCCACCAGACAAAACAACTGGACAGGCACAAGTACTAACTGATTGGCATCTCCACCTGCCCAGAACATATTCTGAGGTATCAGTCTTGCCAGACTCCTCAGTGACTATTTCCTGTTACGTGCACCTGGACAAATAGGTGAACAAAGAGCACTCTCCAGCTCCTAGAAATCATTTTCTAAAAACTGGACAATTGAAAACTTTCAAACTGTACCTGAGACTGGCCGACTGGTCCCCACTTGAAAGAGCGAAGGATAGATTCCAAGCCCTAGACTATTTTTATATGATCTTTTCAAATGCCTGCAACATCTTTGCCCTCCACAAGACCAAAGTAAGAGAGTCTGCTAACCCTTGGCTCTCAGGTTCCTCTATGAGCTCATGTGCTATAGAGACAACCTATGGCACAAGGCCAAGGCAACTGGGAAGCAGACTGGCCTCATTGCCTACAAGGCAGCCAGAAATAAGTGCACAAAGCTCATTCGATTGGCCAAGGCCTCTTACTGTAATGATCTTCTAAAAGGAGCTGGGGTCAGGGAAGAGAAGTTCTGGAACTCCCTGAAATCCCTTATGGGTATGACCTCCAGGGCACCACCTGACCTGACTGTAACATCAGGAACACTTCATGAGCCTAGTGATGTTGTGAATAGCAGCAGGTAAAGCAAATAGGATGCTGGGATGTATAGGCAGGGGCATTACCAGCAGGAAATGGGAGGTCATAATTCCGCTATACAAGACACTAGTGAGGCCCCACCTGGAGTACAGTGTACAGTTCTGGAGACCATACCTAGGTAAGGACATATACAGGGTGGAGAAGGTTCAGAGGAGGGCAACAAAGATGGTGCATGGATTGCATCACAAGTCCTATGAAGACAGGTTGAAGGAACTGAACATGTACTCCCTGGAGGAGAGAAGGGAGAGAGGGGATATGATAGAGACATACAAGTATCTCACAGGGAGGAACAGGGTGCAGGAAAACACTATTTTTAAGCGAAAAGATGTTCCAGGACTAGAGGGCATGGGATGAAGTTGGAGGAGGACGATTCAGAGGAAACATGAGAAAGAATTTCTTCACAGAACAGTGGTGGACAAGTGGAACACCCTGCCAGAGGAAGTAGTGGGGCTGAAACAATCACAGGATTTAAGAATGCATGGGATAGACATAAAGGAATTCTGGAGGTCAGGGGTAAGGTGCAACAGTCTTCTAGGAAAACAAACTGAACTTACAAGCTCAAATGGGCAGACTGGGTGGGCCATAGGCCCTTATCTGCCGACACTGTCTATGTATCTATGTATCTATGTAATAAATTCAAACTAGTCTTCACAGGCCAGGGCACTGTGCGACTTAGTGACTACCTCACCTCACCACATGGTCAGCTCTCCTGTATGAATCCACCCTCTCCAACACATAACGGCATGCCACCATTCTACTCCAGGCAGATAACCAGGACCAAGACCATAAAGTACATCAAGTGAGTCCTAGGCAAGACTAGGATGGGGAGCAACTTAATTGATATGAAGATGATAGCCCTCACATTAAATGAACTTGATGATCCACTCACCGAAGTTTTCAATGCTTCACTATGATAGGGAGTGTTCCTGGACTGATGGAAGGCAGCACTCATCATCGCCATCTTTAAAAGTGGTGACAGAACTAACCTAACCATAGGCCTATTTCATATATTACCCCTCCCCTTCCAAAGCCCTGGAATGAGTGGTTTCTGATCAACTTACAGAGTACCTGGAAAAGTACAATCTACTATGCGTACAGCAGCATGGATTTAAAAAACAATAACTCCGCCCTAAGCACCTTGGTAAATTACACCACTCAGCTCTATGATGCTTTAGATAATGGTACGGCAATGGGGTCTATCTTTATAGACCTCACTCAGGCGTTTTACACCGTTAACCATCAACTTCTACTAAACTGTCTTTTATCTACAGGACTGTTCACAAGCACTGGAGGGGGATTGGGGCAGCTGCAAACTAGGGGTGTTGGCTGCACACTCAAGCAGGCTTAGATAGACCGGGTGGTCTGTTTCTGCTGGCACATTCGTATGTTCATATGTAGCCTGGTTTGACAGCTACCACTCCCACAGGACACAATGTGCGAAAATCAGTGGTAAACTCTCGGAGCCAATGGTGCTGAGCCTAGGAGTTCCCCAAGGGTCAATCCTAGGACCAGTTTTATTCAACCTTTTCATTAATTCCCTACCATCTGTCTGCTCGGCATGCATGGTGCTCTACGCCGATGATGCTGTCTTCTCAGTACCTGCCAGAGAATTGTCCATAATCACAACTGAACTGCGAGCCAACTTCTAAAGGCTGGAAATGTGATTTATTCAGAATAAACTAATGCTCAGCTATAAAAAGACCAAAGGCATGCTCTTCACTGTGCTGCATAACAAGAAAGAATTCGGCCTGCTACTGATACGTAGCCATAAAGGGGATACACTTGAGCAAGTCTGCACATTTAAATACTTAACTGTGCACCTGGATGACACCCTCACCTTCTCCATGCATATTGACCAGGTCGTTAAATCTGCAAATACAAAGCTGGATGTTCTCTATTGCCACTGACACTCAATGACACCTAATGCTTTGAAACTGGTCGCGTGCAGCTTGGAATTATTTACCATTGATTACGGACTGGTGATCTATGGGGCTGGCTCTGATGCTGTGCTAAAGAGGATCAGAATCCTCCTTCCAATGTACCTGGTGGTCCAGTGGACCGCTGTCAGCCCGATCACAGGCATTTGTCAAGTAAAATAACTTTCAATATCCCTGGTGGTCCAGTGGACCGCTGTCAGTCTGATCGCAGGCATTTGTAAAATAAAATAACTTCCAATATCCCTGGTGATCCAGTGGATCACTGTCAGCCCGATCGTGGGCATTTGTAAAATAAAATAATTTCCAATATCCCTGGTGGTCCAGTGGACTGCTGTCAGCCAGATCACGGGCTTAAGTATTGATACTGGACCACCAGGGATATTGGATTTATTTTATCAATACTTAAGCCCGTGATCGGGCTGCAAGCAGTCCACTGGACCACCAGGGATTTTGGAGGTTCGTTTTTCTACGTATGCCCACGGTCAGGCATGGGGGGGTGCCGCCAGGTGCAGCTGGAGCTTGGGTGGCCACCCACAGGTGGCAGCTGCTGTGTTGTGCCCTGCAATACAGCAGCTCACCTGTGGGTGACCAGTCATTGTTCCTTTTTGTTTGGCTCACCTGTGTGCGGCACAAGTAGGGGTTGCGCATGCATGGACTCAGCACATCCCCGGCTGAATATCCCCCCCCCCATCTGCACTGCATACATTACTGATGCACTCCGGTACATTGGGATTTGTGCCAGGCACAACCCCTTTTGAATATCGTGCCGCCTTGGCCGCACCAGTGGGTTGCGCGTGAATTTTTGGCACTGCTATTGCGCCATGCGCAATCCTTTGAATATCTGGGCTCTTTTGTACTTCCTTACACAGAATATTTTGCCTTTGCAAAATTGCTAATATTTGATACTTATGTACCTATTATTTGTTCTTTTGTACTTAACTGTTTCTACTCAGAGTCTCCCTCTCCTCCTCTTCCCCAGAACCCATCTGGAAATACGTAGTTACCGACTCAGTGTGCCTTTCTGGTTAAACTTTTAAAATAAATAAACAAATAAATGTCATTTGTGGTTTAGTCTAAAGAAATTGTCAACTGTGAGAAGAACCTTTACCTCTACCTACATTGTTTCCACTAAGTAGAAAACCCCTTACAAGTGGGATCTTTCTTTTTTAATCTAAGAATAAGACTTCACACCACATTTAACAGTAAACAAACTGATAAAATATTTAAAAGAATGACAACAAATGTAAAATCTAAGTGAAAAACTAGTCAAATACTTGATTTTGTAAAACCATATAAACAAGCATTTGTCAATGCTGAATGTTTGCTTGCTGGCATTGGGATTGGTAGTGTAGGAGTTAGACAGCTACATAATAGGAATGGCAGTGAAGTATTGAACTGAAGCCAACCCCGCCACCACCCTGCAGATATGGACAGGCATTGGGGTGTGCCTTTGGGTCATCAGGCATAATGGCCACGCCGATTTCACCACACACCACACCCCTGCAGACTGACAAGTGTCACGGTGTGCCTTGGGGATCTTTGGTCTATGCACCCCATTCCATTAGGAAGCACGGTGAGATGGGTGCAATATAGGAGAATGGGTGAACTTTGGGGCAAGAGTCCAAGGCATACCTCGATCCTCTCAGTGACTGTAGGGTGTGGAATGGTATGAGCATCACAGGCAAGAATCCCAAGTCACACCCCTGATGCCTGTCATTCTCTATAGGGTGGGGCGTTATAGTTGAAAAGCCTAATACTTCAGGCATTCGTTGGTATTTTCACTCCAAATTTTCAACATGTTTGTTTTGTGACACCACCTCATGAACAGGGGGAATATCAGTTTGTTAGCCAAAAGCTGCTTATGCACAGTGACTACGGCATTTAGCACGACAGGTGCAAAATATTCGAACAGGATGTAAAATGGCAGCTGTACTCTTTCATGGGGAGGTGTAAAAAATACTATGTTGCAAATGTGTAGTAAAATATTTAAAAAATGGTGAAGTCCGGCGTACATAGAAACTGTGCAGCGCACACCTGTAATATAATTAGGGTTGGGATTTCTTACAGCAGATTGTCAACTCAGGCATTTTGGTGCCTCCGATCATGAACAGTGTCACTGTGATTTTCTTTATCTGTGCCGAACAATGATTTCCCACAGCGACCACGCATCTCTGCACTGAAAGTGTGAAAACACACTTCGGCCATGTTGTGAAAAATGGCAGCTGTACTGCTCATAAGGAAGTGTGGAAAAATGCCACTGGTGAAAATCTGGACTTAAAATATTACAAAGTCATGAACTAACGAGGGTGCGTGGAAACTGTGCAATGCTCACTCGTAACACAGTCATTTTATGGACTTTTGTCACCAAATTTTCAACATAGCCATTTTAAGACCTCTGCTCATGAACAGTGTAACTGTGATTTTCTTAATCTGTCCTAAACATTGCTTTCGCACACCAACAGCACCATTGTGCGCTACATGTGCAAAAACACATTTTGGGCGACATATGAAAAATTACAGCTGTACTGTTCATAAGGAAGTTTAATAAAATGGACATGTTGAAAATCTGGAGTGAAAATATTGAAAATTTGCGAACTAACAAGCGTGCATAGGAACTGTACAACGCACGCTCGAAAAACAGTCATCTTTTGAAATTTTTTCACCAAATTCTCAACATAGCCATTTTAAGACCTCTGCTCATGAACAGTGTCACTGTGATTTTCTTAATTTGTCCCGTGACATTGACCTGCTTTACCCAACTTCCATTAGTACGCTACATGGGGAAACACATTTTGGGTGAGATGTGAAAATGTCAGCTGTACTACTCATAAGAAGGTGTGGTAAAATGGCAATGTTGAAAATCTGGAGTGAAAATGTGAAAATTCACACCCTTACGGCGTGCGTAGGAACTCGCAATGCGCTCGTAACTGAGTCATTTCGGACTTTTCAATAAATTTTCAACATAGCCATTTTAAGACATCTACTCATGAACAGTGTCACTGTGATTTTCTTAATCTGTCCCGTGCATTGATTTCAGCACACCGACTGCGCCATTGTGCGCTACATGGGCGGAAACACATTTTGGGTGAGATGTGAAAAATGACAGCTGTACTACTCATAAGAAGGTGTGGTAAAATGGCAATGTTGAAAATCTGGAGTGAAAATATTGAAAATTCGCGAACTTACGAGCCTGCGTAGAAACTGCGCAACGCACGCTCGTAAAACAGTCATTTTGGGGAATTTTGGCACCAAATTTTCAAAATGGGGTTTTTGAGACCCCTTCTCATGATTGGTGTCACTGTCATGGCATTATTCAGGTCCGAAGGGTGATTTCGCAGTCACTGCCGCAAAATCACCCTTTGGGCCCGAATAATGGCATGACAGTGACATCAATCATGAGAAGAGATCCCAAAAACCCCATGTTGAAAATTTGGTGCAAAAATTCAAAAAAATGCCTGAGATATGCAATAAAGTGAAACCCCCCTATCTAGCCCATTATACAGCTTACCGGCATTTCCTCAGTTCGCGGTCGCCTTTGAAGAGTGCAGACGTGTTCCTGGTCCAACGAAGATCATCGCGCCGAGGTCAGGAGTTAAGTATGGGGTGAGGGGGGGAGTGGGGAGGCTAGGTGCGCACTGGGTGGGTGCGGGTTGTGGGAGGGCGGGGAGACTCACGTGGGACGTTTTTCTTCACAGGTGAAAAAAAAAGGACTACGTGGGACGTTTGCCACACTGGGGTGGGCTCTCAGCGTGGCACAAGGACATTGGGGGCGGCCGTTTAGCCAACAGGGATTGGGCACCCTGTCGGCCTCAGATTGCTTGCCACGCTGAGGTGGGCTCCCAGCGTGGCACTCACTACTGGGGAGGACAGTGCAGCCGGCCAGAGTTGGGCACCCGTCGGCTATATGATGGATTGCCGCTGGGTGGCCACCAGCGTGGCATTTTGTAGCGTTTGGGGAGGCGGAGGGCAGAAGCACAGCCGGCGACGGGACTGGGCACCCGTGGCTATACAGTGTCGTAGCAAGGGGCGCCAATGTCTGTGGGGGAGCTGCACGTGAGCAGCCTTATCTTATCGCTGTTCACTCAGCGTGGCTCTCCCTTTCAACTGTATGCCACTGCATTTTGGAGCGTGTCACAGACAGCTCCAAAATGCATTGGCTTACAGGGGCCGCGCCTGCCAGCACACTGACTGAATTGGAGGAGGAGGTGACACACCTCCGAAATCTCCGATGATGGTGCTATGTTTCTTGCACATGCGTGCAAGCAAACATAAAAAGCTAACATATGGCCAGTCATACATATCTCGCCTTGTCTTTCCATCTCGAGGGTGAGACACAGTGATCCTTAACTATAGTGAACAAGCCACCTGGCTCTAGATGAGGTGTTCCCTATGACGAGGGACCGCTCTAACAGCATAGACCCCTTGAACTTCGCTCTCAAGTTCCATACGCTATCATCTCAACCCCTTAATGAAAAGATAGGCTCATTGTGCATGGCTGCACATACATTATTCTCTGTATATGGGTTTATCACAGTGTAAACAAATGGAAGGGGCCAGTTAGGTACAATGTACCCTAGATGGTATCTTGGAAGAAGTTCCAGGTAGGAGACAGGTCTGCTCAGGCTTTATCAGTGAGAAAAGTGAAACAGAACCAGTGTTTCTCAAATAGTATCCTACAGAATCAGATACTGTCGGATACCACCAATTTTCTCAGATACCAGTCATTGTTATCCGATTACTGGATACTTTATACTTGAATCCAACTGGATATCAATTATCTGATATGACTATCTGGGATCTGAGGTATCCAAGGCAGACATCCGACCTCACATCCCACCTTGGATCCCACTACTAGACCTTAAAGCCGAGATCCAAAAGGGGTTGGATAGGACTGTGGATCCCGTGTCTGCGCTATCTGTCAGATCCTATTATGGTAGTTAGAAGCACTGTCTGAGCATCACTAAACAGAACTGTAACAGACCACCTTCAATGTTCATTTTTATGTCGTCTTGCGTGCGCAGCGCAGACAACATATTGGGGTTGCTTGAAGTGGAAGAGCAGGTTCTGGAGGCGTGGTTGTGTTGTGGCCAGTGTTGCCACTGCTTTTTCAGGCTGGGCTCCATGGCACCAGTTAGCTTGCATGCTGTCTATGACAGCAGTGCAAAAGCATGCCATCAACTTGAAAGGTTTTAGCTGCTGCAATGAGGGCGTGCCCCCTCCTTGCAGGGTGTGCCTTGTCTGGTGTAACATTTCAATAAACATGGTGGTTTGTGGCTCACTGCCTGCTGCTCACAGTCCCTAGGTAGCCAACTTCAGGGATGTCCAATCCCCCTGTCAACATATGTGCCCCCTTTCCTGTGCTGTGCCAAAGGGGTGCCCAATCCTCCTCGGCATCATGCCTCCAAACCCAGACATCTCACAACGTGCCTGCCCTGTTGGCACAAGTTAACTCCATTTCCCTGATGTTGAATCCCCATCAGAGCCACACTGGGAGCCTACCCAGTGTGGCTAACATGACCCCCAACAAACAATGCACACCAGAAGCCCACCCCAGTGTGGCCAAAACCTGTAAAAAAAAAACAGAAAATGGTCCTCAGTGATTTTTTTTTTTTTGTTACCTGAAACAAAGAAAATGATCCCTCGCTGACTGTTGGCAGCCTCCTCCCCCAACCCACACCCACTCTCTGCACAATCCACCTCCCCACACACACCCTCACAATTTCACAACATACATACCTCCGGAGCCTGGAGCGATGATCTTTGGTGGAGCAGGAACACTTCTGCACCCTTCAAAGCTGACTGCAAGCTAAAAAATGCCAGTAAGCTTCAGTCACTGTCATCTCATTATTCAGTCCCAAAAGGTGATTTCATGATCACTGTGTGGAATCACCTTTAGGGACTGATTAAGTCAGCAGTCGAGAGGTATGTATACACTGGAAGAGAAGAGGAGGTATGATAGAGACCTACAAGTACCTCAAAGGGTTGAACACGGTGGAGATGGAGTCTCTTTCCAATAAAAAAAAGAGCATCAGAACCTAGGACATACAGTGAAGCTGGAGCAGGGGAGCTTAAGAGACATGTAAAGAAATATTTCTTCATTGAAAAGGTGGTAGAGTAGAACTATGTAGAATATAAAATTATGCCCACAGAATGCACAAAGAATGATCATTCCAATTCCATGGAATTCCACAGAATTTTCACAAAAATTCTGCAGAATTTTGCAAAATTTTACATTTCAGTTATTTCGTAATAATTTTAATAGCATGTGTCTGAACAGCACCATATTTGGAATGTAAACAGAACCCCTTGGCTTACATAATTGTACCAAATTTCAGATGTGTGTATTGAAAGGGACAGAGTTATGGGTGGCCATACATTTAATCAAAATTAAATTTACAGTTATTTTAAGATCATTTTAAAATGTCTTATCCAAATTTCTCCACAACATCATGATTTAGAGAAGCACCTAGAATGTGTACATGCACCAGGTTTTCAGTCTTAAGCTGAGTTATAGCTAGCCAAATATTTTGCCAAAATTTGGATTTCTGTAATTTTAGCATAATTTGAATAGTGTGCTTTGAAATGTTAGAAAACTGACAGGTATACACATTATCACCACATTTGTATATATATATATATATATATATATATATATATATATATACATATATACATATAGTTTCAGATTTCTAGCTTTAAATTAAATTGAGTTACAACCTGCCAAATATGTTGCCAAAATTTTAATTTCAGTTAATTCCCACTAATTTTAAAACTACATATACTAATCTAACCAGAGTTGAAACATTTAAACTACTATACCACATGATCATTTCTGAAAAAGTTTATATTTGTAGCTTTAAATTGGATTGAATTAAAAGCCAGCAAACTTTCACAACATTTTAGAATTTCATTTTGCAAGAATGTAAATTACAAATTTATAAATCCCTGAAACTTTAAAACTAGACAATGCAATATCATTAAATCTGACAGGTTCTTAGACCTTACAAGGAGACTGTGTGTGCAAATTGTGTTAATTGCTTGCTGTGAGAAATTATAAAATAACATCTGTACTTAAAGTCAATACCATAAGTCTTTGTCAAAATTGTAGAATTTTCTAATTTCAGTCAGACTTATTTGAGGAATTCTAATTAAAGAATAGGAGTATAAGCAGTAGGTAGCACACGGGTGTCACCAGGGTCTGGAGTTAGATGCACAGTTTCTCCAAGGAATGGACAGCGGGGCTGGGTAGCAAAACAATAGTAGACCCCCAGGATGAAGCAAGAAAGCACAGAGTGTCAATAATTCCAACCTGAATACTGGATATTTAAGGATTACATACAGTAAGAAAAAATTACTCATCTTAGTAATGTTGTTTCTTCTAATGGAGTCTTGCTATATTATGACAATTGCAGTATGACCGCAGGTTAAAACTGCTCCGGAGGTGAAATAGTTAACTTTCCATGCAGGCATGGAACTTAGAGCGCAAGCTCGGTTGAAAACTCTGTCTGTTGTGCTTCAAACTCAAACTGTCAGATCTTTACAAGTTAAAACTCACTAAGGTTCTGTGTGAAAGCTGTAAATCTACACTAGCCAACTGGCTACTAACATAAACACTCATTTTTGCCCCAAAACAAAGACTCAAGTCAGGAGACCCAAAAATGCAAAAACACAACACCAATTCACCCAAAAAGGTAGGTGAAAAACAACAAGGTGGGCATCAAAAAAAAAAAGTGCCAACCCTGTACTGCCCACCCATTAGGAGGCAGTATAGCGCAGTGGTCTAAGGCTCTGAGCTGCAAATTTGGTGACATCCAGCAGACCAGACCTGGGTTTGAATCCCACAGCTTCCACTTGAATACTGTGTGACCCTGAGCAAGTCGCTTAACCTCCTTGTGCTCCCAGGTCGCTCCTGTAAAAAAGCTTAAAGCTTAATGTGCTATACCTGGTTAAACAACTAAATAAATAAATAAATAAATACATCCCCAAAACAGAGGTTCTAAGAGGGGCAGGTAGGTATGGAAAGGTCATAATATAGCAAGACTCCATTAGAAAAAACAACAGTACTAAGGTGAGTAATTTTTTCTTCAAACAACATTAAGTCTTGCTATATTATGACAATTGCAGACTACACAGCAGTACCCCCATGGAGGAGGGACAGAACTTACCTAGGAAATAGGCTCTGAAGCACGGCTGTGCCAAACCGAGCATCACTCCTAGCCTGGATGTCCAGGGAGTAATGCTTGGTAAAAGTGTGAACTGTTTTCCAGGTAGCTGCTTGACATATTTCTAGAATAGGAATGTCTCTGGCAGCAGCCAGAGAAGCAGCTGTACCTCTGGTAGAGTGAGCCCTCAGGCCTGAGGGGGGAACTTTACCCAACTTCTCATAGCAGAATTGGATACAAGAGACAATCCACCTGGCAATGGATCTTTTAGTGGCTGGCTTCCTTTACCAACCCGCCATAGGTGAGGAACAGTTGGAGGAGTCAAACCTATGACCCATGGTGCGCTCTATGTAGTAACTAAGGCCTCTTCACATCTAGGCTGTGCAGCATCCTCTCCCCAGAGGAGGAGTGGTCAGTGAAGTACACTGGAAGTGAAATAGATTGATTAAGGTGGAAATCTGAAACCACCTTAGGCAGGAACTTTTGTTAGTCCGAAGGACCACCTTATCTCTGTGAAAAGAGATAAACTCCTGCTCCACTGACAACGCTTGTAATTCACTTATGTGTCTGGCAGAGGTTATGGCTACCAAAAACAGTTTTCCAAGTCAAGTACTTGAGCTTAGCTGAAGACAAGGGCTCAAAGGGGGGTTGCATAAGCTGAGTAATGCAAACATTAAGTTCCCAGGCAGGGGCAGGATCCCTGAATGGAGGGTTGGTGTGAAACAACCCCTTAAAAAACTTGGAAAATACAGGATGAGTTGAAAGGGAAGAGGATTTACCTGCTGAAAGAAAAGCAGACACAGCTGCCAAGTGCACCTTCAAGGTAGCTGGTCTCAGCCCCAAAGAATTCAGGTGGACCATATAATCCAGGACTGTGGGTAGATCAGCAGAGACTGGGGAAATATGCTTTTCTGAGCACCATATGGAAAACCTTTTCCATTTAGAATGTAAGTAGCCCTGGTGGAAGGCTTTCTTGGCCTTCAATATATCCATTACACCTTGGGAAAGGTGTAAATCAGCAAACTAACTCTTCAAGAACCAAACCTTGAGATTGAGAGATTTGAGATTCGGGTACCAGACCCTTCCCTGGGCACAGGTTAACAGACTGTGATTCCTGGGAAGGGACAGGGGAGGATGGACTGCTAAGGACAGCAGGAGTGGATACCAGGGCTGTCTGGTCCAATCTGGAGCTATCAAAATGACTTTGCATGATTGGGATCTGATTTTGACTAGCACTTTGAACAGGAGAGGAAAGGGAAGGAAGGCATAGAGAAACTTCCCCTCCCAACTGAGGGCTAAGGCATCCAGGGGGAGTAAGCCCAACACCAGGGGCCTGCAGCAAAAAAGAGGAAGTTGGTGATTGTCTGGGGCTGCAAAAAGATCTATCTGCGGTGTGCCCCATCTGGCAAATACTACTCCCAAGACCAGGGGATCCAGTGACCATTCATGGTGGCCCTGGGAAATCCTGCTGAGAGCATCTGCCAGGACATTGTCCTTGCCTGGCAAGTGAACTACCGTAAGGGAGGTGTTCAGGGAGTAAGCCAGAGACCACAACTTCATCACTTTGGTGCACAAGGCCGTAGACCAGGTGCCCCCTTGCTTGTTGATGTACCACACTGTAGTGGTGTTGTCTGTTCTGACCTGAATACTCTTGTTCTGAAGAGATTTAGAAAAAGCTTGAAGTGCTAGAAAAACTGCTCTGAGCTCCAACAGGTTGATGTGGAGCAGAGATTCCTGGGGAGATCACAGACCCTGGGTGGTGAGGTCGCCCATGTGAGCTCTCCAGCCCAAGAGGGTTGCATCTGTAGTAAGGATTAGAGAATGAGACTGAGTGACAAAGGGAACCCCTTGTCTCAGGTTGCTCTGATCCTGCCACCACTGTAGGGCTTGGATCAGGGTTCGAGTTACTAGGATCAGCTTGGTAAGAGGATCCTTTCTTTGAGACCAAAAAGCTCTCAAATGGAACTGGATGTCCCTCATCTGAAATCTTGCTTCTTGCACAACTGCTGTGGAAGCAGCCATGTGTCCTAGGTGCTGCAGAAAATGCCTTGCTGGCCAGGAGACCTGCAGGGTAAATGAGGAGGCCAGGGAGACTAGGGTCTTTGCCCTGTCCAGGGGGAGGAAGGCCCTGGCTTTCTGTGTGTTCAGTTCTGCGCCTATGAAGGTAAGAAGCTGGACCAGCTCTAGAACTGACTTTGAGAGATTCAGAAGGAACCCTAGAGAGGTAAGCAGTTGCTGCGTTATCTGAAGGTGTAAATTGACCTGGTCTGGGGACTAGCCTACTAAGAGCCAATCGTCCAGGTAAGGAAAGATGGTAATCTTTTGCCTTCTTAGGTAGGCAATTGCTACAGCCAGGCATTTGGTGAATACCCTTGGGGCAGAAGTGAGGCTGAAGGGCATTGCTCTGAACTGGTAGTGGCCTGAGGGCAGCTCGAACCTGAGGGACTCTTGATGGGAGCTTCTGATGGGAATATGGAAGTAGGCATCCTTGAGGTCCAGGGAAGCTAGCCAGTACCCTAGCCTTAGAGAGGGTAGGATAATTCCCAGAGTCACCATTTTGAACTTTGGCTTTAAAAGGTGCTTGTTTAAATATCTGAGATCCAGGATGGGCTGCAATTCACCTGTCTTTTTTGGGGTAAGGAAGTACTGGAGTACAAACCTTTGCCCTGGTGTAGGGGAGGAACCCTTTCCACAGCTCTGACAGCCAGGAGGGTAGAGACCTCTGCCTCTAGGGTGAGTGCCTCTGATGGATTTGCAGGTGGAAAAGATCTGGTTCTCAGCTTTGGAAATATTTTGAAGCTGAGAACCTGTCCCTGGCTTACTACTTCCAGGACCCACTTGTCTGATGTTAAAGACTTCCAGTCCTGGACAAAATAAGCCAGCCTGCCCCCTACAGGTAGAGGAGAATTGGCCCTGGCAATCCCATCAGGGTGCCTGCTTGGCAGGGGCTTTGGGCTGAGGGGTGGAAGCAGACCTGCTTGTACCCCATCTGCCTCTCCCTCTAAAGAACCCCCTCTGAGCATAGGCAGAGGAGGAAGCTTGGGCTTGGTAAAAAGGCCTATGAAAAGGCCTGCCCCTGCCTCTAGGAAGCTGCTTTTGAGGAGTGGCCTGCCTTTCCTTGGCCTGTGCACTCCTATAGGTGGTCCTATATTCATCCATTTTCTTCATGTAATTCTCTGTTTGCTCCCCAAATAGAAATTTCCCTAACAGGAAATCCATGGCCTTAGACTGGGTATCCTGAGACAGGGTAGTACATCTGAGCCAAAACCATCTATGAAGTGCCACAGATGTGGCCATGACTCTAGATGAAACATCATTAGAGTCCACTGCAGCATGAAACTGCACCTTGGATGCCTCAATACCATCCATAGCCACCTGTTCAGCTCCTGGCAAGCTGGTCAGGGACTTGTTTGCTAGGGCCAGCACAGTATCCCATCTGGTTTCTGGTACCTAGCAGCATAAGCCATATAATTTGCTTGTCTGAGTCCCAAAGATGCTGCCATGTACTGTTTCTTTGCCATAGTATCAATCTTCCTGGAGTCCTTCTCAGGGTGGTGTGAAGCTAGGGGAATATTAGCCTTGTCACAGGCTGAAGCCTGCACTACCCCCACATGGCTGCATTGCTGAGTGAGGATAAGGTATACCTCTTGTCCATCCTTTTATCCACAGGAGGTATAGTGTGAGGAGTTTTTAAAACTTTTACTGTCTGTTTCCCAAAAGATTTATGCAAAGGAATAGACAGTCTCCTAGACTCTGGAATATCCATCATTTCTACATAGTCTGGCTCCTCTTGGTCATCAACAGCTTCCTCAACAGGGAGCTGGAGAGTTTCAGCAACTTTTTTATAAAACATGAAATGAGAAGGGGACTCAGAAAGCCTTGGAGGAGAAACCCCTAGGGGTCTATCTGGAGAGATGTCCGGATCAATGGGCACATCCAGATCTTCAAAACCATATTTACTCTTCTCATATTCCTCTTCCCCTTCCCCCGGTTCATAAAAATCCTCAAAATCATAATCTTGAACCGGTGGAACCGGCCAAACCAAATGCTTACCTGAAGGTGTCGGTTCGGTCGGAACCAGAGAGAGAGACTGGACAATTTAAATTGCTTTAGCTATTTCCTCAGCAGTTGGGGAGAGAACTTTTGGCTCTACACTAGCTGACTTTCTAGTCCTTTTTGCTGGAACTGGCTCCTCAGAATCGGCTCTTCATTTGCCAGAGGAAGTATCGCCCTGGTCAGAGGGCACTCCCTCCGGTTCAGTTGGCACTGAACTGGGCTGGCCATCCTGGTCAGCGGACTTTTTGGCCTCCCTTTCCCTGAGCCTACCAACTCTCTTATCTATGGTGGCAGCAGGGAAATTGTGACAAATCTGGCAGTCTGAATTGAGGTGGTCAAACCCCTGACAATAGACACATGTGGTGTGTGGGTCAGCCTTAGCAAAAGCTTCCCCACAAACACTACAGTGTTGAAACCCAGTGGGTCCGTTTTTCTTTTGGGTTTCTCAGACATAATGCCAGCCTAACCAACTTGCCCGTTTGTGGCAATCCACCAAGCAAGACACCCTTATCGGTTCCCAACCGTGTCACGGGTCGTGGAAAAAACCGTAATGAAATCCAGTTTTTTTAGAACCGATAAGAACCAGGAACCGCACTCTAAAAAAGGACTAGTAGATTTTAAATACAAACTGATTGGTTCAAACCAAACCGATAAAGAACTAGAAGTTCCACACAGAAAAAATAGATGTAAAACCTATCTATCTATTACTTATATTACCACAGACAGAGCTTGAACCGACTGGTTGCGGTTTAATTTCCGCTAAAACCGAAAAATAATACTTTTAAACCGACAAAATGAACCGAGCAGAAGGAGAAATCTCTGGACTGACTGTTCAGTGAGGCAGAGTAAAGAATCTGACAGTTTGAGTTTGAAGCACAACAGAGTTTTCAACCGAGCTCGCGCTCTATGTTCCATGCCTGCATGGAAAGTTAACTATTTCACCTCCAGAGCAGTTCTAACCTGCGGTCATACTGCAGTTGTCATAATATAGCAAGACTTCATGTTGTTTGAAATTTATGATCCAGGGAGCCTGGTGTACATGCAAGTCTGGGACATAGAGGTACTCAGAAAGATGTAGTGAGGGAAGATAATGTCTTGGGCAGCAGGAAGAAAGAATACTGGCTATTCCAACAGAGCAGGTCAATGGAAAAGAAGTTGGTGATTCACGTTTAAGGCAGTTTGTCAATGTAATGAACAAAGAGGATATCAGTGGGATCAGTAGTTCTACTGAGTCAATCTGGCTATGCCTAATAAAAAGGGGGGAGGGGAATAGTCACCCAGAGAGGAACACCAGGACTGGAAAAAGCTCAACCCAGCTTATCAAATAATGTATTGATATGTGCATTGTTAATGTTAAATTCCACAAAATAAATTCTGGATGCTTCATCTACAGTATATGCTATCATAAATATGTGAGAAAAAGAAAATGTTACTAATCATTTTTTTCTTCTGCAAGATTAAAACTGCTTAACCGATTTATCCAGCTGTGTTGGACACCAGGATGCACGGACTATGGATATGCATGTCAAATGTTAACTCTATGCATGCAAGAGCAGAGCAGTTACAAACATCCACATTTTTCATAGTTTTCATAACGTTCTGCAAATATTTACACAGTAAAGATTTGAACCCCTCTAACTTAAAAATCTCTTATCTAATTGTCTCCATATTGGGACCATTCTATAAACATTACAAAAAGGTTACCCATACTAATTTACACATGTCTAGCTCCAAAGATGCCTGAATTATATGCAGATGAGATTGTTTCATGAAATTTCCTGAAAAAATCAAATGACAGATTTTGAGCACATTTAATTTTGAGACTATGCATCATATTGTAATGAAATCAGGCAGATTGCTAGAACATCTATCATCAAGAAATCAGGCCAAATTTAAGAACCTTGACCTAATAGATGATTAAGGTAGATGCAGATAAAAATGTTCATGAAATTTTGCACAAACAATAAAACAACAACAGTAAGTCTGACCAAGCCAACTACCGCCCATTTTCAATCCTCCCACCTATCTCAAAAGCCCTCGAGCATATAGTCTACGGTCAGCTGGTGGAACACCTCGACAAATACCAGCCACAATGCCAACAGCAGTGTGGCTTCCATCAACCAAAGCACTACCACAGCGCTTCTCAAGTTCACTGGTTACATTCACAGTGCCTTCGACCAAGGCCTCAGACACGGTCAACCATGACCTCTTCCTGGCTCAACTAGAGGTAACTGGGCTCTCCTCTGACTCACTGTGTTGGTTCCGGAGCTACCTCTCTGGACATGTTCAGCAGGTAAAAATAAGCATTATACTCTCTGACACACTTCAAGTGTCCATCGGAGTCCCCCAAGGATCTATCCTTGGCCCCTCCTCTTTAGCCTCTTTCTAAACAACCTACCACAAGCCTGTCAACAAACAAATCCTTCTCTACGCTGATGATGCGGTGATCTACGCCAGTCATTCTGACCCTATCACACTGAAGCAGTGTCTTCAACAGGACTTTTACAATGTGGAAGACTGGTTTAATAAAGTTAAACTCCTAGTCAACCACAAAAAGACAAAGTCCATGCTTTTTGCCCCCGTGCACAGCTGCCACAGGGCTGCAACCCTGAGCATCCAGAATTTACAAAAGATCGCCATTGAAATGGTCCCCAAATTCAAATACCTGGGCCTCACCCTTGACAGCTCCCTCTCATACACCGCACATATCGATCATGTGACCACTACAGACAACAGGAAGCTCGGCCTGCTATATAAGCACCGAAGCTGCCTCTTTGATAAAGCCCTCCAGCTTTCCATAACCAGCTTGGTCTTTTCAACTATTGGTTATGGCCTTGCTATCTACAATGTAGCATCTGACAGCACCCTCAGGGGACTCACCACCACGCTCAACAAAGCCTGCAGACTTGCACTTGGAGCCCCACGCCTGACCCATACTTGCCACTTCTACCAGCAAACCAGCTGGCTAAATCTGAATGATGGGGCCCACTACCAATCCTGTCTCCTTACCAAAAAAGCTACTCTGGACCTCCTGCCTCTGGGGCCCAGCTCCCTCCTACATCTGGTCGCACCAACAAGGACTACAAGGACATCCAATAGTATCTCCATCAAGATCCCCTACTGTCGCACCACCCAAGGTCAGCGATCCTTTGAATACCAGGCCCTGCTATGGCTTACCTCACTCCCACCTGAACTAGCTACTATTAGCAAAGTTGGCTTGTTCAAATCTGCACTTAGATCCCACCTGTCTAGCCAAGGGAAATGCACCTGCCCTACCTGACCAGCCCACCTGGTTACAAATTCTGACTACGCCACCAAAGTGCACTTTAGCAATCACCCAATCTGCTACTTCCTACTCCTACCCTCCTCCACCAACCCTTTTCCCCCCCTGACCTCAGCCCCATCCCTCTCACCCCCCTTTCTCCCCTATTTCCTAACCCCTGTCCTTCCACTCCCCCACCCTTCTAGACAAGATGACCACAAGCCAGTGGTTCCCTAGCTGAACATCTCCCTATTCCCCCTTCACTCTTGTACCTCCCTCCCTCCCTCCTCCCATTCCCACTCTCTAGTGCCAATTTACTGCTGCTGCTCTGACTTTGCCTGTTTCTTAAGGCACAATCCCTATCCCATGTACTCCGTCAGTCATATTAAAACTGACAGTTGTATAATGTTCATTGTAACCCTGTGTTTTACTATTGTACATTCACATTTTCTTTCTGACATGGAACATTCATAAATGAGCTTATAGCTAAAAGGTTGTAATCCGAGATTTCAGTAAATAAAATAAAAAAATAAACAACAACATTTGAGCACCTATAAGTTTGAAACTATCCATCTACATTTTTCATAATATTGGCACGTTAGTGGCCACTGTCCTAAAGGGTATACATTCTGAATGTTAATAATAAGCTTTATTTTTATGGTGCCTCTCTAGAACCAAGGTGCCTAACAAAGTTTAAAAACAACATCAGACAACTCAGTGTCTTAAAAATATAAAAACAACTGATACAGTTAGAGAAAAAAAATTAATGTTAGAGCTCTGGCTTAAACAGCTGCTGAGTTATAGCCAAATTACTAAATTAAAAACATTCAGTGAAATTCTGACAAAATTCTGTGAAATTTCACTGAATTTTCCGAAATGTCAGCAACATTCCACGGATTCAGAATTTTCCCATTCCGCACAGCTCTATGATAGATGCCTGGAACAGACTGCCAGCAGAAGTGATGCAGGCTAACATAGTGCAGGCTTCGCGCACATGTGTGATAGTGATTTGATGAGGAAGAGGAGTAGTGTAGCAGTAGTGGTTTTATTTCTACGGTGCCAAGTCCACAGGCTCTGGGTGCCTTACAGAACATGTGCAAAACATCAATACAGCATGTTTACACTTTTATATAATAAATAACAGTATAAAGGATTCTGCTGGTATAGTACTTAGACATAAGTGGTGGGCTGCTAAGATACTGCTAAGAACGAGTAATGTTTCATACCCCAGGAGTTTAAGAGAGTTGTGAGAACGTATTTCTTCACAGTAGAAAATAGACAGGGAGGTAGAAGGGTCACCAGATACCAAATAGGGTCTACAGAGGCAAATTAGGCAAGATGCATCTGGGTAGACTAGATGTGCCAAGCGTTCCTTTTCTGCCAACAGATTCTATATTTCTATGTTGAATGTGACATTAAACAGAGATCTGTGTTTCTATATTGGTATGTTTGTTGATTTCTGCATTCACATTGAAGCCCCCCCCCCCACTACATTTAATTGGTTGGCCATGTATTTGCTTTTTGAAGTTCTTGAGTTTTCATTTAGTTTTTTCAAACATCAGGACAGACAGAACAACACAAGATAACATAACAGACTCATGTTTATGTATATATGTATGATGGAAACATCATTGTCTCACCAAATCCTACTGTTATGACTCCAAACAGCCAACAGAAGAATCGGAAAGCAGCCATCTAGAAAATAAAATGTGTATCATAGAACAGACTCTGGATGTGAAAGGAACACTCACGGTTATACACGCATTTTAAAACAAGCAACATTTCTATTTGCAGCCAGCATAAGTTTTTCCAGTTCAAAACTCTGTCAAGATTCCCCCCTTGCTTCATTAAACTTAGTCTGTCACACGTAATAACATTTCTGCAATAATTTAGGCATCAGTTTAACACAAATGTGTTTATTTGTAATTTCTGACCAGGAAAGGCACACTATACGGTGACAGCTCATTTCCAGGAATGTTGGGGTGCATAGGTAGAGGTATCACGAGCAGATGGAGGGAGGTGGTGATTCCACTATACAAAAAGCTAGTGAGGCTGCACCTGGAACACTGTGTACAGTTCTGGAGGCTACACCTGCGTAAACATTTAGACAGGTTGGAGGAGGTTCAGAGGAGGTGACTAAGATGGTGAATGGCTTGCAACAGAAGACTTCTGAGGAGAGCCTGGAAGCCCTCAGTATATGTATACTCTGAAAGAGAAAGACAGGAACGAGGGTAGATGATAGAAACTTTCAAGTATTTGAAGGGCATGAACAAGGTACAGATGGGCAGTGTCTTTCAGTATAAGAGTGGTACAAGAACAAGGTGGCATGATATGAGATTGAAAGGGGCAGGTTAAGGGGCAATGTAAGAAAGTATTGTTTTTTTTTTTTTACAGAAAGAATGGTGAATGTATAAACTGCCTACCCCAGGAGTGGGGGGAAGGAGCATGGTGGGGGGAATCAAGCATGCATGGGATAGGCATAAGGGAACACTAGAGATGGGTGGGTGGGAGAAAAGCCGATGACCGAGTACGGTCAGTGGATGCTGACTTAGGTCTAGTATATGGGCAGATTGAAAGGGCCTAGTGGTCCTTATCTGCTGACAGTTTTCTATGTTTCTATGTTGGGCGGGGAGGAGGGGCAGTTACATGGACCTGTTCTACTGACAGGTGGAATGGTGTCCAGGACAGCAGAGACATCCCTTGCTTTTATGATAAGTGTCATGGAGTCTTTAAAGGTCAATGACAGAAATACAGTTTCTGGTTTTCATAGGTCTGTTACACTCTGTATATTAAAGAGCTAGTGTACTTATGGCTTTTAGTAATGTCTGTGGTACTGTAGTTATCTATTTATGCAATGTATTTCCTGTTATAGAAGTATCATAATGTAGATATTAAGCCATGTCATATTTTTGAGATTGCTGTCACCAGTACTTTTATTATAAGGCTGTTATTCCATCAAGACATTCTGGTGACATCATAAACCACAAGACCAAAGCCTGGGTGGTTTATGATGTCACCAGAATCCCAAGATGGAATGGCAAACCTAATTACTGCTGGTTTCCTATCTGTTATTTTATTTTTCTGTAAGATGTGGAACACTCCAGACATTCCTTCTCATACCATTGATCAACGGTCAGAACAATAATATTATGACTTTCTGATGTCATAGCAATGGTATTATGAGTTTTTGATGTTACAGATTCCCTATCGGACAAAATGACAACCATATATTACAAACTTATAAAATCATTAGTACTTTTAGATGGTGTCCAGTACTGTCTTCAAGGCAGGGCCTTCATAGAAGCTTAATAATAACCCTATGTATAGTACAGGGTATATAAATGACTCTAATTACCTACCTAATACCATCAGTGGGGCCGAGTCAAAAGCTGCTCCTCCTTTGTCTATGACAATGCAGCGATACGCTCCACTGTGGGATAGCTATACACTCTGAATCCTGAAAGAGGCTTTCCCTTCACTAAACTCCTTCAGAAAAAGTTGAGTCCTCCATGGAATCTCCTGTCCTGATCCACCAGTCTGTCTGTCCCATCGAAATAACTGTGAACAACTGTCCATTGGCTTCTCCTGCCAAGATGCCAGGCAATTTGGAGACCATTCAGCTCATAGTCCTTTTCTGGCACAAATGAGCACTCCAGGGTAACACTGTCTCCTGTGCTCACATGTAGCTGTCGTTGGCTAAGGGTAACTGAACAAACTGCTGAAACCAAACACAAAAAAAAATTATGGGATCTTCTGGTGGCATTTCTGTTAGATCTTGAACATTATCAAAAATGTTACCATGAATTTCAAAGCAATCAGAAAAAATTGATTTTAGAACTGAGTCATTTCCAATAACTGAAAACTACTCAATTGTCTGTTACACCCCATGACTTGGTTTATCCCTCTGGGTCCGGTGGCTAGTTTCTGCTTGCTGTTCCATGATGTACCTCCCATTTGGGGGAAAAGGTCTTCTCCCCCTTTGCCCCAAAATATTGAAACTCCTTTCTTGTTGCCCTCTGGCACTCCCCCCCATACCACTTTCAAAAGAGTTATACCTCTACCTAAAGGACTCTGAATTTTGTACCTGTTTTTGATGCTCTGTTTCAGATGCTGGAACTGCATTTATTTTTACTTACAGTAATATGTTATTGCTGACGTTGTTTAGTGCGTTGTTTAATATATACCTCAACAAGGGTATAGATTTGTTTGTCCTCCATATTGTGGCAGTAGTTTCTGCATTTTTTAGCAGTTTAATAAATTTTGACACTTTATCAGAGTGGTGCTTGGTGCCGGTTTTTATTTTCCTTCTGCAAGACTTTTATGTCCATTGTATAATATTTTGTTTATATTCTACAGCTTCCAGGGTCAGTGCTACAGAGGTTTATCTCCGGGAACCATTATTTTATTTTATTTAGGTTTTTGTTGACCGGGTAAGTGCACTAGACAAATCTTGCCTATTTTCAGGCACGACCCGGGGGAGGGGGATACAGATGAATGCCAACTGACTTTGAAACCAGATTAAGCTGTTGGTGGTATTTATAGTGAATGAGGGAAATTTGGCCAGGACACCGGGGAAATTCCCCTGCTCTTTTCGATAAGTGCCATGGGATCTTTAACATCCACCTGAACTACCACCAATCCAGGCAGATGGGACCTTGGTTTAACGTCTCATCCGAAAGACAGCACCTCAGAAGTGCAGCACCCCTCTCATGCTGCACTACAGTGTCAGTACTGGGATATTAACCCAAGTGCCAGATGTGGGAACTGAACCCACAGCCCTCTGATCTCCCGGCCTCAGAGGCAAGTGTGCTACCTACTGAGCCACTGATCTCAAGCTGGTGCTGCCAAATGCTGCATCCGATCTTATTTTCTGTTTCAGTTTGGTGGTCACCCATTTTATTCAACTCACAGTTTTGAGTGAGAGCTTCTGGAAAACTGAGGGAGAGAAACAAAAGTGAAAAAGTAAAATCTGTTGCAAGCATGTTTTAGGTCACCGGCCATGAGAAAGTGGAATTACAGTGAAATTGTGACAACCTTCTGTGTGGCCACGAACATGTTCTAAAAAATAAAAAAATATATTTAATGATATTTGAATATATCATTTGTCCTCTGGCTTGGGGTGGAAGATGGCAGGGACAGCACAGCATCACCACTGCACCTGTCAACCTTATCTGGTACCACCATGCTCAATGTGGGTACTCCAAGGGGGACGTTCACAGACCCTTACCTGGTACAAGCCTTCAAATTCCCACCACAACTCTACTTACTTCAGGCAACCCCAAAAATAACTAAAGCTGCCTTGCTATACTGCTGCACCCCTTCAATTGCCACCAATGACCACGAGTTCTCTAATTCAAAGCATGCAGGCTCTACATGGGTGTTTTGGTCATGCTTCCTTAGAAAGCTGCTCTTATTACTGCTTCTACTATATGGAAACATGCACCCTAACCCTTGAGCTCCTGATACAGGGACCACCATGAGGCTTGGACACCTCAAGATTGTCTCATTGAATATAGGAAGCCTCCTACCAAAACTACCGTAATTTCAGGCTTGGGTGGAGCTACTCAAACCTGATATCATCGCACTTACAGAGACCTAACTCTCCCCTAAGATACCGATGATGCTGTAAGTCTGGGTGACTATACCACATTCCTCCAGGACAGACTGTCCAAGCGGGGAGGTGACTGTATGGTCTACCCCAGGAATGATATCTGAGGTCAAGTTCTGCCTAGTAGCCTACACACTAAGGAGGCACAAATTCTAAACATCAAGCTCACCATAGGGTAACAAAACAAGTTACTAGTGCTATTTGCATATGCAGCCCTTGATGCTTTGCATTGTGGGGGCATGTGTGATTTTGTATTTTCTAGTGCTCTCTGTGGTATATATACCCCTGGTAAGCACACCATTGGTCTTGAGCAGTTCATTAACAACCAAGTACAGCTTAGGCAAAATTGGGAACAGGTCATAGTTGGAGGCTTCAACATTAACTGACAATCCCAAGATGCATCAGCAGTCAGAGATCACATATCAGGCTTCTACTTCACCCAGATGGTAACCCAAGCCACCAGACAAAACTACTGGACAGGCACAAGTACCCTAACTGACTGGCATCTCTCCACCTGCCCAGAACATATCTCTGAGGTATCAGTCTTGCCAGACTCCCTCAGTGACCATTTCCCTGTTACGTGCACCTGGACAAATAGGTGAACAAAGAGCACTCTCCAGCTCCCTAGAAATCATTTTCTAAAAACTGGACAATTGAAAACTTTCAAACTGTACCTGAGACTGGCCAACTGGTCCCCACTTGAAAGAGCGAAGGATAGATTCCAAGCCCTAGACTATTTTTATATGATCTTTTCAAATGCCTGCAACATCTTTGCCCCTCACAAGACCAAAGTAAGAGAGTCTGCTAACCCTTGGCTCTCAGGTTCCTCTATGAGCTCATGTGCTATAGAGACAACCTATGGCACAAGGCCAAGGCAACTGGGAAGCAGACTGACCTCATTGCCTACAAGGCAGCCAGAAATAAGTGCACAAAGCTCATTCGATTGGCCAAGGCCTCCTACTGTAATGAACTTCTAAGTAGGAGTTGGGGTCAGGGAAGAGAAGTTCTGGAACTCCCTGAATCCCTTATGGGTATGACCTCCAGGGCACCACCTGACCTGACTGTAACATCAGGAACACTTCAGGAGCCTAGTGATGTTGTGAATAAATTCATACTAGCCTTCACAGGCCAGGGCACTGTGCGACTTAGTGACTACCTCACCTCACCACATGGTCAGCTCTCCTATATGAATCCACCCTCTCCAACACATAACGGCATGCCACCATTCTACTCCAGGCAGATAACCAGGACCAAGACCATAAAGTACATTGAGTGAGTCCTACATAAGACTAGGATGGGGAGCAACTTAATTGATATGAAGATGATAGCCCTCACATTAAATGAACTTGATGATCCACTCACCAAGATCTTCAATGCTATATTAAGATAGGGAGTGTTCCCAGACCGATGGAAGTCCAGCACTCATCACCCTCATCTTTAAAAGTGGTGACAGAACTAACCTAACTATAGGCCTATTTAGTATATTACCCCGAGCCCTGCAATGAGTGGTTTCTGGTCAAGTTACAGAGTACCTGAAAAGTACAATCTACTATGCGTACAGAAGCATGGATTTAAAAAAAAAACACTCCACCTTAAGTGCCTTGGTAAATTACACCACTCAGCTCTATGATGCTTTAGTTAATGGTATGACAATGGGGTATATCTTTATAGACCCCATTAAGGCATTTGACGCTGTTAACCATCAACGTCTACTAAACTGTCTTCTATCTACAGGCCTGTCCACAAGCACTGTAGCCTGGTTTGACAGCTACCTCTCCTGCAGGACACAATGTTTGCGAATCAGTGGTAATCTTGGATCCAATGAAGCTGAGCCTAGGAGTTCCCCCAGGCTTAATCCTAGGACCAGTTTTATTCAACCTTTTCATTAATCCCTACCATCTGACTGCTCAACATGCATGGTGCTCTACGCCGATGATGCTGTCTTCTCAGTACCTGCCAGAGAATTGTCCATAATCACAACTGAACTGCAAGCCAACTCCTAAAGGCTGGAAATGTGATTTATTCAGAATAAACTAATGCTCAACTATAAAAAGACCAAAGGCATGCTCTTCACTGTGCTGCATAACAAGAAGGAATTCGGCCTGCTACTGATACGTAGCCATAAAGGGGATGCACTTGAGCAAGTCTGCACATTTAAATACTTAGCTGTGCACCTGGATGACACCTCACCTTCTCCACGCATATTGACCAGGTCGTTAAATCTGCAAATACAAAGCTGGATGTTCTCTATTGCCAATGACACTCAGTGACACCTAATGCTTTGAAACTGGTCGCGTGCAGCTTGGTATTATTTACCATTGATTACAGACTGGTGATCTATGGGGCTGGCTCTGATATTGTGCTAAAAAGGATCAGAATCCTCCTTAATAAGGCCTGCCTACTGGTCCTTGGGGCCAACTATCCAACCCATACATGTGCTTTATATAAAGAGACTGGATGGCTCCCCCTTCATCTCAAAGCACAATACCAGACATGCCTGCTGGGTAAAAAATCAATACTAGGGCTTATGCCTAAATCCACCACTAGTTTATTTAAAACAACACATCCCACCATCAATACTAGAAGAGTGACCAAGGGAGGACTACTTGTGCCCTTTAAGTGCACTATGCTCACTCAGCAATCCCTTTCCTACCAGGGACCCAAGTGGATCAATGACATACTGTATCTACCACCCTAATCGATTGTAGCAAGATTAGCCAGTTCAAAACTGGGCTCCGTTCCCACCTAGCCAGCAAGAATGTCAGTTGTTGCTCTTTATAATCCTAACCTAATCCCAGCTTGACCCATAGCTTGCTCCTCCCCCTTCTCTCCCCTCCCTTCTAGTCTACTGTTCCTCCACCCCTTAGTACCTCGCCCTCTGGTACATCCCAGACAAAGCCAAGTCTGGCAGCATATAATTCTACCCTACTTAACACAGTAGCCTGGGATCTTTCTGACCCATGACTGTACTTTTCACCTACCTAAGCGTTGAACCACACTCATTTAGTGTTTTACCTGGCACTTCCTTTCTGTAATCATGTAACCTTAAGCTGATTCTGTAACTACTGTATATGTTGTTTCATATCCGCCAGTGTTTACCTGTAACCAATGTAATGTATTGTATTTGACTTGGAACCTTTGTAAATGAGCCTTCAGCTCAAAGGTATTGATCTGAAGCTGAAATAAATAAATAACAAGCATTTGTCAATGCCAAATGTTGATCGCGTTGGTATGTTGAGCTCGCTCACTGCCCTTCTGTCACTAGCTCAGTCTGTGTCTCCCGGTGTTGCAGGCTGCTCTTTTGTACTGGGCTTCTACCTGCATTGGCACCTTGTTCTGCCCACTAAGAAATCTGCAGTTGTCCCAACAGAGCTCTGTTGAGATGGCTCACTCCCCCTCTCTCACTTGCTCATTCTGGTTCTCCTGGAGCTGCAGGCTGCTCTTTTGTACTGGGCTCCTGCCTCTGTTGGTGGCTTTTTCTGCCCACAAAGAAATCTGCAGCAGTCACAACACAGGTCTGTTGAGCCTGCTGACTCCCCCTCTCTCACTCGCTCATTTCCTTTCTGCCGGCGCTGCTGGCTTCCCTTTTCTATTGGGCTCCTGCCTGCATTGCCACCTTCGTCTGCCCACAAAGAAATTTGCAGCAGTTACAATAGAGCTCTGTTGAGCTTGCCCATTCCCCCTCTCTCACTCATTCATTCTGGTGTTTCCGCACTGCAGGCTGCCCTTTTGTACTGGGCCCCTGCATGCATTGCTGCCTTTTTCTGCCCACAAACAAACCTGCAGCAGTCCCAGCAGAGCTCTGTTGAGCTCACTCTCTCCCCCGCCCTCACTCACTCGTTCTGTGTCTCCTGCCGCTGCAGGCTGCCCTTTTGTACTGGGCTCTTGCCTACATTGGCAGCTTGTTCTGGCCAGAAAGAAATCTGAAGCAGTCCCGACACAGCTCCATTCAGTTCGCTCACTCCCCCTTTCTCACTCACTCATTCCATTTCAGCCAGCGCTGCAAGCTGGCCTTTTGTTCTGGGCTCCTGCCTGCGTTGCAGCATTTTCTGCCCACAAAGAAATCCACAGCAGTCACAATACAGCTCAGTTGAGCTCGCTCACTAACACACTGTCACTTACTCATTCTGTTTCTCTTGGCGCTGCAGGCTGCACCTGTGTACGGGGCTCCTGGCTGCATTGGCATCTTTGTCTGTCTACAAAGAAATCTGCAGCTGTCCCGACAGAGCTCCGTTGAAGTTGCTCAGTCTCCCTCTGTCATGCGCTCATTCTGTTTGTCCTAGTGCTGCAAGTGGCCCTTTTGTATGGGGCTCTTACCTGCATTGGCGCCTTTTTCTGCCCACAAAGAAATCCGCAGCAGTCCTGATAGAGCTCCATTGAGCTCACTCAATCCCCATGTCTCACTCACTCATACTGTTTCTCCCACCACTGCAGGCTGGCCTTTTCTACTAGGCCCCTGCCTGCTTTGATGCCTTATTCTGCCCACAAAGAAATCTGCAGCAGTCCTGACAGCGCTCCGGTGAGTTCACTCACTCCCCCCCCCCCACTCGCTTTCTTGTTCTGTTTCTTTCAGTGCTGCAGGCTGCCCTTTTGTACTGGGATCTTGTGTTGGAGCCTTTTTCTGCCCACAAACAAATCCGCAGCAGTCCTGACAGAGCTCAGTTGAGCTCGGTCACTCCCCCCTCTCACTCGTTAGATCTTAATCTGTCCCAAACACTGATTTCCCACAGTGACCATGCTATTCTCCGGCAGGAGAGCAAAAACATATTTTAGCCAGGATGTGAAAAATGACAGCTGTACTGCTCATAAGGAGGTGTGAAAAACTGCCACTGTTGAAAATGTGGCGTGAAAATGTTACAAAATTGCGAAGTTACAAGGCTGCGTGGAAACAGTCCAACGCACACTTGTAACACAGTCATGTTATGGAGATTCGTCACCAAATTTTCAGCATAGGCATTTTAGGACCTCTGCTCATGAACAGTGCCACTGTCATTTTCTTAATCTGTCCCCCGAACACTGATTTCCCACAGTGACCGCATTATTCTGTGCCACAACAGTGAAACAACATTTCAGTCAGGATGTGAAAAATGACAGCTGTACTGCTGATAAGGAGGATGTGAAAAAATGCCACTGTTGAAAATCTGGCATGTCATTGTTACAAATCTGCGAAGTTACAAGGGTGTGTGGAAAGTGTGCAACGCACACTTGTAACACAGTCATTTGATGGGCTATCATCACCAAATTTTCAACATAGGCACTTTGGGACCTCTGCTCATGAACAGTATCACTGTCATTTTCTTAATCTGTCTCGGACAGTGATTACCCACAGCGACCGCTCTATTCTGTGCCCGGACATGCGAAAACACATTTTGGCCAGGATTGGAAAAATGACAGCTGCACTGTTCATAAGTAGGTGTGGGAAAATGGCAATGCTGAAAATCTGGAGTGAAAATGTTATAAATTTGTGAAGTTACGAGTGTGCATGCAAACTGCACAATGCACGCTCGTAACACAGTCATTTTATGGAGTATCATTACCAAATTTTCAACATAGTGATTTCAGGATCTCTACTCATGAATAGTGTCACTGTCATTTTCTTAATCTGTCCCAAACACTGATTTCCCACAGCGACTGCGCTATTCTGCGCCAGAAGTACGAAAACACATTTCCACCAGGATGTGAACAATGACAGCTGTACTGTTCACAAGGAGGTATGAAAAATACCAATTTTGAAAATCTGGCATTAAAATATTGCAAATTCACGAAGTTATAAGCGTGTATAGCAACTGCACAGCACACGCTCGTAAACAGTCATTTTTTTTTTCTACCAAATGTGCAACATAGGCTTTTGAGAGCCCACCTCATGAACACTGGCACTGTCATTTCATTAATTGGCCCCAGAAGGTGATTCCACAGTGACCGCGAAATCACCTTTCGGGGCCAATTAACATCATGACGGTTCTAGAACTCATGAGGAGGGGCCCAAAAACCCCATGTTGAAAAGTTGGTGAAAAAATTCCCAAAAATGCCCGAGATATGCACTAAAGTTGAAAAATACCTATTTATTACATCATATAGTTTACCGGCATTTCCTCAGTTCGCGGTTGGCTTTGAAGAGTGCAGACATGTTCGGTCACGAAGATCGTCATGCTGAGCTCAGAGTAAGTATAAATTGGGGGGTGTGGGGAGACAGGCTGCGCAGTGGGTGGGTGCGGGTTGGGTGGGGGCAGGGAGACTACGGGGGACCGTTTCCTTTTTTGCAGGAAAAAAAAAAGATGTTGCGGGACCATTTTTTCCCTTTACAGGGGCATGTGGCATGCTGGGGTAGGCTCCCAGAGTGCCACCAGAGGCTTTCTTTTGGGGGGCAGCAGTAGCCAACGGTGGATTGGGCACCCCCATTGGCACACAAGGGGGGGTAATCATTATGCCGACAGGGATTGGGCACCCCGTCACCAGGAATAAAAGCAGGGGGGTATTACAGAATGCCAACAGGGAGTGGGCTCCCCCTGTCAGCAACAGAAACACGGTGGAGGGGGTGATATTGTTTGTGAACACAGCGGCAACCTGCCACCATGTTCACAAACAATATCAGGGTTTCTAGATCCTGCCCTGCAATGACAGGTCGCTCCCTCATTGCAATGGATGGCTGATTGCAGCAGCGAAATTGTCATAAGTTGGTGCCAAGGTTCCAAACTTGTGTCAGCAGCAGGGTGCAAGGGCATTGGGGGATGCGGGACAAGCCTTTGCAGGCTGTGGGGGCATTGGTAACAACAGTACCACACCTCCACAGCCTGCTTCTGAGAAAGCTGCCGCAATATGTTTCTTGCGTTGCATGCAATCAACATAAAAATGAACATTGAAGGTGATCTGTTACAGTTCTGCTTAGTGATGCTCGGAGAGTGCTTTTAACTATTCTAATGGGATCTGACAGATAGTGCAGATACAGGATCCTCAGTCCTATCCAACCCCTTTTGGATTTCGAATCCAAGGTCCAGTAGTGGGATCCAAGGTTAGACAGTGGGATCAGAGGTCATTTATCTGTCTTGGGTCCCTTAGATCCAAGGTTAGATGCTGGGATGTGAGGTTGTATGTCTGCCTTGGATAACTCAGATCCTAGATAGTCACATCAGATAGTTGATATCCAATTGGATTCAAGTATAAAGGATCCAGTAGTCAGATAACAATGTCTGGTATCTGAGGAAATTGGTGGTATCCGACAATATCTGATTCAGTAGGATGCTATCTGAGAAACACTGGTTCTGTTTCATACTTTTCACGGATAAAGCATGAGCAGACCTGTCTCCTACCTGGAACTTCTTCCAAGATACCATCTAGGGTACATTGTACCTAACTGGCCCCTTCTATTTGTTTACACTGGCATAAACCCACATTCAGAGAATAATGTATGTGCAGCCATGCACAATGAGCCTATGTTTTCAATAAGGGGTTGAGATGATAGCGTATGGAACTTGAGAGCAAAGTTTGAGGGGTCCATGCTGTTAGAATGGTCCCTCTTTATAGGGAACACCTCATCTAGAGCCAGGTGATTTGTTCACTATAGTTAAGGTTCACTGTGTCTCACCCTCGAGATGGAAAGACAAGGCGAGATATGTATGACTGGCCATATGTTAGCTATTTTATATGGTTTGACAGAATAAAGCATTTGACTAGTTTTTCATTTAGATTTTACATTTATTGTCATTCTTTTAAATATTTTGTCAGTTTGTTAACTTTTAAATGTGGTGGTACAGTCTTATTCTTAGATTAAAAAAATAAAGATCCTACTTCTAAGGGATTTTCTACTTCGTGGAAACAATGTAGGCTGAGGTAAAGTCTCTTCTCACAGTTGAATATTTCTTTAGACAGAACCACAGATGACATTTATTTGTTTAATTATTTATGCTATTTTATTTATTTATTTCAAAAGTTTTATCAGGAAGGCACACTGAGTCAGTAACAACGTATTTCCAGATGGGTCCTGGGGAAGAAGAGGGGAGGGAGACTCTGAGTAGAAACAGTTAGGTACAAAAGAACAAATATTAGGTACATAAGTATCAAATATTAGCAATTGTGCAAAGGCAAAATATTCTGTGTAAGGAAGTACACTCTGGCCAGGATATTCAAAGCAGTTGCGCATGGCGCAACTGAGTTCCGCTGGCGCAAGTGCGGACTTGCGCCAAAGAGCAATATTCAGTGGGAGTCATTGCACAGTGCAAGTCCCATTGTGCCAATGCACAACTATAATGAATGCATGCACAAGAGCATGGGCGTGCCCATGAATATTCGGTGCAGTGCGATATTCAACTGTGGAACCATGGCACAAGTGCGGAGCAAAACCTGGATGCGCCGAGCAGACTTGAGTCTATAAATACAAGGTGCAAGCACACAGACAGCACTTGCACCAGGGGAGAGTGGGGGAGAGAGAGAGAGAGAGAGAAAGAGAGTGGCAAGAGACGGTGGAGGGGAAAAAGAGACAGAGCAAGGGAGACAGAGCCAGTGAGGGACAGAGTGAATGACACAGGCAGCCATGGGGTACAGGGACAGAGGTGGCAGTGGAAAGTGAGCCTGGGCTGAGAGAGTGAGCGCGACAGGCAGGCATAGTGTCATGCAGTGCACCAGGGTGGCATACAGCCCACAGCAGCCAACCACCCAGGGGGAGACAGGACATCAGGGGCCATGGCTAGTGCACCTTTCCTAATGGAGACCATAATGAGGGGTGTGGGGAGGCAGGAGGAACAGCGACATGGCCGCGAAAGGGTTCATTGGTGATATACCTGGAACAGGTGGTACTGTGCCCGCGCCACCTTCGAGAATTACACAGATACGGAGATTGTGGGATGTTACTGTCTGAACAGGGCCATTCTGAGGCAGCTCTGTGAACTGTGCAGTGAGGAGATGCAGGCACCCACAAGACGGAGCCACGCAATGTCTGTGGAGACAAAGGTGACAGCAGTCATGTGCCTGCTCACCATGGGCACCTTCCAGAGACCAACAGGGGACACTACAGGCATAACCAAGTTGGCCACATCCCACTTCCTCACACAGTTCCTCAACGCCCTGCTGCTACATGCTTCAGAATACATGCATTTCCCCAGCACACAGGCAGAATGTACATCAACCATGTAGGACTTCCACAGGGTAGCACGCATGCCAGGCATACTTGGGGCAACTGACTGCACCCATGTGGGCATCCGCATGCCACCTGGCCCTGAGGGTGTGGCCTATGTGAACAGTAAGGGGTTCCCAAGTGTGAAGTGTCAGGTGGTGTGTGATGCCAAGGGGTGTGTCACCAATGTCTGTGCCACACACCCTGGGAGTGCACATGATGCATTCATCTGGCACAGTTCTACGCTGTGCCACAGGTTCAAGTGTGGGGACATGACCATGGGTCACCTAGTGGGTGAGTATGGGACGGGCAAGGCGTGCCGGGTGTGACACTTGGACAGCCAGTTCTGAGTACTCTATGATTTTTGTAATATAAAACTGTGTTATTGAATGTCTCCCATGAGAGATGCTGAAACAGCCTGTGGGATGACACTCCCCCCACCAGGTTTTAGCTACAAGGTGTTACCTGGAAGGCCTGGAGATAATTACAGGCTAGAAGATACTTAAATTAGAATCTCCTGTTTATCTAGTTTAATTGTAGCTTGCCAGCTGCTAGGATGGGAAATCACAAACGTTTATAATGTTTAGAGGAAGATAGCAGGTTATGACGCTTTAGTGCGAAGTCATAAAAGATTCTTTGATGTGTCCTGGGAAGAAGAGCTACTTCAGATCAAAGAGGAGATGTTATTTAAAGAGTGTCATAATTTGTGAAATGAGTTTGCTTAAATGTCACTTAATTAATTTATATCCTGATTGATATATTCTGACAGGGAGGAGCTAGGTGACCTCATGCAAAGAGGTTTGCAAAGCCAGTTTTAAACAGTATTCTGTTTTCCATTTAGACACACGTTTGGACTCTCTTGACAACAACATCTGTCTATCAGCACTGTTAGATACCTTAGATAGACAAATCTAATTGTATGTTTGGTAAAAAATTGCACTTTTAAACCTTATTTTAAGTGATTGTATGTTTTTGTGATATATGGTTATGTATTTACATTTTACATTTTTTTAATCTATTTTTAAGTAAACCTCTACTTTAAAGACTACTTGGTGTGCCTTTGGAATTCTTTTTCTTGATAAGTGAAGCATATATGGTTACAGTTGACACTGGGCACAGCTTTATGGTAATACCAAACTGGGAAAATGTAAGAGTTTATCTGAGGTCTTTTCATAGAGTTTACAAGGGTTCATTTTATACCTGGTTAGCTGCCCTAGGTGAAAGATATCTGGCATTCCCCAAAGAGCAGAATTATCTGACCCTGTACATTGGGTATGCTAGCAAGAGGTTCACAGTTTGAATCCCTCCAGAACTTGAGACCAAAGGTTGATTCGAACCCACAAAACAGACAGAAGGGTTGCCCTGTTCTGTCCCTGTTCACAATACTGTGCTTGGAGGTTGGCACTGTGGGAGCAGAGGGCCTGACCTGCTGAGTGGGGTTGTGTCACCGGGAAGAGCAAGGCATGGGATGGGGGAGGGCAGGATGGGTGCATTGGTGAGGGTGCCAGGGACAGGTAAGGGGCACAGCAAGAAGACACAGGGCTAATCATGTCATTATCCACACAGGTGACAGCGGCTATCCACTCAGGCCCAGGCTGCTCACCCACTATCAGTGCCCCTCATCCCCAGCAGAGGAATGGTACAATGAGGCACATGCCAGCATGCAGAACATCATTGAGCATGTATTTGGGATGCTGAAACCATGGTTCCATTGCCTAAACAGGTCTGGTGGTGCCCTACAGTACAGCCCCTCGAAAGCCTGTGGCCTATTCCTGGCCTGCTGCAAACTGCACAACATGGTCATTGACCGTGGGATAGCTGTCAAGGCTGATGAGGGTGACAGTAGTGGGGATGACTAGGACAATGGGCTGGAGGGTGGTGGACAGGGTGGAAGGATCCCCGGTGGCAGAGGATGGCATGCCAGCACAGGGACACCATCACACAGGAGCATTATGATGCATGCAGGTAGGTGGTGCCACACCCACGCACTGGCCACACACACAGGTACAGCACACAGGCAGGGGTATGCATGGCAATGGCGTGGTGCAGGGGTGGGGATGTCAGTGCCACACATCCACACACAACTGCACACAGCAGTGAACAGCAACACACACACATATGCCCAGGCACTGGCATGTGGCAGGGATCAGATGCACAGGCGCAACCGGTGCAGATCTGCTCTCATTACACCCGCGCCACATGGGCCAGCGGCCAGGCAGGCATGCACACAGGCAGCATGCAGCATGACACACAGGTGTCACACCTGTGGTATGCAAACACACACACTGCCCATGAGTGCATAGGGCAGCAGCAGCAGACTGCAGCCAGGGCAGCACATACATCAGGTCCGATGTGAGAACCATGACCACTGCAACCACGAGGGCAGTCACTCCAGGGCCAATTGGCAGCCACAGGCTGCACATCGGCTACAGGGGTGTTTACAACAGCCCCCCAGGGGTTGTACTTTGGGACCATGACCGGGTCCATGCAGGGGTGTATAGGCACCCAAACAGGCCCACCCCAGGCATGCCTTGGATGCCAACAGCAGAGCCCGGCATCGACAGGGAAGGTGTCACCCGACACCCGGATCGTGGGGTGGACAGTGCACTACATGGTGTCCATGGTGGCCAGCCATGCCCTGTGGCAGCCAGCAGTGCAAGGCCATCTGTGATTGCATTGGCTATGCAGTCTTGGGATGCAGTCATGCGACAAGTGCTGTATAGCCGCCAGGAGCTGCACAGTGCCCCTCTCACACTGCTCGGCCACCTGGCACACCTCCACGTGCAGTGCATGCGCCCCAGCTACCTGCAGCACCTGTTGCTCCACGGAGGCCCACAGCAAACGGGTGTGCTCTGCCAATGGGTCAGCACCCAGGGGAATCTGGGCAGGGCACTAACCCTCCTGTGGTGAATGACCACACTGTACAGCCCCCCACTCAGCTGGATGCTGCACAGTGGGGTCCCCATGGAGTAAGTCCCTATCAGGCACTCTGGCAGTGGACCCCACATCCGGCTGCCCTACAGCCCCTGCTGCCTGCCGCTGCTGCCCTTCCAGCCACTGAACGCTGCCCAGCACCTACGCTGCCACACCACCATCACCACATGGCACTGCCACGGCAGTGCACACAACAGCACCCACAGTGGTGGCGGGTAGCTGTCCCACCACTGTCAGGCCACTGGGCAAGCTGCCTGTGATTGTACCTGGTATGGGCGTCTCCCCCACAACACCATCCATGCTGTCCAGGATCATGGTCAGGTCATCATCGGTGTCGGACCCTGCGCCAATCTGTGTCTCCACACAGAGGATGCCATGGCTGGCATCCTGCAGAAACACAGCCAGGGGCTTCATCCGACCCCATGCCCTGGACATCCGACTGGACAGTGGTGGTATGCTGCAGCCGATCAGGCCCCTGGATGCCCATGGAGGTGGATGGCTGGGCAACCAGGGCTGGGCCTGCCTCCATGGCTGCTGCTGGCATCCCATTCTCCACATGCAGGCGTGCTGGTGCTGAAAGAGAAAACAGATGTGTTAGTGATGCAAGGCCCCCATTCCCCCAGCCACTGCTTGCTGTGCGTGCCCAACATATGTATCATGTACCCATCTGAAAACCTCCACCCCACAAACCCTCCACAGTGCTGCGGTGCATGGTGGCTGCCACCAATTCCTCCTGCGCCATGAGCTGTGGCGCATCAGCAAGCCCCCCTCCAGTGGCTGTCCAGGCTGCACGAATGGCAACCACCTTCTTTTTGATGCACTGCTTATCGGTGCCCATCTTCTTACGGCACTCCCGCACAGACCACTGGTGGCTGCCCTGCTGGTTGACACACCCCGCCTCCTCCTCCTCCTCCCAGGCCACAGCCCTGGCCTGTAGTGTGCCTGTGGCACCACTCAGCAGTGGCTCCCTGTCGAGGTAGGCTTCAAACAGGGCATTTGCCTCTGCCTTTGTAAAGTTGGGCCTGCGTTTGTGAGCAGGCCCACACTCCTCACTCTCTTCACGTTCCGACATCGTGCTACCTGTGGACATGGACATGTGTGTCAGTGTCAGCAGCAGCCTACTCACCCGACCCTGCTGTGCTGGCTGGGCTCAGCGGCATGCGCAACTTACCTCAGATGGTTGTAACACCAATCCATGGCCTGTGCTGGTCCATAGTGCTTTTATAGCACAACACATGCAAATGAGCATTGGCGCAACAGTAATGACGTGCTAATTTCTCCAGTGCACCGTGCATTGGCTGATAAGCTCATTTGCATGTGGCAGCTGAATATCGTGTACTTGCTCCGTGCACAATGGAATTGCTCCAGAGCAAGTCACGGTGCAATGTCCCGGCATGCGCAGTGTGCAGAACCACAGTGTGCATGCATCAGGTGGTGTGTCCATTCATTGCGCACTGTGCGCCACTGTATTAGGAACCAGCGGACATAGTGCACCATGTCAGCAGGCGCACTGGCACACAGTGTGCCAGCTGACCCTTGACCCTAATGTGACCCCTGACCCCTTGGTACCCCACCACATGCCTGTCTGGCCGTGCATGCTGCGATCTCCGCATTATGTGATTGGTGGACACTGCATGACTCCATGAGGCATGTATCTCAATATCGCCAGTATTACTCTGCGCCTCTTGATGCCATTTTGCCTCAACACATTGCTGTTGGTACAATGGCACAGCGAGGAGTCCACTGGGCCAGTACTGTGGTGATGGCTTGGCTGCCTGGCATGCCCTGCAGAGAGGTACACTTTCATTGTGCACACTGCGGTGTGACATTGCCAGCCACAGCTTGTGTTGCAATATAGCCTTGCAGGACATGTTGGGTAGGGGCACATGCTGTGCACGGGGTGGGAGTGGTGGGCACATGCTGCGGATGTTTTCTGATCTGAACCTGTCTTTGTTCCATTCCCAGGACCTGAGGACTGCCGCAGGGCAAGAGTGGCAGGAGCACCAGGGCCAGCCCAGCAGGCCGCAGCAGGACACATTGGTGGTGCAGCAGCAGGACAGGTGCCAGCTGGGCCACAGAGGGCAGGTAGGCACTGTTGTGGTCCTGTGCACAGTACAGGGTGGTCAGCGGGGGAGTGGGTGTGGCCATGGCCACCTGTGCCATGTGCCATGGCAGCTGTGTGTGTTGCACTGTGCATGGTGCATGCTGCTGCCATTGCACATGTGTACCAGCTGTTGCTGGGATGGGTGGGCATCCAGCTGCCACTGGTGTTGCTGTGGTGCCGCTGGTGCCCTGTGCCATGTGACTGTCACTGCACAGTCAGGTGGCCATTGAGCAGTAGTGACCAACTCTGTGCACTGTCATGGCATTCTGGGTTGCTACAAGGCATTGGTCCACCCCAAGGGTGTGTGTTCCCACTGCCCATTGCACACAGTGGGTGGGCATGGTACCTTGGGACCTTGCACTGATCACCTGTCCTGTCCCTTGTCATAGGTATCAGGTGAAGAAGGAGGCTGCCCATCTACTGTAGGCTACTGCGCCAGATTGGGCTGATCACATCCACCACTATGGAGGTGATTCAGCAGGTGTGCCGGCTCTTGCTGGCCAAACAGCGGTGTAGGATGTGCCAGGCGGCAGCAGGGTGTGGCCACCCTTAGTTCTAGCCCCAGTTTTTCCCTATTTCCCCTGCTGTCCCTCCCCATCCGTCCACCTTCCCACTGCACAGTCCCTGTTCTCTGTCCCCTTCCCTCACTTTCCTACTCTTTCCCACCCCTTGCCCTTGTATACAGTTCTCTGCAATACATATTTTTTGACTTACCTGCCTGTGTCAGTGTCTGCTTTGCAGCTGGCATGAGGAGCCATGCTGCAGTGGCGTGGTGTCTGTCTGTGTGGTGTTCATGTGTCAGTGTGCAGGTCATGCATCTGTGGTGCACTGCTGTGTGCTGTGGAGTGTCCCACAGTGGAGGTGTCTTGCCCCTTGGTCAGTGGCTGCGCCTTGGGGTGCCCATGGGGCAGCTGTCAGGGGTGTGTGGCATGTGTGTGCTTGGCAGCGTGGTCCTAGGTGTGGCTTGTTGGGGCCTGGGTGAGTGGGCATAGCATGTGGCTGTGTGGGCCTCCATTGGTGGCCTTCCATTGGCCATTGGTGCCACCTGTTGCCTGCTTTCTGTGCCACTGTTGTGTTCCGGGATGGGGGTGTCTGGGTGCCTGTGTGTGCCCTGTTGGTGGTGGCCACCTGTGGCCTGCCACTGTCCTTCCCTGACACTGTCCCTGGGTCTCTTCCTGTGTCATACCCCCATCTTTTACTCTGCTGCTGTGCTCCCACCATTGCCTGGAGCTTCTCTTTGTGCACCATGGCACATGTCTGGTTGCACATGGCACATGACTGATTGCGCATGGTGCATGTCTGATTGCGCATGGTGCATGTCTGATTGCGCATGGTGCATGTCTGGTTGTGCCATGGTGCATGTCTGGTTGTGCCATGGTGCAAGTCTGGTTGCACTATGGCACATCTCTGCCATATTCAGCTGTGTTGCACTGGTGCATTTCAGCATGCACAACCTCTGAATATGGCACTCTTTGCACCATGGCGCATCGGATTAGCACTGCACCAGTCTTGTGCCGGCCTTAGGCACATTTCTGAATATCTGGTCCAATGTGTTTCTTTTTGCCCATTTGTCAGAGAACTACATCTGTGAAAAAAAATCCGTGAAAACTGTGCAGCAGCAGAAAGCAAGAGCAGAGACACAGGTGAATCTGATTTCAAATGAGCGCAGCAACTTTTTTAGAACATACACAACTTAGAACACGTGCAACAAGATTTTTTAAGGGCCTGCTTTTTATTCAAAATCGGCTCCATGTACTAATGTGGGCCAGGTGTGCACAACAGGCACATACCCAGCCAGTGCAGCTGTACATCCATGGACAGGCATGTGGTGGTGGTGGGCACTCACAGTCACTGACAACTTGTCCGAGGCCACTCCCTTGGTGTGCAGGATCACAGGGGGCATATCAGTGCAGACGAGAGGACACAGGTGGGTTTCCAATAGAATGTGTGACCTGTTTCTACAGTAGATCCCTTGCTCTGCATGAAGCAGGGGATTGTGGGACAGCATGGGTCTCACTGTTTTAAAGTCTTGGGCAAGGGCTCCAATGGCTTCCCCCAGCTCTCCCTGCTTGACAGGAGGGCTGGGGCAGTATAGTAAGCAGGTATCGCTTTTTCTGCAGCCAACGGGGGTCCTCAATAGAGGGGTGCAAGAGAAGGTCCCTGCTGGCATATCTTTTGCCCCCCTTGCTTGCCACTCTGCACCTCTGTGACTGGCATGGAGTACAAACATGCCCCTGACACTCCCAAAGGACCATCCACATGCATAGCCATGCCAGCGGGTGGGGGCTCAGATGCATAAGGGACATGTGACCTTTTCTGTGCATGCACACAGAGGTCCATGGGACTCCAGTGCATGGAAATGGCATGAAGGATTTGCCTACACACTGCAGATCCGTGGCATGTAGGCATAGTGCATAGAGCCCAATAAGGGTGAACCATTACTATAAGCCTGTTCTGTAGCACAACATCTAGAAAATAAAATATTTGAAAATGGTGCACTAGTAAGGGTGCCATGAGCAGTGCTGGCTCTAGACTCTGAAATAATGACCCAATTAACTTAAAGGGACACTGTCACCCTTTTTGTATCATATTATTAGTAGTTGAAAAGCCCACATTTTATAATTTCTTACCTTCCCTAAAATTCAATGATATTACTGGCTGTTTTATCTGCTGCCTTTCTTAGTACGACTGAAATGCATGCTAATGGTATAATTTCACCCAACCCTGTTTTGTTTCAAATCCTTGATCTACTGTTATTGCATTCTTCCAGAACATTTAGAACATCCCCAAATAGTGCAACCACTCATTATGCAATAATCTCCTCACCTCCCACTGCATTATGAGTGGCTAAGCTTACACAAGATTTAGTGGGAGTTGATAAAAAACAAACAGTTTTTTTTGTAGTACCACCACCAGATAGTCTGTTTTTCACATTTAAAACGAAAAAAGGACTTGGAATCAGAATGGCCAGCTACAGCAGCCTATTTTACAGAATGTAACCAATCATAACATGTGTTTTTTAAACTAAAGACTCTTCAAGGTCTGTGGGGTTTGGCAGTGTCCTTTTAACCCCATATTTTTACTTTAACCTCCGCCTATTTTGATTTAACCATTTAACCACATTCATTTCTTTTCAAATGGGCACCAGCTATCCAATATATAAAAACAGCAGCCAACAGTGGCTACTTAAAAAAAAAAAAAAAAATTAAAAAAAAAAAAAAAAAAACAGCTGGGCCAGTGGCTAGTACACAGATCCAACACTGGTTCAGATTCTGGTTAAATCCTTTTCATAGCAGCTGTGCCAGTGGCAGATCCAGGGTTTTATCATGGTGGTATACATACGTGATATGTAATTTGTTTTTAATCCTTTATATTGTCCGCTACTATCTTTTTGATTACATTTTTTTACAGAAAAAGCAAATGTAATCTATAGTTATGAAAGTATATATTCTTACAATTAATATTTTATAACTTCTCCAGCAAAGTGAAATGCAGCGGCAGCAAGTAAGTAAGTTACAATGGGGGTGCATGCAGCTGCACCCTTCGCTACCCCCAGATCCACTACTGAGCTGTGAAGCCTTAAGGCAGTACTGTATCAAATGTAATCACTATGTGCCCATCATTCCAAATTCCTGGAGTATTCCTGCCCAAAAGACTGCCTTCATTTTGGTCACAAGGGCAAGAGACATTTTTCTTAAATGAATATTGCCTCTGAGGCAGTGCTGCCTCGGAGGCAGATAACTTAATCCTACCCTCCGCTGTTTCTCATTGGCTAATACCTTCTGAAGGATAGTAACTGAGGTTGCCACCTCTTGCTGCTGATTGGTTACACATGCCTCTGCCTCAGATGCAGACTATTTAATCCCACCCTCTGCTATGTTTCATTGGTTAATACCTTAAGAAGGACAGTAACCCAGGTTGCTGCCTGTTGCTACTGATTGGTTATACATGCTGCTGCCTCAGAGGCAGACCACTCAATCCTACCCTCTGCTGTGTCTCATTGGTTGATACCTTCTAAAGGCAGTAACTAAGGCTGCTGCCTGTTACTGCTGATTGGTTATTCATGCTGCCCACTGTCTTCAATGAGATCACCTCTTCTAGCAGAGCATTCCAAGTGTCCACTACCCTCTTTGGTGAGAAGTGCTTCCTGACCTCCTTCCTAAACCTACCTCTCACCAGCTTAAGACTGTGCCCCCTTGTGTTATGGTTGCCACTCAGCTTAAAGAGACTTTCCTTATCAACCTCATTTATCACATTCAAGTACTTGAAGGTCCCAATCATGTCCCCTCTCTCTCCCGTTCTCCAGGTACTACATGTTCGGCGCCCTCAAACTCTCCTCATATGGCTTACCCTGCAGACCCACCACCTTCTTTGTAGCCCTCCTCTGGACCTTCTCCAGTAGGGTAATGTCCTTTTTCAGGTGTGGGCACCAGTACTGAACTCCATAATCTAGATGTGGCCTGACCAGTGACCTGTACAAGGGCAGTATAACCTTCTCTGTCCTACTACTGATACCCCTAGATATGCATCCCAGCATCTTGTTTGCCTTTGCCACTGCTTTCTTGCACTGTGTTGAGTGCTTCAGGTCACTAGTGATCATCACTCCCTGGTCCTTTTCTTCCTCTGATGCAGATACCTTAACTCCACCCAGGTAGTACTCTGTCCTGGGATTCTTCATATACTTCCCAGTGGAGGGAGTGGGGATGAACCACCAGGGAGAAACAGCAGTGGGGGGGGGGCACAAGTCCATTTTCAGAGGAAAGAGTCCTGAAGGGACTTGCAGATCTCAAAGTGAACAAAGTTATGAGTCCAGACAGGATACACCCCAGGGAGCTAAAAGAACTCAGGGAGGTGCTAGCTCCCCACAGCCAGCCTTGTCCAACAGCTCACTGGCAACAGGCATGGTTCTGGAGTACTGAAGAAGGGCAGATGTGGTCCCTCAGCATAAAAGAGTGACAGCAGGGAGGAAGCAAGCAACTATAGGCCGTCAATCTTACTTCAATGATGGGGAAACACTTGTGAAGAAAAAACTGCTAGAGTATCTTGAATCCAATGGTCTGCAAGTTGACAGGCAACACGGATTCAAGGGGGAAGGTCATACCAAAAGAATCTGATCCCTTTCTTGGACTGGGTGACCTGGGAAATAGATCAGGGGAGGGAAGTGGATGTGGCCTATCTGGACTTCAACATGGCCTTCAACACTGTGCTGTATAGAACATTGATAAAAAAGTTGAACAGCCCAGGAGTGGGATCCAAAGTGGCAAACTGGTTTAGAAACTGGTTAATGGATAGAAAACAGAGGGTGGTGGCTAATGGTACTCACTCTAATGATAGACAAGTGATCAGTGTGGTACCATAGGACTGGTAACAGTCCTCTTCAATGCCTTCATAGTGGGACATTGCAGAAGAACAAAAAGGGAAGATATGCCTTTTTGCAGATGATACCAAGCTCTGCATAAGGGTGGACACTCCAGAGGGGGTGGACAGAATACACAGGGCTCTTGGGAAACCTAAGAGTTGTTAATAGTATGGCAGTTGGGGTTCAGGGCCAAAAAGTATAAAATAATGCCCCTAGGGCATAGTTACCCAGGTGTTGAATATAGGATGAGGGTAGATACTGGCAGTCACTATGCAGGAAAGGGACCTCTGGATTACCATAGTTGAGGACCTAAAGGTGGCACACAGCATGACAAGGCAGTGGGGAGGGCTAGTGGGATATTGGGGTGCCTAGGGAGGGGTATCTATGGCAGGAGAGGGGAGGCAGTGTTTCACTGTATTGCTCACTGGTGAGTTCCCACCTTGAGTACTGTATCCAGTTTTGGAGACCGCCTCTCAGAAAGGATGTAGACAGGGTGATAGTAGTCTGGAGGAGGGCAACTAAAATGGTGCTAGGATTCCACTACAGACCCTATGAGGAGAGCTTGAGGGATCTCAGCATGTACACCCTCATACCTCTCTACCTCTCAACATTAAAATGCATAGCAGTGACCTTCAAAATTCAGAGCAAATGATCTGACTGTACAGCACTTTCGTAATATGTGTAAGAATAGTGGTCTCCATAAGTTTACTTTAAAGGAATATTTCTATGAAGTTAGTTCAAACTTTTAACACCTTACATGTCCAGAAATAGCTCTGACAGTGGGGCCTGTGTACGAATGTGCAGAGTGGCTATGGGTCATGTAGCTGCGTCACCCACTGCCCCCTGTGCGGGATGTACGACAGGGAGTACACAGCAGGTACACACCCGATCCTCCATCCACACTGACAGCAATGTGCCGCGGGTGGGCATGGAGCGTGTCTGCACTACACACATTCACAAAGGCACATAGTGTGGCATGCAGGGGGCATAGGTGTGTGTAGGATATGATGGGGGGACCCTGCCATAACCATAATATGTGACGGCCCACACAGTCACAGAGTCCCCCTGGTCCAGCAACCTGTGTGTAACACCACCCCATCACAAGGAGCCCCCCATCCCTACAGCATAGAGCCCACACCCCTGAGCAGAGTGCTGGCCAGTGGGCACAGCAGTGACATACCCCCCTCCCCAGCACTTCTATACCCCAACCCCCAGATGGCTAAGTATCCCACCTCCACATGGCAGCCCTGTCCCCAATGTAGGATGCACCCCACTGCCCAATCACATGTCTGCCTGGACTGCTGAAATGGTGGGTCCCCCACACAGAGGGCAGCCTATCTCTCATATAGCACAGGAACACCCCCTACACACCACTGTGCCCCGGTCCACTGTCCCTAACCTCCAAATTCAGTACACCACCAGCTACTGAGAGGTACAGTAGTCCCCCACCCTCTTTATACTGACAACACCACCCCCCATACCTGTAGATCAGTGTCACAGCCATGGAACAGCCAGTGGCACAGCCCACAACACATATCCCACAGCTGTCCAAGTGATGCTGGGAGTGTGTTACCATAGTGATACACACCTGGCATCACTTGGATGGCCAGCCAGGGAGGTGTGTAGTGAGCTGTGCTGCTGGCTGTTCCATGGCCATGGCACCAACCAGCAGGTACATGGAGTGGTGTTTATTTATTTATTTATTTAGTTAGTTAGTTTTTGTTAACCGGCTAAGTGCGCTAGTCAGCAAGTGACTGTTTTCAGGCACGACCCAGGAGGTACAATTACAACACACAAAGAGTACAGCCAGATTATTGAGACAACGAGTACAAAAAATGCAGAGAGAAATACATATGGCAATGTAACATACATTAGTAAACAAAATATACTTTAGCACTTGATCATGGAACATACTCAAAATGTGACTAGTAGAAGGCAGAAAATAGAGAGGATAGGCATCAGTAGAAAAGACACAAGGAAGGGAAAACTGGCGAAAGGGCCGGGAGGGAGAGATTAAGTGGAAAGGAGGTGCCGTCAGATCGGGCAACAGCGGGTGAGGTAACCAACCTGCGGCCGGGCCTATGGAGCCGAAAGACGGCAGGCGAAGAGAGGGTGGTAGGGGGGAGCGGCAGTAGACGGCAACAGCGGTAGGAGGTAGGAAAATACAGCCGGGCTGGTGGAACCAACAGACGGCAGGGCGAGAGTGAGGATGCCGGTGAGAGGGGGATAGAGGCGGAGGAGTTACGGCAATAGCGGCAAAAGTGTCAAAGTCAAGCCGAGCCAGTGGAACCAAGAGACAGCAGGGCAGGGAAGGGGGGGTAGGTAGACGGTGGTAGTAGGTGGTAGTAGGTGGAGAGAGGTGACTAAGCACAGCGAGGAGGGTGGGGACTAAGGAGGGGCATGGATGAGGCAGGAACAGGTAAAGGTGAGTTTGGTGGGGAGTGGCAAAAAGGGGGGAAGAGGATATAACAGAAGAAGGGGAGAGCAGCAGTGGGGTTAAGTAAGGAGAGGCTGTGAAGTGAAGATAAGAATGTCATGGAGTAGAATAGCGATTTACAATTGTCAACAGCTAACATTAGGCTTATAAAGAAACAGGTTAAGGCAACATTAATTACAAGGCACAAAATAAAACATTAATTACAAGGCACAGTATAGAACACCCATTTGGACAGGCAAAAGTGCTAGCAATGAGGAAACAGTACAAATGCAGCGGATCAGGTAGGGTCAAAGCAAACACATTTGTCCATAGTAGTGAGGAAAGTCCTGAGTTTGCTCTTAAAAGTCACATGAGTGGAGACATCTCTTAGATCCTGAGGTAGTAGGTTCCATAGGTGGGGGGCAGCATGATGGAAGGAGCCCATGCCCTTTTTAGTCTGACAAAAGGGGATGGATAGTAAGGTCTGATCAGCCGATCTAAGATTCCTTGTGGGAATGGCCAGCCTGAGGAGATCAGACAGGATAGCAGGCTTGGACGTCCTTAGGATGGAATCAACTAAATTGTACAAGTAGTACTGCCTGGTAGAGGAAGGAGAGAGCCAACCAAGGTCCTGATATAAGAGACAATGATGCTGCAGCCGAGGTGCTTTGGTTGCATACCTGCACACATTATTGAAGGTAGTATCCCATAGTTGCAGTGAAGATTTGGTGGCAAGGACAGGATGGGACACCCATATGAAGGGTTGGCAATAGAATGCCTCTGGCTATCGCCAATTTAGCAGCAGGGGTGAGCAGGTATTTGGTTCTGTAGACAGCCCCCAATTTGCAGTTAATTGACTTGCAGGTTTCCTGTATATGTGCTTTCAGGTCCAAGGTTTGATCCAGGTGGATGCCAAGGTAACGAAAGGAAGTGACAGTTTCTATAGGGTCCCCATCGATATCAGAGACAGAGATGGTCAGAGGACAGGATCTAAGCTTGTGATTGGAGCCAAACATCATAACTTTTGTTTTATTTGTATTTAAAACCAGGCTTTGAGAGTTCAACCAGTGTTGTACAGCACGAAAATCTGCAGTGAGGGCAGCATTTAGATCCAGGACCTTATCAGAGTGATAATAAATTACCAGGTCATCCGCATAAAGAAGTGAGTGACCTGTGGTGACCAGCTCATGAAGTTTATTGACTAATAATGAGAATAGAAGAGGGCCAAGTATAGACCCGAGGGACCCCAATGTTGATAACAGCACTGTCTGACATGGATGAATTAAACTTAACAGCTTGTGTTCTGTTGGAGAGGTAGCTTTGAACCAGGTAGTGACTGGGAGAGAAGCCCAAGGTACTGAGGGCGGATAGTAGCAGAGAATGGTCAACCAGATCGAAAGCTTTGGTTAAGTCAATGAAGACTGCCCCATGTTAACTTTCCTCTATCCATATTGGTAACGATATCTGAAGTGAATTTTGCAAGTGCTGTCATGGTGCTGTGATGCTTTCTAAAACCATGTTGTGCTGAGCTTAGTAAATTGAATTTCTCAAGGTATTCAGTGATTTGCATGGATACTAATTTTTCCAGGATTTTATTCAGAACAGACAAAATAGCAATAGGCGGTAATTTGATATGTCATTTTACTGCCTTTCTTAAATACAGGAGTGACTCTGGCTGCCTTCCAGACTTCAGGGACAATGCCATTGGAGAGATAGGGTGAAGATGTGTGCCAGGGGCCAGGATAGTAAGAAGCCATTTTAGTAGTCTTGGTTCTAGAGCCATCTGAGCCAGTACTGGTGTTTCAGAGAGTTACCTGAGCAGCTTTAGACCCTGATGCACAGACACTTCCCTGAAATAGAAGGGGTTGGTTTTGGGGTCCTTCAGATGCTGTGGGGTTAAACTGTGAAGCAGAGGATTGTGATGGGAGGGAAGCTGTGTAGGCAGATAAGTCAGAAAATTGTTGGTTAAAAGCATTTGCAATGGTAGTAGAATCATTACAGTGTACACCATGAAGGACCATATCTGAGGGAGTGACATCTTTAGCAGAACCTAAGAAGGACTTAATGTGACCCCAAAACTTGCGAGGGTCATTGGAAGTGCCACGGGGGTGGCAGAGTGTCAGACCACAAAACAGAGGCTGGGGGTACTGGGTACGGAGGTATGGGCCCAAGAGGATCAGTGGGCCACTGTTGCCATCCATCCTATTGTGCCCTGCAGTACCACTCTTGTCTGTGGCCATTGGATAGGGGGGCAGGGTGCATCCATACTATCCCAGCATCTGAGGTAGGTGGCCTGCTGCGTGGCAGATGGGTGCGCCACAACACTAAACCATGCAGTACGGCTTGGGGGGGTAACACTACAGGTATGAGGCATGGACATGTGCAGGGGGTTTCCACAGATGTGGGCAAGTGCCCCGATGAGTGAGGGGGGACTGCCATGGTCCATGCAGGGGATTTGGCTCTGCAGTGATTGAGAGCAGTGGGTGGTCATCGGGGACTGGGGTAGGTGCCTTGCCATGTTGGGGGGTTGGGGTACAGTTATACTCCAGTCAGTGTCCGGAGGAACTGGAGTAGGCATCCAGTCAGTAGCCTTTTCTGCTGACAGTGACCACTGCCATGCATGCCGCGAGTGCCTGCATTCGATGTATGACCCAGGACCCATGCCTTCAAGCATGAGGATCCACTCCAGGAACCTGGACAGGTATCTGATTGGATGCGCAGCTGGTTCTGCGATTCTGCTCCTGACTGCCCAGCATGGCCACTGGTGAATATGGTTGGCGCACACTTGTCTGCAAGTGCAGAGCTATGTAGGTGGGATATGGGCCTCCTGCATGTATTTCCCACCTGTTAGTGCATAGCAGCCATAATCAGGAACATCAGTAAACTTTGGTAGAGCAAGGGTAAAACTGATTGTAAATATCATAGCACTATGCAGAAGTCATAGCAGTCAAGAGGTATGTATACACTGTAAGAGAAGAGAGTGAGAGAGGGCATGATAGAGACCTACAAGTACTTTAAAGGGGTAAACATGGTGGAGAGGGAGTCTCTTTCAAATAAAAACAAGCATTTGTCAATGCCAAATGTTTGCTTGCTGGCATTGACAGTGGTATGTAGAAGTTACAGAGCTGTGTAATAGGAATGGCAGTGAAGTATTGAACTGAAGCCAACCCCACCACCACCCTGCAGAGAGTGACAGGCATTGGGGTGTGCCTTTGGGTTGTCAGGCAGAACGGCCACGCCATTTCACCACACCCCACCCTGCAGACACTGACAAGTGTCATGGTGTTCCTTGGGGTCTTTTGCCCTTATGCGCACTCCCATTCCATCAGGAACACAGAGATGGGTGCGATAGAGAATGGGGTGAACATTGGGCCAAAGAGTCCAAGGCATACCCTCGATGCTCTCACTGGCTGCAGGGTGTGGAATGGTATGAGCATTACAGGCAAGAATCCCAAGTCACACCCCTGATGCTTGTCATTCTCTACAGGGTTGGGCGTTATGGTTGGAAACCCTAATACCTCAGGCATTCGTTGGTATTTTCACTCCAAATGTTCAACATGGTTTTTTTGTGACCCCACCTCATGAACAGGGGGAATATCAGTTTCTTAGCCGAAAGCTGCTTATGCATAGTGACTACGGCATTTAGCACCACAGGTGCAAAAACATTCCGAACAGGATGTTAAAAATGACAGCTGTACTGTTCATGGGAAGGTGTAAAAAATGGCAATGTTGCAAATCTGCAGTAAAAATATTTAAAAAAATAGTGAAGTCACGAGCGTACATAGAAACTATGCAACGCACACCCATAATATAATTAGGTTGGGGATATTTTTTACAGCAGATTGTCAGCTCAGGCATTTTGGTGCTTCCCATCATGAACAGTGTCACTGTGATTTTCTTTATCTGTCCCGAACAATAATTTCCCACAGCGACCACGCATCTCTGTGCTGAAAGTGTGAAAACACACTTCGGCCATGTTGTGAAAAATGACAACTGCACTGTAAATAAGGCAGTGAGGAAAAATACCACTGGTGAAAATCTGGACTTAAAATATTACAAAGTCATGAACTTACGAGGGTGCATGGAAACTGCGCAATGCTCACTCGTAACACAGTCATTTTTTGGACTTTTGTCACCAAATTTTCAACATAGCCATTTTAAGACCTCTGCTCATGAACAGTGTAACTGTGATTTTCTTAATCTGTCCCAAACATTGCTTTCGCACACCAACAGCACCATTGTGCGCTACATGTGCGAAAACACATTTTGGACAGCATATAAAAATGGCAGCTGTACTGTTCATAAGGAAGTGTAATAAAATGGCAATGTTGAAAATCTGGAGTGTAAATATTAAATTTGCAAACTTATGAACATGCATAGGAACTGCGTAACGCATGCTCGTAAAACAGTCATTTTTAGGAATGTTTTCACCAAATTTTCAACATAGCCATTTTAAGACCTCTGCTCATGAACAATGTCACTGTGATTTTCTTAATTTGTCTGACATTGATTTCACACACCGACTGTGCCAAGCAGTACCAAGGCGATGGAAAACACGCTTTGGGAGATGTGAAAATGACAGCTATACTACTCATAAGAAGGTGTGGCAAATGGCAATGTTGAAAATCTGGAGTGAAAATATTGAAAATTCGTGAACTTACGAGCTGCATAGGAACTGCGCAACGCATGCTCGTAAAATAGTCGTTTTTTGGAATATTTCCACCAAATATTCAAAATAGGCTTCTTGAGAGCCCACCTTATGAGCACTGGCAGTGTCATTTCATTAATCGGTCCTGAAAGGTGATTTTGCAGTGTGACTGAAAAATCACCCTTCGGGCCTGAATAACACCATGACAGTGACAGCATTCATGAGAAGGGGTCCCAAAAAAACCATGTTGAAAATTTGGTGCAAAAATTCCTGAAAATGCCTGAGATATGCAACAAAGTTGAAAAACTCCTGTCTATCCCATTATGCAGCTTACCGGCATTTCCTCAGTTCGCGGTCAGCTTTGAAGAGTGCAGACGTGTTCTCGGTCCACCGAAGATCGTCAGTCTGAGCTCTGGAGCAAGTATGGGGTGATGGGGGGTGTGGGAGGCAGGGTGCGCAGTAGGTGGGTGTGGGTTGTGGGGAGGGGCAGAAAGACTACGTGGGACCGTTTTTTCTTTACAGGTATTTAAAAAAAGACAAAGCGGGACATTTGCCACACTGGGGTGGACTTCAGTGTGGCAGAAGGACAGCTGGGGGGGCATGGAGCTGACGGGGGATTGGGCACCCCCATTGGCTATGGCATTTGTTGCCACGCTGGGGTGGGCTCCCAGCATGGCACCCTGTACTGGGAGGGGAGACAGTGAAGCCGATGGGGCATTGGGCACCCCCATCAGCTATACCATTCAGTTGTCACACTGGGGTGGGCACCCAGCGTGGCATTTGGAAGGCTTGAGGGGGAGGAGCACAGCACAGCTGACAGGGGATTGGGCACCCCCGTCGGCTATAGAGTGTGCGCATGGGGGGGAGCACGCAGTATGCGTGCGTATGTGTGTGTGTGTGTGTGTGTAGGGGGAGCTGCGCATGAGCAGGCGATATCGTATCACTGCTCACTGAAGCATAGCTCCCCCTTTAAACTGTATGACACTGCATTTCGGAGCTTGTCATACACAGCTCCAGCATGCATTGGTGGACAGGGGCCACGCCTGCCAACACACACTGACTGAATTGGAAGAGGGGGTGACACACCTCCGAAAACTCGGATGATGGCACTATGTTTCTTGCACATGCGTGCAAGCAAACATAAAAATCACAGTGCCACTGTTTGTGAGCAGAGGTCCCAAAATGCCTATGTTGAAAATCTGATGTAGTCATACATATGTACAAAAATAAAGTAATTGCCTATTGAGTTCTTTCACCTACCAGCTCCATGGATGTAATCATTACTCCTCTAGCTTCTCTTCTAGCCTTAAAGGGAACATAAACCTTGTTTTTACATTTTTAATGTAAAGTCAGTTCCAATTCTATGTAATTTGGATGTATGCAATTTTCAGACAGATGCACATTTTTCTTCAGTCCCAGTCCCAGATCATTTCCTTTTATATGCTGTGTATTTATTTATTGATTGATTGATTTTATTTATTCAGTTGCATGTGTATCAGATTTTAGTGTTATGCAACATTTTGCCCCTTTCCTGGTACTCTGACCTGACAGATGTGGTTATTATTCAGATTTGAGGTGACATTAGAAATTTGTATGGTGTTGCTGGTGCAGCTTTAAAGGTATGAGGAGTCCTGTACATTGTATGTTGCCTGCCAAACAACTGAGAAAAACCAAGAGAACTATGCTGTGCATAAAGCATGATGTACAACTGCTTGATAAGCCTTGCCTGTTTGGAATAAAATAAGACAGTTAATTACTGCACTGCTTAACTTGCCTTCCTGTAGGCTTTAAAGTATATAATTTATTTTCTGAATATATGTAACGTCAGAAATACACACAAAAATTGTTGTCCCCAGTGGTGTGCATACAAGAATTGACTGCAGTTATTAATTGTAATGTGAAGTCTGTTTAGTAACACTAATGTAGTTGTGTGCATTTTGAAATAGTCCAATTTCTTAGGGTCCTTTTTTTAATGTTGCCTTTTTTACCAAACCAGTATTCATTTTTAGGTAACTATGAGCTCTGGAACTCGGTGACATCCATTTACAGAAAGCTCTCTGAGCAGGGCTTCTGCTCCAATAATGTCACTGGGTTACCGTGCAGCTAAATAATTAAGAAAGGAATACTGAGTGGGGAAAAGTCTGCATTAAAAAAGACACCCACAAATTAGGAAAAAAAAATTGGGCCATTTAATAACAAACATACAAAACAATACATTGGAATGATTAAACAGATTTTGCACATGCCCAAGTGAACAATAATATTGAAAATGTAAACAACAGGTTGTATATTGTTCTCGTCTTTTAATTTATCTGGCACTCTCCCCAAAGGTTCAGGGCACCACTACAGATGAATGCAATAGGGCATTACAAACAAATTAAGTTACTAATTAAATGCCATGAGTAACTACAAGTCCAATAAATGCATAACATCATAAAACCTATGTTAGATTAATAATTAAATGCACACCTTCCCCCTTTTCTTCCCCCACCTTCCATCCCCAGCCTCATATGTCCAGCCTCCTAGTCTGCCAAGAGCCACCCCATCCACCCAGTTCTGACCTCTTAATCCTGGCCTACTACTTTTCCGCATTCTACCCCTCTTCTTTCTTACCCTCCTTTTCCCACTTTGCTCCTTACATGTTATACACAGTTGTGCCTCTAGTATATAAATCATGTTGAAATCATGTAAATAATGTTATAACTACTGTAAAGTCTTGCTGCTATGTTTATACATGTACATACTTGTATGTATTCTACCTTCTGAATCTCAAGTAACGCAACTGTTTTACACCTGTAATGCTCCAGTGTTGTTTCTCACCCCTGTATTTGTCTTTCCCCTGGGTCACACCTGGAAATGAGCCTTGGCTCAGTGTGCTTTTCCCAGTTATGAACTTTTAAATAAAATCCCTTAGATGGAAGTATAGTCCACAAGTATACCACTTTCTGTGAAACATTTCTGAATATTTTTTTTCTGAATCTTCTCATTTAATTTCTGCTTTCCTTTCACCTATTTGATTACTTTTGTCATATCTCCTCTTCATCTTCTCTCCATTTGCATATTTTGCTATATATTTTCCAATCAGTTCATTGCTCACTTGCATTTCTTTGCTGACTGTATAATTTTGCATACCCATGTACTGTTCATTTTTTTTTTTACCTCTGGATTCTCAACCACTCCATATTTTGTTTTGTTCTTTATAATGTATGTCTGATATTCTTCCACTTGTTTTCCCTCCTTCTGAGTCACACCTGAAAATAAGCCTTCACTCAGTGTGCCTAACATGGTCCTCATATTTTTATATACAATAAAATTGAGAATGAAACCTGGCTGAACAGTGTGTCTGCAGAGTTTAAATCACGATCTCCGTTCAGCTGCTAGTTGTGTTGCTCTTCTCTGAACCTTATGAAGCATATCTATCCCTTTTCTATACTGTGGTGCCCAGAAATGTACACTCTGCATTATCTGGTGCTATGTAATATGCAGAATTATAAGATGTGTAAGAGAAATACTGTATTGTGATTAGTGGAATCTAGTCACATGACCGTGCTGTTATCCTAGCACAATGGTACAAGCCAGAAATGCTTAACTTTTTGAACCTCATTACTTGGTCCAAAAATAAAAAATAAGGGAAGCCATTTTATAGTTACAATAAGGCATTCCAAGGTGTGCATAATTGAGGCATATCAGCATTTTTCGGGTTCATAAAGCCCTCAATATGTCCCGTAATACCACAATAACGCATACCCTATCATGCCTTATTGCTTAATTATGCAAGGGTGGTTAGAATTGTATACACACCAGAGGGATATAATGCTCTCCATCAGCAGAAGAATTTGAAAATTCCTCAAAACTCTCATGGAAACCCAGCTACTCACTTCTACCATGAATCTGTTTATAAATCTGGTTAAATAGTAGTCCCATCTAAAGCTGTACTGATCCTATCTCGTCAGTTTGGGGGTAGCTCAGATCATGTGAACTATCCATAAATCTAGAATAAATATTGTACTATCAGAATCTATTATCCAGGCTAAATGGTTCCAATACATTTACATAATGCTGTATCTGAGCCATTGGATATCCTGGCAAATAAGAAAGGATGCATTTATCGCGACCATTGTAACAAGTCTAATACTCATGGCACCCCACTTGTTAATATAATCCTTCATAGAAAGTATCACAAAATGGTTTGCAGATGAATTTAAATGATTTACAGTATAATCCACAAATAAATCGGTCATCAAATACGTGACCATTAAAAAGAATGAGTGGTATAGGAATCATAAGTATTGTACAGCAGAGTGAAACTGAAAAAAAGATGCAGAGGAAAGGCAAAGGAAGGAGAGTGCAGAAAGTATGGGTTTATAACTTGGCATGTGATTGTGCCACAGACAAGGTAGATTCTGAGAACTGTTATGAAGTGTTATGGATGTAGCCTACAGAAATTCCACTGGTGGAATTAGTGCGGAATGACTATTCCTCTGGCAGAATTTCCACCAGAATTTCACATGTTCATCTGCAGAATTCTGCCTACTGTGATCTGCAGAATAATATTCTGTGGAACAGTTTTTTTCTTTCCATGGAAAATTATTCTACTACAGTTTCCATGGAAAATATTGAGATCCACGGAATAATATTCTGCAGAACAGTGATTTTTTTTTCCCCCACAGAAAATCATTCCGTAACTATTTTATGCTGCAGAATTCCACCATTCCATTTCTGGCAGAATTTAGCAGAATTTCAGTGGAATTTTGATATTCCCCAAAATTTCATTCCACTGGAATTGTAAGGTGCATGGCTGTAGTTCTGTGGTGGAAGAGCTCCTCCCCCACATCCAACATAAGCTATCTGGCTCTGCCACTCTGCTTGGAGCAAGTCGCACGCACTCAGCTGTCGTGCCGTTGCTGGTCCGTGGCTGCCCCCCCCCCCCATCTGTCTGTCTTGCCTTTGTGGTGTTTTTTCTGGGTTTCCCCGGCTCCCTTCCCTCCGTTTTGTGTTTTGCCATTGTCTGTTTGCCTCTTTCTTTTGGGGGGATTGTTCCTTTTCCCACCACTGCCTCGCTCCCTGCTTGGTTCTCTACTCTGCCTATGCCTTTGTTTGGTTGTGCACTTACCTTTGCTGCATTTCTTCCTTCCTTCCTTCTAGAGAAGCCTGGCATCATGCCCAGTCCTTCGCCGCCTCACTTTTTCTCCTACAGGTTTTGCTTGGGGCTTCTACCAGTCCCGCTGCCACTGCCTGCGGGGTTCCAATCATCCCCGTTGCTGCCACGGCTGCCATGCTTGCCTCCTTCTCAGTGCCATCGCACCTGCCACCTACCTTGTCTGCTTGATACACAACGCTTGAATTTGTCTGGCAGCTTTGGATTTCAGTCTAATGCACGGATACATGCAACTTAAACTTCTTCCACCCTCTGACACCTTGCAGCTGCCTGCCATTTCCATTGCTGCTGCTCGACCTTGCTGGACGTGCAATTACTACGGATGGTCTACGTGTTCATTCAGGCTTCACTTTTAGGCACTGTATGTAAAGTATAAAACCAATGTTTCTCCATGAGGAGGACAAGAAACATGCTATTCATTTATTACAGCCATCTGCGAGCAGCACCTGGATTGGATTCCTACTTTTGACAGTCTGATTGCTAGTGTTCATGACTACCTGTTCTACCATGTACTATGCTGATTCTTAACTTACTTCTGTAATGCAGCTCGCCTGAGCTAGCTAGGCTTCCAAGTGGACTACTATGTCCAATTGCTTTTCTTTCACATTCATCCAGGTCTCCTTGCTCTGCACACTTGCCCCTGCAGTACATGTTGCATCCGGCAGCCCTCCTTGGCAGTGCCTCCGGTCTTGCTAGCCTATGTGGGGCCTAGCGTGACTCCCTCACTGCCCTTCTGACTGGCCTACATGGGGTTCAAGTCATTTCAACCTGCCTCATGGGGACCTAGCCTGGCATCATATACTGCTCTTTATTAACCTGTGGGTGGGTTGGTGGTCCTGTTAGCCTTTGGAGTGGGGCTAGCTGCCGAGCTCTACTCTTCCCCTCGGCGACCCTTGTCATGCACTTCAGCCTGATGCCACTTCATTGTGTTCTACACCTTGTTATTGGATTTTGGATGTCACAACTTCCGTTGCTCATTCCCTCCTCTCCATCTGGTAAGGACCATCTGTGTTCCATTGTGGATCACCTACCAGACTATGTCTTAGGATTACATTTATGCCCCTGAATGCTTGCCATTCTGCTTCACTTCAGTTGCATTGCTGCTCCTACTTTGCTTTCCAGCTGACTTACGTGGTCCAGCTGTATATGCTAGCCTTCTTGGGCTTGGCTGCCACTCCCTACGTGGGGTCCAGCTGCACATGCTAGCTTACATGGGACTAGTTGCCACTCTACTTACCTTACCAGCTGACCTATGTGGGGTCCAACTGCATGCTAGCCTTCATGGGGTTTAGCTACTATTACTATTCACTTACCGGCTGACCTACGTGTGGTCAACCACATTTCTGCTTCTACTTACCTCACCTCGGCTAACCTCCATGGTTCAGCCGCACATTCTCACCTTGTCTGGGCTCATCCCTTGTACACCCTTTAGATGCTTCCTGCTGAGATGCTTCATTGATTCGGATCTATTGCCTCCAATTCCTGCCTGGATTCTCAGCTCAGCTCTATTACATTTTGCCTTTTTATACCATGACTTAAGCATAAAATCTAACCTCTTTCAGTACCTAATGACTTAACTGTGTTTAGTTGCCAACTTATCCAACTGCTCTTTTCCTCGCATTTTCGATCATCAGGAACCATCAGTATACAGCACCTTACTACTGCTCTCATAAGTTGCCTCTGAATATATTTCTCCACTGCATGGAATGGACTCAGGATTATGCTACCATTTACAATACCATTGACAATCTATTCCTTACTATGTCACTACTAATTCTGCATTGCCCAGTTAGACATTACTATTACTCTATCTACCACTGCTCTACAACCTGCCTCGCAACGCAGGGACAGAGGTTCACCGCATCGCACTTCTTTGACAGACCTAAGCTTCCTACACCGGAGGGCCTTGAACTTATTCTACTATGCCATTCACCTGTTTCTATGGCTCTGCCTCACCCCGGCCAGGGGTTTAACCACTTCTACTCTACACCTGCCTCACCCAGCTTGGGGCCTGAGGTTCACATATTATACTATATGCCTACTTGCTGTCATATCTGCCAGTCTTAGGGGCTTTTTGCTACAGGACTCACATGTCTTTGTTTAGCCATTCGTCATCTATTCTTTGGATGCTTCTTCTTTGCCGCTCAGTCATCTGAATTATTACTACTATACTCCTACCAGGACACTTAATTGCTTATCTACAAGACTTTCAGTTCCTGATTTGTGCTCTAAAGCTTCTTGGAACTTGTGACAACACTACCTCATTCGACTCAACCTCTTCAGTTATCACGGTTTCTGGCTCCCAAGCTCGACTATTCAGGATTTGTCAGACCATTCTCAACAAGTCAAGTTCTAGCTACTGTACTATTCTGGCTTTCAAAACATGGATATATACATTGCTATGCAACTATTCAGATTGCCTGATGAAGTTTCAATTCTTGTGCTATTACCACTTCCTCATGCTCCTCTCTGTATACCGTACATAACCTATGTTATACCACTCCTCTGCTACTATGTCTGCATCATGTAGATTTAATTACTACTACTGCTGACCTATGTACAGGTCCACTTGTTTACTCTACTCACTCATATTGCCTGCTTCACCCTTGCAGGGCCTAGTGGTTCATCAAGACTGACTCACCTATTCTCCAACCTACTTTGCCCCTCGAGATCTGGGGGTACATCTTACTTATGTCTACCATTTCATTCTGAGATCTATGTCTACTTCGATTACCTGCTTCCCCACTCCGGATCAGAGGTTCCTCCTACTCTGCTCTCCTGATCATGCAGCATGTGCCAGTTCCTGTGCTTCACCACCAAGGCCTTCATTTACAAAGCTTGCCAAGCGGAACACAAACCACCTGTCCTTCTACTCTGGCCATGGACATTTAGCCTTTTGTCTGCTGGTTCTCCTCAGAGAAGATGTCCTCACCTGCTGGAGCACTTCCCCAATGCAATTTCGACACTTCGACCTGTTATCAACCATGAATTCCAATCTACTATCATTCTGCCCTGGATATGGCTTCTCGAACTGAGAGTTTCCTAGAAGGCTGCTGCTATGTTCTCCTGACACTTCACAATTCAGTGCTTTCTTCAGTTTTCCATTTCCCTGAATCAGGATCTCCAACTTGGATTTTGGATAAGCCGATTGCATTAAAATTGTTAATGAGCATTACTCTCCTATAGTATGCCCAGAAGGACGGGCAGGTCAGCAGCCACAGGTCCTCAGAGGTTCCCCCCAAGGGGGTTATTCCTCTCCTGTATGCTACTGATCACACTCTCCAGAGTTGGAGGAGGTAGTCGCACTGCTAATCATTTCTTTTGGGGGGTCTCATCCTATTCGACTCCTTCCAACGGTCAGGATACAGAACAATTGTATGATATAATTATTTTTTGGGGGGGTCTCATACTACTGGACTAAGCATCCTTCCCATGGTGGGCTACAGAGTAAGGCCAAAATATCATATCACAACAACCTACTCATCAGTTCAAGCATCTAAGCCCTTGCAGATACTATCCACTCCACATGTACTATAATCACTGACTTGCTCATGTCAATGCCGAAGTACCTAAGCCCTAATCATTTCATACTATTAGTACGTTGCAAGCATTGTCCTACTTACTGGTCTGGCCTCTGTATCCAAGCACAACCTACATCATCCAGCTACAGTATGTAACATAAGCACTGAGCTATGAACCACACAGAATTTTAAAATTCCACATAGCAGTATTATCCAAGCACAAAAGTGAGATCACCCCAGGTATACATTTGTTCTTCCTGTCTGTTTGGAAGGTTTGATATATTGCAAGTTTTATTTCTTTATACAATACACTGTATGTGTTTACTGGCAGAGACATACCAGCTCAAAATGCAAGCTCACCATGCCAAGGGGCATCGTAAAAATGTAACATAGTTTTCAATTTAGTGGATTTCCCTGAAAACTCCATGCAGACTTTTTTCTGTTAAAATGCTTGAAGGAAGATTAAAAAAAGTTTGCTGATATCAGATGTCCTGTTTTTACTCTGTTTATTATCCTCACTCTTTCCAGGTACTAGATGGTACATCTACATCATGATACCTGTCTTCAGCTGTTAATAGTTGTGGCTGGAGATCCCCCTCGAGCCTGAACCAAATGGCACTAGTTGCTCAGCTACAGAATGACATACTGAGTCTAGCCCTCCCTTCACAGATAGCCAAACCATTACCTCCACATTGTGCCACCCTTCCACCAGCCCACTGAGCGAGGAACCCAAGGGCACTCTTGTATCTGCAGATCATATATACAGGGCTCCTTGTTCTCTGTGGCAGTCCAGTCCTAAATTCTGTAACAGGGCTTTCAAGGAATTGTTTGCTTTTTGTGTATCTCTTGATTTGCATTACATTTTCTGTATGTCATCTGCCTATTTGCAGATGGCACAAAGATCTGTGGAAATGTGACAGTGAGGAAGGTTGTCAGAACACTGAGGGAGGACATGGAGAGACTGGAAACATGGTTCAGAATATGGTAGTTGAAATTCAACACCAAAAAATGCAAAGTAATACATATTGGCCACTATGCATTATAGTGCGGATTGCCTATGTGCCGCAACTCTACATGGGAATGCCGCAAACCATGGGTCCAGTGGACCCTCAGCAGTAGTTACAGATGGGCTACAAGCCCCTTCTGCAGTCAATCTCCTGACTGTTTGTGCAGCTATGCATGTCACATGGTCAGTCCAGTGGTGTGTCTTGGGGCATGATTGAATTCCATGCCATTCATGAAAGTGTGGAGTACCAGACAAAGGGGGGGATAGGATATGGCTGGGTGCAGCAAGATGAGGACTTTATGGAAGTCAAAACCAGACTACCCACCAAACTGGTGGTACCACACAAAAGCATGTTTGTTTATAGTCCTTGATCAACTCTTACTGCATTTTATCTGGATTTGGCAGCACCTCCCAACACAGTCTAGAACCTCAAGATGCACTGGGAGGAGAGGGTACTATTGCATTGTGAGTGGCTGAACATTTGGTGTGTTCTTATGTCTAGGAAGTATGCAGAGCAGATCAAGGATTTGAAACAAAACAAGGTTGGGTATAATTACAGCATAAGCATGAATCTGAGGTCTACTAAAGAAAGGAAGCAGATGAAACAACCAGCAACATCAATGAATCTTAGAGAAGGTAAGAAATCATAAAATGTGGGTTTTCATCTAGGAATAATATGATACAAATAGGGCTGACAGTCTCCTACTAAACAGGCTTGTACTTCTGACTCAGCTTAAGCTGAGCCTGAGAATAACACAGTACAGAATGTGTTTCAGCCTCTTTGGGAATCCTCAGTCTACTGCAGTGATAACCTCAACAACCAGGCACCTTGTCAGACCCCTAGGCAATGCTGGTTAAGAACATTCGAAGTAAGCATAGTAGAGCAGCAGTTTGCAGTTTCTGCAGGTTTCCTTCACTTCTATAATGGGAATTATTCGGTCCTGTTGTAGATTCCTGTCTTACCACTTGCAAACATAACATGTGATATCATCTTAGTTAGTTACTTAATTAGTTTTTGTTTACAGGTAGGTGCACTAGACAAACATTTGCCTATTTTCAGGCACAAGCTGGGAGACTACAACACAGAAATAATACAATAAGGCTCTGTACACACTGGGCTTGTTAAAATGTTTTAAAGCTCTCAAAATGTTTTAACAAACTGGAACATACTGTAGTTTGTGTTTGCATTGAACGCTGTTTGAAACTGTGTTTAAAAACTGTTTTTAAACCCTGCAAGGGACCTAGTCTTAAAACCAGTTTTAAACACGGTTTCAACCTAGCATGGATTACATTCTAATGTGGACAGGACTGCGGGATGCCAGCCTGTCTGACTGCACAGAACTGTGCTAAAGCCCATGTATAAACATGCCACTGAAGCCCTGTTAACCTCTGCACCATGGATGCAGTGTAACCGTGCTTAAACACGGGTTGTAGAAAATAGCTGACAGTGTGGACAGATGAGTGTGGTGAGTTAGAAAATGTTTTTAAAAACGTTTCTAACAAGCATTTGTCAATGCTGAATGTTTGCTTGCTGGTATTAGCACTGGAAGTGCAGGAGTCAGAGAAATGCAGAATAGGAATGGCCACCCTCCTGGAACTCCTTCCCAGATCCATTGCCCAGGTACTACCTCCAAGTGTTTTTGGGAGCCATCTCGAGTAGGAGACCTCTGATTGGTATGGCAACTGGGAGACGCAATCCCGTTGGTCTGCCTGCTTGCAGAGACTCAGCTGATTGGTGCGCTTTCTCTCACTGGACTTACATTTCAATTTTTGGGCCCATCTCTGCTCTGTTTTTCCTCCTGCTAAACCTACTCAGTTTTTTTTTTACTACTTGCCTAATTTGTACTTCTGTACCTACTCATACTGCTAAATCCAATTTAATACTGTGATTATTTGCACTGTTTTAGATTGCCTAAATTATTCTGACTAAACTGCACTACTTAGCAGTTTTGTAAGCATAACCAGACTGCAATTTTTACTGCTTAAAGCCAGTGACCTCAATTTTTGCTTGCTCGCTGTATACTGTTTGTACTAATTTCCTGTCCCTACCACCTTGCCTATCTTTCTTGGACTGACCTATCTGTTTCACCTCAGACTCCATCTTGCTTTCTGTTTCTTTCAGTTAGAAATCCCCAACTCCCATCTCTCTGCTGCCTTGCACTTTCTCTACTTACACCACCTCCCTCTGCCCTTTGTTTCTCCTTTAGACCCCACCCCTGTCACCTCTACACCTCTGCCTTGTACTTTTGTTTTCACCCCCACCCCCCACTGATGATCTACCACCTGCCTCCCACCCCTCTGTCTCAGTGCAACTATAATTAGTTGCTGGTTTCCCGTCTGTCCCCGGGGACCTGCACCTGAGTGGTGCTTTTACACTCGTGGCGTCTCCATGGCCACACTGACAAACTGCTGTTTCTCGGCCGCCCTCCTGGAACTCCCTCACAGATCCATTGCCCAGGTACTACCGTCAAGTATTTTTGGGAGCCATCTTCAGTAGGAGACCTCTGATTGGTGCGGCGACTGAGAGACGCAGTCTCATTGGTCTGCCTGCTTGCAGAGACTCAGCTGATTGGTGCGCTTTCTCCCACTGGACTTACATTTCAGTTTTTGGGCCTGTTTCTGCTCTGTTTTTCCTCCTGCTAAACCTACTCAGGTTTTTCTACCACCCCACCAGCCACACCCAGACCTCCTTTAAATACACTGCCATACCACATCCCTCGGCGATATCACCTTTCCATTGGCTAACTGCGACTTGACTCTCCCCTATCCATGCCAAGGTGAACTGACTTTTTTAATCATCGCTTATCTCTCCTGCACCACCTGTGAAATCAGGTTTATAAATAGGCCAACTCCACTAAAAGTCTACGGTTTGACCTCTCATTTTTCCTACAGGCATCTCCTTACTGTCACTTGCTTTCAAGCCAGTCCTCCAGGCCTGCAAAATAATATGAAACTATACTTGATATTATTTTTCCTGTTGCCCTCAATTGCTCTACTGCACTTATCCCTGCCTATAGCTCTTTGAGCCCCCTTGACTACCCCAAATTTCAGGCCCCATGACTACCTTTTCTCTAACCTTCTCTTGCTGCCAACTCTCCAACTTAATCCTTCTCCACTGCTACTAAATGGATCCACGATGGGTGCTCAACAAAATATTTGTTGAATGCCCCGTCAGCGAAACCATCACGTCAACCACATTCTGCAGTCGGCTGCCAGTTCCCACTGGCTGTCTCTGTTTTCTTGGGGAGCTTCACCCCCGAACCCCCATGTAGGGGGCTGTGCCCCCGCACCCCCCCACTTTAGGATTATCAACTCCGAGTCACAGCTGATTGGGGGGTGCAGGACCCCTGACAGACAGCGCCAGGTTCCAGCGGGTTCCCCACAGTGGCATGGCGCTGTAGTAGCTATGGGAGACCTCGCTGGTGAGATGTTGCTGTCGGAGGGGTCCGCTAGTAAATAAGTCCTGGATCTACATGGCTACCAATGCCTTAAAAACTGCTCACTGCATATTAATACCTTATGTCCTTTCCTGTGATGCAAACTCTGATATTTCCTCCTACTGGCATTACTGTTCTCTGGAGATGTACATTCAAACCCCGGGCTGACTAACAATTTACCTAGTCTGCTTACTAATGCAAAAGGCCTTATTGTGGGGTCCCATAATATCAGAAGCCTAGTGCATAAACTCGCTGAACTGGAGTCCTGGACCTCCATCTACAAGCCCAACATCATCTGCCTTACTGAAACCTGGCTCAAACCTTCCAGCCCAGACTCTCTATGCTCCCTAACTTCATACAAACTCTTGAGGTTTGATAGACCTGCTCCCAAAAGAGGGGGTGGCACAGCCATCTATTTTAAAGGCCCTCTCCATCTCTCTACCATCTGCTCATCTCCCCTAACCCACTGTGAAGCCACACATGCCCTTCTCAATCTCGGCTCCAAAAAGAATGACATATTCTGTGCTCCTGCAACCCCACCTCTAGCAGCCAAAAAGGGCTAGATGAGCTGCTAGATCAGACCTCAGTTCTTTCCGGGAGAAATGAGGTTCTTATACTTGGGGATTTTAACTTACATTGGTTGGGTAACTCGCAACCCTCACTACTGACAAGGCTTCAAAGTTTCAACTTGCACCAGCTGATTGGCGACATTACCAGAATCACTCAGCACTCAAACTTTAGTACTCTGCTAGACTGGATAATGACTACCCCGAAAATATTATCTTCTGTGGCATACTAGCTGATGCCATCACCGACCGCTCTCCCACCTTTTGCATATGGGGAAAGGGTAGGCCATCTCTGTCGAAGCCACATTTCATTAATTTCCAAAACTATGCACACCTTGACTCACAGTCCTTCCTACTGGATATCACCACCATTGATTGGTCCCCCTTCTTTAGATCTATCAACGCTCAGTCTGCTCTTAATCACTTCCTTACTCACTTTCCTGAGTTCCAGGATAAACACTGCCCTCTTATAATCCATCATGTAAAAAACAGGCCCATCCACTGGTTAAAATCTGACCTACTCTCCAAGCTACGACAAAGGGACAAAAGCTGACTCCTTTATAAAAGCTCTGGATTACCAGCTGACCTAAACACTTATAGGGCCCTATGTAATTCTTGTAAGAAGAAAATCAAAAGGGCCAAAAGTGCATACCGTAAGGATCTTTTAACCAACTCTTATGGGGATTCCAAAAAATTCTGGTCCCATATAAAGCTCTTCCTTGGGTCTAATCCAGCCCACACTCCTAATGAGATGTCTTTAAATGGTGTCCATTGTAGCAATCCCAGAACCATAGCAAATTTTTTCAATACTCAGTTCTCTGACCTCTCAAATTATACCTCCTACTTCCCTGCCCAGCTGAATTTATCCACCCAACCAGAAGTCTCTGGGTCTAAATTCCATTTCAAATCTGTCTCGAACTGTGAAGTACTTGAGTTACTTAACAACATCTCAGAGTCCACTGCGGCTGGGTCAGATAATCTTGAACCTAAGTTCCTGAAACTTGCTGCCCCCTCATAGCTGCTCCTCTTGCCAAGCTCTTTACCCTCTCCCTGTGCCAGAGTCATATTCCTGACATCTGGAAGATAGCCAGAGTTACCCCTGTTTTCCAAAAGGGTGACCACAGAGACCCATCTAACTATATAGGCCCATAGCAATTCTGTCAGTTCTCAGCAAAATACTTGAGGAGCTCGTCGCCACTCAAACCATTGACTTTCTTCAGAATCATGACCTTCTAACAAATGTACAGCATGGTTTCAGCAGGAGTCATAGCACCTCTATTGCTCTTATCAAGTTTATGTCTGATGCTTTAGTGGCCATGGACTCATCTCCTAACTGGGGCAATTTTTATTGACATGACTAAAGCATTTGACCTTGTTGACCACCCCATCCCCTTAGCTACTTTAAGATCTCTAGGCCTCTCACCAAATGTCATTATGTGGTTTGGTAGCTACCTATCGGATTGGACATAAATAGTTAAATATAACTCCACCCTATCGGACAAAGCCACAGTCAGCACTGGTGTGCCACAAGGGTCTATCCTGGGTCCCCTGCTTTTCTCCATGTTTATAAACAATATCACCTCAAACCTCCTGCAGTCTGCCTCCCTGTTATGCGCCAATGACATTGTCTTGTACTCCAGTTCTAAAAACATCTTCAACATCAACCAACACCTCTCCCAGGACTTTCAACAAATTCAGCAGTGGTTATGTCATCATAAACTTCTCTTAAATGGATCAAAGACCCAAGCTATGCTAATTGGTTCCATTGCTAAACTCAAACCCTTTTTGCTAAAGTTTGAGGTCTCCACTGCTAATGGTTCATCTATTGGGGTAGTAAACTCATTTAAATAGCTAGGTGTCACCTTGATCCGTCTCTTAGTTCTGATCTTCACATTCAGCAGACCTGCAAGTTGGTCAATATGAAAATTGGCATTGCCTACCTCTCCAGCTATGTGCTTACACCCTCTGCAAGGCTTGTTATAGCACGTGGCATACTCCTTCCATTGCTCATCTATGGGGTTGCTACTTATGCCTCAGCAGGTAAATCTAGTCTTAGAAAGTGGGATGTTACCTACAATAACATCTGTTGCTATGCCTCTTCCTCTCACCGGTTAAAACACTACTGCCTCCTATACTCTGAACTTGGATGGCTTTCTCCACATGCATCTAGATCCTATGATTATGGATCGATTACTGGCAACATCATCAGAGCTCAAATGCCAAAGCCCCTGGCATGGCTATTCCAAAACCAAACCTCAAGCAATGGCCTACACTCTTCAATCAATGCCCCGTCCTCATTCCCAGACTTAACTCCTCTAAAGGTGCTAGTGCTTTTGCTTGCCATGCCCCTCAATACTGGAACTCTTCCTGTAACCACACGCCTAGCCTCATTCCTTGTCTCTTTCAAAAGAATGCTACGCAAACACCTCATTGAATATAGTAACTGCTCCTGTTCCAAACCACCATAACGCTTACACATTCATCATAACTGCACCTCCTATCCACTCTTTCAGTTTTGCCCCAAAATGCTTAGTACTTCTCTTGTTGTCACTTGTGTGTTCGTTCCACATTACTCTCTGTCCTCAAGCCCTACTTTCTCTAAATCTCTTCCTAACTCTAGCACTCTGTACCCCTGTTCAATTCCCTATTCTCCTATATCTATCCTGCCTTTGACTCTCATAGTGTTAGTCTTCTTGACTCTCATAGTGTTACAGTCTTCTTTCTGTACTCCTAATTGAATTGTCCATGATGCTGCTCTTAAGACCTCAGATAATGTATAGCTTTCCCTTATTTTTTATGTTGTCTTGCGCCTGCGCATGAAACATATTGTGGTAACATAGAATAGCAGACTGTGGAGGTGCAGTCCTGCTGGGGCCACTGCTTTTTCCGGCTGGGCTCTGTGGCACAAATTAGATTGCACGCTGTCTATGACAGCAGTGCAAAAGTGTGCAAGCAACTTGAAACAATTTTGTTGCTGCAATGAGGGAGTGACCCGTCATTGCAGGGCATGCCTTGCCTGGTGTAACATTTCAATAAACATGGTGGGCTCACTGCCCGCTGCTCACAGTGCCGAGGGAGCCAACTTGGGGTGCCCAATCCCCCTGTTGGCATATGTGGTCCCTTTAGTGTTGTGGTATGTGAGGGGGTGCCCAATCCTCCTCGGCATCATGCCCCCAACACACAGACATGCTTGCCGATGGGGGTGCCCAATCCCCCTGTTAGCATATGTGGCCCCTTTAGTGTTGTGGTGTGTGAGAGGGTGCCCAATCCTCCTCGGCATCATGCCCCCACCACACAGACATGCTTGTCGATGGGGGTGCCCAATCCCCCTGTTAGCATATGTGGCCCCTTTAGTGTTGTGGTGTGTGAAGGGGTGCCCAATCCTCCTCGGCATCATGCCCCCAACACACAGACATGCTTGCCGATGGGGGTGCCCAATCCCCCTGTAGCATATGTGGCCCCTTTAGTGTTGTGGTGTGTGAGGGGGTGCCCAATCCTCCTCGGCATCATGCCCCCAACACACAGACATGCTTGCCGATGGGGGTGCCCAATCCCCCTGTTAGCATATGTGGCCCCTTTAGTGTTGTGGTGTGTGAGGGGGTGCCCAATCCTCCTCGGCATCATGCCCCCAACACACAGACATGCTTGCCAATGGGGGTGCCCAATCCCCCTGTCAGCATGTTCTCCCCCCATCGTGCTGGCACAGCCCCACCCTGATTGTGTGCCACACTGGGAGCCCACCCCAGTGTGGCTAACATGCCCTCGCCAATATCAAATGTGTCTCACTGGGAGTCCACCCCAGTGTGGCCAAAACATGTGAAAAAGGAGAAGATGGTCCAGGGTGACTGGGTTTTTTTTTCCCTGTTACCTGCAACAAAGGTCTCTTGCCGTTGGGCCCCCTCCTCCAGCCCGCACCCATCCTCTGCGCACTCCACCTCCCAACATCCACCTTCACCCCAAACTTACCTCCGGAGCCAGGAACAATGATCTTCGGTTGACCAGGAACACGTCTTCACTCTTCAAAGTCAACCACGAACTGAAGAAATGCAGGAAAGCTGTATAATGGCATAAACAGCATTTTTTTCCAACTTAGGTGGATATCTCGGTTTTTTTTTTTTCCAGCAATGTTGTTCTGTTTAGAGACCGCATTTTCATCTAGTTTCTCTTAAGAGCAAAGGAATAAATGTGGGAGCAGCCAGTCTTACTTATTTTATTGCGCGCCCCCTCTCTCTCTCAGGTCGCAGACTTTGGGGCACTTTCTAACTATAACTGCTGCTGACACTTACAGTGTGTGGTGAAAGTAAGGGCAAACATGATGGGTAATTTCATCATGCTTATACATTATTGTATTTTTTTTTGTTTGTTTACTGTAGTCATAGTCCCTCCAGTCTGTCTACTATTCCAGACTCACTAATGGGAAATGGGAGCACCATTGGTGCTGATCTCGGTTATCCAACTGGCAATGGCATGCAACCTCCGAGTTGCATCCCATTGCCTAGGTGATACTGACACCATGCACTGTGCAGCCCACTCTGACCCACTTGCATTGCCTTGGAAAAAGTGGCCAAGGCATTCAACTTCAAAACTTAATTGGAAAGAGGAAACGGAACCAGAGAGAGAGAGGAGAAGAGACATCACTTCCCACAGTAGAACCAGAGGTGCCAGAGTTTGAAGTTGCATGCCCTGCCCTTTCATGTACCAGGCTGAAGGAGTGGCAGGACTGGAGCCTAAAGACAGTGAGTCAGGGCAGGGGTAAAGTTAATATGATTTAATATGCTTTCAAAAATAAGTTTCTGTCCCAGCAGCAGGTAGTGGTGCCGTGATCCTGCTTTCCTTTCTCAGTGGGCTCACAAGGAAGAGAGATACAGTGAAAGAGGTTAGAGGATCCATGGGCAGCGGGGATGGGAGGTCCTGGCAGAGACTCCATAATAAATAGCTCAGCAGGAAGGGAGCTCAGCCCCCACTTTTGACCTCTGTCCCAGTACCATGACTGTCTTCAGCATAGTGAAAATAACACAATCAATTAGTCATGCAAAAAGCTGCAGCATTCATCACCCCACCACCCCGGAATATCTGCTCTTTGAAGTACCAAAATCGTCTGAACCAGGAGATAATGATAGATATTGTGTAGTAGCCCTAAACTCACTTTGTGATCTTGAGGAAATCAATTATTCTCCCTGTGCTCTACATTGTAGGCATGCAGTCTAAATATAAGCACAATTGCTGCATTATTTTACTCAGTAATATACATATTAGATTACAGGCATGCGTCATTTGTAATTTTCATTTAATATAATCAGATTTGTCCTTTTATGCACAGTATGTAAAGTAGGTCACAGGCAAGTAGAATTTCTTTTCACAGTACTGCATTATATCTGTTCTCATCTTTATTGATCTAGAGAGCACTCCTGACCAATCAAACGGACCCTCTGACCTACATGACAGACATTCTTTTTATTTTTAAAGAGTGGAAATGGGCACATTTGGTGGATGTTTTTCAAATTCTTTTTGTATTATTGATCAATCATGATCAATAATATATTCAAATGTTCCCTAACATCACTCCTATATGCGGAAGAAAGGTCTAACGTATATGCTTAGGATGACAGAACGGCTTACTTTTAGTTTGTGCCTCTTATGCCCTAAGAATGCTTGCAGGCCACTTTTAACCTGTAAGAGTGCCGTCTGGGATGTATAAACATACATCTAAAAACCTGTTTTATGAAAAATACTGGGGACCTGAAATGGCTCACTCCGGCTGTGTGTCTCTGCTAGACTTCTGTCTGAGGCTTCTGGAACTTTCAGGAAGTTTAAAAATGACAACCATACCACCAAGCAGAATCGGACATGGCAAAACCAGTTGGTGGTAAAAATAAAGATTCTTTTTGTCCTTTCAGAAGTAATATGGTGTTGGTTTTACTGCCTGAATTGCTGTGTTTGAGCTAGCACACATGCTACACTGGAGCAAGACATGCTGTTGCCTGCCATTTTAACGTAGATATTAACATATAATAAATAAAATATCCATCGTTACAAAACAATAACACTTCAGAACAATTTCAGTTATCCATAAGCTTACAACAATATATTTCAAAGTTTACATATCGTGGTTCATGAACAGAAATGTCCTGCATTACTTTTTAAATGTGCAAAGTTGCATGGTTAACAGTGTACGAAATTATGCTTTTTTTATTATTAGCAGCTTAATTGTTATGGGGCTTGCATGCTAGTGGCACCAGGGCATAGTCATGATATGATTGCTTAAAATGGGACTGGATGTGAGGTCCAGGCATTCAACAAATATGGTGCTACAGTAGCCTCTATTTGAAAATTCAAACAATTAAGGCACTTATTTCTTTCGCCCTTCTGTTTGTTTAGCTTTAAGAGTCTGTATTCTGAAAGGTGCTGTGCAAGTCCAAAAATATATTCTTCTAAGTGTAACCCTTAAAGCAGCAGTATTTGTTAGTTACCATGTAATTTATTTCAGCAATAAAAATCTCTTGGCAAAAACTTTAATATGCCCCCCCCCTTGCTTTCTTTTATTGCTGGACTAAGTGTGAGATTATAAACTTTCCAAAAACATATGCTCCTGGGATATGCCAGCCATGAAAAAATTAAATAACTTACTACAATGCTATGCTATTTACCATAAAAAAAAAAAAAAACATGTGGTAACACCACTATGAAACCCCCCATAGTAAGAATCTAGTGTATATGTGTAACAGGTAACCTCAACTGAATACATTTTTGAAAAATGCAAGTGGTGACCATCTTTAATGATGTGAGTCAGTAAATGTAATCTTAGCTATCAGAGGGATTTTAATATTTGTAAAAAGTTAAATTACAAGTGAGGATAAATCTATGCACGTCAGAAATATTTGTGCTATAAAACTGTATGATGAAAAATGTTGCTAACTAATAAATACTGCTGCTTGAAATGACATGCCAAATCAGTAGACAATGTGGGCAGAAAAAGACCATTGGTCCTTTTTGTCTTCCCTGCTACACCCTACCTTACCTTGAGACCTGTTGTCTAGATGGGGTTTTTAACCTCTTCTCCACCCTGTGGTCCCTGCCTTACTGCTACTCCACTGCTAGGCCCTTAACTCCATCCCCAGCAATGTTGGACACTTTCAGTGGATTTTTCAGCTACCACCTCTGCAACAAGACTGTTCCATGACTTAACCACTCTCTCCGCAAAATAAGATTTTCTCGCATCCCTCTTGAACTCTCCACCCACTAGTTTCCACTCATGTCCCAGTCTTTTTCACTTGCTATTCCTGACGAGTAGTTCCTCAGTTTACTTTGTTCATTCCTTTCAGGAATTTAAGGGTCTCCGTCATATTGCACCTCACCCTTCCTGCCTCCAGTGAATATATGTTCAGTGCCCTATGTCAATCCTCATAGGATCTGACCTGTTGATCCTGAATCATTGTTGTTACCCTATGCTGCACATTCTCCAGCCTATCTTTATCATTCCTTAGGTGGCGGCTCCAGAACTGGGCACAATATTCCAGACGGGGCCTCACTAGGGGTCTATAGAGAGGTATTATTACCTTCCTCCTCATGCTATTGAAACCCCTCCCAATACACCCTGTTTGCTTTGCTGCAGGCTTTGCTTCAATGGCTAGATTGTTTTAAAGAGTCACTTATGATGACTCCCAGGTCCTTGTCCTCAGAAGTAGTGCCCAGCTTAAATCCTCACATCCAATATTGCTTCCTGGGATTCTTGTACCCTAGTGTACACCTCATAACTCTCAATTGCTATGAATTTCACATAGCACTATGACTTTCACATTCAGATTTACCCTTGCTCCACATAGGTTTGCTGATGTTCTCAATCATGTTAAAGCTATTTCTGGACAAACAAACTATTAAACCACTGAACTAAGGTAATATAAATGTTCCTTAACACTAACTATATGGGGCCCACCATTTGTAGACATGCTATTGTTTAAAACAAGAAAGTGCTACACATTCTGCCCACTTGCTATGATTTTCGAAGACCACTGTTATGATTTTTAATGCTGAGAGGTTGAAAGGTATGTATCAATGATTTTCAACGCTGAGAGGTTGAGAGGTATGTATCGCCTTGCACTTATTGGTATTGAATTTTAACTGCCAAAACTTGGACCACTTCTCCAACCTACACAGATCCCTCTGCAAGTCCCTCACCCCCTCCTCAGTGTCCACCCTACTACAGAGCTTAGTATCATTTGAGAAGAGATGCATCTTGCCCTGTATTCCTTCTCCAATGTCACTCATGAACATATTGAAAAGGACTGGACCAGGACTGTGCAAGCACAAGATTCACACCTGTACAGTTCCTCGAGAGCTCCTGCAAACCCCTGAATGTAAAATGTAATAAAATAGCACCCTGTAAGTCACAGAACAGTGAGGAAACATAGGAAAGCAGTATTGAAAAGTGCAATGGACCTATGTTTGGCTTCTGTGAGCACTGGAGAGTCCAAAGCAGCCTCAACTTGTTTATTGCTTATCTGCCTGCATTGTTCCCTGAGCTACAGCCAGGGTATACTGTTGTTGTTAACTGTACAGCTTACATTTACCTGATGATATTGTTATTTTGTACATACAAACATGAACATGCCAGCAGATACAGGCCTCAAGGTCTACCGCGTCTACTCAGTTATGCAGCTCACAGTTCAGACAACTGCCACTGCATACATATATGGTGCATTGTTATGGTACATTGTCACAGGATCAGTGGCTCAGTAGATAGCACACTCGCCTCAGAGGCTGGGAGACCCGAGGGCTGTGGGTTCAGTTCCCACATCTGGCACTTGGGTTAATGTCCCAATACTGACACTGTAGTGCAACATGAGAGGGGTGCTGCAATTCTGATGTGCCGTCTTTCGGATGAGACATTAAACAGAGGTCCCTTCTGCATGGATTGGTGGTAGTTCAGGTGGATGTTAAAGATCCCATGGCACTTATCAAAAAGAGTAGGGGATAATTTTATTAAACAAAATAAATACAGTACATCATTCTTAATACATAAATGATATCACATACTCGTAGCAGTTGTTATATCAGTACAATAAAAAAACACAAAGAATAACGTCCTTCACTACCCCTTATTTTCTGATCATAGGAAAATCTTTCCAAAATTCATAATTTAACAATGAAAAAAAAACAAAATATATGATGTCTCTTATAGTCATTATATTCCCCCTAAATCTCACCTTATCCTCCAAAGAAGAAGCCCCTCCCTTCCTTCTCATACCCATTTGCTACCTTAAGTGACTGGAACATCACTATCTGTGACCCAAGGCAAACATTTCCATAAATCTAGTAATTCTGTACATCCTATCTTGACTTTCTCAGTCTCATAGACACATCTGTAAGTCTTGCATAATTTTATTATATAATTCTGTATGCAACCTTTCCTTCTGCTGCAATGTGTTACCCACACCTCGTAATCCAAATATTCCATTTAAAAATTACCATAATCACCTGCAGTGTGCTGATGTTCCTTTTTACCCATTTCTTGTCAAACGTGACATACATACGATTTTCAAAGGTAAGAGAACTAAATACTCTCTCCCCCCCATGTGTTACTAAAAAATCCCCAAATCCTCTAATAAAGACACAATTAAAAAACAAACGATGCATAGTTTCCTCTTGCTGAGTGCATTGCAACCTGCTACATATTCTTTCCATTGACTTTTTATGTTTCTGATTACTCTTCACATTAATTTTTTCGTGGCACGCCAGCCAATGGAGATCCCAAATCTTCTCTGGAATCCTTTTATTGTTTAATAATGCCTTTAAGTTTTCTTTTACCACTAAAGGACACTTTACAAAGACTTCTGTCTCCCCACAAAGACAGGAAACTAACCCATGGTATAATTGCTTTCTTGGTACATCTATAACCTGTCTAGTTGTGACCTTCCACTGCTTCAGCCTTAAAAAAGGAACATCTTATATACACTGGTACTAATATCAATTTTTTGAAAGTCCTAAGAGTCCGAGTTTCCCACTGTCCCATTCAATTTCTACATTTATCTAGCAACATGACTTCCCACCCACCTGCTTGTAGTGTAAGTATTGGTCTGAGATCACAGTACATAAAGAAAGTGTTAAAAAAATAACTGGATTAGGCATATTCAAGCCACCTTGTTTTAATGGAAGATATAAAATATGTTTTTTAATTGGGTTTAGTCTGCTTCCCCAGCAGGCTTGGCAGAAAATCCTCAGTAAGGTTGTTTCTATATTTTTTGGTGGTGGAAAAATATAACTAATGTATAAAAAAAAAAAAAATCGGTAAAAGGTATGTTTTAATTAAATAGACCTTTTTTTTTTTAACTAAATCTCCACCTATTCCATTGCGCCACTCTGAGTATACCTATTTCTAATTTCTGTTCCTAGTTGATTTCATCCAAGTTTTCCATTCCAAAAGTGGTTCCCAAAATATTGATGGGGTCTGACTTTATTTCTACTCAGCCTATTCTATCTCTTTCCTGTAAAAAAAAATTCATTCTCTGCCCCACACATTTATGTAGATTACGCTCTGCCCCTGAATGCCTCCTAACCTCTTTACAAATTTCCAGTACCCTTATAACTGCTTTTTTCTCGCCTACCATAATATTCATGTCATCAGCAAAAGCTATTACTTTCCATGGCAATTGTTGCCTTTGACTAAAAATCGGTGCTATAGTCGCATCAGCATTTATTTTGCGTAACAAGGAGTCAATGAAAAAATCATAAAGGATAGGGCTTAAAGGACATCCTTGCCTGACATTCCTTTGCAATTTTATTATGGGTCCTTTCCATCCATTTATTATTAGTATCACTGTCGCCATGTTGTAAATCGCTTTAAACCAGTCAATCATAATTTCTGGAATCCGATAATACCTCAAAACGTCCCAAAGAAAAGAATGACTAACCTGGTCAAATGCTTTTTTCTGGTCCAAAGAAACCAAATATCCATCTATTTCCTCTAATTTTCCAAATTCTACTACCTCTCTTATTAATAGTATGTGATTCTGAATATTTCTACCTTTAATGGCATAGGATTGTGCTGATGAAATCAGCCCATCCACTGCTTACATCAATCTTTTTGCTAGAATTTTTGTTAATAACTTAAAATCAGAATTAAGGAGGCTTATCGGCCTCCAGTTATTTAGATCTCTGTTATCTCCTTTCTTATACAAATAAGTAAGGACCCCATATTCATATATAATGGAATTTCCCCAGCTGCTAGCACGTGATTAAAAGCCTCTTTTATTTCTGAAGTAAGATTCTCCTCCATCAGTTTTAGCAACTCATTAGGCACGCCATTGGGTCCTGGCATTTTATTTGCCAATGTAGAAAGAGTATCCTTTATTTCCCATTCCTCAACAGGTGCTATTAATCTCTCTCTCTCTCTCTCTCAGTGAGTCTTCCAACACTGGAATTTTTAAATCCTCCAGTATTACCTTTAAATCCTCTTTACCACTTTTCAATGGGCCATACATTTCTGAAGCATACTTAGCCACGCCTTGCATCATTTGAGTTTGCATTCTGTACTCATTCCCTAAGTAACCTGTTAAACCAGTCATTTTCTTAGCTTTTGCTTTTTTAATACAGTTTTCAAAAGGACATACTATTTCTGTCCTTCCCCTTATTCCAAATTGCTGTTGATGATAAACAGCTTTTACCCTCCCTTCATGATACACTTTCATTTGTTTCTTCAGATCATTAATCTGCTCCATCAATTGTTGGCCCATTTCATACGACATTGACAACAAGTTTTGCATTTTTTTCTTATTTTGTAAAGACCCCAAATACTGCTTCTTGCCCCTATTCCTACTCAGTTACTTACACAGCTTCTGCATATCCACCTTGGTGTCCTCCCACCATCTACTAGGTGAGTCAAACATAATGAAAACAGATTTTCTAGCTTGAATAAATGCCTTTATAGTACTTAAAATGTGTAGGGCTGCCACCAGGGAGATGTTCCACTTCCAAAATCCCAAACCCCTTCTCACCCCCAGTGAGGATCCTAGTTTTATTTTAGTTATATTATGGTCAGAAAATTCAGCCGGAATTATTTCTGCCCCCCTCTATGGGGATGTTTCCTGAGACAAAAATACAGTCTATCCTTGAGGCCAGATGCCCCTTATGAAACATTGGTATGTCCTTTTTTTCCCATACATAAAATGCATCTTGTAATTTTGCTTGTTTCGTAATATCAGATAGCATATTCAAATCGCAATACTGTGTAGAGGTTTTGGCTTTTATAGGGCAATTAAAATCTCCTGCCAGTATTGTCAGTTGTGACATATATAGGTATGGCTGAATGTGTTGCAACAATTCACATCTGGCCGCTTTAGTCTGCGGAGCATAATGATTAGTTAGTCTATACTGTACAGTTCGCACAAGCACATCTAATATTAAGATCCTCCCTGGTGCCAAACAAGACAATACCCTTCTTCTTTTCCCTGCATTTTTAATGCTATTCACATTTATTATATAAACTGAAAAAGGTTCGTACATTTCTCAACAGTTTTATTTATATGTCTTCTTCCTTCTATCCGTTCCTTTATGTTTTGTTTTCATTCTAGCCTTTCTCTTTACCGGACCCGATGGTCTACCTTATTTCTCTGTATCCATTGTACCCTCTGGGATAGAGGAGGTCACTGAGGAATCATCCGAGTTCTCCTCCGAGTCTTCAGACTGCAGTATTTCATATTTATTCTCTGCAATAACTGCTTTCTGTTTTGCAACAGATCTTGTAGAAAACACTTTTCTCTGCATTTCAAATTTGTGACTGCTCCCCTGGGCTTGCTCCTCCGAGCAATGAGGGGGCAATGGGAAAAGTGGAAGGGAGGGAGGGATTCGATGCAGGTGGTGGGGTTGGGGGTGGGGGAGCATCACCTCATTAATGTTTACCCGTTTCCCTGTTCCTACCAACCCCACAGTCCTCTGTAATTCTCCTTCTTTCACTGAGCCTTCCTCCTTACTGTGCTCTGTTCTACTAACTGCAACCTGTACTCTGCCTAGGACTAGTGGATGTGAGGAGGGACAAAGGGCCTGTCTTTCTATTCATAACCACAGTATCTGCCTCTTCCTCCACAAAAGCTGCTTTCTTCTCAAGCTTGTTTTTCTGTATTAAAGTAACATAGAAACATAGAAGTTGACGGCAGATAGGGACCGCAAGGCCCATCCAGTCTGCCCATTTCTTTTTCTACCTTATAAATGTGCCATCGGACTTTGCTCTGTCAGTGACCTATCTATTCATAGTCATTTGTATTGCTCCCTTATGCCTATCCCATGCCTGTTTGAAGCCCTGCACTGTATTCATAGCCACCACTTCTTGCTTGTGGTAAGCCATTCCATGCATCTACCACCCTTTCTGTGAAAGAATTCCTCACATATTCCCTTAATCGGCCTCCCTCTAATCTCATGCTGTGTCCTCTTGTCCTGCTATTTTTCTTATATTTAAACATGTTAGACTCTTTCACCTTGTTTATGCCCTTAAGGTGTTTAAATGTCTCGATCATATCACCTCTCTCCCTCCTTTGCTCAAGGGTATACATATTGAGCTCCATTAATCTGTCCTCATATGTCTTCTGATGCAGTCCCTGCACCATTTTGGTTGCCCTTCTCTGGACTGCCTCAATTTGGTTAATGTCCTTGTGAAGGTGTGGCCTCCAATACTGCACGCAGTACTCCAGATGGGGCCTAATCAATGTCTTGTACAGAGGGATTGTTACCTCCTCTACGATTTCAGGATACCCCTACTAATACACCCTAACACCCCTAGCCTTACCTACTGCTTTTAGAGGTCTGCTTGATGATTTTAGGTCATCAGTGATGATGATGCCCAAGTCTCTTTCTTCCTTGTGACTAGCAACTCCCTCAGCCTATATAAGTGGCTTCAGGTTTCTCTTCCCTATGTGCATGATTTTGCACTTCTTTGCATTAAAACCCAGTTGCCACTCTTCTGACCATTCTGCTAGTTTATCCAGATCTCTTCTCATTCTGCCCACCCCATCTGGATCATCTACTCTGTTGCAGATCTTGGTGTCATCTGCAAACAGACAAAGTAATTAAAAGCCGCTGCTCATCCTCATCAGCTTGTTTCCCAACATTATGTACTGCTCTCTTACAGTTTTGAAAAGTATGCCCCACTTCATTACATAAGTTTCACTTAGACTGATTTAGACATTGAAAACCTACATGCCCCAATTCCCCACATATTGAACATCTCTGCTTATCACATACACTGCTTAAATGATCCTCAGACCCACACTTATAGCACATTTCCAGTTGGCCTGGATAAAATAAAATCCCCCTGTCCCTTCCCAGAAGGCGAGAGTTCGGTAAATGAGCCACTCTAGTGTCAGTATATTTCAACCATTCTTTCACCCTACATCCACCCGTCCAGATGTTTTCCATGTCCACAATAGCCTCTGGATCCTTCATTACTGTACATTTCTGTTTCAACCAAAAAGTCAGATCACTCATGCTAACACCCTCATTCCTGAACAGAACCATGACGGTTTTTTGAGCTGGTTTTGTCAATGGAAATGCCACAAAAGGGCCCCATAATGGAGATTTCTTCAAGGCATTATATTTAACCCAAAACCTCTCTAAACCAAGAGAGGTTTTAAAACCTTTGAAAAAGGACCTACAGTCCGAAATGTGTCAGGTATATAGCTTTTCCAATAAATTTTCATATTTTTATAGCCAAGTGTTCACTTTTAATTGCCTTTTTGAGGTGGTGAGTGCCAAGCTTTTCTCTAGTTCATCAGGTTTTAAAACTTACATCGAACATTGTTTCACCTGAGATATGTACTGTATCAGTGCATACATCTCATTAGCGAAAAATGTCAGAGTCTTTCAGCAGTATTCGCCCCACAAAAACTCTGTCCAGAGGTTCTGGCATTCCTCCCACATACATAAGTCTCACTGCATTATGTCGTTTTGCAGGATATATAGGTGTTTTAAACAAGGAAGAAAATGTTTTGGGTTTTTCTTTGTTTGATTCATTCAGTGGCCCTAAAATTGGACCCTGAATATTTTTAGACTGTACATCCACCCTTATTGCCACATTTGAATCAGTTTGCATCTGTTCTACATTTTTAAACTTTAACTGAGGATTCTGGGTCAGTTGTAATTCATCTGGCAATTCCAGACCATGTTCTTTATTTATTTTGTTACTTTCTACATTAAGCAGTTTTGGCATAATATGCAAATCACCACAGAATGTTATGCTGGTCCAACTTAAAGCAGAATTGCATGGTGCTGAAAGGCACCATGCAATTCTGCAAATGGACCAACATCATTATCTGTGTGTTATATGCAGCCCATGATGCTTTGCATTGTGGGGGCATGTGTGATTTTGTATTTTCCTGAAACTTGGCTTCCCAGCCAAATGCCCTTTGGGGTAACCCTTGCCTCAGTGTTTGCGCACAGAGGTTCTTTGTCTTTGGCATAATGTCTGGACTCCTTGTTTGTATAGGAGTTGCTCCAGACACACACTGACCTGTAACTTGATGCCTTTCCCAACCAGCCTCATTTAACACTTTGTCTCCTACCCATTCTGCTTCTATAGTCCTGTTTTCCTTATGTATGAGGCCAGATGTATTCAAATAGGTCTCCACTTTATCTGACACTTTCTCCAATGTCTTTATGCTTCTCTGCAGTTTATTCCTGTGCCTCAAGGTTTCCTCCTCTTCCACCAGCTCCACCTCAGCTGCCCAGCTGATCAGCCTGTTCTTTGATGTTGATGCATCACAGCTATGCATCTGGGCCTTCTTGACAGTTTTCCCCTGTCTGTCAGACTGTAAATACAGAAGTTTTTTTCTCCAACATTGCTCGCTGAAATAAAAGAGCTCTTTCCTCTCTCTCTCCCGGCACTTTGCTCTCTCAGAATCCAAGTCTTGAAGCGTATCTTCAGAAACCTCATTTTTCCTTTCCCCATCCCTTTTCTCAGGGGTTCGAATCTCACTCACTGCAGGTAATTCAAAGTGGGCTTCAGGAGTACTTTTTTCCTTTTCATCCATAGCATCTTCTTGTAGTTTCCCAGTACTCACTTCCACTGTTTCCATTTCCACCTCTGTGTCTGCAAACAACACAATCTGATCTTCAGTTGCTCTTAGTTCCATTTCCACCTCCTTCCTAGGCTCCTCTTGGTCAGCCATCTTGGTTCTCCTCCAGGACAGACCAGCGGTTCCCCCTACAGCTCAGTAGGGAAATTTCCCGGTGTCCTGGTCAAATTTCCCTAATTCACTAAAAATACCACCAACGGCTTAATCATGATTATTTTATTCTTTAATTAAAGATAGGGGTTCGAAGTGGTAAAGACTCATTTATTTTTACCAATGACCACTTTCCTCCTTTCTGTCAGATAGATTCATACAGATGGTAGCTCTGATCAGCCTGGCATGGATCCCAACTCATACTCCTCTGACCTCCTCGCCTGGCTCTTCTGTATTCTTCTCCTTGGGATTTCATTTTTTAAAGACTTATTTTTTTTTTTTTATTTATTGACTTTTATTTTTACAGAAATGTTACTCACTAACATGACTCACACTGCCTCCTCCTCTTCTCTATCTCACTCAACATCTGACAGTCATGATTGGCTTCAGGTTTCTGCCACTCCCACAGCCTCTCACCTCACACTCCCACATCTTGTCCTGTGTTCCCTCCAAACCCTCAGTATTTAATTTTTGATTATATTAGTAAGGCATTGGTCAAGATAAGTAATGGAGGGGGGTGCTAGAGAGCCAATCTCCAGGCAGGAAGCTTTTCTTGAGCACTCTGCACTTCAACTCTACTTAAATTAAAAATCCTACTAATATAACGTAACAAACTTTAAACCTTTTTAGTGGATTGGTTTCCCTGAGATTCCATGCTGTCAATTGATCCTAAACTTGATATGGGGAAACAAAAAGGTTTGGCTCCGGCAGCACATAAGCCTAGCACTACAAAACCAGGGAAGGTCGGGGAGACCTCGTGCTCTGAACTAGGCACTGTGGCAGAATCTTTAACTGGTCCACCATGGCAACAAATGCTGGCGACTATGCTAAAATGGAAAAGACACTTTCCAGACTAGAGGATTATGATGCAGTCCTGACCGAGCTCAATAGCGTGGTTATGGAGTGTGATAAAAGATCAACCACTACCCAAGCAGCAGTGGCAACCTTGACACAAGAGACTACGCAGCTCTGAGGCAGACTTGAGGCCTTGGAGAATGTAGTATGGGCCAGCAACCTGCATTTCATAGGTATGCCAGAGGGTGCAGAAGGACTTATTTGCTTGCATTTCTGGTGGAATGGTTGCAAACCATGATTTCTATCCCTGGGGACTTTGATTGGAGTACCTTACAAAAAGCATATAGGGTGAATCCCAGAGTGATTCCCCGAATACCAACGCACCTCAAACAGTCCTGGTCCGAACAATGGGTATAGAGATCAGAGACTTAATCTTGTCTGCATTAAGGGTTGTGTATTCACTCACTATAAATGACTCCGATGTGAAGTGCTTTCCAGATCTGTCCTTTCAGACACACGATCGTAGAAAGGGTTTTGATGGGGTCCGGCAGAGACTGCGGGTGCTGGGCATTATTCATTCTTTTTTATTGCCAGCACGCTTGAGGATCACCTATGCTGGAAAGTCGTGGCAATTTACAGAGTCAAAAGATGTCAAGCGATGGCTGGAGAGGACCAAGAAGGAATTCACCTCTCAGAAGACTGTTAACCCGGGTGTTGAGGAATCTGAAGATGAGTAGGGTAATGACTGATTTCCATTAGCCGATTAGTGATCTTGTTCCAATCACTAATGCTGGCTGAGACATTTAAGACATTGAGCCATTCTATAGAAAATATTTTTAAATAATTGACTTAAATATGTTTGTCTTCCCTCATACAGATTAAGGTGGGAAATGTTCACTGTTTCTGTCTGGGAGGGGGTCTTAGTGCAGGTTACTTAGGCTCATGAAGTGATACTCACCATTTTGGGGTCATTTCTTAGCCATCTCGTATCTGGGAGAAAACAATATGTTTTGATACGGGGCTCAGCCTTAGTGGGTCGGCTTGCCTGTTGCACCAACATAGCCTTAAGCTGATTTTGTCTAAGGATGAATGACATCCATCAATGTTTATGGTTCAAAGCTGTGAGTTGTAAAATGTATGCACAGATTGCGATGTGCAGTACACTAAAGAAAGCATAGTTATTCCTATTGCACCTTAACCTGTAAAATGGATAAGTAGCAGTCTATAATGACTGCAGCTAAAATATCTATATAAATTCTACCCACTTAAGGATTTTCCATAGCCACTGAGATGGCTGGCTCTTTGGATATAATTTGTTATAATATTCTGGAACCCCCACTCCCTATTGTGACAGATTACAGGGAATGTATTAATGATTAGCACATGTATGAGTGGTTGTAATGCTAAATGTTATTATTGCCCTCATGAGGTATTATGTACTTGTTTTTATTAAAAACAATAAACATAAAGTTAAAAAAAAAAAGATAAATAATGGAAGCCAGCCCGGTGGCACTGAGGGTAGAGGCATAGAGGCACTGGATGCCACACCTCATGCCAAGCCAATAACCCATGTTTGAGAACTGACACAGGCCGCCAGGGTCTAGCTGGGAAGGGAGAGGATTGAGCATCTGGAGGACAGCTCTTCTGTCCTGGGGTGGATTGTGGGTTTTTCTTGGCTCCTGGATGGCCTCTGGTGGAGATCAGGGATCCTGCAGCAGCTGACGCAACAAGGGGTGGAGCAGAAGCACATGTCAGCAGTGCACCTCCACAGATGTCCTTTCATGTCTGCACTCCAGGGGAAACAGTGAACACAGAAAAGGCCCGACCCTCAGTAGATGATGGTGGGGATCAGGGGGCTGACCTTCATGCCCAGTGCTGGGTCCTCAGCCTACCTTCAGTATTCCCTTCATTCCATGGCAGCCTGTCTTGATTCCAGAAAGGTCACCAGGAGGAGTTGGTGGTCGCACCCCAGGGGGCTTAGATCTAGGTGGCTGGGGTGTCAGGAGCAAAGAGGAGTGAGGAGGAGTTCCCTGGGTCTGAAAGTAAGACTGGGACTTCAGGTGGGTGGGATAGAGTTACACGATGTCCCCCCACCAGCGAGAGTCTGATGGTCAGAGAGAGGAGGCACATAAAGAGAACTGAAAAAAAAAGATAAAAAAAAGAAGACTGACCACAAAGCAGTAGAGCAGTGGTGATCTGACCCACCATATGACACCAACAAATCATATCTCTTGAACTTGAGCACAATACATGCACACACCAAGCTTCCAAGCTATAATGCCTGACCGGTGTAGATCTCCATCATGTGTGTGACAGGCTGTGTAGTCACACTGGTGGGTTTGGAATTTGCTTGGGGGGGTGTGTGTAGGCACTCTCCTTGGTCAATCCGCATAGTCCTCTGTTAACATGGGGGAAATCACAGTTGGAGGCTGGCTGCATGATATGTGAGCTTGGGGCTCACAGGAAGGAGTAGACATGCAGGTAGCTGGAAGGCAGACAAGGAACAAGGGTCCAACTCCACCCACAGGGCAAGACTACTAAGTCAGGGAGATCTTTTAAGGGCCAGGTGGACAGCACTAACATCACTGCTCTAAAGGGCCAGTTTTTTAGGGATGGAAATGGGGTTTGCAGGTAACACTGTGACCAAGCACTGGTTTAAAAATAGTGTCAGGTCATCGGGACAGAAAACAAAAATCATTACTGCCCTGGTAAAACCAGGACATCTGGTCACCCTGTCTTAGAAAGATGATGTCAGGAGTTAGCACACATCTTAGAGAGGAGCAACAAGTTCACAGCCAGGGGACTGGGGGGGGGGCAACTGCTCCCCCACCACCCCTCTAGCTCTGCTACTGCTCATAATGAGGGAGACAACTTCAGACACAGACAGAAATGCAAGCTCTGAACACTGTGGGAACCATTGTGTTTACTTATTACAAGTGTATTTGTAATTTTGTATCTTGGAATATTATGAATTTCTGCTTTAAAGTCTGAATTTACATCACTTTCTCTGTGTGGGCAGCACTTTTTCTACGAGGAGCAAATGACGGACAGAGCAATTTTGTGGGGTAAAATGAGGAACGCTCATCATAATCGGGGACAGTTTAGGGGTATGATTGTGGGTGCAAGACTCTAATAAAAAATGTTAGTCCTTCCCTTCCCAACTTTAAAAAAAAATTTCCGTTTTTTGCCTCCACTGCAATCATATCAACAAGCCCCCACATTATCCAAGGCTCCTGAACCACTTGTTGCTTAATTAGAAAGCATAGCTGGCTGTTCCTGGCAAGTTTTGTTCATTTACAGACTTGAACTAAAAAGTCGAGCTACCAAACTCAGGTTTTCAGTCTAGAGAGTGAAATCGGAACAGCCATATAGTGCAGCTCAATTTTTACATTCGCTTGTGCACGTGCGCAAGGAACGTCTTGCAACAGTACTATTTTTGGAGGTGTGTGACCCTCCTCGCCAATGTAGTGCTCAGTGTAGCAGGCGTGACCCTCGGGGACCAATACATGCTGAGCTGCATATGACAGCAGTTCAGCTGGGTTGGTCTTCACTTCTACCAAAAGGTCTGCTGCAATCAGTGGTTGTAGTGTGTATGCAATTTGCATACCAATCAGCCGAACTGCTGTCATGCACAGCTCTGCATTGAAAAAAACCTCCAGCTTCCTCCCTCTGCTAATGTCCTCCCCCTCCCTCAATAGTGTTTCCCCACCCAGACCTTGTGTGCTGAGGGGGGTGCCTAATCCCCTTGGCTCATGCACCCCCCCAGCACATTGTGTGGCCAATGGGGGTGCCCAATCCCCCATCGGCTGCAGCCCCCCAACAACCAGTTGGCATGCTGGGTGCCCACCCCAGCATGCTAATGCCTCCTCCCATGCACACTGTAGGCTGGCGGGGGGTGCCCAGTCCCCCTCGGCTTATGCACCCCTCCCAGCACATTGTGTGGCCAATGTGGGTGCCCAGTCCCCCGTGAGCTCCAGCCCCCCAACAAACATGTAGGTGGCCAACTGGGAGCCCACCCCAGCATGCCAAAAGCGTCTGTTTCTTTTGTTTTGTTTTTAACATGCCCTGTAAATGAAGAAAACGGTCCCTTGGTGAGTCGATGCCTCCCCCCCACCAACCCATGCCCTCCCTCTGCACACCCACCTCCCCACACCCCCTCACCCCATACTTACCTCCAGAGCCCGGCACGATGATCTTCAGTGGACCGGGAATACGTCTCCACTCTTCAAAGCTGACCGCGAACTGAGGAAATGCTGGTAAGCTGTATAATGGCATAAATAGGGTTTTCACAATTTAGGTAGCTATCTCAGCCATTTTTTCAACTTTTGAAACCAAATCTTCAATATGGGGTTCTTGACACCACTTCTCATGAATTCAGTCACTGTCATGGTGTTATTCGGGTCTCGAAATGTGATTTCATGGTCACTACGCGGAATCACCTTTTGGGGCTGAGTAATGAAATGACAGTGCTGGTGTTCATAAGGTGGCCTCTCAAAAAGCCTATGTTGCAAATTTGGTGAAAAAATTCCCAAAAATTACTGTGTTATGAGCGTACATTGCGCAGTTTCCATGCACACTTGTATGTTCGCAATTCTGCAATATTTTCACTCCAGATTTTCAATGTAGGCATATTTCCACACCTCCTTATGAACAGTGCAGCTGTTATGTTTCACATCCTGGTCAAAATGTGTTTTCGTGCTTCCGGTGCAGAATAGTGCGGTCGCTGTTGGAAATCAGTGTTCACTACTGAGTAAGATAATCACAGTGACACTGTTCATGAGCAGAGGTGCTATGCCTATGTTGAAAATTTGGTAGCAAAATTCCATGAAGTGGCTGTGTTACAAACGTGCATTGCTCAGTTTCTACACGCACTCCCTAAGTTCATGAATTTGTAATATTTTCACTCTAGATTTTCCACATTGGCATTTACCTACATCTCCTTATGAGCAGTACTGCTGTCACTTTCCACATCCTGGCCAAAATGTGTTTTCACAACTCTGGCATAGAATAGCATGGTTGCTGTGGGACATAATGTTTTGTACAGAATAAGAAAATCACAGTGACACTGCTCATGAGGAGACATCCTAAAATGCCTATGTTGAAAATTTGATGCAAAAATTCCAAAAAAATGACTGTTTAATGAGCGATTGTTGCGCAGTTTCCAAGCGCACTCGTACCTTTGTGAATTTGTAATATTTGTCTCTCCAGATTTTCAATGTTTGCATTTCCCCACACCTTCTTATGAACAGTACAGCTGTCATTTTTCACAGCCTGGCCAAAATGTGTTTTCACTCTTCCGGCACAGAATAGCATGGTTGCCGTGGGAAATCAGTGTTCGGTGCACAGTAAGAAATTCATAGTCACACTGTTCATGACCAGAGATGACAAAATGCCTATGTTGAAACTTTGGTGAAATACTTCCACTGAATGACTGTGTTATAAGAGTGGGTTGTGCAGTTTCCACACAGTCTCGTACCCTTGAGCACAACCAGGGTGTTAGGGTTCCTAAGACAGGCACTTAAGAAGTATGAGGGTGAAATGTTAATCAGATGAAAGAGGAGTTGCAGAGAGGTACTCTGTTGGGATGTGGATGCTAAAGGGACATGGATACAACTGGGGGGGGGCTGCATAAATGCCAAACACCAATGCACATACCTGTAAGCGAACATTCGACATTGACAAATGCTTGTTTAATTAAAATTTGTGACCAAATAAAAACAAACTTGGCAGGATTAAACAAATATATTTTTTGAGATATCCAGAGGGATGTTTATTTGGTTGGGGAACCAAACATTTTGTAGTTTGAGTCTGACTGACAGGTCACCATTACACCCAACTATGTGTAATGAAAAATTACATCGCTGTTATCCATGATTAGAAAAGGGACACATAAGCAAGAAGCCACAACAGGTTTGGCATTAGCCTGTCAACATAGAATCTGTTGTTAGAAAGAGACCAATGGTTCATCAAGTCTGTCCATAGTATATTACCCCCCAACCTAATGTCCTGGGGGTTTCCCTTCTCCCACAATCAACCCACCTCCTGGCACTCCCCCTCTAGACTATGGGTCTTCTTGCTCTGTCCCAGATGTTTTTTTTTATTTCATTTAGGGTATCTGCCTCCACCACTTCGACTGGCAACTTAGTTCACTGCTCTACCACCCTCACAGTGAAGTAGAACATCCTCACATCCCTTTGGAATGTACCCCCCACCGCCAGCCTCCAGATGCTCTCTGTTGAGGCTGTGTCCCTAGTGCTAACAAAAAGGCATTCACCGTTCACCTTGTTTATACTCCTTAGAAGCGTATAAGTGTCATACAATATAAATGGCAAGGACAAATCTAGAAATGACATTGGACAAGAGCCCAGGTACATCATTTAGGAGTAACCGGGCTGAGACCCTGTGATTTCTATGCAACCCTTATGATGTCCACCGCAACCCATACGAACTATTTAAACAAGGTTTTTCAATAAATTTGGTGGCTGGAGGAGCTCTGCAACCCCTATGAATCTGCTGAAATGGGACGTTGCAGCCCCCCATGATTTTGGTGAAATTACACTACCGTGAGAGAAGTCACTTGAAAATACATGAAATCTCTATCAAGGCCTGGTCAGGTGTGAATCTCATGTTCCTCTCCAAAAGAAACTACTTAGAGTTATTTTGTCAGTGTAACAAGCCTCTTCAGGGTGTGTGTCACAATATTTTAATGCACCTCCCAGGGGCGTAAGGACACCCGGCCTTCAACTTCATGCCTCACTACATCCTAGGGGTGTGCATTAACATCCTATAATATACACTTCTTCATTGTTTATTACTTACTTACCATGTCCCCACTCTTGCGTCTGGCCTTCAGCAAGTTCATATTCAGGCCCACCAGCTGTTCCTCATACAATCTGCATAGGATCATAATTACAGGATTTGAATGCACTTCCTAGGGATTAAAGGATAGTTGGCCTTTGGCCTTGCGCTTTAAAACACTACTGCGGCAGGCATTTAAATTATGTAATGCACAACCTGGAATGGCTTATTGTACCTACAAAATAAAAACTTGGTTGTCATTTATTGCAATTATAAAAGAAAAAATCTTTTTTTTTTTTTCATTCATATTTTATCCTCCTGGAGCACTGGCAGGTGGTTTTGTCCCTCCTGAGTCTGACAGAATTGTTAATATTTTCACTCCAGATTTTCAACACTGCCATTCTTGCACACCTCCTTAAGAACAGCACAGTTGTCATTTCTCACATCCTGCCTGAAATGTGGTTTCGCACAACTGGTGCAGAATGGCACTGTCACTGTGGGACATCAACGTTCAGTACACATTAACAAAATCACAGTGTCACTGTTCATGAGCAGAGGTCCCAAATGCTTTCATGAGGTGGAGTGACAAAAAGCCCATGTTGAAAATTTGGAGTGCAAATACCAACAAACACCCGAGGCGTTAGGGTTTCTAACTATGATGTCCCACCCTGTAGAGACTGACCGGTGTCAGGGGTGTGACTTTAGATTGCTGGTTCTAATGCTCATGCCATTCCACCCCCACCCTGCAGCCACTGGCAGACATCAAAGTGTGCCTTGCACTCTTCAGCCCCAAAGTTCACCTCATTCTCCTATACTGCACCCATCTCAACGTATTTCCATATGGAATGGGGTGAGCATAAGGCCCGAGGACCCCAAGACAGAAAGCGATACTTGTCAGACTCTGCAGGGCAAGGTGAGGTGAAATGGCATGAGCGTTATGGTCGACACCCAAAGACACACCTCAGTGCCTGTCAGTCTCTTCAGGGTGGGGGTGGGGTTGATGTCAGTTCCATACTTCACTGCCATTCCTGTTATGCAGCTCTCTAACTCCTGCACTACCAATGTCAATGCCAGCAAGCAAACATTCGGCATTGACAAATGCTTGTTTAATTTTGACACTGTATTGTATTTTACCTATTATACCTTGCCTGTTTATATATTATTTCTCCTACCTGTAGTGTATTCCTATCATTGAAAATTGTCTAATTTATGTACTGTAATGATGTACTGTTATTGTTTCTTATTGTTTTGTTCTGTACCATCCCGGGTCATGCCTGAAAATAGTCACTGCCATGGCTAGTGCACCTTACCTGGTCAACAAAAACTAAATAAATAAAGTATTGAACTTCACGCCAACCCCACCTCCATCCTGCAGAGATGGAAAGACATTGGGGTGTGCCTTTGGGTCATCACTTATAACACTCACGCCATTTCACCTCACCCTATCCTGCAGACACTGACAAGTGTTGAGGAGTGCTTTGAGGTGTTCGGTTTGACAGTCACCCGATTTCATAAGGACATATGCTAAAATGGGTGCAGTATAGGAGAATGGGGGGAACTCTGGGGCAGAAGAGTCCAAGGCACACCTCAATGCCCGTCACTGGCTACAGGGTGGGGGTGGAATGACATGAGCATTATAGCCAGCAATCCAAAGGCACACCCCGATGCCTGTCAGTCTGTACAGGGTGGGAGGTTGTGGCTAGAAACCCTAATGCCCCAGGTGTTTGTTGGTATTTGCACTGTAAATTTTCAACATGGCCTTTTTGTTACCCATATCTCATGAAAGCATTTGGGACCTCTGCTCATGAACAGTGGTGAGTGAGAGGTGTGAAGAGATAGCAATGTTAAAAATCTGGAGTGAAAATATAAATATTTCTCGAACTAACTAGCATACGAGGAAAGTGCAATGCACACTCATAATACAGTCATTTCATGGAATTATTTCAACAAATTTTCAACATAGGCATTGTGTGACCTCTGCTCATGAACAGTGTCACTATAATTGTTTTAATCTGTCTTGAACATTGATTTCCCACAGCGACTGGTCATTGTGTGCCAGATGTGTGAAAACACATTTTGGGCAGGATGTGAAAAATGACAGCTGTACTGGTCATAAGGAGGTGTGCATAAATAACAATGTTGCAGTTCTAGAGTGAAAATATTACAAATTCTCGAAGTTATGAGTGTGAGTGGAAACTGCACAACGCACGCTCATAAAATAGTTATTTTGTGGACTTTTGTCACCAGATTTTCAGCATAAGCATTTTGGGACCTCCACTAATGAACAGTGTCACTGTGATTTTGTTAATTTGTCCCGAATATTGATTTCCCACAGTGACTGTGCCATTGTGCACTGGATATACGAAAACACATTTCGGCCAGGATGTGACAAATGACACATGTACTGTTCATAAGGAGGTGTGAAAAAATGGCAATCCTGAAAATCTGGAGTGCAAATACTAACAAATGCCCGGCGCATTAGGGTTTCTAACCATAACATCCCACCCTGTAGAGACTGACAGGCATCAGTGGTGTGCCTTTGGATTGTCGCCTGTAATGCTCACACCATTCCACCCCCCAACCCCACCCTGCAGCCAGTTACAGGCATCAAGGTGTGCCTTGGACTCTTCAACCCCAGAGTTCACCCCATTATCCTATACTGCACCCATTTCAGCATATGCCCTTATGAAATGGGGTGACTATAAAGCTGAACATCCCAAGGCACACCTCAACACTTGTCGTTGTCTGCAGGATAAGGTGACGTAAAATGCCGTGAGTGTTATGGGTGATGACCCAAAGGCACACCCCAATGCCTGTCCATCTCTACAGGGTTGAGGTGGGATTGGCATGAGTTCAATACTTCACTGCCTTTCCTATTCTGCATCTGTCTAACTCCATTTTTTTTTTAAGTTGTTTAACCAGTAGTAGCACACTAAGCTGAAAACTTTTTTACAGGTGCGACCTGGGAGCACAGAGAAGTTAAATTACTTGCTCAAGGTCACACAGTATGCAAGTGGGGGCCGTGGGATTCAAACCCTGGTCTGGTCTGCTGGATGTAAGCAGATTTGCAGCTCAGAACCTTAGACCACTGCGTTATACTCCTGCATGTCCAATGTTAATATCAGCAAGCAAACATTCAGTATTGACAAATGCTTTTTCTTATTTGAAGGCGACTCCACTCCTGCACCCAGTTCAACCCTCGTGAGGTACTTGTTGGTTTCTGTCATGGCCTCTCTCATTCTCCTTTCTTCCAGTGTGTACAGGTTAATATCCCTCAGTTTGTCTCCTCACAGGGCTTTTGGTGCATCCCCCCTTCAAACAACACAGAAATTGTACCGCATTACTGCCTTGAATGGGGTCCTAGGGAACTCCCATGTTTAGGGTACATGGTGTCACTGCTCTCCAAGAGACCCCTGGTACTCAACAGTTTGGGGACTGCCTGCTGGAGCTGGTGGGAACCTTAGATAGCAGAACAAAATACAGCAAACCACTGGACATTAAGCTCTTGACTTTACTGGAGAGCTTCACAATAAAGTTAATTTGCACATTTAGTAGTCAACTCATGGGCACAAGGTCCCCAATTTATCAGCTCACACACAGTTCACCACCGTGATTCTGTTTCCATCAACAACCATTCCAGCCCTTGTCTCACACAGCAAGGTTTGATATCCACTTAGCAGCCAGCTACTGTAGTGCATTTTATCTGTTCCTTGCTACCAGCAGTTCTCCTGCAAGCGTACAGTCCCCGACACCATCTGTCCTTTTTTCATCCATTATGTTAGGTGCTTATGGATGGCCTATTCATGTATATTTTTTAATTTATTTATTGAGATCTCGGATTACAAGTACCTTTCAGCCAGAGGCTCATTTACGAAGGTTCCACATCAGTGAGTTAATGGAAACAAGCAGCATATTGAGGATGTTTACAGTACAATAACATACGCAGGTTACTTAACAAACAATAGGTTGCCAGGTGGTACAATAACCTCCTATTCTTCCCTTTCTAGGTCCTGTCCTTGTCAACAGGTGCTGGTTATAGGCCCACCATCCAATAAAAATAAAACTTTTGTCTTCCCCACCTGCAGCACTCACAACAAGAACTGTCTCAACATGTTTGCATGTTTTGCTCCTGCAGTCTGTAACTAGCTAAGATCGTACATTGTATCATCTGATTGCCTCCTTGTATGTTATTACTGCTAATATGTAATATTTTTTGTCTCTATAGCTCTGTAATTCACTATACTGATGAGGAACATTTGTAAACGAGCTCTTAGCTCAAAGGCACATTTAATCCAACACTTTCTAATAAATCAATAAACATTGAGTATATCTGTTATGCAATATTTCATATGTTTCATAAGTGGATTCAAGCTGGAGGGACTTACATCCATAGTGCTTATCGATCCCACATTGTTTAGAACTTAGTAGTTTTGCCATAACAAAAGTTGTCCAGTCTGACTTTAAGTATATTCATATTGTTGCTCTCAACCACTGTAGTTGGTAGGTTGTTCCATAAGGAAACAACCCTTTGGGTAAACCAGTGTTTCCTCAAATTAGTGTTCCACCTGGGCAGAAACAATTGTTTATTGTGTCTCCTGCTTCTAGTCCAGCTGGATCTAAAAGTGAATCCTAAGTCTTCTCATAGTGTAGTGTCCCCTATGATTTTAAACATCCTACACAAATCACCCCTATACCTTCTATAGTGTAGTGAGTAAAGATTTAGATGTTCCAACCTTTTGTCATAAGGAGCATTTTTCAACTTGGATACATATTTTGTAGCCCTGTGCTGCACACCCTCAATCTTTACTACATCTTCCCTGTTTTGTGGTGACCACACTTGGGCACAGTACTCCAAATGAGGCCTAACCAAGGCTCCATATAGAGGCATGAGAACCTTCTCCCTCCTAGTGGCAATGTGTCTTAAAATGCAATTCAGATTTTGGTTGGTCTTTTTAACCTGCTCCTTACAGTGTGAACTAAACTTTAGGTTAGATGTTATTATTACTCCCAAATCTCTTTCCTCACTAGTGACAGATAATGGTTTAGTTCCCATAGTGTACTTGCAATTAATGTTATGGGGGGCCCAAATGCATTATTTTACATTTGGCAATATTCAGTACAATCTTTTTTTTTTAATTTAGTTTAACCACGTATAGCACACTAAACTGGAAGCTTTTTTTACAGGAGCGACCTGGGAGCACAAGGAGGTTAAGTGACTTGCTCAGGGCCACACAGTATGCAAGTGGAAGCTGTGGGATTCAAACCCAGGTCTGGTCTGCTGAATTCCACCAGATTTGCAGCTCAGAGCCTTAGACCACTGTGCTATACTGCCTCTGATCCACTCTTAGATCTCTTCAATAGCCAGTTGCAGGGATAGAGCCTCAGATATGTTGTTCACAATCCTACCCACTCTACAATCGTCAGCAAATTTTGATATCCAAATGTTAGAGTCTTTTAATTTAAGCGTGGAGATGTATATATTAAATAAACAGGGCCCCAGAACCAATCCCTGTGGGACGGCACTTGAGGATGGTAACCAATCAGACAGCACACCTCTCACCGTGACTCTTTGTTTCCTTCCAGTTAACCATACTATACATGGCATTTGTAATCCTAGAACAAATAAATAAAAATAAGTAAATAAATAAATACTGTTATCCACCTTAAAATGTTCTTGTCAAATCCAAGAGTTACTGTTTCAGTTAACTCAGCATGGGGTAATTTATTAAATGCTTTAGCAAAATCCATAAAAATCACTTCTACTGCATTTGCCTTGTCCAACTCAAGGTTAACTTTTTCATAGAAGGTAAGTAAGTTTGTCTGGCATGATCTTGACTTCGTGAACCCATGTTGAACAGGATTAATCAAGCTGTTTTCTACTAGGTAATCCACAATCATAGCCTTTAAAATCCCTTCTAATACTTTCCCTATTAGAGGCATAAGACTTATTGGTCTAAAATTTGCTGGCTTAGACTTGGGCCCTTTTTTATGAAGTGGGACCACAATAGCAACCTTCCAATCCTGCGGGACTTCGCCTCTATCTAGAGAGGTCTGGAAAAGGTAAGTGAGAGGGAGTGTCAAAGGATCTGCCAATTCATGCAAAACTCTGGGGTGTATGTTGTCTGGTACAGGGGATTTGTTAGTATCCAAATTATATAATCTGCCCCTAACATCCTTAGGATCAATTTTAATTCGTCCTGGAGAAGGTTCAAGCTCTACAGAGCTCGAAGGAACAGCTGCATCGTTAAAAACTGAGCAAAAATAGCTATTTTGAATGTCAGCAGTCTGCCTTTCTGATGCCAATGCCCCAGCTATGTTTTTAAAGGGACCTACAGTTTTTGAATTGTCTTCATGATGTTAATGTATGAGAAAAAGGACTTTTCATTGTCCATGACCCCAGTAGCTAAGGTGACTTCCTGCCGTGCTCGTGCCCTTTTTATGGATGACTTTACCTCCTTTGTACAGTTTCTATACACCTGGTAATTTGTCTGTGTTTTGTCCTTTTTTATATTTATATTTTTTAAACATTCTGTTTTTTTTGTTAATTAATTGCTTCGTATTTTTATTAAGCCACCATGGAGTTATCTTTTTATTAGCCTTGTGCTTGTGTAGGATAGGGATGTGTTTGTTAACAAGATCATTTAACTTAGCAAGAAGTATATTCCACATTCCATCAGCCTTGTTACCTTTAAAATCCTTAGCCCAATCCCATAAGGTTAGCGCTTTTTCCAGCTGAGGAAAATTTGCTCTAGATAAGTTGAGCTTGGTAGTCCCCCCTATTTCTGTAGGTAACTCCAACCCTTTTAACCTAAATGAGACCGTGGAATGGTCATTGTTTCCCAGTGGGGAGGAGATCTCTAATGTATCAAGTGAATCCCCTAGATTGGTTAGTACAATGTCCAATATATTATTGCCTCTAGTGTTATCATACATTTTTGGTCCAATCCAATTTGATGAAATGTTTCAAGTACATATAATCAGTGTTATTCACTCCCTTAAGTAGCTTCCACTCTATACTGGGAACACTGACAAATGCTTGTAAATCCTCCAGCCATAGTGATCCCCCAGTGATTTATCAGCCTCACACCATCACCCCTAAAATGTTAAACACTTCAGGGCCCCAAAGAGCTCCGTCTCTAAACAGGATACATATTACCAAGCAGAAAGCTTTTTCATCTGCAATTGCCCTCTGTTACATGCCAGAATAATTATGGAGAGTAGAGATGCATAAGGAAAAAAAATCATTGTAATTAAAAACTAGATGTGCTGAGAAGCTAACTGAAAGTTCAAAGTCGATGGCCAGGGAGAACAAATGTGTTATTAGGGCTTTTTTAAAACCCTCCATGGAGGCAATATGGCATAGCTGTGATGACAAAGAGTTCAACAGTTATGGGGCCACCATGGTGAAAGCTCTATCTGGATAAGGAATTTATGAATCCTGTCCCCCCGCCTTCATAAGCAGGGATGTAGTACATATGCTGTGCAAACACGGACCAATTTATAGGGATTTTCTACCAACTCTACTACCAAGAGAACCCAATGACGATTTCCTTGGTAAGCAAAATATTGTCCAGGTGTACGTAAAGGCCTGAATTGTGTTCATATCCACTGTCTCTGCTAGCATGCTATTTTATATGTAGCCCACTCCAATCATGGGGCTTATGTTAACTGCGTCCATGAATTCCCCACATGCTGCCTGCTGCTTGTGTTCCTTTAGCCTCTGAGTACTGTGGACTGCCTCATGTATACACGTGACTCCACTGTCAGACCAGACTGGCATCAATTGACAGCACAGTCAGCATGAACAAAACCGAGGAGATCCATTGGTTGCACCCCCCTTTCATGGGACACTACATTGCACCCATTCTAACCATAGTCAGCAGGGTATAATGTGTTGCAAGAGAAGAAGCTCTCTGAAAAGAGACTTTGTGGACAGAAGTCTCCAGGAATGATGCCCTTATCAACTTTATGAGATTCTGCCCACCCTTTAGCATCCAAATGGGCTTAGAGGTCAGCAAACAAGCAATCAGGCTGATGGTAGTCTGATACAGAGCCAGGAGTGTTCCTGGGCAGCAGCAGAACCTCATTAATTCACCTGGAACTTGGATGACCAATCAACCATTGAGGAGCAGGCAGACCTCCCCTTCCCCAGTGACTGACAGAGGGCGAGGACAACAAGAAAGCTGTTCATACGTTATCTTGGTACAGTGCTGTGCTCTTTATCATCAGAAACATCTGGTAGCACCATCGTAATATATTCACTGTATAAATCTAGGATGTACACGCAACAGGTAATATTTAAATATTGCGAGTGGCAGCCATCTTTAATGACGTGAGTCATTATTACAAACCTAGCTATAAAAACATTTTAGCACAATATTTGAGAACACTGAAATACACTGAACATGAATCTTAGGGTGTCAGAAATACATGTTTGCTAAAAAAAAAAATATATATATGATGACTTTTTTTGCCCACTAACAAGTAATGTTGGTTTAAATTACCTCGTTGGAAAGTCCTGTGTTCTCTGAGGTGCAATGAGGTGTTTTTTGCTTCAGGTAAACAGAGGAAAGCACCTTTCAAACTAGAGAAGCATTGGTCAATGCCAACTATGTTTGTATGTATATTTTTATAATGCAAATGTGATGTGAGCAAAAGCAAGATAACAGATGTAATGACAACTTGGCGATGTTTGGGAAGCACTGAATCTGTGAGCTGCACCCAGGGGCAGATCATTTTGGGATAGATTAGCACCAAGTGGCAAAGGTTTGGGTCAGGACTCCTGCTCTGTCGGAGCCCCCATAGAGCCATGGCCAGTAGTAGATGTTGGGATTGGGGTAGAGCTGCACCTAGCAGCAAATGTTGGAGCTGGCAGTAGAACTCTGCCTTGCAGCAGAGGTTTGAGATGGGGCTCCCACTCCTTGGGGGGTCTCATAGAGCTGCAACCAGTGCCAGATAGGATTGGGGTAGAGCTGCATTCTGGTGGAAAAGTAGAGCTGTGCCCAACAGCAGATGTTGGGGCTGGAAGCAGAGCCGTTCCCAGTGGCAGAAGTTCAGGTTGGGGCTACCACATCTTGGGAGCCCACACAGAGATGTACCTAGTGGCAAACCTTTGTATCAAGGCTCCCACTTGTCATGAGCTCCACAGAGTTGCATCTGGTGGCTTAAGCTAGGGTTGTGGCTCCCACTCCTCAGGAGTGCCTGTGGAGCTGTGCCCAGTGGCAGATGTTAGGCTCAGGGAACCTCCTTTTGGGGAGCACCGAGTAGCTGCACCTGACAGCAGAAGTTCAGGTCAGGTCTCCCACTCCCTTGGAGCCCCTGTAGAGCTGCACCCATTGGCAGATGTTTATACTGGGATCCCATCCTCAGGAGCTCTCATAAATGAGCACACAGCTCTGGAGATCCTAGTCAATGCTCTTGCTACCCAGAGTTGTGAAGGCTCACATAAGGATCCCTCTCTATCCTGAGGGTAATCACCAAAAGTGCCACTGAGCCACGGCTTACTTAAAGAGCATCAACTCGATTAACAATGCCTCCAACTCAAGATAACCCAGCTGGAATGCAACATCTCATTTCTAGTGCCAGCCTGTTTCTACCCATTTCTGCAGCTGGGTAGACTGCAGATCCAAATTAACATCCTCAGGAGTCCGAGGCCCAAGCCAAATCTGTGCCCCCCCCACACACACACACACACACACACACACAGGTCCATGCACTGTGATCTGGAGCCATATGTTATTTCCTTTCCATAGCTTCAGTAAATTGAGAGTTCTCTGCTCAAATGCTTGCATTGCTTTGGTTTAAGGCATCAGTCTGGTTAGCACTGTAATCCAGTTTGTCAGCAACAGTAGTAGCAGTCCGATCGATCCTCTTCCAAGTGCAGGGACACTCCTTTCCTTGATGGCACAGAGCACAGGATTAATATTAGCTCCAAACTCTTTACCACCAGGCCTACAACACCAGTCTCTGTCAGATATCACAGGCAACACTGGTGGAACCACCTTGAGCCTCAGGAACCCAACAGGTAAGTGTCTGAGGGGTCAGATCCCAGATACCCTCTAATACCCTTAACAAAATAGGGTAGGAATGGAGGGTAACTCGGAGGAGTCTGCCTCTGTTTGGCACTCTATCAGCAACAGGAAGGAGGATGAGGAAGACTCCGACTCCTAAAAGTTTGCACAAAAAAGTTTTCAATTTTTATATTAGCATACCAGTAGCCACTTCTGTTAGCCAAGGTCAACATTTTGTGACCTTAGGGCCACTTCCTTAGGGCCAGCACTGGTCCTAAGAATAGTATAATGGCAAACAAAAGTATAGTTATCGCTGTGTTCATATTCAGCTTTTTACAGACAAGAGTCAGTAACAAGTGCTTCCAACCTTAAAGGAATGCTCGTGGAGGAAGGATAATAGTCAGAAAGTTCTTTATTAAAGAATTTCAATGTAATCCAAAGGAAATAGCTAAAAACAAGCTAAAAACAATGGAAAGCCACTGCTCAGCCTGTGGCCGACCCCTTCCCAGAGAAGTCAGGTGTCCAGTCAAACGTTTCCACGCATAAAATGCTTTCTCAATGTAACCCCCCTACAAATGGGGGTTCCTGAAAAGTCTTCCTCAAGCTTGCCTAAATGCTCACTGCCGGGCTGGTGTCCTGTGTTTTAGCAGTTTAAATGTGATTGCCAGAGAGTGCCTGTATAGCCTCTGTGTACTGTCTCTTTAAGAGCTGCCTGGATTGCAGTCATAAGTAATCTGAGAGGGAGCTCTATTAAAAGATGTTACTATTTGCTGAAAATCATTTAGAGTGATAATGATAATGTAGTTTGTCTAACCTGCCTTCTTTGCAGCAAGGACTGTTTTGTTTATCTTCATTATATTGGTCCTGGACTGAAAATTAGACCAATCAGTACTGGTGGGACCTAAAATGGAGCTGGACTACAGGAGCTGTGTGGAGTCAAAATCGGTAGGAAATGTAGTTTGGGGCTTTTTGAGCCTTTTTGCACCTGAAGTGGGAGTCTTTGTTGTGACTGACAGGAGAATCAGCCAACCGAACCTTTTGGATCTTGGGGAATTTCCCAGACTGCTGCAACTAGTTTCAGCTTTGAGCTGAGAAGTGAAGTAGTAACAGCTCAAGTGATTTTGAGCAGCGGTTCTGTGTAGTTTTGCATGGGAGAACTGTGAAAGGGCTGAGTTTTAGCCTACCTCTCTGCCTGCTGTCCCTGAGAGGGAAAATAGAGTTTTTTCAGACTGAATGAGAGTTGTGAGGACTGTTTAAGCCACTGGACTATGACCAGGCTTTAACCTGAAGAAGACCGAAGATTTGCTGAATGCGATCGGTCTGTCAGGATTTCTAGCTGCTTTTGAATCCCCGGTTTGTGCAGAGACTTTGTGATCGTGACCGGAGAGCAGTTTGCCTGGTGCAGTAGAATTTCCTTACATGTAAATGTGCTGTGTATTGAAAGTGGGTCATGATTTGGTTCCCCGCTCTGTGAACTGTGTTCTGCTTGCTGGAAGCTTTATCCAGCTTAATCGGACTGAATCCGCATTCATCTCCATTCGGCCTGGGCCATGCCATGCTGGCCCTGCCTGACTACCCCACTGCACAGAGAAAGCCATCAACAAGAGACTTGCCTGGGGATCAGCCCCCTTGCTCCACGCTTGAACAGGAACGACACCTCAACGAATTGTGTGGGCCCTGCTTCTCCTGGCACTCCAGATTAACCACCTGCTGTCTTGATTTTCATCCAGCCTGTGTCCAGTCTTGGGTATCATGAGTAATCATCAGGGTAGCTGCCTGCAACAACAGCCTAATCTAAAATTGTGTCATCTGATTGTCTTGGTGTTTTCTTTTCAGGAACTGAGCCCTCTGGCTCCGGATGACAAATAGTGTGTGTTGTGCATGTTGTTTTCTTCCATCACAGGGCCCCAACCAGCTGCAACGTTCCTGGCTAGCCCACCATTCTCCATCTGTGTAGCCAGACTGTGTGACTGTTTATGGACCCTGAAGTGCATGCATAACTGTTTGGTTGATAGAGCCTTTAAGCAAATTAACCTGATTATGCCCCTTCCTTGTTCAAGCCCATTAAATAAATCAGATCTAACACTTTTTTGCATTTACCCTGACTGTGGTTCCAGTTTGTGCAAGAGTACTGTAGTGCTGTTATTTGCTGTGTATAACCCTGTTTTACAGGGGGTTCCCAGGGCCGGGCCAGAGGAAAGCCCTGATGGTAAGTGCAAACAGTGTGGGTACCTGTGTGGTGTATCAGGGGTATTGTGAAAGTGATTATTGTGTATTGTTCTGGCTACTAGTAAGGAAAGAGGGGTGTTACAGTGTCCCAGAAGGCTGTGCCCAGGTTAGCTTGACCACTACCAACCCTGACCTCCTGGTGAAGGCACCCGTTTCAGAACTCAGGCCCCTTAACCTGCTTCTAGCCAAGCAGGTGGGGTAGTAGCCTGTGGGATAGCACCACCTAGGGGTTACATCAAGACTGGCGTGAATTGTTAGAGCAGCTACTTAAATAGCGTATGCATAGAAATGTAAAGTGCACCGTTCAGAATGTTAGTTAAAAATAAATACTTGAGTGCTGCCACCACATGGCAGGGTGTGCAAATAGCAGAAAAAGGTGCAATGACTTCGAGACCAGGCAAAAAGGAAGTAAACAAAGTGACTAAAAGAGAAGAGTATTCCCAAGATGAATTAATACTAAATAGAGTGTTAAAAGAGCGATAAAAAAGGTTTAAAAACAAAATACAAGGTGAATCGCATAAAAAAGCAATGAGTAGATGCACAATGCTCTGTGAAGATAATATGTTATAATAGCGTTTAAAAGAGAACATACACAAAGAGAGAAAGTGGGACAAGGCAAACAACAGATAGTCCCAAAGAATGGCTTATAAAGTGGTTTATGACAGTCCGTGATGTGCGATAAACAGAACTGATTTTAAATGGAGGCTAAAAAAAGGGTTACAAAACCTGTAGCACATTAAATTATTAATATCAACAAGGCAAACAAATAGCATGATGCGTACGAAAAGGACATAATATATACGTATTGTAAACCAGGATATGATAAGAGGATAAATAAATAAATTTTATATTTATCTCAACATATCAACACCACAATAATAGAGCTAACCCTGTGGGAGTAAAATGGTGTTAATCAAGTGCAGACCATAATACAATAATATGCCAGTACTGCCACAAGGCAAAAAATTGCCTCTGAAGTACTGATAAAGGATGTGTTTGAGTGGTAGTAATAATAAATGCAAAGGTCTGCTAAGAAGAAACATCACTGAAAATCAAGTAGAATTATTGTAGAGAGTCTATAAATATGGAGCCAGCTGAAAATGTTCATTAAGTCTGGGCCAGTTGATTGTTCCAAGGATGAACTGCCAGTAAGTCTCTCTATGTAGCATTTTATTGTTCAAGTCATCACTCCCGATACTCATGCCAACTTTTTTGATTCCTTAAGGTGAAATGGTGATCAGGGCCTTGGTTCTGGCAATTTGTGGCCAGTGCACTCACCCCATCTCATTTTTGAATGCTACACGCATGTTGGCCAATGCAATCCTTAAAGTTCTGTGTAGTTTTAGCAACATATAGAGTCGGGCAGATATACCTGGCAAGATAAAACACATTCAGGGTTTGGCATGTGATGAGCTCATGAGTGTTGTATTCCAGATTACTGATGGGGTGTGTGAAGATTTTTCCAGGAGTAATGTATTTACAGGAGGCACAATTGCCACATTTGTGGGTAGCCAGTGGCAACTTAGATGTCTCATTTTCTATTTTGTCCCAGTAGGTACTATGGATCTAGGTGTCTTTGATGTTAGTGTCCCTGCAAAAGAGCACTCAAGGAGTTGATGCTGTGACCTCCCTAAGTTTATTTTCAGATTTCAGGATGTGCCAGTTGTTGAGAATAATGTTTTTCACCAAATATGCCTGAGGGTTGAGGGTGGTGATGAAAAGAGGCGTGTTGTTGAAATCGATATTTTATGTCCTCATGCTTGGTTGCAACAGGGTCTCTCTTGGGTGTTGTTGGCCTGTTCCTTAGCTTTATCCAAGACTTTTTTTATTGTAGCCTTAAAGTGACCAAGATAGCAGCCATAAAAATGCTCGCAGTCCAAAAATTCTTCTCTCTCTTTACTCATATTCCTAACCCCATAAACCAAACCTGGTTCAGGAAAATCGACGGGTTGATAGGAGATTTCCTTTGGGAGGGTGAAAAGCCCCATTTCAGCCACAACAACAATAATAATAATAAGCTTTATTTATCAAACGCAATTCTAAAAACCAAAGTGCTGTACACAATTCATAAAACACTAATTCAAAATACAAATAAGTTGAATAAAATAATCACTGAATGCTTGCTGAAATAAATGGGTTTTTTAGGGCAGCCTTAAAGTTCTCTACAGTCCTGCACTCTCGAATCTGATGAGACAGACAGTTCCACAGGGCAGGGGCACCATGCATAAAAGCCCAGGTCCAAGACATTTTCAGACAGACCCTGGGAACCTCTAACAGCCCCTTGTTAGTTGAGCAGAGAGGATGATCAGCATTGTAGATGTCAGAAGTTCTTACAGATAGCTCGATCCCAGTCCCTGCAGGGCCCTATAGGTCAGAAGTCTGACCTCGAAAGTGATCCGCCACTGTACTGGCAGCCAGTGCAGTTGGTGCAGCACAGGAGTTGGTGTGGTTCGAATGAGGAGACCCCATCAACAACCATGCTGCAGCGTTCTGCACCAGCAGCAAGTGGCAGATATCAACCCCAGCAGCCCTCAGTTAAAGGGAGTTGCAGTAGTCTCAGCGTAAATTCACAAAGGTGTGGATCAGTGTAGGCAAGTCACCAGATGGAACAAGGTGCTTAGTCCTGGCAATGTTCCTAAGATGGAAAATGGAAGACTTGATGACGACCAACACCTGCGAACGCAGTGTCAGCCCACCTTCAAGAACCACCCCTAGATCATGTACCTGTTCGGAGGAAGACGGCTGGGCACCTCCAAGCCAAAGACCAGAAAGTAGCCCTACTACTGACCTCTCTATTCAGTGACCCGGATCCACAACCAGTATCTAGGTCTTCTTGGAATTCAATTTCAGCCAGCTGGATTTCATCCAGTCATGGATTTCCATTAGACAGCTGTTAAAGACTGAGACCACACTATCCTGGTCAGGCACAAAAGACAGATAGAGCTGGGTGTAATCTGCATAGCAGTGAAACTTCAGCCCATATCATCTTACAATGTCTCCGAGGGGCAGCATGTACACTGCGAACAACACAGGGAACAGCAACGAGACCTGAGGGACCTGGCACGGCAGAGAGAATCGGCTAGAGGGAAAAATAAACAATACCACCCTCTGAGATCTGTTGGAGAGGAAAAATTGATATCATCTGAGGTCTGTACCAGTCATGCCACAGATGACCTTCAGGCACTCGAGCAGCACCCCATGATCCACAGTGTCAAATGCTGAAAACAGATCAAGAAGCACCAGGATGGAGCAGCATTTCTGATGGCTTACCATCAGAAGATCACTGAGCACCTGAACCAGAGTGGTCTCCATGCTATGTCTTTTCTGGAAACCAGACTGGAGGGGATCATAAATATCATGGATGGTAAGATGGTACTCCAGTTGCAGCGCAGCTACTTTCTCAATCACCTTCCCAACAAAGGGAAGGTTAGAGATAGGCCTATAGTTAGCAAAGCAGTTTGGGTCCAGAGCAGCTTTCTTAAGGAGCGGTGTCACCACCGCCTCCTTCAGGGAGCTTGGAAACTCATGTGACTCTAAGGAGCACCACACAATCTTTGCAAGGGCTGGGCTGATAGACTCAATACACCCAAATAACAGGCGTGTTGGGCCCAGATCCAAACTACAGCATGTTGGCCACAAATGCTGGACAATCTGCACAATACCTACAATCTCTGGTTGGTCAAAAGATACCCAAGAGAACTCAGGGAGATGAACAAGCACTGACCACCATCAACCCCCATAGAGAGTGCTGGACAGATCTTGGCCCTGATCTTGGCCACCTTATCCGCAAAGAATCAAGCAAATTCTTCACACTTAACTTGTGAAAATGCACTTCGGACCTGCTGACAGGATGGATTGCACAGCCTGTCCACAGTTCAGAAGAGCTGAGCCAGTCGATTCTGAGCAGCAGCAATCTCACTGGACAGGAACTCTGCCTTCTTATGGGTAATTGCTGATTGATACATTTGGTAATGATAAATCAATCTAAGGTAGTCAGCCTCCAGAGCTGATTTCCACCAGAGTCTCTCTAACTTTCTTCCAACTCGTCTCAACTCCCTTAAGGTCCCATCAAACCAAGGGGACTGATGGTGGAGAGCGAGAGAGAGGGCGCACAGGGAACAGGATGATGGAATCCAGAGGTTCAGTAACAGCCTTATTATAGGCTTGAACTAGATTCTGAATCCTCACCTACCCCTAAGAAGCCTGATAGGTCCAATACCACCAGTAGACCGTCTGGGTTCACATCCCTCAAAGGGTGATATCTGACTATCTCTACAGGGGCAGGCCTACAAGGGGGATCCTGGAGACTGAACCTTACAGAGCGGTGATCAGGTGATCAGACCATACGATTGGTTCCACCACCAAGTCGGAGGTCTCCATCCCCAGGAAGAAAACCAGATCAAGTGAGTGACCATGATTATGGGTAGCAGAGGCAACAGCCTGTGTGAACCCCAAGGAATTCATAAGTTGGAGGAAGTCTTGCCCGAACAGACAGAGTTTGTCATCGACTCAGGTGTTGAAGTCACCCAGGACCATCAACCTGGGTGACTCAAAAGCCATGTCAAAGATGAAGTCTGCTACTTCCTACAGGAATAATTTCTCACCCCCCCCCCCGGGTGGATGGTAGATGAGAACAATCCTGCAGCCTACACCTGCTACCATGGTAAACTCAAGTGATCTGGTCTCCTCAACTGGCACACCAGTAAGGCCCAATTCTGACCTAAAGCAGATAGCTACACCTGTGGTCCGATCTCGGGTGGTGTATCACCACCTCCAGAATGGGGCCTGCATTAGCATCCAGCCAGGTCTCAGTGATGAAAGCCAGGTCTGTTGTCCCAACAATGTCAGTGATAACTGCCGTCTTGTTCCTAACAGACCTGGTATTACATAACACCACTCGAGTCGGACGAGGTTCCAGGGTCAGCCAAGCTGTCTGCCCAGGAATACTGGAGCCCTTGGGTATGGAAACTAGATATGGAGAACCACGTTCTAGAGACCATTTCACCCCCGGGCATCTCCTGGTCTGAACAACCTTGATACGACCACCCAGCTCACCCCTCCTCAGAGGTTCGGGACCCTTAACCCACCTCCGTCTCCTGCTGACTATACCCAAAGCCCTGCAGCGATTATAAACCTCTGCGGGTATGGGAGGACAATAGAAGGGGTGGAGGTCCTGAAGTTCCAAGGGGGAATAGTTCCTAACCAGGAGAGATACAGGTCAACACATCTTAAGCCCAAACTGACTTAAAACTAAAACAACACACCTGCACTCCCCCCAGCCCCTGGAAGCCTATGCTAACCCACAGCAAAACCCAAGTTGTAATACAACTCTCTTCAGTACCCCTAACAATACCCCCCTCCAAACAACAACCAGCACAATGAACAATATGCAAAAAGGAATACACCACCACTACAAGCACATTAAACTAGGTTTTAAATTTTCAACAGCCCAAAAACAATTCTAAGTAAAGACTAGGTGTTTCTGATAAAGGTAACAAGTACTAGTTGTCTGTATTATAGAAATTAAGTTAGTTGTGCTATTTAAAATGCATGTAAATTGCCGTAAGTTGAATAAGTCTGGAATGACATGGCAGTTCTTGATCTCTCGTCCTTCTCTGAGACAAACAATGATCCAGAAGCCCTCGTGGTGGCTTATAATTCGGCCATTACGGCAGCTCTGGATGTCATAGCTCCTGTCTGTGTTCATCCACTATCCCTTCGCCCTAAATCCCCATGGTTTGATGGGACTCTGAGGGAGATGCGGTGACTTGGACGAAGGTTGGAGTGTTGCTGGCGGAGGTCCGCTCTTGATGCCGACCACCTTAGATTGATGGACCATTATCAAGTCTATCAATCCGAAATCTCCCATAAGAAGGCAGAGTTCCTGTCCAGGGAGATTAAGGCTGCACAAAATCGACCAGCTTAGCTGTTCCAAACGGTGGACAGACTGTGCAACCCAGCCTGTCTACAAGCCAGAAAGCTTTTGCAAAAAGAGTGCAATGAACTTGCTCGATTTTTTGCAAATAAGGTGGCTGACATCAGATCGGCTCTCCGTCCAGCACACTCTATGGGCGTTGCCGTTGACCAGTGCAGGTTCATACATCCTGATCTTTCTTGGAGTACCTTTGACCAGCCGGCCTTCATGGTTGTCATGCAAATTGTCCAGAGTGTGTACCCTACATGCTGTAGTTTAGATCTGGGACCTACTCCTCTAGTTGTAGTGATATCATTGGCCCAGTTCTAGCTCGGATAGTCTGATGCTCCTTGGAGACAGGTGAGTTTCCTAGATCCCTGAAAGAGGCGGTGGTGACACCACTCTTGAAGAAAGCTTCTCTGGACCCAGTCTTCCACGCTAACTACAAATCAATCTCTAACCTCCCCTTTGTAGGGAAGGTGATTGAGAAAGTAGTGGCCACACAGCTGGAGGACCATTTGACCATCCATGCCATCTATGAACCCCTCCAGTCTGGATTTCAAAAGAAGTATAGTACAGAGACAGCGCTGGTTTGGGTGTTCAGTGATCTCCTGATGGCTAGAGACAGGAGGAGCCGTTCAATCTTGGTCCTCCTAGATCTCTCAACAGCGTTTGATACTGTGGACCATGAGGTACTGCTTGATCACCTGAGGTTTATTTGTGGACTGTCGGGTATGGTCCTCAAGTGGTTTACATCGCTCCTCACAGGAAGATCACAGAGGGTAGTGTCTGGGTCTTTTTCCTTGGACCCAGTCCCTTTATCATGTGGAGTTCCTCAGGGCTCAATGCTGTCCCCCATGTTGTTCGCAGTGTACATGCTGCCCCTCAGAGACATTGTAAGAAGGTAAGGGCTGATGTTTCACTGCTATGCAGATGATACCCAGCTCTATCTCTCTTTTGCCCCCAATCAGGATGGAGCTCTCTGTCTTTAATAACTGCCTTGTTGAAATCCAGGAGTGGATGACTGCCAGTTGGTTATGGTTGAACTCGGATAAGACCAAGGTGTTGGTAGTGGATCAGAGTCACCGGACAGAGTGGCTGGGTGGGGGTTCACCCTCTGGCTTATATCTTTGGGGTGAGTCTCTCCTAACTTCTGAACAGGTGCGTAACCAGGAGGTAGTTTTTGACAGTGGGCTAACCCTGCATTCTCAGGTGTTAGCTGTCATCAAATCCTCTTTTTACCATCCGAGGAATATCGCCAGGATTAAGCACCTTGTTCCATCCGGTGACTTTCCCACTGTGATCCACACCTTTGTGACCTCGTGCTTGGACTACTGCAACTCCCTGTATCTGGGGGCTACTGTATCTGGGGTGGAAATCTGCCACCTGCAGCTAGTGCAGAACGCTGCAGCCCGGCTATTGATGGGATCTTCATGATCCTGTCATATTTCACCGGTACTGTGCGGACTGCACTGGCTGCCAGTTCAGTGGCAGATCACCTTTAAAGTCGGTCTTATGACTTTTAAAGCCCTACATGGACTTGGCCCGGATTACCTGAAAGAGCTCCTTGTCCCTCATTGCCCCTGGCGATCGCCTCGCTCAGCCAACGAGAGGTTGCTAGAGATTCCAAGGGTGTGTTTGAAATCTTCTGGGGCTAGAACATTTATGTATGCTGCCCCCACCCTCTGGAATTCTCTACCCCATTGGATACATGAGCACACGACCATGGAGGGTTTTAAACAAGCACTGAAAACCTGGTTATGGAGCCAAGCTTAAGGTATTTAATGTATGAAAGATTTTATCATCATATTTGTTGTTTATATGTGTTGTTGATTTTGTTGTTGTGGAATTTTTTGATTTATGATCTTAACCTGTTAGGCACCTTGGCTTTTGAAAGGCGCCATATAAATAAAGTTTATCATTATTTTTATTACATATATACTAACATACTAACATGCCAGCAGAATAGGCCTAACGGTCTTTTGAGTCTGCTCGATTGGTCAGCCCCCACCCTGGGTGCTGACCTTGCTGCCCCCCTCGCCTTCTCTGGCTTCTCCCTTCCCAGTTCCGGATATTCTTGCTGCATTGGATTTTGCTTCTAGAACCCTTCCCCTGTACCTGTCCCAGCCCCTCTTGAAACCCTCCACCATCTCTGCCTCCACCAGCCCCCTAGGCAGTGCATTCCATGGCTCCACCACCCTCTCAGTGAAGTAGCACTTCCTCCTTTCTCCCCTGAATCTGCCCCTCCAGCTTCCACCCATGCCCTCTAGTGGCCCCCTCCTCCTTCCTTCACAGCATCCTGACTGTTCCTCCCCTATTTACCCTCTTCATGTACTTGAGGATCTCTATCATGTCCCCCCGGTCCCTTCTCTCTTCCAATGTGTACACATTTAGCTCTTCGAGCCTCTCCTCATAGGTCCTGTCCCCCAAGCCCCAAATCATTTTGGTTGCCCTCCTCTGGACCCTCTCCAGGAGTTTAATGTCCTCTTTAAGTGTGGCTCCAAACTGTACGCAGTACTCAAGGTGTGGCCTTACCAAGCAGTTATACAGAGGGAGTATCACTTCCTCCTTCTGGAGGTGATCCCTAGCGATGCATCCCAGCATCTTGTTGGCCTTGGCTGCCGCCCCTACAAGTCTCAGAGTTGTTCATCTTGACATCCACCACCACCCCCAAGTCCCTCTCAGCCATTGAGACTTGTAGCCTTCCGCCCCAGGGTGTACACTTGGCCCGGGTTTCTAGCCCCCAGGTGGAGTACCTTGCATTTCCCTGCATTGAACCTGAGCTTCCACTTTCTAGACCATCTTTCCAGAGCCTCCAGGTCCCCCTGTAGGGTCACCCTCCCCTCTCCCCATCCACCTCCCAGTCATCCGCAAAGAGACTCATCTCACTCCTGATTCCTGTCCTTATGTCAGAGACATAGGCGTTGAACAGAAGGGCCCAAGGACTGATCCCTGTGGGACCCCACTAATGACTCTCTTTGGGGATGAGACTATCCCGCCAACTACGACCCTCTGGGTCCGGTCCTGGAGCCAATTGCCTATCCATCTGATCATCTGGTTCCCCACCCCCATTTCTCCCAGCTTATCCAACAGGCCTACGTGAGGAACAGAGTCAAATGCCTTGCTGAAGTCTAGAAAGAGAAATATCCCATGATGCTTTGCATTATGGAAGTATGTATGGTGTTGTGTTTCTTTGAAACTTGATTTGTTGCCAATGCCCTTTGGGGTAACCCTTTTTTCAGTGATTCTGCATTGAGGTTCTTTGTCTATAGCTTGTTTTTTTTTGTTTTTTTTTTCCATTTTGAGCCCCCACTACCCAAGCAAACAAGGCCCACATAAGGCTGAAGAGTTTTCACTAAAAATAGTTAGATCAGAGATCAGTAGCAGTAGGCGCTGGCAAAGTGCAGTGAAAAGACATTCATAGTCTGTTGCTGCAAACTGATGTACTAAAAAAAGGAATATGCCATTGCTGAAGGTTATTGCCTATATTTTGAATAAACATCATGCAAAGATTGCATGTTGAACTTAAAGTTTGGTGTCTGGTCCATCTGTTATCCCACAACCCCTCCACACTGGCTCATTCCTCTAATTTCCCTAGGTCCCTCTGCATCCTCTCGGCTCCATCCTGCATATCCACTGTATTGCAGATCTTTAAATCATCCGCAAACAGGCTCACTCTCACTCTCAATCAAACAATCAATCAAAATCTTTATTTATCCAGGCGGACACCATTGAGCAAGCTCATTTGCAAGGTGGACCTGCGTCGCACAAGTCATAAACAATTATACACAGTCATACGTATATACAGGCATTGTGGCAATATGAGAAATAAAAAAAAAAAATAACAGTGAAAAACAGTAGGATCAGGGAAAAAAGAGGAGAGACATAGTACATAAAAACGCATATAAGTGCAGGCAGTGTTGGGATACATATTGCTAGACCAGAAGAAAATAATCTAATAGGGGCAATGGAGACTGTGATACAGTGGGTACCTGATGGTGTATCCGGATTTTGATGCATGACAGGTGGTGGGATAGGCGAGAGAAGTGAAAGCTGCAGAGTCTCAAGAAATAGGGTACATGGGTTGGGAGGTCGGGGCAGGTGCAACTGGTTCTAAGTGTGGCGTAGAACAGGGAACCTACTTGTACTTTATAGCTAAAAGGTGTAAAGTTTAGGAAGATTTATAGTGGCACAGAGTACTCATGTGCTATAGCTGTATGAGATGGCTGCACTGTCGACACCGCTCTGAGCAAGCTGGATACGCAAGAAGATTTAGGAGTCATTGGCAGCCTGGGCGCTGAAGATGCGAGGCGACAGATTGGGCAACTGAAGAGAATGCAGCAAGGGGAGAAGGATGCTATTGTGGCTTCATGGAAGCGGCATCTGGGACGTCGAGCACTGGTGTTCATGACATTGGCTGCTTGGAGTAAAGTGGGCTGTGAACACCATTCTCAAGGGGTGGCATACAGACGATGTAATCATCGGTATAGGAACTGTAGGTGTATGCGATGTCCTGGCTGGGGAGCTAGGGCCTTTACAGTACTAGAAGAGCATAATCCTGTGCATTGGTTCTCGGGGACGGCTTTGGGGACATCGACCGGGGTAGCCATAGATTTGCGGGCATCTACCCACGGAATTCTGAGGGGCAGTTTGGCATAGTGGGGAGGGGGTAGTGGCAAGAGGAGGAAGTGAGGAATGGGGTAAATGGAGTGAGAAGCCAGATTGGTTGTACATGGCAAGGCGCTCATGCTGCGATGGGTTTATGGCTTTACTGCGATTCAAGGTGGCTTGAGTCCGGGCTTGTGGTCTCGAGCGTCAGCTTCTGGGGCGCCACTGCCCTGTGACCATTGAAAGAGTGATGATAGGGCAGAGAGTTCTTGAAGGGTGATGAAGTCTTAGTATGGCATAGTGGGGAGGGAATAGTGGCAAGAGGAGGAAATGAGGAATGGGGTGGGTGGAGTGGGGAGCCAGTTTGGGTGTCGACGGCAAAAAGTGCTCTTGCTGCAAAGGGTTTACGGCTTTACCATGATTCAAGGTGACTTGAGTCCGGGCTTGTGGTTTCAAGCATCGGCTTCTGGGGTGCCGCTGCCTGGGGACCATTGAAAGAGCGGTGGTAGGGCGGAGAGTTCTTGAAGGGTGAGAAAGTCTTAGATCAAGGGTGGTGGAAGCAGTGACATATCTCTCGATTGCTTTTATGCATAAATTCTTGAATACTGTGATGCTTACTGGAGAACTTAGTTTAAAAGATTTCTGTTTTGCTCCAAAGAGTTGGCAGCGAAGCTTGCCACACTCTTCCAAGCGCAGGACCTGGGAATCTTAAGAGAGATTAGTGAGCAACTCTTTGGGTGTAGTTTCAGAGCTCGCTTTGGAGCAGTAATTCGGATATATAGTGTGGTTGTTTGCAAGTAATAGCTTTCAATGTCTATATTGTGGCATTTCTGCTTCATCTGTATTGTAGGGAGGACCACCCCACAGCAGTGTATAAGGAGCAATGGTGGGTAGACGACAGGAGGCCGGTGATGAAGCGCAACGCTCTGTGGTATAAGACATCCAGCTAGTATAGGTATGAGGCATTACAGTGACTATAGATGAAGTCAGCATAGTCTAGTAAGGAGATGAAAGTGGTCTGAACGAGCTGTTTTCTTGCTTCAGGAGTCAGGAGGCGGTTTATCCAGTAAAAAAGTCCCAACCTCTGTTTTAGTTTTTTCGTCATGTCCTCCAGGTGTTCCCCAAAGGAGAGTTTGTGATCAAGCCAAACTCCCAAGTATTTAAATTTGGGGACGAACTCCAGATTTTCCCCCAGTAAGGTGGTGATGGGGGGTATGGCGCTACTAGTCAGGGTAGACTGTAGGTTGCCAGGGGAAAGGATCATTGCCTTGGTTTTTTTAGCATTCGGGAGTAGCCTTTTGTAAAGTAGCTGATACTGAAGGATGTCGAAGTCGTGTTGCAGATCTGCACAAGCAGCTTCAGGTGTTGGCCAGCTTAGGTAAAGTACTGTGTTGTCCGCGAACAGGTGGATACTGGCTTTTTATATGCCAAGATCTATGCTGTTGATGTGTATGGAGAAGAGTATTGGGCCCAGGATGGAACCTTGAGGGACACCTCTTAATAATGGTTTAAAAGGTGACAGCTCCCCTTCTGCCTTTACCTGCTGTTGCCTGCCCATCAGGTAGTCCTGGAACCATCCATAGGAGGTGGAATCTAGGCCTAAGGCTTTCAGGGAGGAAAGAAGTAAGGAGTGATCGACAGTGTCGAAAGCCTTGCTTAGGTCAAGGAAGACAGCGCAGACAAATGTTTTGCTTTCCAGGTCAGTTTGCCAATCGTTTGTTACCTTGGCGAGAGCTGTAACCGTAATGTGATTCATTCGGAAGCCTGACTGTAAAGGGTTTAGAAAGTTTGTGCTTTCAAGGAAGAATTGTAGCTGGGTGTTCACTATTTTCTCTAGCAATTTAGATAATATGGGAAGAAGTGAGATTGGCCTATAATTGTTTAGGTCACTGGGATCCCCAGATTTGAAAAGTGGAATAATGTGTGCAGTTTTCCAAATGGTAGGGAGAGTTCCCTGAGAAAGTGACAAGTTGAACAAATGAGTGATGGGCACTGCCAACACATGCCAAGCCACCTTTATGAAGTAGGGGTCTAGCAAGTCCGCCCTGTGATTTTCTTTGTGTCCAAGTGAAGGAGTAACTCTTCAACTTCTTTTAGAGTAACAGGAGAGAATGAGAAGGTAGCATTTGGTAGGTTAGGCTCTGGGTGTATCCATTTGAGAGTGCAGGTTGCAGGCAGATGAGTTATCGAAGGCTAATCCAGCTGAGGCGAAGTGGTTATTGAATGCTTGTAGGATTTCCTTCTTATCATTGAGAAGGACATGGTTACAGGAGATTTTTGAGGGAACAGCACTTCCTGGCATGTGGTCAGAGAGGTCTTTTATTGTGGACCAGAATTTGGTTGGGCACGTTGAGGCAGCATCTAGCTCTGTGTGCAGTAGAATTTGGACTTAGTATCTCTGATTAACCTTGTGCAGGAGTTCCATTCAGGTCTGAAGAGACACCATTCTTTGGGAAGTTGTGACTTACAAGCATTTTTCCAAAGCTTATCCCCTTTTAATAATGCAGCTTTAAGGTCTGGGGTAAACCAGCGATGGGTTCTAGGTTTTAAACGAGATTTGACCAGTGGAGCGTGGATATTGAGGGCATGTGATAGTATTTCTTGGAATATGGCGTAAGCGTTATTCACTAATTTGGCAAGGTAAAAACTCTGCCAAAGTGGGGAGCCCTTGAGATCGTTGATATTGGCATGTGGTTTGAAGTTCCTTTTTGATCTCTTGGTAGAGAATTTCGAGTTAGATTTGGGCATTTGATTTGTTCTCACACCAGCAATAAGGCAATGGTCGCTGACGTCGGCATGGAAGATACCAGCATGTGAGAAAAGGTGTGGTTTGTTTACTAATAGGACATCTAGGAGGGTGCTGTTTGCTGGATTTTTCTTATTAATGTGTGTTGGTTCAATGATAAGCTGTGAGAGTCCATGAGAGTCACATAAGGCTTTGAGGGGTACTGAGGCACTGGACAGTCAGTCGTAGTTGAGGTCTCCCAATATTATTGTTTCTAGGTTGCTGGAGTCCAGCATAGAAGATAGACAGGACAGGAGCTGAAGTCCAGCTGAGAGTGGTCTGTAGCAGCCGATGATTTGGATGGCAGATGTAGGAGTGAATTCAATTTTTAGGGATAAGCATTCATATACATTTGCATGCGAGGAGGAATCAGTTACAGAGACTGAAAATGTATCCTTGATATAGATCGCAACTCCGCTGCCCCTGGTTTGCCTGTCGGATCTGAATAGTAGGTAATTAGGTATGCTGATTTCTTTATCAAGGGTGGCTGGCCGTAGCCAGGACTCTGAGATAACAAACATGTCTGGGTCAGTGTGGAAGATCCAAGCCTGGATGGAGGAGAATTTTTTTACAAGGCTACATGCCTTAACATGCATGAAGCTAATTCCTTTTATCTTAGGAAGCTCTGATGGTGAGATGATGTCAATCATGGGTCCAGAATTGAGCTCGACATTGCCTGAGCATAGTAATAGTAAGAGTAAAAGTTTTCTCAGGATCACAAGGGAAGTTTTGAAGATTTTTGACCTTTTCCTAGTAGATGTAGTATCCAAATAAGTTTGAGTGTGCATATTATTAGGCTTATGTTGACCTACCATTACGTGGCATAGGACACTTGCTGTGAAGTACTAAGGTGTGAGATCATTGTAGGAGAGTAATTGGTACTTTTCAAATAATATTTGACTGCTTGATGCACATCGGATATGCCACCCATGTTGGTGAGGGTGTAATGGTGCAGAGGTGTTGCAAGAGTTAAGTGTGCACCTAATATGTGCACATTGACTGGATTTAGGGCAGATTTCAATGCTAAGGTAGGTCCAGTCTAGAGGGTTCCCTACTATGGGCAATATACATAGAATACTGAAGAACTGAAGGCAAAGAATCATGGTGATATTGTAAGTATTCAGGTAATGATCCTTAAGAACAAGGAGGACTCCTTGGGGTTGCTATAGATAACTGAGCTAAGGGGCTGGCCGGTGACTTGGCAGGGTTCACTAGCGAGTAGATCCATAGAATTAGGTAAAAAGGGAAGGGGAAAGGATTGACAGTAAGGGACCAGTGGCAGTAATGGGCGGAGCAAGACGGCCTATATAGAAATGTGCCAGGAGGGGGGATGGGAGAGTGAGCATAAAGTTTGCGGCTTTCCCGTACCTCTCAGCATGTTCAGTCTGAGCTTGTGGTCTCGTGGGTCAGCTTGTGGAGCGCCGACCACCCAGTGGCCGCGGGCCGTGCTGCGGAAGATCTGGGAGCCCTAGGAGGGTCTTGGCTGAAGAGGGAAGGAGAGAGGAGCCAAAGTAGTACTGGAGGAGGACTAAAGGGTCTCACAAGCCAGTGAAATAAAATTTGCACTTGAAAAGGGGCGATTTCCTTGGTGCCTGGGAGTCTGGCTGCAGTTACCAAGTCAAAGAAGGGCTGTAATCACTCTAACAATTTAGGTAGCTTTAACGAAGTAAAACAACTTTTCTATGCAGATGTAACAATTCTAGGCAGGTTTAGGCAGTAAAAAACAGTGTAAATATTAGATTTCAGTCTGTTTTGCAAGTAAAAGAGTGCCCTTTTGCTCTGCTAGATAGGAACGAATGGAGGAGTAAAAGGGACCAATCGGAGTGAGCCTGGAGAAAGGCGCTTGCGCTCCAATTGGTTTGCAGCTTTCCCGTACCTCTCAGCATGTTGAGTCCGAGCTTGTGGTCTCAGACATCGGCTTGTGGAGCGCCGACTGCCCGGTGGTCACGGGTCATGCGACAGAAGAGCTGGGAGCCCTAGGAGGGTCTCAGCTCCCAGCATGTTGAGTCCGAGCTTGTGGTCTCGGGTGTCTGCTTGTGGAGCGCCGACCGCCCTGTGGCCGCGGGTCGTGTGGTGGAAGAGCTGGGAGCCCTAGGAGGGTCTTGGCTCTCAGCGTGTTGAGTCCGAGCTTGTGGTCTCAGGCATTGGCTTGTGGAGCGCCGACCACCCAGTGGCTGCGAGTTGTGCGGCAGAAGAGCTGGGAGCCCTAGGAGGGTCTCTACCCTCTAACCCCTCCACTATGTCTCTTATAAAGATGTTGAACAGCAGGGGTCCCATCACTGACCCCTGGGGAACACCACTAGTGACCCCTGATACTCCCAAGGGAACCCCATTAACTAACACCCTCTGTATTCTGCCCTCCAACCAGTTTTGCACCCACCTTGTACCCACCACCCCCCCAGCCCCAGGCACTCCATTTTGTACAATAGCCTTCTATGTGGTAATATATCGAAAGCCTTCCTGAAATCCAGGTAAGCTATGTCCACTGTCCCACCCTGATCCCCTCGCTAGTGACCCAGTCAAAAAACCTGACCAGATTTGTTTGACAAGATCTGCCCTTGGAAAAGCCATGTTGCCTTGGGTCAAGGAGATCATTTGCCTCCAGAAAGCTGGTGATTCTGTCCTTGAGCAGTTTTTCCATGAGCTTGCTGACCACAGAAGTCAGACTTATTGGCCTGTAATTGCTCATGTCTTGCCTCCCCCTCCCTTATGCAGGGGCAGCACATCAATGCACTTCCAGTCCTTCGGGATTTCCCCTGAGTGTAAAGACTCATTGAACAGAGTGGTCAAGGGGACCGCTAACACCTCCCTCAGCTCCCTCAACACTCTTGGGTGAACCCCATCCGGCCCCATGGCCTTGTCCACCTTCAGGCACTTGAGTTCTCTCAAGAGCTCCTCTTCCCGGAAGGGACCCACCTCCAACCCTGCCCCCTCCATATCAGCTGGCCTGGTGTTGCCTCCCACCCAAACCACCTCACTCATGAATACTGTGCTGATAATTGTTCAGCATTTCAGCCTTCTCCCAGTCCCCCTCTCCCTGTCTCTGTTAAGAAACTAGGTATCCCATTTTCCCCTTTTCTCCACTGACTAATATACCTGAAGAAGGTCATATCCCCTTCTTGACCACCTTGGCGATATTCTCTTCCATCCTTGCTTTTGCCTGTCTGTGCACCCTCCCTGCCTCCCTTTGCTTTTCCTGGTATTCCACCCGGTCTACTTCACTTTGCATTGTTTTATACAGTCTGAAGGCTTGCCTCTTAGCTCTGTTACAGCCCCCACTTCCCTACTGAACCACAGTGGCCTCCTTTTCTTCCTGTTTTTGCTTACTCTCTTTGTGCAGTGGTCAGTGGCCCCCAAGATGATTCCCTTTATTGTGGCCCATATGTTTTCCACCTTCTTAAGTTACCCCATCCCTTTAATTGCCTGGTGAGCATAATTCCTCATCTTGTTGAAATCTGCACGCCTGAAAACAAGAACCTTCACCTTGGTCCGGTAGCGCAAGGCCGATATGCATACTGTGAACCACACAGTGCCATGGTCACTAGTGCCTAGGTTGTCCCTCACCAATACCTCCCCTGCCCTGTCTCCATTTGTAAGCACCAGATCTAACACCATTCCTTCCCTGGTTAGTTCTTTGACTAGCTGCCTGAGAGGGGCAATCTGGAGAGAGTCTATAATCACTTTGCTTCTGGATAAGGCTGCAGTCATTGATTCCCGTTCCACATCCGACAGGTTGAGATCTCCCATCAGCAGCACCTCACCCTTCGCTGCCATCCTAAGCATCTCCTCGATCATCTGGTTGTCCACCCCTTCTGGTTGCCCTGGTGGCCTGTATACCACTCCAGTATGCACCACCTCACCTTTCTCTGTGGTCAACGAGACCCACAGTGCCTCTGTGTCCCCCCACCTACTCTGCATTTCTGATGCTGGGATCCCCTCCCTCACATATGAGCCACACCGGCCCCTCTCCTGTCAACCCTGTCCTTCCTGTATAGCATGTACCCTGTAATGTTCATGTCCCAGTCCTGTCCATCGTGAAACCAAGATTCTGTAATTCCCACCAAGTCTAAATCCTCCTCTGCCATGACTGCTGCCAGGTCTGGGACCTTGTTACCCAGGCTCCTTGTATTTGTGCACATGGCCTTCCAGTATGCATTTTCCCTAACCCCACCCCTGTCTTGATGGTCCTCTTCTTACATGTGATATCATTTCCAGCACCAACTGGCTGGTTTGTTTTCTGTGGGAGGGGGGGCGGCAACTGTCCCCCTTGTCACGTGCACTGTTTGGTGTTGCTAGCAGCACCCCCTCCGGTTCAGTTTAAATTAAAGTGTGTACTAAAGAACTCCTCCAGTTTCCACTTAAGCACCTCCTTACCTTCTCAATTTAGGTGTAGCCTATCTGGGGCAAAGAGGCTGTCATCTTGCCATATGATCCCCCAATGGCCCACCAACCCGTAACCCTTCTGAGCACACTATTTAGAGAGCCAGCTGTTGAACTCCGCTATCCTCTGCTTCTTATCCATGCTAGCTCTTGGGAATGGATGCACCTCCGAGGATGCCACTGAACAAAAGCACAGGTTATTACAGAACTGCAATAGGGCCTCATACCTTGTTTGTACTTCCATCAGACTAAGTCCAGCAAGTTTCCAATGTTTGTTCCCAAATGGAACACCAGGTGGGTTCTCATATCCTGTTGCTTCCCCAAGGAAGGGATGTAGTGAATGACCTCCGTAGCAGTCATTCCTGGCAAGCAACTGACCCAAACCTTGCTACCCCTACCGCCCTTCCCTTCCCAGCTGATACCCCTAACCATGGAGTCCCAAACAATCATGACCTTATCATCATAAAATAAATAAGTACATTTCTGGTTCTGTTAGTTCCAATGTTGTCACTGGGCTTACAGTCATTTACTGCTACTGCAGGATAAAACACATTCCATCAGTAGGTGAATGTGTATTAAACAGTAGTAAATGACTAACCCAGTGAGAACACGGAATAACACAAAAAACACACAATTATAACTTTATTTCTTTAGCTCCCAGATAAAACTTATCAGGTCACTGATGAAAGTAGACTTTTTTTTTTTTACTGCTGATATATCCCTATACCTGCTCGCCAAGTTATCATCTCAAAGATGATCCCCCCCACACACATCTTTGATTATGGCAACATAGTCTATTGTGCTGCTCCTAAGTCCACCTTGGCTAGACTAGATCAAATCTGGATGAACCTTTTCCAGTTCAGGTTCCCTCTAGCAGTTTCTGTAGAGTTTCTCGATGGTGTCTGGTTTCAGGGACTTTTTTTCTTTTATTTCTGCCGCATCAGTCACATGCTGCTATTGTAATATTACAGTATTTATTTGTTTATCATAAAAATTGTAAATCAAAACAGTATAACAGGTAGTTGAGGTAGAAGCAATTGAGCTTTGATAGGTGGGGGAATTACTCATACAGGCATAGTGGGGAAGGGGATAATAGTAGCAAAAGCAATAATGATAATATAATAATTACATAATTAGAGTAATAGCAGATATAGAGATCCAAATAATAATTTTTTTTTGTCAATTAAAATTTATTTAATTTTTCTTGGCTGACATACAAACAATGCTCCTGGGCAACTACTACAAACTAGTGGTCTTAAGTAAAACAATGCTATTTAGCATTAAAATTGACAAGAAAAAGCCGGCACTGTGGTGCTAAGGGTTGAGGCACTGGACGCCACACCAAGTGCCACACCAGTGACTGTGTTCAGGAGCAAGCACAGGCTGTCGGGGGTCAGTAGGGGAGGGAGAGGATCGAGCATCCGGATAACTGCTCTCCTCTCCCAGGGAGGGAGGACAGGCATTCCTGCCAAATGACTATTCCCAGGTGGAGGCCAGTGGGTAGTGCAGGTCAGAGGGGCCAGACGTAGTTACTGCAATTTGTAGCAGTTTGCAACATGTGCTGCAAACTCCTACAGGGGACATTCCTCAGGCAGCTAGTGCTGGAACCCACTCGGGAGGGAGCAGTCTTAGACCTGGTACTCTCAAATGGGGATGGAGAGAGGATCTCACATTTAGAAGTGGGTAGCCACCTGGGGACAAGTGACCACAAAGCAAGCGTGGCTGATGATAAACACAGCCGTAGAGTCAAGCCATACAAAATTGAGGGTACTGGACTTTAGGAGGGCTGACTTTGTCAAAATGGGAGAGTGCTTCAGAAAGGCACTAGCAAACGGACAAGAAGGAGGGGTGGAGGAACAATGAGAAAACATCAAAACTGCCATCACAGAGACAACAAGCCTTTGTGTGAAGCAAATAAACAAATCAAAATGAAAGAAAAAAACGCTATAGTTCTCAAAACAGGTGGCAGGGAAGGTTAGAGAGAAAAAGATAGCATTCAGGCAGTATAAGGGAACACAGAAGGAGCAGGACAGAGAACTGTACCAGTTAAAGCAGAAGGAAGCGGGAAAGGCAGTGATAATGGCAAAGGCCCAAACTGAGGAAAAGACAGCCAACTCGGTTAAGAAGGGGGATAAAACCATTTATAGGTACATTTGGGAGCGATGAAAGCCCAAGGGAGGGATAATGAGGCTTAATAAAGGGAGGGTGGGCGGGCAGAGGATGACAGTGAAAAGCAGAGATACTGAATAAATATTTCTGTTCAGTATTCACAAAAGAAGGAGGGGGAGGCACCTAATCCAATCAATAGAAGCACTCTGGATGGGGGGGTCGATACCAGTCCATTCACAGAGGAAAGGGTTCTGAAAGAACTCCTAAAACTGAAAGTGGACAAAGCAATTGGCCCTGATGGGATTCACCCCAGAATTCTAAAAGAACTAAGGGGACAACTAGCGACACCACTGACTACTCTTTTTAATAAATAATGGGAGGATGGTGTGGTACCTGAGGACTGGAGGAGGATGAATGTGATTCCCCTTCACAAAAGTGGAAGCAAAGCAGAGGCAGAAAACTACAGACCTGTTAGTTTGACCTCAGTGGTAGGGAAAATGATGGAATTATTTCTGAAAGAAAGAGTTGTTGAGTACCTAGAGGCCAGCAGGCACAGGACCCAAGGCAGCATGGATTCACAGCGGGAAGGTCATGTCAGATGAATCTAATAGATTTCTTTGACTGGATGACCAAAGAAGTAAACCAGGGAGGGGCTGTGGATATGGCCTACCTAGATTTTAGCAAGGCATTGGACACAGTCCCACACAAAAGATTAATAAACAAATTAGCCAGCCTGGGAGTGGGTCCTAGAGTGGTAGCCTGGGTAAAAAAGTGGCTGGACAACAGGACACAGAAAGTAATAGTAAACAGAGTCCACTCTGAAAAAAGGGGGCTTACTAGTGGGGTACCACAGGGTTCAGTACTGGGTCCAGTCCTCTTTAATGTCTTTATAAATGACATTGCAGAGGAACTGGAAAGAAAAGTATGCCTCTTTGCAGATGACACAAAGATCTGCAACAAGGTTGATACACAAGAGGGGATGGAAAAGATGAGAAGGGACTTGGCAAGGGTGGAGGAATGGTCAAAAATATGCCAGCTTAGATTCAAGGCAAAGAAGTGCAAAGTAATGCAACTGGGAAACAAAACCCAGGGGAAGAGTACACGGGGGCAGGTACTAACAACAACAAAAATGGAAAGGGACCTGGTGGTAGTCATATCAGATGACCTAAATGTAAGCAAGCAATGTGAGAAGGCAGTAAGGAGGGTTGGGGGGATACTGGAATGTATAGGAAGAGGCATCACCAATAGAGAAAACAGGAAGCTGTTATCCTTCTGTACAGACAGTTGGTGAGACCCCATCTGGAGTACCACGTGCAGTTCTGGAGACCCCATCTCCGCAAGGACATAGACAGGATGGAGGCACTCTAGAGGACGACAACTAAAATGGTGCAGAGTCTGCACCAGAAGCCATATGAAGAGAGACTAAAGGAGCCTAGTACGTATACCCTCGATGAAAGGAGGGAGAGGGGGACATGATAGAATCTTTCAAGTACCTCAAGGGAATCAACAAAGTCCAGTAGGGTAGTATCTTTCAGAAAAAGAGGTGTGCAAGAACAAGGGGGCACAATTTGAAGATAAAGGGGGGACGGCTCAAGGGCAACGTGAGGAAGTATTTTTTCATGGAGAGGGTGGTGGGCACATGGAACGGCCTTCCTGAGGATGTCATGGGGTCAAAAACAGTGGGAGAATTCAAGAATGCATGGGACAGCAGGCCCACCGGTACAGTAGTAGGGCTACCGCTCATGGCGCCAGCGACCCGGGTTTAGGAACGGACTCGGAAGGCTGCAGGACCAGCCGGAGGGAGGAGGATTGAGCACCCAGTGGCAGCTCTCCTCCTGCAGGAGGGTGGGATGCTTGTCCCGATGCAATACCACCACCTGGGTGACCACAGGTGGAGGTGCAGCTAAGACAGCATATGGGGAGGGAGGACTGTCGGTCGGGAGCCACAGCACTTGCAAGTGAGCATATAGGGAGGGAGGCCATCGGCTGGGAGCCAGATGGTTTCCCTAGCATGTCGACATCCAGAGGGATGGCAATGAAAAGTGGAAAATACCTCGCAATGGACGCCTGGAGTCGGGACCCAGCTGCCAGAGATAATCTACAACCAGGCTCCAGATGGGGCCTGTGCGGCACTCCCGCCAAGGACTTATGGACTGGAAGGGACTACGGGGGGGGGTTCCTCTCCTCCCCACCCAGGAGGCAAACTACAGCAGGAAGGGGGATGTGCAGACAGGACCTCAGAAGGAGATAACCTGGGGAGGACCTACAGGAGCGCACCAGCCTAGGGATCCCCAAAGAAAGGGTCCTGAGCGGTGAGTAAGGGGGCATAAATAGAGAATATAAAAAAAAAAAGAATGCATGGGACAGACATAAGGCAATTCTGGTGGGGGGTAGGAAGAAGTAGGCTGTTGGTTAACTAGGATCTGCAGCTTATCCAATAGGTAGGGAAAGGGGCAGACTGGGTGGGCCAAGCGGTCCTTCTCTGCCATCAAAGTCTATATTTCTATGAGTGCTGCAAATCGTGAAAACTACTGCACCCAAATGTTAGATAACTTAGTAGGTGGTCTACATTAGTTTAATTTAATTTAGCATAGTGTTTTTGTTGACTGGGAAAGAAGGACTAGGCAGTTCTGCCTATTTTCAGCCTCATCCCATGGGAGAGGGGAAGATACAGATGCAAACTGACATACAGAACCAGATTAAGCTGTTGGTGGTGTTTTAGTGAATGATGGGAAATGTGGCCAGGATGCGCACAGCACATGCTGTGTCTCTGTCTGTCAGGGTCTTGCAGTCTAAGATGGATGACGGAAAAGGCTCCTGAGATGGCTGGAATGCACCAGGATAGTGGCCAGCAATTGGTCTTGAGCGGTGAGCCTCTCCCCCTAGAAATGGATATGGTTTCTGACGGTTTACAAGCAGATGTGGTTTTTGCAACACCCCAGCAGCTCCCATTGGGAATTACTGAGTCAGATCAAGCCTCACTAGCAGAGGAGAATTTACTGTGCTTAGCAGAATGGCTACGTACAGCCAAGATGGAATACTGTGCAGCACAACACAGAGCCGAAGAGGGGAAGGCTAAAAGAAAATTATCACTAAATATGTCTCCTTTACAGACGCCGAATCCAAGTAAAAAAAATTTTTTTCCGGCTAGCTCTTCTGGCGGGCTCGCACCCGGAGCAGCACAGAAAACCTTACCTCCTGCTGATTTCTTGCATCCTTCCTCTTGGTCACCGGATGCAGCCCTGGAAGACGCAGGTTAGACCCGACGTGCCTCTGGTATGTGGATTACGGATCCGGAGGTGCTGCTTCCTGGTTCTCCTACCGTTTCGGCCTACGTTCTTGGGTTTCTTGAGGTACAACCACCAGTTCCTGCCTCAGCTCTACAAGCCGCTCAGCCCGAGGTGGAACATACGCCAGTGGAGCCCACTGTTGCAGACTTGCCTGTTACCACAGGTACTATTTCATTTTCACCTGCAGATACTGCTTCCTCTGATATTTTTTTTTTTTAATGCCACTACTGGTCTGCCTTCTCGGCAGGTGGAGGTGGGGGGGGGCCCTCCTCAACCTGATGACATTACAGCACCTGCTCAGGAGCAATCGGAGGCCCCTACCTATGCTAGCCTCCTAAAAAAAAAAAACTGTGGAACTGGCAAAAAGGCATTATGCAGTTTGCCTTAGATTGTTGGGACCTTTAGATGACACCCCTAGTAGGTTTTATGTGGGGGAAGTTTTGCTTAAGCAACAAATGGGGTTTTCTCCAGCAGAGGTATACGGCCTCATCCATTTATCAGGGGAGCAATCATTTGATATATGTTTTCGGTCATCAGATATCTTAGATCGATTCTGGTTGAAATATGCTATCATGAAAAACAACCCCACTTGGGAAAAGTTCCAGTCTATACCCCTAACCAAACAAACATTCAAAGTTATAACTGTCCTTTTTTGCAATGAAGGGGTCAATATTACAAATATTCTGTATTGACTCAAAAAAAATACAAACTCCAGGGCAACCCCAACCCATTCTAGACAATGAAGGTTTTTGGACCAGGGGGTGGAGGGTGAAAATTAGCTTCCATCAGGATGACTCTGTACTACAATATCTCCCAAATTGTTTTTACATCAGATGTAACAAAAGGCTTATTTTTTTACCCATGCCAGCCCTGTCACTGTTATAAGTGTGGGTCTCCCCAACACTTAAGTCGCACATGTGACATTATCAAATGTACCCAGTGTGGGGAATCTGGACATTCAATGTTTCACTGCAGAGGCCTCCTGAAGTGCAGTTTGTACGAAGATGGCCACTCATTCACAGACTGTCATTGGGCATCTCACAACACTTCAAACAATGACTATGCTATACAGGATCACTACATTAACTCTGCTTTAAAACAGGCTAATAGACATCTGTCTAGCCTTCAGCCTCCCCCACTCAAGAACCTTTTACTTGTCCAGCGGCTCCAGCAGTAGCCCCAACCACCGATACTCCAACTGTGGTTTCACATCCTGAACAGACCCCTCTCGAACCTGAAATTTCTGGCCCAGTAACTTTTATTGCATGGAGACCCTACTGAGGATATGCCCCCACTCCCCCTCCCAGTCTCTGATCCCTTTCAGGTGGTAGGAAGACGTAGGAGTACTAGAAAAAAGGTGGGGAAGTTGCACTGCCTACGGTTGATCCTGTCCCTACACAGAACACATTTGATGGTCTTCCTACGGAAGAGAGAGAGAGACCTGGGCTCGAAGTCAGATTCAGCCTCATTTCACTCCTCCCAGATTGATGGAGGTTCAGAGGGAGAAGTCCCCATGGGTGATCAGGACCCTAAACCCCAGGCTCGGAGAATGGGTACAAGAGTATCGGTAAAGAAAAAACATTGATGAGCAGTTTCTGGGTCTACTTCATTATATAACATTGCTGTGGCCTCTCTGAATGCTAACAGCATAAAATCTGATCGGAAGAGAGCAGTAACTTATGCACAACTGGACTCTGCCTCATACGACATGATTTTCTTACAGGACACCAGGTTACATTCCATGGAGTATGTACTTTCTGCTAGTTCTGCATGGCTACATGGAGATTGCTTTTGGTCAATGGGGGAAGATAATTGCAGTGGGGTGGGAATTTGTATAAACAACCCTGATATTACTGTCATCCACCAGGTAGATATAATTCCAGGCAGAGCTTTTTTGCTGGATATTTCATTGCATGATACTGCTTCCAGGTGCATAAATGTGTATGCCCCACAACAAAAGAAAGCACAGATTGACCTGTTTCAGGTGATCCAACCATATCTTTTTACCTCAGGTTATATTCTGTTGGGTGGTGACTTTAATTGCAGTAGGTATAAGATGGACAGAGGGTCTCAGACCTCCAAAGTTTTTTGTGATGTTTCTTGTCTCAGTAATCTTTTGACCAGTAGTAGTTTGACTCTTTTGATAAACCTGGGCTTATTCCCCCCAAAACATATTTCAGAGGTGTTTTCACCACCAGAATTAATTATTGGTTTATTTCTCAAAATCTGGATATTAACCAAACCCTTACTGTCCCAGTACCGTCTTCTGATCATGTGCTTTTAAGCCTTACGGTTTCTAATTTTGAAAAAATGGGGAAGGTGCCGGGGTACTGGAGGATGAATCTTACTTTGCTTAATGCTCCAATAGTTCATGAGGGTTTCAAGGGGCTCCTGCAGGCCAGAAAATCGATAACCTTTCTATATGATAACGTCCAGACTTGGTGGGAGGACACAAAAAGGGATATACAATCCTATTTTAATATGATAGAAAAACGCATAGGTAAACAGAAAACGGATAATACAAATTATATAGAATGGAACTGCAAACTCTGTTATCTCAACAGAATCAATCTCACATAGATCTATCTGCTCAAATTTCTCTGGTCAAACAAAAAATGACAGACATCCAGCTTGATAGCTACAAATCCTTGGAGGCTGAACAGAGGTTTGGGACACAAGGGAAACAGGATTTTACCAACCCATTTCAATTTGGTCTTTCACAAAACCACAAGAAACATATTTCCATAATCACAACTGGTAACGGTAAGGTGATAACTAGGAGATCAGAAATCTCAACTGAACTCGATAGCCATTTTTCCGCCATGTTCCAGGCTCCTACAGATGATCAGAGTGGCATTGATTCATGGTTGGTGGATTCTGATCTGCCTTGCCTATCCCACATCTCAGAAACAATACTGGTTCAACCCATTACAGGTTTAGAACTTCAGAGTGTAATAAACTCTATGAGAATGGGTTCCACACCAGGTCCCGATGGTATACCTTATGAGCTATATAAACACATTGCAGACACAATGCTGCCAGAACTAGTGCTACTTTTTAACAGAATGGTAATGGACGAATATCTACCACCTAGTATGTGGGAAGGCCCTGTTATATTGTTATATAAATCAGATATTAGGTCCCAGTTGTCTAACTGGTGGCCGATTTCACTCCTGAATGCAGATTTTAAGATTTTTTTTTAAACTGCTGGCAAACAGATTGGCCCTGGTGGATGGTGATCTTATAAACACCCTCCCAAACATGTAGTATTCCAGGTTGATCCATTTTTGATAATCTGATTTTACTTAAATTTGGAATAGAGACTAAACAGGTGAACTAACTGGGTTTCTTTTCGCACTTGACCAAAGCAAGGCCTTTGACAGGGTTCTCCATGGCTATCTCTGGAAATGCTTGGTAAAATATGGCATTCCATCTAATTTTATTAGTTGGTTATGAATAGGATACCAACATGCTACCAGAAGACCCTATTGTAATGGCCAGACTGGTAAACCCATTAAAGTACGAAAGGGCCTGCATCAAGGTTGCCCTCTCAGTCCATTATTGTATATTTTTTCTTTGGATCCATTGATTCTCAAATTGAATCAGGATATGAACATCACAGGTCTGTCCTTTTCCTGTCTAGATCCAGAAATTAGGACCACTGCTTATGCGAATGATTTATGTCTTCTTCTAGCAGACACACAATCGTGTACAAGAGCTGGTCAGCTTTTGTCCTAGTTCTCTCAGTGTACAGCAGCCAAGTTAAATTTACACAAAAGTAAATGTCTACAAATTGGCACTGAACACCTTGAAATGGATCAGATTATTGGGGTTTCTATGCATTCAGAACCCTGTAATATTCTTGGGGTAATTTTTGGGAAGGAGACACGGCTCTCTTAAATTGGCAAACTAAGATTCAACAGGCTCAGGCCAAAGTTGATTTTTGGAACAAATGGAAGATGGCAAAACTAAGAGTGTGTATATGATTACATATTTTTTGCTCTCCTTGTTTTTACATATTAGTATTGTATACTCTTTGCCAAAACAATTAGAAACCAAGGCGTACAGTTTGTTTTTTTCATGCATTTGGGGAAGCCGGCTTAATCCAGTAAAACTTGGCATTTTGCTTCTGGAAAAGAAGCAGGGGGGCCTTAAGATGGTCAACCCAATACTTCTATTTTTCTCTGTGTTTACATTTAAAAACCTCAGTCCAGTTCTATTGACCAAAGATAAACTCTGGATCCCATGGGTCAGAGATGGCCTTTGCCCATATTACAGATCTGGCTATTACACAGCATAATCCCCAAACAAAGATCCCTTCAGACCCTTCCGGGTATTCTATCCTGTTTTGGAAAAATCAAACTTTGGTCATTGACAAAAGACCATTTTCTATCACTAGGAAACAGTTGTACCAAACAATTTTGGAAAACAATTTTTGGAACCCTCCCCTTTGTCACACGAACCAATTCGGAGAGAGCACAAATAGGGAACATGTTGACTTGTCCCCGCTTACTCCCACAAATGTGGGATATCATGTGGTTGTCAGCATTGGGCAAATTGAATTTAAAAGGCAATCTAAAATACAAAGTTACTCCCTTCTACATGAATGGCATATAATGTACAAACTATGTGGATTATATTGGCCTGTTTTAAATATCACATTTGGAATGCTAGATGCCGTTTATCCCTTCAGCAAACAGAATTTACAGAATTACAATTGTTTCACATTATAGAGTCTTCTATTCAGACAAGACTCATGAACAAACTCTTTTTTCCACTCAGGTATTCCAAGACCTGTGGGGGAATGTCCAATGGAGTCTTTGACCCATGAGAATTGCCTTGAAGTTAATGTTTGGGAGCTGTCTGGATTACCCCACAGGAAGTCACGACATGTGTTATCCCCTCGGGGAGGATAGGGAGTTTGCTTTCCTTTTGACAGTTTCTTTCTTGCCTTCTCAGTTTATGGCAGCATTTGGGACGGAGCAGGTAACAAAGTGTCTTTCTCACCCTTAGTGGGTTATGCTGCAATGCATCACTGTATATTTTTGTTTTAAAATTTTGAATGAACTATTCCCCTTCTCTTCTAGTAGGGAGGGGGAAGGGTATCCTTCCAGTAATTTTTTTATTATTATGTCTAGGGTTTAAGTATGTACCGATACTTTTTGTGTTTCTGGTTTCTCCTTTTTATGTTTCCCATATTTACATTCCAGTTTTTACAGTATGAAGTAATACTCTTGAGTTTATGTTTTTTCTCTTTTATGATTTTGTATGAAGATTTTCCGTTTTGTTTATATGCTCTTTTAAGACATGGATGGAAATTCCCCTACTCTTTCAGTAGGGAGGGGGAAGGGGAGGGGGAAGGGTATGCTTACAATTTTTGTTTTTATGTTTTGGGTTTACAGTATGAAGTAATACACTTCTGTGTTTCTGTTTTCTTTTTTTTTCATGATTTTGTATGAAGAAATACTGCTTTGTTTATATGTTCTTTTCAGTTATGAATAAAAAAAATTCCCCTTAGGTTTATATTCTCAGACTCTACAAAATATCGCACAGGTTCTTTGCATATTATTTTAGCCTGTTTAAAATTTTTCTTAAGGCATGCTAGATGCCAATGGGTTCTTCAGCAACAACTAATGACATATGAAACACTGAAAAAACTATGTGAACATGCTTTGGAAGAAATTTATGAATACAAGTTAAACCACAACCTTAGGACTAAAGTTAATATGTGGTGGCGAGGCCTCTCCTTTTTTATAGAACATAAATACATTTTGGAAAAATGATCCTAGGATGAGATAAATTGATTTTGTTATTTTAATGTTGTCTTGCGTGTGCACCAACAACATCTTCTGGTAGTAATAGCACAGTGAAAGGTGTGTCAGTGTTGGCGAACGCAGAGCACACTTTAGTAGGTGCATTCCTCATTCCCCAATTAGCCAGCATGCTAGCGCTGACGCAAGAATTATGTAAAGTTCCTCTAACTTGAAAGAAATATGCTGCTGCAATCAGAGACAAGCTCGTCATGCAGCAGCAGAGATGACACGCCTCCCGTATGTGCCCATCCTGGTGAAACATTTTAATAAACATGGTGGCGGCACACAATCCCCAAACAGTGCTGACATCAGGGTGCAATCCCCGTGTCAGCATGTTCCCCACCCTCACATTGTGTGGCACACTGGGAGCACTCCCCAGTGTGCCACCGCTCCACTAAAGCTTGACTGTGTCGGCATGTTCCCCTAACCCCAGTATGCCTAACAAACCTTGCGAAGTCCAGATTTTTTACCTGGAAAAAAGGAAACAGTCCCTTGTTGTCCCCCTCCCCAACCTGCACCCACACTCTTCGCACCCCACCTCCCCACACACACCCTCATCCCATACTTACCTTCGGAGGTCTGGCGCTGTGATCTTTGATGGAGTGGGAACACATCTGAACTCTTCAAAGCCGAACTACAAAATGAAGAAATTCCGGTAAGCTGTATAATGGCATCAATGGGGGGGGGGGGCAACTTAGGTGATATCTCAACCATTTTTTTGAATTTTAGCTCCAAATTTTCAACATGGGGTTCTTGGGACCCCTCCTTATAAACACATGCACTGTCCTCTCGTTATTCTGTCCCGAAAGGTCATTTCGTGGTCACTGAGTGGAATCACCTTTTGGGACTGATTAATGAAACAACAGTGCCACTGTTCATGAGGTGGGGTTCCGAAAAGCCTATGCTGCAAATTTGGTGAAAAAATTTCAAAAAATGACTGTGTTACGAGCGTGCATTGCGCAGTTTCCATGTAGGCTCATAACTTCAACAACTTTAATATTTTCCTCCAAATTTTCAACATTGCCATTTTTTTCACACCTCCTTGTGAAAAGTACAGCTGTCATTTTTCGCATCCTGCCTGAAATGTGTTTTCGCACATGTGGCACACAATGGTGCGGTCGCTGTGGGAAATCAACATTCGGGACAGAGTAACAAAATCACAGTGACACTGTTCATGAGTGGAGGTCCCAAAAATGCCTATGTTGAAAATCTGGTTAAAAAATTCCCAAAATAATTGTGTTACGGGCATGCGTTGTGCAGTTTCAATGCACGCTTGTGACTTCACCAATTTTTCATATTTTCACTCCAGATTTTCAACATTGCTATTTTTTTACACCTTCTCATGAACAGTACAGCTGTCATTTTTCACATCCTGCCCAAAATGTGTTTTCATACCTGTGGTGCCAAATGGCACAGTCGTTGCGCAAAATCACCTTTCAGCTAATGAACTGATAGTGCCACTGTTCATGAGGTGGGGTCATAAAAAGCCTATATTGAAAATTTGGAGTGAAAATACCAGAAAACCCCCCCTGGGCGTTAGGGTTTCCAACCATAATGCCCCAACCTGTAGAAACTGACAGGCATCAGGGTGTGACTTGGGATTGTCAGCTGCAATGTTCATGCCATTCCACCCCCACCCCTACCCTGCAACCAGTGACAGGCATTGAGGTGTGCCTTAGACTCTTTGGCCCCAAAGTTCGCCCCATTCTCCTATACTGCACCCATCTCAGTGTATTCCCTTATGGAATGTGGTGAGCATAAGGCCCGAAGACCCCAAAGCACAATGCGACACTTGTCAGTGTCTTCAGGGTAGTGTGAGGTGAAATGGCATGAGTGTTATGGCTGATGACCCAAAGGCACACCGCATTGCCTGTCAGTCTCTGCAGGGTTGGGGTGGGGTTGGCTTCAGTTCAATACCTTTACTGCCATTTCTGATTATGCAGCTCTCTAACTCCTACACTACCAATGCCAATGCCAGCAAGCAAACATTCGGCATTGACAAATGCTTGGTTTTGTTTGTTTCAAGATTTACTTTATGTTCCCTATGTGTACTTCAGGTGCCATATGTACTTAAATGATTCTTTTATGATATGTATATACTGTGTATATCCTGACTGTATGTTTTGATGATGTGATATCAATAAAATATACCCCTACTCTTTTCTGGAAGTGGCATAAGATCTTTAATGCCCACGTGAACAACCACCAGAACAGGCAGACGGGACCTCAGTCTAACATCTCATCCAAAAGAGGGCACCTCAGGAGTGCAGCACCCTCTTCATGATGCACTGCAGTATCAGTATTGGGACTTACCACAAGTTCCCAGAGTGGGGCTAGAACCCACAACCTTCTGATATTTTGGCCTCAGAGGTGAGTGTGCTACCTGCTGAGCTACTGGCACTGGTTTGGTACCTTACAGGCACCATCTCAGGAAATAGACCTAGAATGTGGCACACATCTGGGGAGTTACAAAACCCTATCCAGTATGTTTTGTTTGGGGTTGCTTGGATAAAACTTTTCAAAGGTAAAAGTCTACCAAATCCAGACCTTATTAGACAAGGTTTTAACTAGACCCTTCTCCTGGGCACATCTCCAGACTCACAGATACAAATAGTTTTCTCCCCTGTTAACCCCTAATCTATTATTTGGGGGTGAAAAAGGGTGATAGCAGTCAAATGCCAGGCTAGGTAATTGGGTACCTTTCCCCATTCTCCCATATACTGATTTTAGAAAACAATTTGTGGTTCATGGTATTCTGCTACAATGCAACACCATTTATATTTATTTATTGATTGACTGATTTAAAAAGTTTCACCATGTAAACATACAGAGATAGAATAATAATCTTGTTTACAGATGCAACCTGGGAGAGGGGAACAAATAATAGCTACAAGACAAAAAAGGAAACACGATTGACTGACTGATTGATTGATCGACTGATTGACCGACTATTGAGTGACAAAGTGTTTTACCAGGTAAACATACACAGACCGAATAGTAATTTTTATAATGTATGGGGAGGCTTTATTACCAGCTGAAATCAACTTGTTTACAACCTTGTTATGCTGTTGTTATGATGTCAGGATTTTGTTATCCTTGCTTGAGTACATGATAGTGATGGCATAACAACATTGGAGCCCCTGCGCATATGCCATCTCTTGTTCTTTCTGTATTTTGGCTTCTGAATAATGCTGTTAATGACAAAATGGGAGATACACACTAAGGAGGGCCAAAAGTGTGAATTTTGCTAGGACGCACGTCCTTGATGGTGCTGACATGACTTATTTTTTAAAAATACACTCTCAACTGAATGGCTTAGGGCTTGATTGCAAGGGGGGGCATTCTGAAACATCAGGCAATTCTGCAGAGAGGCACAGCGGGAAGTCTGGGCTTGATGGCAAACTTAGCATTAGTGTCCAAATGCTGCCCATACACTATAAAAGAAAATGGATGGTCTTTGGATAATAACCGCACTATAATCACTTTCCAAGGTTGCCAAGACAATAGAGCTGTGTGGAATATAAAATTCTGCCCACAGAATGACTGTTCCGATTTTGCAAAATTCCACAGAATTTTCATGCAAATTCTGAGGAATTTTACAAAATTTAAAATGTTAGTTATTTAGCTATAATTTTAAAAGTACACATCCAAATAACACCACATTTGGAACATAAACAGTAATGAATGGCATATGTGAATGTTCCGTATTTCAGAGTTGTAGATTGAAAGGAGTGGAGTTATTGGTGGCCAAACATTTAATCAAAATTACATTTTCAGTTATTTTAAGATAATTTAAAAATTTCTTATCCAAATTTCTCCACAATGCAGAGGCTGCAACAGATGGCAGCAGCTGTATTTTGTCTGGGGCCATCCTCCCCCTGGACACAGGAAGGGAGGGGAAGGAGGACAGAGATGTGAAGGTGGTCCCAAGGGGGAGTTATGAGGAATAAGCTATTGGTTGCTGGGACCACCAAGGCCTCCCACATGGGAGAAGGGGGCCACATCCTGTGGAGAGTGAGGAGAGAGAGGATATCTTTGGCTGTAACCAGCAGCCCTTCCTCTTTCTCCTCAATACCTCGAAAGATCAAGATGTCCAGGACCCCTCAGGAAGTTTGAGGTAAGGGCCTAGGGGCTATCTCGTGGGGTCTACCCTGATCTGCCTGGGCGGCTGGAGTTGGCCAGCCTAGGAAGGGAAAGAGGTTTCCCCTGGTCACCTTGAATGTATTTAAAATTTTGAATGCATTAGTTGGATTGATTTAAGGGTTGTATTCCGCTATCATGCCAGGGGTTTAGATTGCTGTTAAAAAAAAAAAAAAACTGATCCAACTCCCTGAGGAAGCAGCGTGGTTCCTTGAAGTTCAAGAGAGCATTTAACCACCAGAACTTGGGAGTAATAAATTAATTTGGACTGCTCGGCTCATAAGAGTCCGGGCCTCAGAAGCACCCCCCCCAATTCTTTGTCCGTAAGGTCTGCATGCTCTCCTTGGCAACAATAGCAAGAGTTCCTTTCATAGGAACAAGAAAGAGGGCTGCATGGTCTCCTACTTTGCTTGCGTCTCCAATATCAGTCATCCCCCGAGGGTCTGGTTAGGTCTCAACGCTCTGGTACTCCGGTTGCTAGGTCAGCTGGGGGGGGGGCCTTGGCACTCACTCGGAGGCGCGGATGAGGAGGTCATGTACAGGGAGGTTGCCTGGGATCCATGGGGGGTGGCTTCGGGCACCATGTAGGAGGACACGCACAACCTGAGGGCAATGGAGCATAGCTCCAGGAATTTTTGATGGCCAGGGATTGGGGTGGAAGACCAGCCTCCCTAGCCGCCAGCACCTGTTCTTCTTTGCCAGTCGTGGCCCCCTCAGCTCCGTGGGGTCGACGACACGCTGGCTCGCGCATGGGTCTCGCGAGATTTGGTGGCCATGCTGGCCCATAGGGGACTTCTTGTGAATGCACCAACTAAATGGCAGCCTGATTTGGAAGCTCTACCCCCGCTGAAAACTAATCCGCCACATTCGTCTGGCTATCTGACCCATCCAACCAACACAACATCTGAAACTTAATCTACAATGTCTTCTAAACATAAATCGAGAAAAAAAAACAGCGTTCCACAGCCCAGACAGCACAAAACGCTGTTTGATTTCACATAGCCTGCTTCAGCCTGGGCAACCATGGCTTCACCGCCTGACCCACCCACCTCAGAGGAACCTGTGGAACAAGAATGTATAATAACCTCTAAACAATTATGCCCCACCCTCCAGAAAATGAATGCTACCTTGGAGAGACTTGAGACAAGGGCTACAGAAGATCGTAAAAAATTGGAACTTACCACCCAAAAAGTGGATCAACTTGAGAAAGGCCTAAATGAATACTCCACAACTACCGATGTCCACAATGCAGCCCTATTAGACCTCCACCGAAGAGAACAACAATTGGAGATCAGACTCAAAGAGTTAGAGAACCGAAACAGGCGTAATAACATCCATATTCATGGACTGCCTGAAGGGACTGAATAGGGACCAATGCCTGCCTTTTTGGAGTCCTTTCTTACTGAGATACTGGGCTGGTCTGAGGAGGAACCTCAAAACATTATAAGAGCGCACCAGTCCCTGATGCCTAAACCGACAGACCCCAAAGCCTGCCCTCGTTCAGCAGTGATCACATTTTTGGACTTTCGTGCCAAAGAAGAAATTTTAAAACTAGCTTGGTCCAAAAAAGCGGTCTTATTTGGCGATACCAGACTCTACTTCGAACGAGATTATACCCCTCAACTGCTCATACAATGCAGAAAAGTGCTTGCTGTTGTTCATACTTTACAACAGAAAGGAGTGAAGGCGTTTGTTGAGTACCCAGCTAAGTTACAAACTGCTACGGAGAATGGTATATGGAGGTTCCCTGACCTGATGGCAGCCCAGAAATTTTTGGCTGGCTTGGATGTGGAGCTGCCACAAAACCCATCGCAGTACCAGAGGGATTGTCTTGCAGATCGGGCCTGGCAGAAGGCCGGAACCAAGAGAAAGGAGCTACATGACCGCCCGGGCACTTCCAGAATCTGGGACTCTGTCTGAACCCTCAAAGACACCTGTGCCATGATGAGCTCACCACCTGCAGACTCCTGCCGAGAGGAGAATCCCCCATCAGAGTAAGACAACACCACCCAAGATTCACTGACCTGAAGGGACTTTACCTGTAACCCGCGGAATGTTCTTGGGATGGGCAGTGAGTGACTCTTTTTTAGGGGTAATTTATGCTCCCTGAAGGTGAAATTCCTCTACCGTAGCCCTGCTTAGGGGATGGGGAGGATGGGACAGATTAATATTAGATCGGACATTTCAGTTACTTGAAAGGGGGATACAGTTTATGCTTTCTTTAATCATCTCTTAAAATAAGAGGTGGAGACAGTTGCAGAGTCCCAGAGCTCAGGTATTTCTCCCTTGGGGGGGGGGGTTGACCCTGGGGGATTGGATGGCAGTGCCAGCATAAGGGGCTGGATTCCCAAAGGCCTAGGCAGTTAAAGAGCTTTAAAAAAGATGACAGTTGCCCGCAACCTGGTTAAAGGTCCTTAAGTAGATGACGCTTTAAGTAGCCCCAGTGGCTAGATTGCAACCTTTTAAAAAGGGTTGGCACTAGCGGTGGGCTACAGTTTGACAATTTGTGTGGAGAGTCTGGAATATACTTGTGCCCTGAAGCCGGTTTGGCTTGTCCAGGCAGTTGGGCCATGGGCAAGAAGCTCGGAACAGTACCAACCATTGCCTTAAACAGACAGATCTCCCACATTAATGTTACATGGGGCCAATCCAGGGGGGCAGGCGTATTTGCATCTTAGCCATACCTAGACTGCTAGATGGCCTCATCTACCTTGTGCCAATCACAGCCTTAAAGGTAGCAGGCTGACCTTTGTGACATGAATCACCCTGCTGGCTGAGATGTCCTAGATCTCTGGGAGGTTCCTAACCCCACCCCTATAAACCATCGAAGCTGGGAGATAACACTGGGCAGGAGAGGCTTGGCAGTAGTCCCACACTCTTTAATGGTTCTAGGGAATGTGTGGTTTAATAACATGTTTGGACCAGTGTATGTAGTGGAGAGTAATTAACCCCTCCAAACTCAGTCTAGTGAGAAGGCAAGACCCAGCAATCAACAACAAGCCATTTTACAGGCGGGGATGGACCTTTATATTCACAGGTTAGGTATTTAACCAACACTAGCCACTCATCGTTTTGTACCTCTCGGTGTGACTCTAATGTCTTACCCTTCTGGTGATCAGGTTGTTTTACACCCTGAGCCGGACGGAAGGCCCACTGTGTCGGGGCCCTCCAGCCACACCTCCAAAAGCAGAGTTCTGAAGAGGGTGGAAATAGGGTAATAACACCTTGAAGAACACAATGTTTAATAGGGTTTCAGTTTTTCAAGTTCCAGTTCGGTCATAATGTTTATTTTTACAGAATGTTGTATTTCTTGTTATATGTCATGCACAAAAATGTAGCATAAATGAATGTATGGTGGTGCCTCCCTGCCCCTCCCCCAGGTTGATCAGTGGTGTCAGATGCCCCCTCTCAGTGATGGATGACCTTCAGATAGTCACACTCAATGTGTGTGGGATAAATAATCCGGTTAAGCGGGTGAAGATAGTTCAAGATCTAAGTAGGCAGAGGGGGCAACTGTAGCCTTCCTACAAGAAACCCATCTGACTGCAGCACAGCATCTTAAATTAAAAAGATCCTGGGTGGGGAGTGTCTATGCCTCACACTTTAAGTCCTGCCCACACCGCAGAGGGGTGGCGATTTTGGGTAAACGTGATACCCCCCTGGTGGTCACGAAGGTTAAAACTGACTAAAAGGGCAGATTTGTCCAGATTTGGGGATCCTACAGGGGTCAGGCTTGCAGATTGGTAAATGTCTATGCACCAAATGAGGATGCCCCTCAGCTCTCCTTTCTGGAGAAACTTGTTAAAGAGGCTGTATCCGATGCTCACAGCATGGTGATTATTGGAGGGGACTTCAATGAAGTAGTATACCCCGGGGTGGACAGATCGGGGAGGGGTCAGGGAGGAGCCACAAGAACAGGGAGACTTCTTCTGAGATTGAATCAGGAACTGGGCCTGTCTGACTGCTGGCGATTTATGCATCCTCGAGAGAGGGATTATACCTACTATTCTCCCAGACATGGGGGGATACTCTAGAATAGACTATTTTTTAATATCCTCTAACTGGTTGCAGAAGGTAGACCGTTATAACATAGACTCGATTGTCATCTCTGACCATGCCCCAGTCACCCTTAAGCTCATCACTACCCCAACCCTGCCACAGTCATGCTGGAGATTAAATGTAAGCCACCTTACTAGAGAGGATTTTAAAGACCTGGTCAAAGACATTATCCAACAATTCAAACTGCATAACCCCATAGAGGAGACAAGAGAGGGAATAAGGTGGGACACACTTAAATGTTGCCTCAGAGGAGAATAATTAAGTACTCAGCCAGGCTTACAAAAGAGCGTGTGCACACTAGGGTACAGCTAGAACAAACAATTGCACAATTGGAAACCTCCCATTAGGCCCATCAGGACCCCCAGGACAAACATGACCTGGACAAAGCAAGACGGGAATTAAATCAATTACTTGTTCTTCAAACAGAAGGGCAGTTGAGATATGCAAGGCAGAAATATTTTGAGCAGGGGAATCGGGCGGGGAGATTGTTGGCATGGCAGCTCCACCAGGAAGCAGTTAATAGAGTGGTGGTACATTTGCAGAGAGAGGGCGACATGCCAGCCACCACTTCCCCAACAGATATACTGCAGAGATTTAAAACATTTTACTCCAAGTTATATGAATCAGAGACCTTTCCAGGGCATCAGCAGGTGGTGCAGTTCTTCCTCGATAGTCTCCCCATCTCCATCCTAACAGTCACAGGTAAGGCAGCCCATAACTCCTTGATCACCACACAGGAAGTACAGGCCAAGATTAAACACTATGATAAGGCTCCTGGTCTAGATGGCTTCCTGGCTGAATTTTACAAGCACTTTACTTCCCACCTAATTGATCATCAGGCTGCCACCTGTAACGAGGTCCTGTTAAAGGAAGAGTCAGTCCCACCTTCCTGGAACTTGGCTCAGATCTCTGTTATTTTTAAACAGGGTAAAAATCCTGAATCATGCGGCTCATATCAGCCGATCTCACTGTTGCCTGTGGATCTAAAAATCTTCACAGGAATATTAGCAGATCGGCTTCAGAACTGTATCTCCAGTCTTATTCATCATAACCAAACCAGCTTCATCTCGGTGAGGTTTCTCCAAGATAACATCCTTTGGCTGCTAAACATCTTTTCAGCCCAGAAAAGCTTGACCTCCTTGCAGTTGGCAATCAGTATAGATGCCGAGAAAGCTTTTGACAGGGTTGATTGGCATTTTATGTCCTCCACCCTGTCAAAATTTGGTTTGGGGGATCATTTTATCTCGGCCATTGTGGCCTTATATCATAGGCCGGAAGCTAGGGTTCGGGTGAATGGCCTCCTTTCAGACCGTCTCCCCCTGAAACAGGGCATCAGACAAGGCTGCCCCCTTTCCCCCTTGCTCTTTGCTCTGTCACTGGAGCGCTTAGCCATGTGGATAAGTAATAACCCAAACATCTAGGGAATCCAGGCAGGGGGTACTGAATAAAAAGTGGCATTTTATGCGGATGACTTTTTTTTTTTTTTTTAAATCCCCAAACCTGTTTGCCCTACCTGTTAGAATCCTTAGAGAAATTTGGCTCTCTGGCGGGTTATAAAATACACCTGTCCAAGTCAGAAACAGTGGTGCTGAGTGGTACCTCCCAGAGGCAATTCAAGGAAAATTTACCTTTCATGTGGGCCAAGAAAAATACCTTCAGGTATTTAGGAATCCAAATTTTGGTAGACACCACTAAACTATTCCGGAATAACCTTACTAAGTTATATAATACCCTACAGTCAGACTTTGCCCATTGGAAACTCCTCCCCCTTACTCTTTACGGAAGAATTCAAGTTATAAAAATGAATGTACTTCCCAGATTGTTATTCTTATTCCAGACGCTCTCGATCCCTATCCCCCCTTGTTTTTGGACTCAGTTGTCGAAAGATATCTCTAAATTTATCTGGGTGGGACAACGTCCCAGGATATCTTTCAATATCCTGGTGAGACCTAGAAAGGAAGGAGGCCTAGGTCTCCCCACACATATTATTGCTACCTAGCCGCCCAAGGTGCTCAACTAGTCACCTGGGCCAAGCAGTGCACAGACTCGGTCTGGTATTTAATTGAGACAGAGACAACTAAAGATTTGAAAATATGGACGCTTCCTATGGGCCATATTGGTTCCCAGATCTGGCCCCTTATATCCAACCCCTGGATTAAATACTCCCTTCGGATTCTAATAAAATGAAGGAAAACCAGGCATACTCCAAATACCTTGGGCCCCCTTTCTCTAATCCGCTACGTGGATTGTTTTCTTCCCCCCAGATCTGACCAGGGGTTTGCCTACTGGGAGCTCAAGGGTCTTACCATATTTAAGCAACTAATAGAGCAGGCTGTCTTGCATACGCCACCCTTAAAGACCACTTTTCTTTCTGCCAAGGAGGACTTCTTCAGGTTCCTCCAAACACGGCACTTTATTAATACTGGAGACAACTTTCAGAAGATTAACAGAGAACTGGCACACCTAGAGGCGTACTGGTGGGACTCTATTAAAATCAGGGACAAGTTAAGATATCTATCTTCACTATGTGCAGCCCTTACCTCCCAGACAGGGCTCCCTATATTAAATGAGATAAAAGAAAGGTGGGGAAGCAGAAACCCATGAAGTTATTATTAGGAAGGACTGGTCCCACAGAATCCAAAGGGGCTGGCAAGTGACATCAGTAGCTGTCTGGCAGGAGTATAACTGGAAAATACTTGTACGCTTCTTTAGGACACCAGTGGTCATACGACACTATAATCCACAAGCCTCTTCAGCCTGCTGGCGCCAGTGTGGGGAATCCCGAGGAACACATTACCATATTTTTTGGGGGTGCAGTAAACTCCAGGAGTTTTGGTACCATATTCACAAAGTTTTGGAAAAAGTGAAAGGCTTTCCTCTTCCCCCTTACCTTCCAGAATTTGGTACTAGGCCTCCCTACCTTATCTTCCAAGAAAAGAAAACAGTAGAACTATCCCAAATCCTGAAGGTGGCAGCCTTGAAATGTATCACAACCAACTGGTTAGCACCTGATCCACCTTCTTTGACACAATGGGTCTCTAAGGTGGACGAAATAGAAGCATGAAAAGCCTCACGTACACAATATCCTTCAGGAAAGAAAAATTCCAGGAGGTTTGGCAACCCTGGCACCTTTGGAGAGAAGCTTACAGGGGGGGATCTGGAGCTGGAAGGGGTGGGAGAAACTGGAACATAAAACGTATTACAGGACACCCTGCTTTATTGTTTGGTCCTTTGGAACAGAGGGAGGGGGTTGAGGGTATGGCAGATCACTTATGGTTATAGAACCATGAACATTAATAGCTGATCACTTGCTACTATGCATGAACATTTTGTGTTCGTTCGTTCTGTTTATTATTTTGCTCTTTAATCTTCATGATACTTCCATTTTAAAGACAGTATTTGGAACAGATAGTTGTTATTCAGAAAGTCATACACTCAGTTACTTACAGGGAAAGAGACTGAGCTTACACTGCAAAGAACTGTATCCATCACTTAGAAGCCGTGGGCTTCAAGCAGTGTATACCTTGACTTAGTGCGTTTTAAATGTCTCAGACCATTTAAAGTCATGCAAGATAATATTGTTGGTTAACATGGGTTAAATTATCCTGTATATTAATGTATTTGAGATTACTGGATCTATATCTGATTAATACCTGTCATCCTTGTGATGATGAGCTGTTGTACCATATCTTAAATATGTCAATAAACATGATGAAGTTAAAAAAAATGCTGGCCCATAGGCTACTCCCATATCGTGCAGGCTCTCACGAGAACAACAGTGGCCATCTTTCCTGAAATGGCCATGAGGGTGCCACCAGTGGGTCACATTGCTCAGCGCAAGTCCGGCCCAGAAGGGGTGGAGTGTGCAGGGCAGTCGGGCCGCTTCTGGTCACATCGGGAGCTCCCCAGGCACGGAGGCAGCGCAGGAGGCTAGCCTGCACAGTGAGGAGGGGAGGCTACAAGAGGGGCTGGGGTAGGCCGGCGGTTGCATCGGAGCGCTGGGTAGCACCTCAAAAAAAAAAAAAAAATTTGTGTTCCTTGGTAGCATGTGCACCCCCCACCCCAATGTAGGGCTTGACTCTGCACAAAGACAAAATTAATAGTGAAAACAGACTGAGGCTAGGCCTGGAGAATATATCCTACCGCTAGGGTGCTAGGCTGTGAACTGGGGGATTCCGGAGACTTGGGTTTGAATCCCACTACAAGCACTTGTGTTCTGTGTTGTCATGAGACACCAAAAGAATTGCCGGGGGCTGGCACTTGAATATTCGCAACTTTGGCCCCCATAATTGACTAACAGCATCCTTTGGACCCGATCGGGTTTCTCTGGGCTGATGTGGTTGCTGGAGGGATTATGTTAGTCACATTAGTCGGCACTCAAGCTGCTACAGCTTACCAGTGGCTCGGAACAGCTGAGAACTCAGGCTAGAAACAGAGTGCAGTTAGAACTACATGTAATTCTGGTAAAAAAAAAAAAAAAAAAAAAAAGAATGGTTGCAGCGTATCTGCCTTAGCTAGGGAGCTATGGGGGAAATGACATTAATGACACCGCTGGTGGCAACGGATGGATGGCTGAGTGGGATGGGGCAGCCGACACATTAGGTGTGGCCCGGGGGAGCCCCTCACACTGTTGGTGGGGGGCGAGTGATGTGGCCGGATAGCTTGGGGTGCGGGGCAGGGACACAGCCAGCAGAAGTGGGTCATTTTGGGCATACTACTGGTACTTTTCACCCATCCAAAGCACTGAGGGTGAGCACTGCAGCCAAGGATTTAATGTCCCAACCAGGCCCTACTGGGGTACCCTCGTAGACATACCAGAGCCTGAGTTGGCAGGGGGACAGCTCGTAATCCAAGTGAACGTTAGCGCGGATGCAGGGTTTGTCCCTTGCAGGTTCGTCAGTAGTTGGCCGTTTGAGGTAGACTGGGCATAATTAGGTACCAATGTCCCTCAGGTCACCTCAGAGAGGGTGATAATTGAAGGCAGTATAGCCTTTGGTTCATGGGCACCCCACAGGCATTGGCAGGGTGCAGTTTCCCACACTGTAGTTGTGTGGGGGCGGGTCCCTTATGCTCAAGTAGACAGCAGGAGTTAAGGCTGCCGGCCAGGGATCTGCTGGAAAAAAAAAAAAGAATGCCACCAGTTTGGGCAGGGTCAGACCATGGCATAGGCAATGGCGGTCACATGGGGTGGGTTGCTTGAGGACCTGGGCGCTGGTGGGCAAGATGGGCAAGGGTACATGGAAGGATTGAAAGTGGACCACTGTAGGATACCCAGTCAAGGGGGAAGCACCCAAGCAAGGGGTGGGGCATACTATCACATAGTTAGACACATCGAAGGGAACTTGACTGTGGAAGTCAGAAGTCATTAGAACAATTGAAGCCAGCCTACAATGAGAATGGCTATAGCACTAGCTGGAGTGATCACTTTCACAGGGTTGCATCCCGCCCGAGCCCCTGAGTTGGGGAGCCTCGGAAGACAGCTGGTAGCTGGGAGTGAGGTTGGGTAGAACCTGCCTGTGGGGGCAGAACAAAAAAAAAAAAAAAACAGGAAACTGCAAAATTGTATCTACAAATAGTTATGGGCACATGCAAGTGGTGAGCCATTCTGATCAGGGCAAGTTGTCCACAGGCCATACAAATGTCTGTTTTGGCTTTGTTGGTGGAAGGGTACTAGATCCCATTGTTTTGTCAACCCACTGGCTCAACATTGGCCATTCTATATCTACCCTCCCTCGCTTGGCAGTAGTGCATGGGTTCTGCCCCCCACACTTCAGAGGCGGAACTCCTTCTCAGTTCCCTTGACTTTGAGTCCTGCTGGATTCGCATTAGGACACGAGAAGCAGGCTCAGCGTTCCTTACCTGTCCCGGTAGGTGCATGGGCAGAGGCCTGGTAGTATGGCTGACAGATATACAGCATGGGGCAGGGACAACGCCATGCATATACCCAAAAGGGAGTATCGCATGTAATATACTCCCTCAGGAAACCCCAAATCAAACTGTGGTGGATGCTCAGGAAGTAATTCTTGAAGGGCTGCAACAACAGGGGTTACACTTGGTGAGGGCCGGTACACCACAGGATTAGAGCTCAGCCAACCCAAACATGGCCCATCAGTTGCCGACTTCTCTTGGCTGGTAACTTGGGGTCTATGATGCTAGAACTCCTTCTGATGGTGATATATGGGGCCTCCACCATAAGATGCAATAGGCGCTACCTCCCCCGGTGGTATCAGCACTGGCTGACAGTGGTGGCAGATGCAGGGGGGGATGGCTATCCGCAGGGTTGCCATCTTTGGTGCTGCAAAGAGGGGGACCATTCTGCATCCAGCAGGTTGGGAGGAAAAGGTACCCTCAACCTATATATGGACCGGTTTCCTGAGGTAAGGCCAATGGAGATGAGGACTGGAGTGGCTTAGGTCGCTAGCGGGTGAGTTGGTTAAGGGGATGGTAGCTACAGTGCCTTACGTGGGCGAATGGCAGGGGAAGTCCAAAAAAAAAAAAAAACAGCAGTTCAGTGGCAATGTTAGGGCATGTCTAGGGAGCAGCCCCCCCCCCACAAGGAGTGGACAACCCTACAACCCTGCTACAGCGAAGCTGGAGTCAGGCATTTCAGTATGCCAAGGGCGCCCAAGGGAGCAAAAGGGGGGGGTTGGGCTGCAGTAGCTGGGGAACAGTGCCCCAGGGCACGGGGGTGGCCCCAGTGGGGGAGGTCCACCCTTCTAAAGTTCATTGGTGGTGTAGTAGGTGTGCATTCAGCAACTACGGTTGGTACCCTGTTGCCAGAGGGGATCCATTAACCAGGAGTGGTTTCAGTATGGGTAGGGTGTAGGACTAATTTCCTGTGCAGGCCTCACCATAATCAGGGCAGCTGCAACCAGGCAGCTCCTGGTCGAGCGGGGGTGTACCCCAGGGGTTGGCTGCATCCTCTCTCGCTGGGATGGGGACCAGTTTGGTTAGATAGGTTGCTGCACTTCCTGGCTCAGGTAATCCAGGAGTGAGGCCAGGCCCCAGAACATGACATATGGGGGGCTCCAAAAAAAAAAGAGGGGAAAAAAGGCTAGGCTGGCACGGCTGCTTGGTGGGGCCTGGGAGGACAGACTGGTAGGCCTCTGGCAGGGGCCAGCAGAACTGGGGGCAGGGTGACCCCATTAAATCTGTCAGGGCATAAGTCAGGGGTAGAGGTGCCCCGGAGGCAGGCGAGGTGGAACCATGGGGCATAGGTAATAGGTAAGGTAAAAAAAAAAAAAAAAAAAGAATATATATATATATATAAATGCACAGTGCGAATCAGGCGGGCAAGTATTCTAGCCAGATTTGGAAGGAGGGGTTCCAGCAGCCCCACAAGGCAATGTAAGGTGCCTGACCCGGGATGTGCCTGGCACTGGGCAGCATATGGGCACAAGTCATGGTCCACATACAGTACATGAATGCCCAGAGCAAGTGGGAGCCTGGCACAAGCTACATTAGCAGCAATTACACTAACTCTCAGTTGTCTCTTACAGGTTCATGGCAAGGCCAAGAACAGAGAATGCAGGGAGTGTCTCCGCAGTGCAGTGGTAAGGCTGGCCAGCTAGACCAAGGATCAGGCCAGAGGGTACTGCCAGAAGGGCATGACTGTCTCGTGGTGGGCTAGTATGAGGGCAGTGCTCAGGTACTTTGGTTTCCCCTCAGAAGGGTGTGGTAAGGGGCTCACCCAGGGCAGGAGTAGGCTGCCCGTGTCGGACAAGGGCATACACCCTGCAGGCCGAAGAGGATGGTAAGAGGGAAACCCTAAGGCTGAGGAGATCCTTCCCATGGGATATGAGGGAAAGAGAAAATGGCTCCGCCACACATGCCAGGAGTCTGAGTGGGCAGGTGGCCCGATTCTGGCGCTGGGGCGGGAAGTCACAAGCTTTTTGGAGTGTGCACCCCCGCTTGCAATAACAGCATTTTTCTGTTTTCCAGGGTCCCCTGTTGGTGGTTGGTTCAATCTGGGTTGGTGGCCAGACCTTCATGCTGCAAGGACAATCGGGCCAAAGAGGCGGCTCTGGTGGAATGGGTCATCCGAAGGGGCCGACTGGTGGCTGGAAGGTGGAAGCCTGCGGACTTGCTTTGGGGGCATGAAGAGGGGAACCATAGGATAATAGCTGACGCACGCCTTACTCACCTGGCTGAGCCAATCGGGTGGGTACCGGGATGGAGGGGGAGTGGTGAATCCTCTTCTGTGGGCCCACATCAGGATCAGCTCAGGGGTGGAGTGGGGCCAGGTGGGAGCTCAGGGGACCATGGAAAATGGATATAGATAGACATAGGCTGTGGTCAAAGTAAGGTGGCCGAGATGCACTTTGGCCCCGAAAAGGGATAAAGTTGGTAAGAGTTGCAGGCTGGGTGTTGGAGGAATTGGGGAACAGGCAGCTTGGGGGGTTGGAAGTCATCCATCCAGTGGGGGCCGGACACCGTCCATCCTGTGGTGTCTCGGGAGGATCACAATGACAGAATAGTCATCAGGGGTCTTAGAGGCCCAAATTCGTATGAAGGGTTATGGCCTCCCTGCACTGGTTGGCATGGAGGTGGAAGCTGAGTATCCCGACCCAGGGGGAGGGGGTCAAGGTCCACCTCCAGCAGGTACAACGAGCCTGCAAGGCTAGCGGCGCCAGATGGGGGCAGCCGTGTAGCCTTCGCCCCTTTTCAGCCTCGGACCGTTGATCCTCCCAGGTGCACACGCTGCTCTTAATCTGTTTGTAATCAATAAATGCATGGCTGCAGCCATTTTCCTCCAAAAGTTGTGTCTGTGCTTTCTTTCTGGGGAAAGGGGTTTATGGATGGGTACCAGAAAATACAGAGGCTGCAACAGATGGCAGCAACCGTATTTTGTCTGGGGCCATCCTCTCCTGTACACAGGAGGGGGGGCGGAGAGATGTGAAGGTGGTCCCGAGGGGGAGTTAAGGGGAATAAGCTATTGGTTGCTGGGACCACCAAGGTCTCCCACATGGGAGGGGGGGGTCACATCCTGTGGGGAGTGAGGAGAGCAAGAATATCTTTGGCTGTAACTAGTAGCCCTTCCTCTTTCTCCTCCAGATTAAATATTCATTTATTTTGAGATAATTTTAAAATTTCTTATCCATATTTCTCCACAATACCAGGATTTAGAAAAGTGCTTATAATGCATATATGCACCATGTTTTAAGTCTCAAACTTCAATGGGGAACTGAGTTATAGGTAGTCAAACAGTTTGCCATAATTTGGATTTCTGTAATTTTAGTATAACTTTAATAGTATTCATTGAAATGTTACAAACATTGACAGGTATACAGGTTATCATTACATTTGTATGTGCAAATAGTTTCAGATTTCTAGCTTCAAATGAGAATGTGTTACAGCCTGCCAAACATGTTGCCAAAATTTTAATTTCACTTAGTTCTCTCTAATTTTAAAATTACATATCCAACTTTAACCAGAGTTGAAACATCGAAACTACTATACCACATGGTCATTTCTGAAAAAGTTCATGTTTGCAGCTTTAAATGGGAGCAAATTAAAAGCAGTCAAACTTTCACAACATTTAAAAATGTACATTTAAATAAACATTTAAAATTTAATTTTGCAAGAATGTAAACTACAGCTTTATAAATTGATTATCTATAATTGATGGTATGGGTGGAGAACTGGCTGCAGGGATGACAGCAGAGGGTGGTGGTGGAAGGAGAATTATCATCTCCAAGGGCAGTAATGAGCGAGGTCCCACAGGGGTCAGTGCTGGGGCCGGTGTTATTTGGGGGTATTTATTGCTGACATCTCAGTAAGCATGAATAGCAAGATCAGTCTATTAGCAGATGACACCAAGATGGTTCTGGTCAGTAACATCACGACCAATAACATAGTGGCCAAAAATAAAGCGGGATTACATCGCAGCCAGCAACATAGGTCTGCAAAACCATTGCTTCCCCAAATCTCGCAGGCAGTATGAGGAATGAAACCATGGTGACCTGTGGTTCCCCTAGCCTGCCTGCTGCATTTCAGTCCCAGCCACAGAAAGATCCATGAGTGATCCCCGCACAACCCCAGCCATCCCTGATCAATTAGTCTGCCTGCCTGCACCACTGCCCATTATGCTACAGTATGACCTTATCCCTGGTGTCTAGTGGCCCCAGGTAGTCTCGCCACCTACCCGCTCCCACCCCAACACCTAGTGGGTGGCCAGGACAACCCTCCACTCTCTGCCACAGCTGGCCACCCAACTGAGATGCAATGCATGAGCATGCACCCTGAGGGTATGGGCTCATGCACTGCATCTCAGTCGGGTGGCCAGCTGTGGCAGAGAGTGGAGGGCTGTGCTGGTCACCCACTAGGGGTTGGGGTGGGGAGTGGGTAGGTGGCAGACTACCTGGGGGAGACACTAGACACAAGGGTATGTCGCACTGTACCGCATACTTCGGCAGTGGTGCAGGTGGGCAGATCGGCGATCGGGGATGGCGGGGGGTTGTGCGGGGAATCACTCATGGGTCTTCTGTGGCTGGGACTGAAATGCAGCAGGCAGGCTAGGGGAACCACAGGCCACCATGCTTTCATTCCTCATACTGCCTGCAAGATTTGGGGAAGTGATGATATTGCAAGCCTATATTGTTGGCTGCGATATAATCCCCGCTTTATTTTTGGCCACAGTGTTATTGGTCGTGATGTTACTGACCGGGAACCCCAAGATGGAAGCAGTGGTGGATGACCAAGGGATGTAGCAGGGATTGCAAGAAGATCTAACAAGGCTGGAGATATGGTCTGACACCCGGCAACTTGGTTTCAATGCCAAAAAATGCAAGGTGCTGAATTTCAGGACAAAGAATCCAAAGAGAAGCTACCATCTGGGGGGGTGCAGCTAGCTGTGACTGAGGAGGAGAAAAATCTGGGGGTGCTCATTATGGGAGGAATGAACAACTTGGCACAGTGTAGGAAAGCAGCAGCAGTGGCCAACAAAATGTTGAGTTGTACGGCAAGGGATATCACCTCTAGGAGGAGGAAGGTGATTCTGCCGTTATTCAGATCACTGGTCAGACCCCACCTGGCGTACTGTGTTCTGTTTTGGTGCCCTTACCTAAAAAGGGAAATTAGATTGCTAGAAGGGGTGCAACGCAGAGCAACAAAGATGATCCAGGGTCTGGGGGAGTTACCATATGAGGTTAGATTGAGGGAGTTGAACATATACTCTCTGGAGGAGAGGAGGGACCGGGGGATATGATTGAGACCTTTAAGTACATGAGAGGAATAAACAAGATAGACACAGAGGGACTGTTCAAGGGGAGGATGGGCGAGACACTCGGGGTCATGACATGAGATTGGAGGATGGAAGGTTCAGGAGGGAAATGGGGAGGCATTTCTTTATGGAAAGGGTGATAGCAGAGTGGCATGCACTACCAGCAGAGGTGGTGGCCTGTAGAACAGTGGGATGCTTCAAGAGGGGCTGGGATAGGGCAAAAGGGAGGGTCATGGGAAGGGTGGGGGGCAGCTGCAGAGTAGGGGTGCAAGCTGCAAAATCGAGCAGACTCAATAGACCAAATGGCCTTTTTCTGCTGGCAGTTATGTATGTTCATATGTATATTCGTATAAACTCCTGAAACTTTAAAACTAGAGAATGCAAAACCATTAAATCTGGCAGGTTCTTAGACCTTAGAAGGAGACTGTGTGTGCCCAATTGTATTAATTGCTTGCTTGCTGTGAGAAATTGCAAAATAACATCTCTATTTAAAGTCAAATCCCATGAGTTTTTGTGAAAATTGTAGAATTTCATGAAAAATTCCATAAAACTGGAATTTTCTAATTTCACTCAGCCTTATCTGGGGGATTCTAATTAAAGGACAGGGGTATAAGAGGCAGGTAGCGCAGGGAGTCACCAGGTTCTGGAGTTAGATGCACAGTTTCACCAAGAAATGGACAGCTGAGCGGGGTAGCACAACAATGGTAGACCCCCAGGTTGGAGCAAGGAAGCACAAGAGTGTTAACAATTTAAACATGAATGCAGGATATTTAAGGATCACATCAAGTAAATGTATGATCCAGGGAGCCTGATGTACATGCAAGTCTGGGACTTAGTGGTGCTCCAAACAAGCATTTGTCAATGTCGAATGTTGTCTCGCTGGCATTGGCATTGGTAGTGCAGGAGTTAGAGACGCATAATAGGAATGGCAGTGAAGAATTGAAGTGACACCAACCCCACCCCCACCCTGTAGAGACCGACAGGCATTGGGGTGTGCGTTTTGGTCATCAGCTATAACGCTCAAGCCATTGTACCTCACCCTACCCTGTAGTCACTGACAAGTGTTGTGGTGTGCTTTGGAGTCTTTGGGCGTTATACTGACCCCCTTCCATAAGGAAATATGCTGAGGTGGGTGCAGTATAGGAGAATGGGGTGAACTTTGTGGTCGAACAGTGCGAGGCACACCACGATGCCTGTTACTGGCTGCAGGGTGGGGGTGGATTGGCGTGACCATTACAGCCGATGATCCCAAGTCACACCCCTGACACCTGTCAGTCTGTACAGGGTGGGGTGCTACATCTGGAAACACTAACACCATAGGCGTGTGTTGATATTTTCACTCCAAAGTTTCAACATGGGCTGTTTGTGAGGCCACCTCATGAAGAGCGGCACAATCAGTTTGCTAGCTGTAGGGTGATTTTGCACAATGGCTATGCCATTTGGTGACATGATGAAAACACGTTTTTTGGCAAGATGTGGAAAATGACAACTGTATTGTTCATGAGGAGGCGTAAAAAAATGGCAACGTTGAAAATCTGGAGTGAAAATATGAAAAATTGGTGAAGTCATGAGCGTGCATAGAAACTGCGCAACACACATCCGTAACCCAATTACTTTTGGGAGTTTGTTAGCCACATTTTCAACATAGGCATTTTGGGACCTCCCCTCATGAACAGTGGTGCTGTGATTTTGTTAATCTGTCCCAAAAGTTTATTTCCCACAGCGTCCACGCCATTGTGCGCCACATGGGCGGAAACACATTTTGGGCAGGATGTGAAAAATGACAGCTGTACTGTTCATAAGGAGGTGTGAGAAAATGCCAATGTTGAAAATTTGGCATGAAAATATTGCAAATTTATGAAGTTACAAAGGTGCGTGGAAACTGAGCAAAACATGCTTGTAACACAGTCATTTTATGGACGTTCGGCACCAAATTTCCAAAATAAGCATTTTAGGACCTCTGCTCATGAACAGTGTCACTGTCATTTCAAAAACTGTTCAAAACTGGATTTCACAGCTTATCAAGTACATGAATTGCAATCTGACGCAAGGAAAGCACATTTTGGTCAGGATATGTAAATGACATCAGTACTGTTCATAAGAAGGTGTAGAAAATGCCAATTTTGAAAATCTGGGTGAAAATAATACAAATTCACGAAGTTATGGCATGTGTGGAAACTGCTGATGCAGCCTAAATAAAACAGCCATTTTTTGGATTTTTCTCTCCAAATTTGCAACATAGGCTTTTTGACAGCCCCCCTCATGAACAGTGGCACTGTCATTTTGTTACTCGGTCCTGAAAGGTGATTCTGTGCAGTGACCGCGACCTTTCCGGACCAAATAACACAATGACAGTGCCTGAATTAATGAGGAGGGGTCCCAATAACCCCATGTTGAAAATTTGGTGCCAAAATTCTCAAAAATGGCTAAAATATGCAACAAAGTTGAAAAAAACCTTTTTATGCCATTATACAGCTTACCGGCATTTCTTCAGTTCATGGTCAGCTTTGAAGAGTGCAGATGTGTTTCTGGTCCACCGAAGATCGTTGCATCAGACTCCAGAGGTAAGTATGGGGTGAGGGGGTGTGGGGAGGCAGGGTGCACAGAGGGTGGCACGCGGTTGTTGGGGGCAGGAGACCATGAGGGACTTTTTTTTTTTTTTTTTTTTACAGGTTTAAAAAAAAAAAATATACTGGACGGGTTGTTTTTTTTTGCAGGATTTGGCACGCTGGTGGGCTCCCAGTGTGCCACCTATGTTTTTGGGGGCATTCTGTTGCTGACAGGGGATTGGACACCCCGCCGGCACATACTGATGGGGAGACATGAGCCAAGGGGATCGGGCACCCCTCGGCATGCAACAACAGCGGGGAGGGAGACATTATGCCGATGGGGAGTGGGCTCCCTGTCAGCACAATCAATGGGGATGGGGATAAATGCCCGACGGGATTGGCCCCGCCGACAGCAAAACTGTTGAGGGGTTTATGATGCTGACGGGAGCGAGCTCCATCAGCATTGTGACAGGCAGTTTGCCTGCACGTTGTGAGGCATGTTGTGGTCACGCTGCATGACAGCTTCACTCTCATTGCAGCGGACCATTTCTTTGTTCTCATGGCCACATTAGGGATGTGTGAGCCTGCTGCTGGCTGATTGGGGAATGAGGGGCGCACCTTCTGATGCGTGCCCTGCATTCGCCCAACAGTTACCGCGCCTCCAAATCTGCTACTACTGCAATATGTTGGCTGCGCATGCGCGAGCCAACATAAAAATGTACTGGGCGAATGTTGTGTCCTGGACAGCAGGAACAAAGAATTCTGGCTATTCCAACAAGTTAAGTTGATGGGAAAAGGAGTAGTGACTCACGTGTTAAGGGAGTTTGTCACTGTAGAGAACAAAGAGAATATCAGTGGGACCAGTAGTTCTACTGATTCAATCTGGCTATGCCAAAAGAGAAGGGGGGGATGATAGTCACCCAGAGAGGACCCAGCTTATCAAATGATGCATTGATATGTGCATTGTTAATGTTAAATTCCACAAAAAAATTCTGGATGCTTCATCTACAGTATATGCTATCATAAGTATGTCAGAAAATGTTACTAATCATTTTTTTTCTTCTGCAAAATTAAAACTGCTTAACCAATTTATCCAGTTGTGTTAGACACCAGGATACACTAACTATGGATATGCACGTCAAATGTTAACTCTATGCATGCATGAGAAGAGAAGTTACAAACATCGTCATTTTTGATCATTTTCACAATGTTTTGTAAATATTTACATAGTAAAATTTTGAACCCCTGTAACTTAAAGGCTACCTAAACACAATTATGATGGGGCACATTGTTCTGAAAACCCTCCCATGGAATTAAAGCAGACAGGGAGAGGTTTTGAGCAAAATTATTCATTACCTTAAATTCTGCATTTTAACACATTTTCTGTGACTTTTTTCAAACTGCTGAAACCAGAAGACATTTTTAGAATACCACACCAATCGGGGACTAAGGCTGCTGGGAACGTGCAGTGCAATGATGTCATCTTAGCAAGTCCAGTAGTCCCCAGTATGCAGTCCCTATGGAGCCTTATGCACTATACGTAAAATTACCAGTATATGTGTACTTTGTTATCTTTATCATTATTTAACATGATCGGTGCGGTCTTCTAAAAATGTTTCCTGGTTTCGGAAGTTTGAAAAAAGTCAACAAAAATGTGTTAAACTGCAGAATTTAAGGTAATGAATAATTTTATTCAAAACCTGTCCCTGTCTGCTCTAATTCCACGGGAGGGTTTTCAGAACAGTGCGTCCCCATCATAATTGTGTTTAGGTAGCCTTTAAACATTTCTTACCTACTTCTCTTCATATTTAGATCATTCAATAAACATTACAAAAAGGTTACCCATACTAATTTACATTTCTAGCTTCAAAGGTGCCTGAGTTATATGCAGATTCAATTTTTTCATGAAATTTCCTGAAAAGAATAAAATGACGGATTTTGGACACGTATAATTTTGAGATGATTCACCATATTGTCATGAAATCTGGCACATTGTTAGAACACCTGACATCAAGAAATCATGCCAAATTTAAGATCCCTGATCCAATAGATGGATAAGGTATATGCAAATAAAAATGTTTAGGAAATTTTGCACAAACAATAAAATGACATTTCAGCACCTAAAATTTTGAAACTATCCATCTGCATTTCATGATATTTGGCAGGTTGATGGCCATTGACCTGAAGAGTATATATTCCAAATTTCAGAGCTCTAGCTTGAACAGTGGCTGAGGTATAATCAAATTACCAAATTTTAAAAATTCCATGAAATTTCAAGGAATGTTGCGAAATTTCATTGAAGTTCTGCAGATTCGGAATGTTTCCATTCTACACAGCTCTACAAGACAACAGTAAATGGCAACCTCTTGAAGTGATTATAGCGTGGCTATTATCCGAAGGCCATCCATTATCCTCTATGTTTACAGATGTGACCTGAGGGAAGGGGGGAGGTGAACAAATAACAGCAGCAGAAATAACTTATTTACAATATCTGGACACGGTTACAAGAGTTTACAGGCATGATCAGCAATGGCAGAAACAAAAAGCATAGCTGGTACAGCATGATACAGAAAACATTGTAATTGCAGTCACACTAGGAAATAATTAGATTTTGGGAGTGGGGGGGACAGCTTGGCTGAGGCAATGCTGGTGAGTGGGCTGTTTCCTAAGGCAATGTAGTTCCAGACTTGAGGGAGTCTATGGCTAAAGGCAAGCTGGCCAGAATTCAGTTTTCACCTTGGAACAAGGAATCTGTTTCCAGAGTGGGAACAAAGGGCAGACTGGGCAGTGGGGGTGAGCAGGGTGCTCTGCTAGTTTGGGGGTTTATTTAACAAGTAGTGAAATACTGGCTAAACCAGTCCCCCTTTCCTTTGACCATCCCTAAGGTCCCAAAACACCTTTTGATCAGTTAGCCTCCATGGCTGACCTCCAGTTTACATTTTGCAGGGTGACCAATGGTAGTCGAACATCAAGCCAACTCAGCCACCCCTTGTCCCTAACCCACTGTCTGCCATTGCCAGTCCCACAGTCTGTGATATCGATGCCGTAGCTCACTCTGCCCCCTTCCTCCACAGCACATGCACTTACACAGTTCAAGACAGTATGAATGGGAATGGCACTCCACAGGTTAGGAAAGGGGTTTATTTATTTATTTATTTAGTTTTTGTTGACCGAGTAAGTGCACTAGACAAATCCTGCCTCTTTTCAGGCACGACCCGGGGGATGGGGATACAGATGAAAGCCAACTGACCTTGAACCAGATTAAGCTGTTGGTGGTATTTTTTAGTGAATGAGGGAAATTTGGCCAGGACACCGGGGAAATTCCCCTACTCTTTTTGATAAGTGCCATGGGATCTTTAACATCCACCTGTACTACCACCAATCCAGGCAGATGGGACCTCGGTTTAACGTCTCATCCGACAGGCGGCACCTCAGAAGTGCAGCACCCCTCTCATGCTGCACTACAGTGTCAGTACTAGGATATTAACCCAAGTGCCAGATGTGGGAACGGAACCCACAGCCGTCTGATCTTCTGGCCTCAGAGGCGAGTGTGCTACCTACTGAGCCACTGACTAGTAAAGTTGGTGTTTGACTACCACTGCCCCCCCCACACCAAATCATGTGGGGGCCAGGATCAGGTCCAGTTATTAACAAATTGTATTTTGTTGCCTGGGGTAGACGGGATAGTAAAGATGAATTAGCATAGTGAAAATAAAGTAAACTAGTTTTACCTGAGCCTTCCGTAGCTTCTCTGGTCCTAATCCTGTAACACAGTAACATATGAAGCTGGTAGTGAGAATCAAAGTCTCCTCTTACCTCAGTGCTAGCTTGAATTTGAGAGAGAGAGGTAGCTGTGCCTCCAGCCTCAGTGATACAAATGTAAGAAATCTGAGACAAAGGGAAGGCAGGGAGAGAAGATAGCATCCTGTTACAAAAAGCATTGACATCACATCACGTGTGCATCATTATCATCAGCCTGTCAGGCGAACATAACCCAGATCATAAAAAATGGATCATCAATGCAATATTGAACTGCCTCCATCTCGGTCATTACCGTAATTCAAGCACAGTTCACAAAGGCTGCTATCTCCATCTCAGGAAATGCAAACTCATTAGAGTCTCACAACATGCCTTAGCAACACGTACTGTAAGTGATTCCCTGCATGGCTAATATTCATTTTCCTGAAAAGCTTGATGAAGCTCCATATCATTCTGCTACTTAACATAATAACACTGACATTTCAGGTTAGAATTCACCCTAGGTTCCTCAAGTCCATCCTCCTCCACTTCATAAACAGGGATCAGCAAGTATACTGTGAAAACATGGATTTATTGGAAATCCGTAACAGCTCTCCTGCTCCTGTGATTCCTTTAGTAAGCAAAAATTTGTCAAGGCTTACCCTGAAGGTTTCTACTGTCTCCATGTCCTCTGTCTCCACTGGTAAGATATTCCACAGGATCACTCCCCATCTGGGAAAAGCATTGCATTGTAACAGTACTCCTGAATTTACAACCTCGGAGCTTGGGAGGATACCAGATCAAAAATCTCCAAGAGTTCAATCTTGCCTTGTCTTAAATATCTTGTCTGCTGTTGCCCACACAATATAGCATGGTGACAAACAAAACCTTACATGATGCATAGCAGGAAATAACTTATATACTTCCCCTAACATAGCTCTAAAAAGCAGAGTACAAAAACTAACAGCAGCTGTATTCAGTTTACTGGGAAGTCCCTTCACATCCAAGTCTCTTAGCTGTCTCACATTAGCAGTAACACAGTATAGCCAATAGCCTGCCTGTACTTTGACAATCAATGAAAACTGCCTAACTCTTTAAAGAGACAGCCCTCTAATGTTATCTTCATTTGTTTTCTTTGTACTTACAGTGAGTGTTGGCATAAAGCAGAAACAAATGAAAGCCACATTAAACAATGCATTACCAACACTTCAGTTTTAAGTACTATCTATAAGGGTATTTTTTTAATTTTCAGTTTATTTGCTCAGGATAGCCCAACTAATAGAAATCTCATTTCCAGTGGGGTCCTGCTTCCACCCAGTTCTGCAGCTGTGTGGTCTGGAGCACTGAGAGGTTGAGTGACTTTCTCAAAGTCACATAGTGAGTGTTTGCCTCTAGTGGGGTTTGCACGTCTGGTACATATGCAGATAGATAGATAGATAGATAGATAGATAGATAGATAGATAGATAGATAGAGATAGACAGACAGAGAGATAGATTGACAGACAGAGATAGACAAACAGACAGAGATAGAGATAGATAGAAAAACATACAGACAGAGATAGATAGAGATAGATAAATAGATACTGTCTGTAGACAAACAGAGATAGATAGATAGATAGATAGATAGATAGATAGATAGACAGAGATAGATAGATAGATAGCTAGATAGGTAAATAGATATAGATAGACAGACAGAGATAGACAGACAAACAGACAGAGAGATAGATAGAAAGACATACAGACAGAGAGAGATAGATAGGTAGACAGATAGATAGACAGACAGACATAGTCGCCAGGTTGTATGGGCCCGTGGGGCATGTGCCCCAGTAGTAATTTTGGATGTGGGCTCAGCTCCACCAATATTTATTTACCCACACACATTTCATTTTTTTAAATTGGGATCTGCGCAGTGCTTCAGTGCATGAACTGTGCTGCATGCATGGCCCCACCCCGTCCCCACGCCCACGCCCATCCCTTGTCCCAGTCCCAGCAGGCTCCTCATTGGTGTGCCAAGTTGGACCTTTTTGAAATTAGTGCCATTTTGGGCCAAAATTAAAATCCCTGTCTACGCATGTGCCTGCTGAATCACAGCCGCATTCTGATTGGGCGCCGGTACTAATGTTTAAATGAAAGCGCCAGGCGGGCGGAGAAGGAGCAATGAAGTGAGTAGGCATTCATTGTGTGAGCAGAGTGCGTGGAGTAGCAGAGTCCAGCCTAGCACCAGTGGTCCATCCGCCATTCAGCAGCAACATAAAGGAGTAGCAGGTCGGCCAGCGGTGGAAGGTAGTCACCCGGTCCGGTCCAAGGTCGGAGAAAAGGAAGCCATAAGCCAGTGGAGGACCGGGAAGGCTGAAGGCAGCACAGTATGTTTCTCCCAAGAAGCAGCAAGGCAGCTGCCAACCGAGGCAGAAGAAGTTGAGGTGTCAGAGAGGAGTCAGAGGGAGACTCTGAGAGGGGGTGAACTGTCAAGGGGGGGGACTCTGAGTTGAAGGAGTGAGTAGCAGCACCCGTGACCCACCAACCTGTCAGTGGTTAACTAAGATAAGGTAAACCAGATCCAGGGGGAGAGAGGAGACAGGAGAGTGAGCCAGGTTGCTGAGCAGAGCTGAGGAGAGGCCAGAGAAAGTAGAGCAGGGGGCGGCAGCCAGGGTATTCCAAGGGCCTGTTCAATCAGTTAGCAAGTATGGGCTCAGAACGAGAGCATGGGAGCATTGGGTCATTGGTTGGGTCAAGGCTAGGCCATGGATGGTTTATTTCATTGAAGCTCCTACAGGGATTTTCACTGACTGTGGAAGGTGTGCTGAGCATAGAACAGCAAGGTATACAGGCAGAATTTGAATTCAGTTTTTGTATGTAGATAAAAAAAAAATCTATTCTGCTAGCTGCTCTGCTATTGTGGCAATTGTCTGAAATATAAACTCTGCATGACTGTCTGCATCATAGTCTAGCACTGTCCTGATGGAATGTTGCTTTGAGGTGACTGTGGCTCTTGCTGATATACTGTAAGTTATAACTGCTGGCCACTGTATGTTAATGCTTGTAACAGTGGTTCTACCTGCAAAACAAAACCTCATTTGTGTTTTGCATGTTTTATGACCATGTTACTTTTTACAGCCACAGTATATGGCTTTAGTGTTTGAGTGGTCTGCCTCTGACCCAGTCTGTTAAAGGAGAAGTCCATCCAGAATGTGCAAAAAACATATGTTATGTAGAGTGTTTTGATATGTATGTTAAGTCCTAGTGTGTCCTTCCCTCTGTCTGCTATTAGGAGTTTTTCCTAAATTAGCCTGCTAACTGTATGGTAGTTTTACGACCCCTGGGGATCTCCATCACAAATAGGTTTATTGGCTTTCTTTCTCCTACGATGCACTCTGGCTCATGTGACGGTGATATAGCCATGCCCCTAGATTTAGCAGGGTCTGTCACAGCTCAGCCACAAAGATAATACTTCTTTCAGAGAAGAAGTCACATTGCTACATTTTGGGTGAGTGTAATCATTATTATTTTTTTGATATTAGTACCTTGTCCTGCTATGTCACAACCTATAAGGTGATGTTCAATTTTTGCTACTTAGTACTGGTGCAAAAACTGAAAGTGACTGAGAGGAAAAGAGTGAACAGTGACATGATTCACACACACACACACACACACACACACACACAGCAGAGCAGGACGAGGTACTGATATCAAAAAATAATAATGATTACACTCACCCAAAATCTAGCAGTTTGTCTTCTCTGGAAGAAGTATTTTCTCTGTGGCTGAACTGTGACAGACCCTGTAACAAGATACTGGCTTCCTGCAGGGGCAATTAGACATCACACCAAAGGGCACTCTGGGAAGACTAGAGGCCATAAAAGAAACTAGAATGGCAACCTCCAAGGGCAATAAAACAGTTCGGGAAAGTTAGAAAAAACATCTCTCACAGCCAGAGGAAAAGAAAATGCCGGGAACTGGTTAGAACACAGAAAAAAAGACTACTACATATTTTTTTCTGATTTTAACATGGAGTATTCCTTTAATTGTCTGCTCGGTCTTGCATTTCCCCAGTGAAGTAGGCATTTGTCTCCAGCACTTCGGTAGATGCCAGCACTATTTTTTCAGGTTAAATGTTCCTTTTTTTCCCATCTCTTAAATTGACGTTTGCTTAAATATTATTGCTATAAAGCAGTGCCTTATAAGCAGTGTCAGTGGCTCAGTAGGTAGTACACTTGCCTCTGAGGCTAGGAGATCAGAGGGCTGTGGGTTCAGTTCCCACATCTGGCACTTGGGTTAATATCCCAATACTGACACTTTAGTGCAGCATGAGGGGGGTGCTGCACTTCTGAGGTGCCATCTTTCAGATGAGACATTAAACTGCGGTCCCATCTGCCTGGATTGGTGGTAGCTCAAGTGGATGTTAAAGATCCCATGGCACTTCTTGAAAAAGAGTAGGGGAATTTTTTACTGAAAACAAAATATACAAAATCGTATGACTTCATACAAAAGCATAAGAAAAGAATTCAAAAACAGAAATAAGTATTACAGCATACATGGATCATGAAACAAAAACAATCCACATGGGCATGTAACCCTCATCCCATTCCCACTAAAAGAGTTTGGGAAGTTGCATTGAAAACAAATCATTCTAAAATGTATTGCATCATACAAAAACAAAAGGAAGGAGGTCAAAAAACAGAAATAAGTACTATAGCATACATGGACTACAAACATAAATAACCTGTAGTTGTACCTAACCCCCATCCCATCCCCACTATAAGAGCAGGGGAATCGTCCAGTAAAAACTTAAGATAAAATATACAGAGGTGTATGGCATCATACAAAACCATAATAAATGAAATAAAAAACAAAAATAAGTATTACAGCATACATGAATAACAAGCAGTAAGAAACCATATTAGTTTATAACCCCCATCCCTTCCCCACTAAAAGGGTAGGGGAGTATTGCACTGTACACAAACGTTGCATGAACAGTAGTACAGCATACAAAATTACAATGAAGAAGAAGAGCAAAGAAAACACAAAAAAGTACTGCATCATTAGGAAAAAATCCAGGAACAGAAGTCCCAATAGTGTCGAAAAACTTTGGGCGATACGGAGGTTTTCTCAAAATTATAAACAGCCTGTAAGCCCTGTAAAATCTGAGTGATAATCTGAGTAAGGCTACACACCTTCTGTCGTAATAAAAATGCACATCTGGCCTGCCACAAATAGAAGTGACAAAATGCAAAAATTAAACGTAAAGTACTAGGATGATAATGAACCAAAGTAGGGGGATAAATACCATAAATCAAAATATTATACGTGAGAAAAGGAAGGGCCTTTTCCTTCCACTTTTGGAGGAGAAGGGTCCATACCGGTTGTGAATAGGGGCAATCAAGAAAGAAATGCATCATGGTCTCTGGAATGGAAAGGCACGTATCCCAGGGACAAGTCCTTTCTTCATGAGCCTTATGCTTCATATTACCACGAACACCTAGTCTGTCATGACAAGAAAGCCAGGTTACATCCCAAACCCTTTGGGGGATTCGTGGATCAGTCAGTTGGTGAAAAACTCTAGAGGAGTCCAGTTGAACGCCAAGGGAATCACACGGCACCGGAAGGTCCAAAAAGGATGTTCCCAAAACAGACTAATATAAGTGCATCCTTGAGGAAGACAGAATCACCGTAAGTGTCAGAGACCACTGACAGATTTTTTAAAAAGTGCGGATGATAAAATAGGGGAGCTTAAATTTACAAAAATTCCGAGGAATTTCCAAAGGGGGGAGACACCAGGCAGCACACAATGGAGCAGTATGATGATGAAGAAGAGAAATCCAAAAGACTGGGGGTGTGTTCAATAGGTAGGGAATAGCAGTCTTAATAAACAAACAGTGAAAAAAACACCAAGGGGTTCAACATCCAAACCCCACCATGGCAACAATCAAGATATGTGTAAGAACGTTTCACTAGATTTAAACGGCAGCCCCAGAATCCCTGAAAGAAAACATTATACAAGTGAGCCTCCAAGGAAAAGGGGACAGAAAAAACCGAAGCCACATGAAGAAATGAAGGAAGAACTAAGGTTTTCAACAACAAAACCCACTTTCTCTTTGCAATGCTAAGACCCTTCCAGGATGCAACCAAATGAAAGGCCTTGTCCAAAACAATAGTCCAATATGAGTGGGCATCATCAGGGGAACCAAAGGTCAATCCTAAAACTTTAACCGGGGAAAACTGTACAGGTACTCCCGCAATGTAGCAAAGTGAATGTAGGGGTGGTGGAATCGGGAGGTACAATGCCGAACTCTTATTATAATTAAGCTTAGAACCAGACACACAATCAAAATCTGTTAAAAGGAGGAGTAAGTCCGCCTCTTGTAGGTGCGGGGTGGTGAGAATGGAGAGATCGTCCGCATAAGCCAATACTGTAGGGACAGAGCACCCGGAAGGAAAGGACAAATGAGGGATTGATGGGTGGCATAAGAGTCTACGAAGTAATGAACCTATATAAAAAACATAAAGAAGAGGACTGAGAGGGCAGCCCTGCCAAACCCTAGTACGACTCAAAAAGGGGGGGCATGAGGCGCCATTGACGTAAGGATGGATCCAGGCAGTGGAATAGAGTAATCTAATCCATTGAATAAAGCGCTGTGGAATACCGTAATGAGACAAGACTTGAATGAGGTAGTCATGATTTACTCTGTCAAACGCCTTCTCCTGATCCAGTGAGAGAAGAAGCGAAGGAGAAGAAGAAGAAGAGCTAAAGGCAGAGACATCTCTAAGCAGGGAAACATTGGAAACAATAGTGCGGTGAGGAATAGCACAGGTCTGGATTTCTGAAATGACATGGGATGCAACAGGAAGAAGACGGTGAAGCAGGATGGATGTAAAAATATTATAGTCCACATTCAGGAGACTCAAAGGCCTCCAATTTCATATGTCCGACCTATCTCCTTTCTTAAACAACAGAAACACGATTGCATCTGAAAGATTCTGAGGAACAGAATGAATAGCAATGATAGTATTAAAGAGCAAAGTAAGAATGGGTGAAAAAACATCTGAAAAAGCTAGATAAAGTTCAGCAGTAAGGCCGTCCTGCCCTGGAGAAGTACATCACTTTTGTTTCTTAATAGCCGCCTGCACCTCTAACAAGGAAATCAGGGCCATCAACTTGGTGCAAAGATCAAGAGGAGGAGAAGGGGTCAGGAAATCAAAAAAGGAAGCAGCAGCGGATATAGCCACTGACGGAGTCCCAAAGACACTGGCAAAATGGGAAGAGACCTTTAGCTGGAAAGACGTTATAGTATCATAAATCTTAGAAGAGTCAGGGTCAATGAGACATTCAATGTGCGTGGCTGCCACCCTGTCAGAACAGCACTTGTATATATCAAAGGAGGCCTTAGAAGAGTGGGTGCCACAAGTAGCCTCAAGACGCAATGAGCGTGCCCTGTTATATTGATACTCTTCCATCCGGGTCTTCAAGGAAGCAATAAGGGGGGAGCAGTCTTGTGCCATCTCAGCAGCCCTAGAGATTACATCCTGTAAATGTCACCGCAATGACAAATACTGATGATAAGAGGAAACAGATTTACTCCTTGCATACCTAAGAAAAAAGCATTTAAGGTCCGATTTGGTATCGTCCCACCAATGTAAAGGAGAGGTGTAAGCATCCAGAACCGAAATTCGGGCTAACAGAAAATCCCGACAGTCTCAAATATTGCTGCCATCAGACAATAGGGAGCTATTCAACTTCCAGCATGAAGAAACAAGAAGAGGATGAGAAGCTGTAGAAGGAAAACAAAGCAACGAGATGGCCATGTGATCTGAGGTCTCAAAAGGAATAACCTTCGCCTGTTGTACCTTTACATTCTGGGAGAGAAATATAAAATCAATATGGGTGGCCAAAAGGCCTCTATGATAGGTCATTGTTCCCTTGGGATGCACCTCACTATAACCGTCCTTAAGAGAGGTGTACTTGAGAATAGTATGTAATGCAGTAGAGTCCCCGAAAAGCTTCTGTGTGGAGCCTCCTCTGTCAGCCAAAGTGAGACCACAATTGAAGTCTCCTCCCATATAAAGATGTCTAGAGGTGTGTAAATAAGGCTGCAACAACCAAAATAAGTCAGAACGAGCAGCAATACCCCGAGGTGCATAAACATTCAGAATCCTGAGCTGCAGGCGATGGAAGGTGCAATCAAGCAATAAGGCGTGGCCAGGGACAATGTCAACCAGTCTCGTAACAGTACAGTCAAAACCAGAAAACAAAATACCCAACCCATCACATTTATCCTCACCAGAAGACCAGTAGGAAGGGCCTCTAGTCCAGCCAGCAGAAGCCTGGGTCATCTCATATCGAGTCTTCAGCCTAGTATCCTGAAGTAAGTAGAGATCATGTGGGAGATCCGAAAGATACTGTAGAGAGGCAAGAAGTTTTCTCTGGGATTTCATGCTGCACACATTAAGTGTGAGGCAGTGAAGACCCAAACTCACAGGCATAAGAAGAAAGAAAAAGACCAAAGACCAGCAGAAAAACATGAAGAATTAGGCAAAGAGGCATCAAGTAACTGCCGATTGCCGCCTGCTGTCAGATGTAGCAGGGGAGGGATCTTGCTGGGAGTCAGAGGAGTAGTCTAAATGGAGGAAAGAGGCCTGTGAAGATTCAGAGTCATTTGCCTCATCCATTATATCACTCCACTGCTTCCGTTTAGTCAGGGCTTGATAGCGATTCCTGGTCAAAACGGATTGTCTGGGGGAAGGGCTGGGTTACGCTTACCTTTGGATTTACCCTTTTTTCCCTGAGAAACCTCCATAAAGGGGTCCAAAGCAGGAGGGAGAGGGGGTGGCATGGGATCGGAGGGGGCAACAACCCCAGGCACCGGGTCCGTGCCGGGAGGGGTCGGGTCTTGTAATACAGGATCTGCCACTGGAAGAGCAGGAAGAGCAGAGGGAAGATCGTCACTGGGGGGGGCACTATGTCCTGGCCGTACCCTTCATGCTGGTGAAGAACCTGAGTCTGAGAGTTCGTGATAAGGGCAACCTGATCCTGAGGGGGATGGTCCAGCCGATTATGGTCAGCCCATGGACACTGATGGTAAGTATGCCTAGTCTCATCACAGAGATTACACCTCCGGGGGTTAGGGCAACCGAGACTCACATGACCATAGGCCAAGCAAATAGTGCACCTTGGCTCGTTGCAGGTATGGCTCAAATGTGTCTGAGAACCACAGGTATGGCAGGTGCGGGGTTGACCGGGATAAAAACACAAACCTCTATCCCTACCTACATAAAAACTACCTGGCAAATGAGCTATACCCCTGTCATCCTGCTTCAATTGCACCATAGCCTTCCAACCCCCTGTCCAGACAAGGTCCTCATCCAAAATAGGATGAGAAGCCTTGAGAATGTTGCAGCACTGCTTAAGCCAGTATTGAACATCCGCTATGCTCACTCCTTCATTACAAAAAAGAAGAGTAATCAATTTCACCGTAGGTTTAGCAAGAGGAATGAGCATAAAGAGGGTCCATAAAGGCTGTGACTTCACCACATCATATTTAATCCAAAAATTTTCTAGAGTAGAGACATTCTTAAAACTTAAATCATAAACTGATTCCCCTTTAACATGTATGAAAGCAAACAATTCATTTGCCGAAATACCCATAGAGTCAAGCAACAGGGAATGCAGAACAGTTTTTCTATCAGGTGCAGTAGAGAAGTCACCAAAATATTTCAGGCAAACTGCATTCCTACATTGGGCTGGTTCACCCAAGTTCTGAAACAAGTCACTGAAGCGAAAGGGACGGTCAGTCAAAGCCTCACCTGTAGTTAGTGTAGGCAAAGGAAGGTTATCCAAGTGGGGAATAGGATCAGCTGTCGAAGAAGAGAGTACTGCCAGTGGAGGATGCAGTACCAAATCAGAATCCTTAGCTTGCGGAGGGCCCGGAGATTCAGGAGATGGTTGGCCAACAGCAGAAATCCAAGTCAAAGTGGAAGGGCGTAGGTGCAATGAAGCTGGTGAGGATGAATGAGGGAAGGAAGCGGATTCAGCAGGCTGTTCGGGGACTGTGTTGCCCCGTATAATGTCCTGTGTGCTTACTGCTCAGGGAGAAGTCCAAGGTGGACCAGGAAGCAGTTGAGTCCAACCCACAGCATGCAGAGCAGAAGCAGGGGACCATGCAGAGTCTGGGAATGAAGTACCTCCGTGGGTATTGGTAGAGGACAGCTTGCCTGCAGTAGCTGAAGAGGTACAGGTAGGAGCTGAAAGGCAGTCCGTCGTTGATGTGTGCGATAGCTCAGAGTGTAATTCAACCTGGTCAGAAATAGTAGGCAAGGTGGAGTGCAGTGTGTTGTCCTCCTGCATGACGCACCTTAAGAGAGAACAACTTTGTTCATATAACAGTCTCAAATGCGATGGAGACATAGTGTGAGTACTGGTCCCAAGAACTGTAGGAGAATGCTGGTCCAAAATCTTGTTGATAGTTCCAAAATCAGGAGGTGTACGAACAACTAGGTGTGGCGCAGAGTCTGGTTGATTATTACTGCAATCACTAGGCAAACCAACAGGCATAGCAGGCTGGAGATCTGGAGCAGAAACCATAAAACAGAGAGTTGCATCAACCCCACCTCCTCCAGGGTCCGGGACAGCAGCCATCTTAGTTCCGCAGGAAAAGAGTCCCCCCTGCTCACAGGAAGCAAGTGTATGGGAATTTTATTGAAAATTGGATTTCATTACAATACAAATACATTATAAATACATTCTAAACAAAATTATTAACCAATTGTAACAAACAGAAAAAAAAAGATTCAGTAGAAAAGAAAACATTATACATATTGCTCTACATTTGTCAATGTCCTGCATGCTATAATCTACCAATACTCTACAAAATAATATCCTAATCACTGATTCCCTATTCATTGCAATTGACCCAAAAAAGCCTAGCTCTCTCGGGGGTATATTTCATCATATCAAGTTTCATGGCTTTATTCAATTATATCCCAATATTCTGAAAAAGTTCCAGATGAGATACTTCTCTCTGTTGCAAAACCCACATGCACCTAGCCTGCCAAATAAAATATTTTATTGTTGCAGATACTATGCACATAGTGGGCTGGATATTCAAAAGGGTTGCACCATGCGCAATAGGGTTGAGCCTGCGCAAGTCCAAAATTGCGCCATTCTGCCATATTCAGCAGGAGGCAGTTGCACCCCCAAGGCAAGCTGAGCAACAGCGCCAATGCAAATGAATGCATGCTGAACTGGAGGGAGGAACCATGCATAAAGTGCACAGCCGGTATTCAGCGGGCTGTGCAGAAGACCATGCGAAGCAACCCCCAACCTGGCCTGCACAACTTTAGAGCAAAAAAAAAAAAGGAGTAAAAGTCAGGGCCACCACAGGTGAGCTGCCGCATTGCAGGGTGCAACACAGCAGCTGCCACCTGTGGCTGGCCTCAACCTACTCCTGTACTACAACCCGATCGCGGGCAAAGTGTAAAAAAAAACACCCCCCGACTGGCCCAATCAGGCCGGCATAAAAATCCCCCCCTCCCCTGACTGGCCCAATCGCGGGCAGCACAGAGTCAACCCCAAGGACATATCCCTGGTGGTCCAGTGGACCGCTAAGTCCGATCACGGGCTGCAAAATGTGGCACCATCCCCCCATGAACAGATCCCTGGTGGTCCAGTGGACTGCTAAGCCCGATCGCAGGCTGCAAAATGTGGCAACACACCCCCCCAAGACCATATCCCCGGTGATCTAGTGTCCCCTCACCCCTCCCTCCCATGAAGCCCCACCACCCGCCCCCCTCCGGCAGCTGGCGGCGGCAGCAGCATCACCTGCCTGCCACCCGCCACCCCGACTGACTGCCCAGGAGGGCTGCATGCCAGTGGTGCAGAGCAGAGCCAATGGGCGTGCAGCCCATACTGTGCAAGAGCAGTCAGATATGTGAATGAAAGAATCATTCTCATATCTGGACTGCCTTATCAGAGTGAGTGCACACCCATTGGCTCTTGCTCTGCACCAATGGTGCAGTCCACCGGCAGTCAGTCAGTGGGAGTGCGGGCGCAGGCAGGATGCTGCCGCCCGCTGGCTGCCGGGGGGGGTGGTGGGCTTCATGGGTGGGTGGGTGGGGGGACACTAGATCACCAGGGATATGGTTTGGGTGGGTTTGTTACATTTTGCAGCCTGCTGAGAGGGGCTTAGCAGTCCACTGACCACCAGGGATATGTCCTGGGGTGGGTTGGACTCTGTGCTGCCACGATCGACTGGTGGGGGTATTTTACAATTATGCCGCAATCAGGCTAGTGGGGTTTATTCAGCTTATGCCAGCGATCGGGCCAGTCAGGGGAGGTGGTTTTACACTTTGCCCGCAATCAGGCTGCAGGGGCATCGGTCCCCGACGGCTGCTGCCTGGCAGGGCGCCAGGCGCAAGTCCTCGGGGATCGGCGCACCTGCATGCTAATGGCATGCAAATGGGGCCATAAATAGATGCAAATGGCCCCCCTCGCCTTGCATGAATTATGGCCCCATTTGCATGTCACCTTTTGAATATGGGAAATTTGCGCATGGCACAATGGTACTTGCGCCACTGCAACTTGAATGCTCCACTCTGACCACTTGCAGTGGCACAAGTTCCACTGCGCCATGCGCAGTGGCTGTGGCTGGGGGGTGATATTCAAAGGAGTTGCTCAATAGCGCAACTCATTTGAATATCACCCCGGCCACAGCCCAGCGCAACTATTTTGTGCAGCGCAAGGGCTTGCGCCACAAAATAGCACAGTGTGAATATCCAGCCCAGTGTCTTTGTAGTATTTCCCAAATAGCCCTCCTACAGGACCATACATTACAGTCGTATAATTCAAATTTCTGAACAAAGGATCCTTCCATGTTCTAGCCAAATATGTCCAAAATGGTTTTATATATGAACATTCTAAAAATAAGGATTGGGTTTCCACAATTTGCCCACATGCCATTCTGGGGCAATATCTCTCTTGAAGCTGTTTATGCTTGTTATTACCCCTTACTCCTAATCTCCCAAAATGGCCTAACCAAACACAATCCCACACAAAATGGGGAATTCTAGGGTTCACCAACTGCTGGAGTACTGTTTTTTTCCTGTGTGTCAGGGCACTCTGGGAAAACTATTTCAGCCCTACATTCTGCATCTATAATCAAACCATAAATGTTTTTCCTATCTAATATTACTATCTGTTCTATACTAATGTGCCATTTCACTGGCATTTTTATACATTCCACTCCATATTGAAGAGTGTATGCCAATGTGTTCAAGCCTATGGGGTTCATATTCTCCCATAGCCTTTGGCATGGCTCTAGCCATGCATTTAACATTAGCTTCCATGGTGGATCCCCAGGTCTCATGGCTGGGCTAATATTACCAGATAGAAAAGTACTAAAAAAGAATGGGATCGGGTTGATCATTTCCACCCCACCTTTGCAAATAGGACGATATGTATATTCCCTCTTAACAGGATTCAGTCTAGATCCCCAGAATGCCTGAAACAATATGCTGTAAATGACTGTAAACATAGTTATTGGAAGAGGGTATATATAACTTAAGTAGAGAAATATGGGGACCAGTAGTGTTTTAATTAAAACCGCTCTTTTTTTCTTTGACAGTTGTTGTCCCTTCCAACTATTGACTAATCCTGTTGCCTTCTCCACTTTCCCCTTCCAGTTTAACATAGCCATGTCCCCTGGACCAAACTCTATACCTAATATAGAGACGGGCTGATCAGTCACTTGAATACCACCTATATGCCCTAACTGTGGTACCTGGGTATCACCTATTGTAACTCCCTTGCTCTTTTCCACATTAATTTTAAAACCTGAAAATTTGGAATACTGCTGAAATATATTACTTAGAGTCTCTGCAGAACTAGAAGAAGATATTGCTATAACTAAATCATATGCGTATGCTAGCACCTTGACCAGGGGACAATCTGGGTTAGTTACTACTCCTGTGATCCTTTGTTCTTTCAACAACATTCTAATAAAAATATCTATGACAAAGGTGTAAAGTAGGGGGCTCAAAGGGCAACCCTGTCTAACGCCTCATTCAACCTTTATCCTCTTCCCCTCCCAACCATTTATACTAGGGATGGTCCTGGCCCCTTTATACATTTGCTTTATTCAGTTTACAAAAATCTCTGGAATCCCAAATGCCCTGAGAGTTTTAAACAAGAACTTGTGAGAAACCCTGTCAAAAGCTTTCTCTTGGTCGATGCTTAAGATGAAGCCCTGTGCTTGCCCTGCCTGTCCTCTAAAGAGTAATTCCCTCAGAACCGTAAGATTGTCCTGTTGTTTCCTGCCTGGTATTGAACAAGACTGAAAAGGACAAATTAGTTTTGGAGCTACTTTCAATAATCTGGTCTGCAGGATTTTACTTAAGATTTTCAAATCTGTATTTAACAAACTTAATGGACGCCAGTTACCTGTTATCTGTCTTGGACCTTTCTTGTGGAGCAGTACAAGAGCTGCTTCCTGCATAGAAGGGGCATAATTTGATGATGTTAAAACATAATTAAACAGAATCACCAAAGCAGGGGCTAATTCCATACTAAAGGTTTTATAAAATCCTGACCCATATCCATCCATACCTGGAGCAGAATGTGGAGCTAGCTGTGAAATAGCTGTTGTCACTTCCTTTACAGATACATCTTTAATCAAATCTTGGACCTCTATTTCAGATCTCTGTGTTAATCACAATGATTTCTTTTTGAGTAATCTATTTTTCCGCCCCCGTGCTCGCTGATCCTCCTCTCCTTCGGGCTCTTTCAAGTTCCCTCTGACCCCTTGTGTCCTTTCCCAGCCCTTCCCAGATCCCCAGATCACAGCCGACCCCTGAGATATCCCAGTGTAACCCCTCACCGGGTGGGTCCCTCTCCTCTGAGGGGGGAAGGCACTGGGGGAAGGGATAGCCCCAGCACACACTTTTTCTAGGGCCCAGGGATGCTGCTGTGGAGCAGAAGGCACTGGAGGCCCTCAGGAATGGAGAGCCATAATCCAGAGGCCAGCAAGTGATTTTTCCTGTTTTTTCTGATGGCACGTGACGTCCGGACATCAAGGCAAGAACCGACGTCTATCACGCACCACCTCTAATGGCCCTGACAAGCTGCACTACCACCGGCCTCCACCAGTGATCGCTATGGCACCGGGTCATGATCCCTTCCCTTCCTGGAGACAGCGAGCAGTTGTGGGACGCTCAAGCTGCCCCCCCCCCAGCCAGCCCTCCAGCAACCCAAGCTCGTTCCCGAACCCAGGTCACTGGCGTTGCAAGCAGAAGTCCAACCGCTACGCCGATGGGCCAGGATGACCCCAATGATTTTAATAAATTAGAGAGATCATGATCCAGAGTGGTGGTACCAAATAGACCTGCCATATATTCTTCTACCACATTCAAAATCTCCTGTGGAGAATTTACTTACTGTCCTGTTGGTGTACTTAGTTCTGCAATAAATCTGTTTTCAACCCTCTTATTACACTCTTTGAAAGGGTTTAATGATTGTTGCCTTACCTGAGTCCCAAATCTCAATTCATGGTTTAGGGACTTGGCCCTATTATATTGGATGTCAGACATTTTTCCCTTAGTGTTTTTAATTTCACTATAATTCTGTTTAGACAATTCAGCCTGGGAAATAAGATGCTGTAAATATTGTCCTAATTGCAGGTATTGCATATATTCTTTATTGGCTATATACGTAGCTCTATTTTGAAAAAGTTTCTGCCAGTTCTTTTCCACTACTGAGAGCCTGGCTAACCAGTCCTGATTCCACATCCTTTTCATTTTTGAATCCTTTAAAAGTGTTTCATTTAAACACCATTTATTTTTCTTACATTGTGGGGTTCCCTCCCATGATACCTGAATCTGAACTGCCATATGGTCTGACAATTCATTAGGGATTGTGGAAGCAGAAAGAATGTTTAACACTTGAGATGCAAAGGTAAAATCTATCTGAGTCCTTAAGGTACCCCTAAAATATGTAAACCCCCCTATTTAGATGTTTCCTTCTATAGGTATCCACCAAACCAGCTATTCTAACTATATGTAGTAATGCTGTAGTGTCACAAAACAACTTTGAGGTTTGAAGGCCTCTATCAGTTGTAGAGAGACCACAGTTAAAATCCCCTGACCAGATTACAAGTCTGGATGTATGTAGATAAGGCTGAATCTCTTTAAACAAGGCTACTCTCTGTGCTTTAGTTTGAGGAGCGTACACTGTTATTATACAAAACCTTTCTGACATGTAGGAGATATCTAACATCAAAGCCCTTCCTGGATGTATGTCAACTAATCTGGATACATTTAGGAGGGGATTAGCTAGTAAAATGCCTACCCCATCACAGGGTTAGGACCCTGAGGACCAAAAGGAGGCCCCTGCCAACCAAGCTCTGGATGCAGATTGTAATTCAGCACGGGTTTTAAGACGAGTGTCCTGAATACAAATGATGTCTCTGTGTAAACTGTCCAGAGTAAGCAGGGCCCCAGCCCTCTTTCTATCGTTTTTAATACTATTGATGTTTAGAGTAATGATTTTTAATGACTCCATAATATAAAAAAAGACAAAATGTCAGTATACTTGCTTCATGGCATTTTGGATGACCTTCGCTGTTTTGTCCGTTTTGCTATTGAATCTCCCCCTCCTCCTTCAGAATCTGTGATGGATGTTACTGAAGAACCATCTGTCCCCTCCTCTTCAGACTCACCATCAGTTCCCTCTGAATGTAATAAAGCACATTTGTTTACTGTCTGTACTGAGGCAGTTTCCTTCATATTAACTTTCCTGTTCCCCTGTGACACAACTTTCCCTTGTCTATTTCTTTTTATGTTTGCGTGCACGCATGTGCAAAAAAACATAGTGCCATCATCTGAGTTTCTGGAGGTGTGTCAGCCCCTCTTCCAATTGCCTCCGTGTGTTTGCAGATGCGGCCACAGTTGCCCAATGCATGCTGCAGCTGTCTATGACAGCACTCGAGAATGCAGTGGCTTACAGTTGAAAGGGAGAGAGCCGCTTCAGTGAGCACGATCAGATAACGGAAGGGCTCACTGAAGTGTTCTCCCCCCCAAACAGTCTTCCAGGTACCACGCTGGGAGCCCACCTCAGCGTGGCAGCAATGTGTTTGGCCGACTGGGGTGCCCAATCCCCAGTCGGCTTCACAGTCCCCCCCACCAAAAGGTTACACAGAATGCCACGCTGGGAGCCCACCCCAATGTGGCAAAAGTTGGAATGGCCGACGGGGTGCCCAATCCCCGTTGGCTCCACTGCCCCCCCAAAGCTTTCCAGCTGCCACACTGGGAGCCCACCCCAGTGTGGCAAACGTCCTGCCTAGTGTAATTGCCATGCTGGGAGCCCACCCCAGCATTGCAAACGTCCCACGTCATAATTAAAAAAAAAAAACACAAAAACACAAAAATCTTCCCTCGCCATCTCCCTGCCCCCCTCTCCCACCCGCACCCACTCTCTGCCCACCCTGCCTCCCCACACCCCCTCCTCACCTCATACTTACCTCCAGAGCTCAGCGCGATGATCTTCGGTGGACCGGGAACACGTCTGCACTCTTCAAAGCCGACCGCGAACTGAAGAAATGCCGGTACGCTGTATAATGACATAAATAGGGTTTTTTCAAGTTTGATGCATATCTCAGGCATTTTTTGGAATTTTGGAGCCAAATTTTCAACATGGGGTTTTTGGGACCCCTCCTCATGAATCCTGTCACTGTCATGGCATTAATCTGGCCCAAAGAGTGATTTCGCAGTCACTGCAAGAAATCACCTTTTAGGGCCAATTAACGAAATGACAGTGCCACTGTTCATAAGGTGAGCTCTCAAAAAGCCCATGTTGAAAATTTGGTGAAAAACATTCCCAAAAATGACTGTTTTACGAGCGTTTGTTGCGCTGATCCTACGCACACTCATAAATTTGCAAATGTTCAATATTTTTACTCCAGATTTTCAACATTGCCAGGGCCAAGCGGTCCTTAACTGCCATCAAATTCTATGTTTCTATGTTTCTCCTTATGAGCAGTACACCTGTCATTTTTCACATCTCACCCAAAACATGTTTCCGCCCATGTAGCGCACAATGGCGCAGTCGGTGTGTGAACTCAGTGTATGGAACACATTAAGAAAATCACAGTGTCACTGTTCATGAGCAGAGGTCTTAAAATGACTATTTTGAAAAGTTGGTGACAAAAGTCCATAAAATGACTGTGTTACGAGTGAGCATTGCACAGTTTCCACGCACCCTCGTAAGTTCATGAATTTGTAATATTTTCAGTCCAGATTTTCACCAGTGGCATTTTTCCACACTTCCTTATGAACAGTACAGCTGTCATTTTTCACAACATGGCCAAAATGTGTTTTCACACTTTCAGCACAGAAATGCGTGGTCACTGTGGAAAAATCATTGTTCGGGACAGATAAAGAAAATCACAGTGACACTGTTCATGACCAGAGGTCCCAAAATGCCTGTGTTGACAATCTACTGTAAACAAGTCCCAAACTAATTACATTACGGGTGCACGTTGCACAGTTTCTATGCACGCTCATTACTTCACCAGTTTTTTTAATATTTTCACTGCAGATTTTCAACACCTCCCCATGAACAGTAAAGCTGTCATTTTTCACATCCTGTTCAGAATGTGTTTTTGCACCTGTGGTGACAAATGCCGCAGTCGCTGTGCAAAAACAGCTGTCGGCTACCAAATTGATATTGCCACTGTTCATGAGGTGGGGGGGTCACAAAAAACCCATGTTGAAAATTTGGAGTGAAAATACCAACAAATGCCTGAGGCATTAGGTTTCCGACCATAACACCCCACCTTGTAGAGAATGACAGGCATCAGGGCTGTGACTTGGGATTGTCACCTGCAATGCTCATACCATTCCACCCCCACCCACACCCTGCAGCCACTGAGAAGCATTGAGGTGTACCTTGGACTCTTTGGCCCCAAAGTACACCCCATTCTCCTATACCACACCCATCTCACAATATTTCCTGGTGGAATGGGGTGCGCATAAGGGCCAAAGACCCCAAAGCACACCATGACACTTGTCGGTGTCTGCACGGTAGGGTGTGGTGAAATGGTATGGCCGTTATGCCTGATGACCCAAAGGCACACCCCAATGCCTGTCACTATCTGCAGGGTGGTGATGGGGTTGGCTTCAGTTCAATACTTCACTGCCATTCCTATTATGCAGCTCTGTAACTCCTACACTACCAATGCCAATGCCAGCAAGCAAAAATTTGGCTTTGACAAATGCTTGTTTTATGAGATACCATTCTAAAAGGTGGATCCTTCTCTCCTGGGAGTCGGGGTGGAGGCATGTCCGGCTCTGTTTCACCTGTCTCCCCATTCATACCCTGGGCTTCTTCACCTGTTTCCATTCTCATTACTTCCCCTGTGGCCTGTATTCCTTCCAAATCCTGCCCTGGAGGGTCCCTTGGTGCAGGAGGGTCTGTAGGAACCTTCTGTTCTAGGGAGCTTAAATGCCCTGGTGATGTAGCCACTACAATGCTTGAAAAGGCTGCCTTTTTTGCATATTGTTGCTGGGCCATGTTGATTAGTCCCTCATGTGAAGGACAATCCTCCCTATTATGGGATGTCCAGGGACACCTACCATATGCATGACCTGTCCTCTCACAAAGGTTGCAATGAAACAAGTTTAGACAATTAGCAGAACTGTGTCCAAACTCTAAACAGTGGTTACATCTCATGGAGTCGCAGGCTGAACTTAAATGGGCCCTTGACCCACACTTGAAACATGACCAGGTTGTCCGCTATAGAAGACTGATCCCCTGTCTTTCCCTAAAAAAAAGGAACTGGGGAGATGAGCAGGGCCTGTATTTGTTGAAATTAGCTCACCCTTCAACTCCCGTCTCATATTTGCTCAGTGTCCAAATTTGGGGTAGATTTATTTAAGATTTCACACCTTTGTTTCAGCCCAAAGAGGATGTCCTCAATGTTTACCCCCTTCATTCCTAAAAATAACTGTAATTAATTTGACTAGGGGTTTCGTTAAAGGGACCACCAAAAAAGGGATCCATAAAGGAGTATTTTTTAATACCTGGTACTGGCCCCCGAAGCAGTCTAGACTTGACACATTTTTAAAGCTAATGTCATAGTTCCCGTTTCCCAACCCTATTAGGGCGAAAATCTCAGATGAAAAAAATTTCATAGAATTCTTTAAAAGTTGCTTTTCTGTATGTAATCTATCCAGGGGTTCTCTAAGCCTCCCTTGTACACTAACCTGACAGCATTCCATCTGGGAGCAGGCTCCCCTTTGTTTAAAAACAAATCAGATAATTTAAATATAGGCTCCAATGTTGGCCTATCTTCAGACCCATGTATGACCTCCTCACTGGGTCCCATCCGTAATGGAATATCTGCCCCATTCACACTCACACCTTCAGAAATATCTCTGTTTGCCATAGATTCCCCTTCATTTATATTACCCCCAACACATGCATCAATATTACTGGTACCAGATACAACAGAAAAAGTGTTATCCTGGGGTTTGTTGGAGCTCATGTCTTGTTCATTGATGGTGGCCACTTTTGTAGGTATACGCTCTATCATCTCCTGATATGAAGGGTCCTCAGAATCAGAAACCCAGGCTCCCTGCTGTCCCTGTTTCCAACCAGCATTCTCTAATACTTGTGCAATTGTATGCTGTACTGAACCTTCATCACAAAAGTCAGGAGCTCTGGAACCCCACTCTCTCTGTCTCTCTCTCTCTCCTTCTGCCTGTCCCTGAAGGAGTAAGTTTTCTCCGTTGTTTCAGTTCGTAGTGAGTCCTGTAAACGCAACTGTTTCCCAACTCTAAGTCTCATTTTGATGTTTTTAGTGAGACAAACACTTTCTGTTTCCTTTTCCTTCTGCTCTCGGCACACGGGTTTTATGCCGTTTAAACTGCCAGCCATTTATTTAGCATTCCTTTGAACCGCCTTGTTTTTGACAGAAGCAGCGGCCCTGTCTTTTTGGCCTGACTGTGAGTCAGAAGCTGGATGACTAATCTCTGTGTTATTCATCAGCAGAGGATTTATCAGGTACTTGTGCCAGAGTTTCAAGCTCTTTCTCTAGCTCTGCAGCTCTTTGCATGATCTTTTCTTTTTCTAACTGAAGCATTTTAACTTTTTCTTTCAATTCAATAACCAGTACCTGCACATTCTCTGTTGTTTGACCATCTTTATTTTGCATCAGTTCTCCTTTGTTTTTCTCCACAATTTCCCCCACACAGGTAGGATTGAATGCACCATCCTCCTCGCTGAATTATATAGTCAGGTCTTCCAAATCCATAACAGTTTCTGCAGAGTTTGTCTTTTTCAGCCTCTGTAGGAAGAGAGACAGGGGAGGAGGCCATCTCCCCTGCCACATCAGCACTTCCTCCTCTTCCTGTGTCCGACTCTGAAATGAGTCCCTCCATCCTACCTACAGGAAGTGACAGCACCCCTGCAGGCAGAATAGGGGAATTTCCCCGGTGTCCTGGCCAAATTTCTCCCATTCACCAAAAATACCATCAGCAGCTTAATCTGGTTCAATTTCAGTTGCTTACTGTCTGTATTAGAAACATAGAATTTGATGGCAGATAAGATAATTTGATGTGCCTCAAGCATACTATGCTCCTCCGGGACAGAGCATGGGGTACTTTCAAATCCTCTGGCAACCCAACAGACTGGGAAAAGTACAGAGAGCTGAGAAATCAGTGCAAGAAATCCTCAAAAAATTACCCACAAACTAGGCACCTACGGGATCCCAAAAAATTCTGGGGACACATTAACCAACTTATCAAGGTCTCCTCAGCTAGTCAAATGGACTCCATCATGGTGGAGGACTCTCTGAAAAATGACCCAGCGGTAATTGCTGAGGCATTCTGTGCCTCCTTCTCTACCCTGAGTGTGTCTCCCTTCCCGGTCCTGCCCAGGCCTAACCTTTACACAGGAGACACACGGTTTCACCCTCGACCTCAATTCCACCTAAAACTGGTCAAACAGGCAGAGGTACTACCTCTCTTACGCAAAATTAACCCTTCTTCCTCCATAGGACATGACCAGCTTGAGCCTCGCCTTCTGAGGGCTGCCACCCCAGCCATCGCCCATCCTGTCACCTTGCTCATAAATAGGTCACTTCAGGATGGCTTGGTCCCAAAAACGTGGAAGGTAGCGACCATTGTACCTGTCCATAAAAGTGGGCCCCGAGACAAATTAGGAAATTATAGCCCAATCTCCCATCTCAGTCCCCTGGGGAAGATTCAGGAAAGACTAGTCTCAAACCAGCTACAAGACTACCTTGAGCAGCACTCTCTCATGGCTGACGTTCAGCATGGCTTTAGAAAGGGTCACGGTACCGACACTGCGCTCATCCGGCTCACTACGGACATCCTCTCCCACTGGACCAAGGCTCCCCAACGGGCGCCTTCTTCATTGACCTATCCAGGGCCTTTGACCTGGTTAGCCATAATCTCCTCCTCTCTAAACTCCTGCTCCTAGGACTGGATCGCCACTCTCACTCCTGGTTTAAGAGCTACCTGAGTGACCATTCCCAAAAAGTCCGCTGGAAGGGTTCACAGTCTGGACCCAGATCAGTCTCTGCTGGGGTACCCCAGGGCTCAATCCTGGGCCCTCTGCTCTTCTCACTCTACCTCAATAACATACAGGGAAACTGCCCCCACAGCAATCTCATTCTATATGCTGATGACACTGTCATATACTGCAGTGACTCCCAACCTAGTGTCATCTCAACAAAACTGCAGGATAGTCTCTCCACCCTTGAGGCGTGGTTCTCCACAAACTCCCTTAATTTCAATGATGAAAAACTAAAGTTGTACTGTTTGGCTCTAGATGACTGGTCTCTGACAGAAGACAGCTTCTCCAGATCAGCTCCAGCCAAGGAAAAAGAGCTGAGATCATGCCCAGTTTTAAATATCTTGGGATCCATCTAGACCAGGAAATGACCTACCAATCCCATATCGATTCCATAACCAGGTCCACCCTTCAAAAGCTTGGCCTCCTTTACCATCTGGGAAACTCTCTATCCTCCACTGCACGCCATGCAATTGCCTGTTGCAATCTTCTCCCATCCATCCTATATGGAGCCCCACTGCTGCAGTTCCTCCGTGAGTCGGAATACAATAATCTTTCCATACTATATAACTGAGTGGCTCATTTTGCCACAAACTCCTCACCTAAGAGACATCATTGCGAGGCCCTAAAGGAACTCAACTGGCCCACTCTCCGGCACAAACTAGCCTATCCTGTTGCTTGCCTAACTTTCAAGTTCACTAATCTTGGTCCCCCTCCCCATCTTTGAGGACTACTCTCTCCCAAAAGACAAACCTGAACCCTGAGATCAACTGCAAACTACCTCCTCGACATCCCTAGGATGTGCTACTACTATGGCAATCGTTCCTTCAAATTTGCTGTCCCCCACCTATGGAACTCCCTACCACCTAGCTTGACAAACTCAACCACCCTCACCCAATTCAAAAATGGACTCAAACTGTATCTTCACAACCTTGGTCTCTGTGGCTGTAACCGCTAGCTCCCCAGGCCAGTTTCGTTTGACTGCTGCACTGCTTTGAACAATCCCTCTAATTTGTCATAGAATTCTAGTATGGACAATCTTATGTAAACTGGTTACTTTCCCTATACACTGCTTCCAATGTACGGTGATGTAAATAGTGTACATTTTGTGCATAATGTGTGAATACATGCACACTGTATATAATATGTGAGTCTGAATGTGAACCAGATTACTACCCCTGTATAAATATTGCAAGTGTAATACTGTGTAACAAATGTAACTAATGTAAATACTGTATACTGTATATAACTGTTTTCAATATGTCCTTTTCTGTAACTAACTCCGGGTCGCTCCTGAAAAAGGGACCATTGGTCTCAGTGGGCTTACCCGGTAAACAAAATCTAAATAAATAAAAAAATAAATAAGGACCGTTTGGCCCACCTAGCCTGCCCATCTCCCTACCTAACAGATAAGCTGCAGATCCTAGTTAACCAGCAGCTTACTTCCTCCTACTTCCCACTAGGACTGCCTTATGCCTGTCCCATGCATTCTTGAATTCCCCCACTGTTCTTGACTCCACGACCTCCTCAGGGAGGCCGTTCCATGCATTCACAATCCTCTCTGTGAAAAAATACTTCCTCACATTGCCTCTGAGCCGTCCCCCCCTCACAAAAGGGACTTCTAGGACTAGTGGGCTTATCGGGTCAACAAAATTCAATAAATAAGGCTCCTATTTATTTGGTGTTCAAGAGGTTTTCATTTGTCATTAAAAGTTTTAAATTGGAATGTAACAAATGTAACAAACTCACGTGTCATTTATAACTAAAGATTTGCAAGAAGGCATCTCTATATTTTAATATTTCATACCCTTAAAATCCTGTGCTCTAGTCTTATTTATTTAAGAGATTTACCAGGGAGGCATGCTGAGCAGAGTACCGCTCGATTCCAGATGTGCCCTGGGGGTAGGGGGTTACACTGGTAAGGAAAATGACAGCAGAAAAAAAACAAGAACATACATAGACAATAGGTGAGACAGTTCAAGTACAGTTGCATAGGTACTCTCTGTATCCTTCAGGAAGCTTAGCTTACATTTAACAACTGTGCAAATCCTGGAGCTTCAGGACAGCCAGTAGTTAATTCAAATGTCAGGAACAGAGTCAACATGCACACTTCCTGTACATTTTTTTTTTTATCTTGGAGGACTTTAGAACAAAAACAAATGATCTATGTCAAAGATAAAACACAACAGGGCGTGTGATTTTAAGGGAGTAATGCATGTCTTGGGTAGTTGTGGAACATTTTGAAGACAGAGGGGGGACGGCTCAGGGGCAATGTGAGGAAGTATTTTTTCACAGAGATGGTGGTGGATGCATGGAACAGCCTTCCTGAGGAGGTTGTGGGGTCTAAAACTGTGGGAGAATTCAAGAATACATGGGACAGACATAAGGAAATTTTTGTGGGGGGTAAGAAGAAATAGTCTGTAGGTTAAATAGGATCTGTAGCTTATCCTCTAGGTAGGGAAATGGGCAGACTAAGTGGGCCAAGCGGTCCTTATCTGCCGTCAAAGTCTATGTTTCTATGAGGCCTAACCAGGTGCTGTAAGCACCCAAGAAATGCATTATTCCTTTATAATAACTGGTTCTTTTTTCCCCCCATAAGAACATAGGAAAATAGCCAGCAGAAGAAGACCTCTGTCTATCGGGTCTGCTCATAATAATAAGTGTCATTTCCGACTTCTAGTCTGCATCTTTGCCCCCTTCCACCTCTCTCCCCATCTCCCCAGAATTCTGGTCTTTCTTCTCCAGACCTCTTGACATTCCTTTATGCCTGTCCCAGGCTTTTTTGAAGGAGGTTCCCACTGACTTTGACTCCACTACATCCTGTGGCAGCTCATTCCATGCCATCACCACTCTTTCTGTAAAAAAGTGCTTCCTCATGTCTCTCTTGAATCTACCCCCCACCAGTATGAGGCTGTGCCTTCTGGTGGTAGTGGTGACCCTTCTAGTGAATAGGGTGTCACAGTCTACTCTGTTAATTCCCCTCAAGTATTTGAATGTCTCAATCATATCTCCCCTTTGCCTCCTGTCTTCCAGAGTGTACATGCCCAGGTCCTCCAACCTCTCTGTGTATGGTATTTCCTGCTGTCTTTTTATCATTTTAGTCACTCTCCTCTGTATACTTTCCGTCATGTTTGTCTTTCTTCAGGTGTGGATGCCAGTATCTCATTCCGTATTCCAAGTGAGGTCTGACCAGTGTCTTGTACAGTGGCAGGATGACCTCACTCCTCCTCCTGCTAATTCCTCTAGCAATACACCCTAACATCCTATTGGCCTTAGCTACAGCCTTTTGCATTGAGTTGAGTGTTTCAGGTCACCAGGACGTATCACCCCCAGATCTTTTTCCTCCTCCATTGGTGTAACCTGGACTTTTCCCATGTAGTACTCTGTTCTCAGATTCTTTGTCCCTAAGTGCATCACTTTGCAGTTTTTGGCGTTGAACCTGAGCTGCCATATCTCTGCCCATCTCTTCAGCTTGGCTAGGTCATCCCTCATTTCCTTTATCCCTTCCTAAGTGTCCACCCTCCCACAGAGCTTGGTGTCATCAGCGAACATGCACATTTTTCCCTGGATGCCATCCCCTATGTCCCCAATAAAGACGTTAAACAACATCAGCCCCAGCACCAACCCTTGTGGAACCCCACTGGTGACTTCCATTGCGCTGGAAACCAGGTTGTAATGTTATCATTATAATCAGCTAGTTATAACGACAAACACGTGCCCAGTTTCCCTATCACAGAGTATGTGCTAGCTCACTCTTTCTCAGCTCTGCACGTTCGCTGACAGTAGGACTCTGCGGTAAGTTCTTTTAAAGAAAATGCATATGATCAGACTCATAGTTTTTTGGTTTTTTTTAGTCGGAAATAAAAAAAGCAAACAAAACAAAACTGGATTAGGTCACGAGCCAAGCCGCTACAGACCGTGCTTAAACTTAAATGGTCTGTGGCATGGCTCAATGTAGATATACATTTATTGTGTATAATTACAGTGGGGAAAAAACAATCCTCAGCAATTATACAAAATAAAGGAAGGGTAGGAGTGTGAAATCTGAATTTTACACACACCCTTGTGGTGTGATGCCTTAATAAACCCCTCTAGCTTTGCTCTCTGGGTTTATGTGGCATCCCACCCCTCGGGGGGATTGTAAAATCCTCTTTATAACCACCTACCCATCCATTATTCTCTACATTATCAGTCTCTCTGGGGTATGTAAATGTGCTTTACAATAAGCTTTTGTTTTGTCTAGAAAAATTATTGCAAAGAAAATGAGGTGTGTTGCTGTAAGAGAATAATCGCATGTCATGTGCTGTGGTTTGATGAATGAGTTTATGGTTTAACATGCTGAGGCTGCTAGGGTACCTGGTTACAAGTACAGTACCTACAGGGACTCTCACTGTTATCATCTTTACATATGAACACACGAAGAAGCCAGCAGAAGGCCATTTGGTTTATCAAGTCTGCTCGTGTTGCAGGTCCACAGCTTGAGCTAATGTCCCTGCTCTCCCTACCCGTGATCCTTACCTTCCCCTATCTCTATCCCAGCCTGTCTTCAAGCTCCCCACTGTCTTCAATGAAATGACTTCTTCAAGCAACACATTCCAAGTATCCACCACCCTCTCTGTGAAGAAGTGCTTCCTGACCTCCATCCTGAATCTCCCACCCTCCAGCTTAAGACTGTGCCCCCTCGTGTTATGGTTGCCACTCGGCTTAAAGGGATGCCTTATTAACCTTATTTATCCCTTTCAAGTACTTAATGGTCCCATTCATGTTCCCCCTCTCTCTCTTCTGTCTTCCATGGAGTATATGTCCAGTGCCCCCATCCTCTCCTCATATGCCTTGCCCTGCTGACCAGCTATCATCTTTGTGGCCTTCCTCTGGACCTTCTCCTGCAGGTTAATGTCCTTTTTTAGGTGTGGGTACCAGTACTGAACTACATACTCTAGATGTGGCCTTACTAGTGACCTGTACAAGAGCAGCATAACCTCATCTTTCCTACTACTGATCCCCCTAGCTATGCATCCCAGCATCCTGTTTGCCCTTGATGCTGCTTTCCTGCACTGCATGGAGTGCTTCAGGTCACTAGTGGTCATCACTTCCAGGTTCTTTTCCTCGTCCTCTGATGCAGATACTCTGACTCCACCCATGTAGTCCTCTGTCCTGGGATTCTTGGCTCCAGTATGCATGACTTTGCATTTCTTGGCATTGAAGCCAAGTTGCCAGATCCTGGACCTCCTCCCCAGCATTTCCAGATCTTTCTGTAGGTCTCATATCCCTTCAGCTGTGTCCACACTCCCGCAGAGCTTGGTGTCATCCGTGAATAGGCACATTTTTGCCCTTAATGCCATCTCCAGTGTCATTGATGAAGACATTGAACAACACCGGCCCCAGCACCGAACCCTGTGGGACCCCACTGGTTACCTCTCTGGTGCCAGATAACTCTCCCCCACTCCCACCCACAACCACTCTCTGGGTTCTGCCCCTCAGCCAGTTTTCCACACATCTGGCCACCTTTTCCCAAACTCCAAGATCCACCAATTTCTGATCAGCCTTTCATGGGGCATAGAGTCAAAGGTCTTACTGAAATCAAGATAGAGGATGTCTACCGCTTTAGGCTGAGTTATGTGGCATTCCCTGCTTTGATGGGGTATGGGTATATTACGCCCTTGACTAGACCACCTAAGTAGTTCCTGACCTGGGTGTACATCCTCATGCTTCTCTCACTGCAACTGAGTATGGGATGTAAAAAGAGACTTACAGAACAGGTAACCTAGCAGAGTAGAGGGTGCTCACTTGCCTGGATGATAACGAAATGTAAATTGAAACAGGGTTCTTTCTTCCTTTTTTACGTTCGCTTGCACGCATGCGCAAGGAACGTTTTGGGACAGTACAACATTCTGGAGGTGTGTTACCCTCTTGTCCAATGCACTGCTCCATGTAGCAGGCATGATCATACCCCACCAATGGATGAATGAGCTGTCTATGACAGCAGTTGGGCTGCAGTGGTCTTCAGTTCAAAGAAAATCACCTGCTGCAATCAGCAGTGGTAACGTATGTGTACGTGGCATAATGACATCATGATCCCTCCTGCTAACTCTCTCTGCTGCTGTCCTCCCCGTTTCCTCATTCCCCACCTCACCCACTGAACTTGCTCTGGCAGACATTTCAAATGCTCTTGCATTTCAGCCCAGATTAAGCCCTGCAGTTCTCACTCAGCTGCTGCAGTTACGAGGTACAAACATCGGATCCACCGGAGCTGCCATCGAACTATCTGGAGCATTGCTGAGGAGACTCACATGTAGGCAATTAAATTAAGCAAGCCCTCGCATTCAGAACAAAAAAATTAATTACAACTCTCATCAAGCCTTTGTTCTTTTCTCCAGTTCTTACCTTCTGCAGACACTTTAGACTACGACTTTGTTTGCAGGGCCCACTTTTCTCAGGTATTCTGACACTCCATAATCCTCTCGCATCAGTCCCTTATTCTGTAGGGCACTAATTGCAGCTTCAAATTCATTGTAGATCTGTGGCCCCTTCAGTAAAATAATTTTCAAATGGGCAGGATACAACAGTATGTATTTTACTGTATGTGCTCGCAACATTGCAAACAATTGCACTAAAGATTTCCGTTGGCTCTGAACAATCAGGGAGTAGCAAATTCACAGACTATATTCTCTGGTCCCAATATTCCAGCTTTCCCAATCTCCAAGCCCTCATTAAAATTTTCTGCTGGACCATATGATTATAAAACCTGACAAAGATTGGTCTGGGGAGACGTAGGATCCTTAGAGTGATGCGTTACAAATGGTTCATTTTGCGTCATCTTCACAGTTGAAATTGTGTTTTTCATGGTACAGTACAGCAATCATCATTCAGGCAGGCATTAACTGGCTCTCATGCCTTAGAGACCATGAACACCAGATTTGTAAGTTTTTATGCTTTAAATGTTTTTTTTTTTTCAGACAAATCAGACGAGTTTGGAAAGTGTAAATATCAGAAGTAAATTTATTACAACATTTCTCCAGAAAGTCCCTCCAGCATACTCAGGTTGTAAACTATTTACTTCTGATCTCTGTAACCTGCAGTGTGTGCTGCTTATCCGCATTGCAAACCAATGGATGAGAGAAAAAGAGAGAGAGAGAATGTTTGTAACATGACGGGAGAGCAGAAGAGCAGGAGAGAACAATTCCACTACATTCTCATTCTCTCTCTCTCTCTCTCTCTCTTGCTCGCTCTCGCTGGCTCTCTTGCTTTCCTTCTTGCTCTATGCATCTCACTGCAGATCTCTGGATTGTGTTTTGGCATGCTCCGATGCTCCATCAGCTGTTCACTTTCTATGCCACAGTACTCAGGAGCTGGAGCCAATCGAATCCTGGCTGGGGCTGAATCGGAATTCATGTGCACATTTCAAAACGTACAGTAATCTCACCAGCGGCGGGAAGCTGCTTCAAATGTAGGGTCCTCCGAGCCTTCTGACTCTTGTTGGACGTGTGTGTGGTGCAGGGCAGAATGGACAGCTGAGCAGTAAGTGTTATCATTGAAGGCGGAGAAGGGGATGAGAAGTGGTGACAACACAGCAGAAGCAGCCACAGCTTCAAGTAGCTTTTCAGGTGTATAATGATAGGGAGAAGGAAAGTGGGCCTTTCGGAGCAGGGGGAGGTTTAACAGTGCCCTATGGATGCAGATGGTGCACTGAGGAGCCTGCAGTGCCCTCTACCCCTTCATTTCCTCCACTGAGGTCATATTTTGAGAAGTTGGCTGGGAGGAACAGGAGGATGACATACCTCTTAGATTCTCATTTAGTAGCAGGAGTATAAACAGGAGCTCATAGTGGCCATTTAAGTGCTGGAATTTTAAAAAAGCACTCCAGCAACTACAACATGAAGCTAGCATATATAAGTAATCTTGACCCCCACATTGGGAGCTACTGCATAATAAATGTAGTGAGCATCCATTGTTTTAAGTTTATGTTCACAAGCTGAAGAGGTGACTAAGTCAGTCACAAAATGTTGATGACTTGAATGTTTGATACTATGCAGTTTAAATTAAAAAAATATATATATTGGAATATGTCACTGCTCAGAAGGACATTACATTTTTCTTGGCTGTCTCTCGGGTTTTTGCACCCACCAGTCCCGGACCCTTGCTGGCGCGCCAACAGGCTGCTTGCCTCGTGTGTGCTAAATGCCAGTGCTGCCATTAAGGATCTGTGTGCTCTCTCAATTGGAAGCAGCAAGAGGTCAAAAAGATCAAGAATTCTTGAACAAAGTCACAAAATATCTTTTGGCTTCAGCTCCCTCTGGTACTTCAAAGATTCGGATGCTGTTTCAGCGAGACATATTTTCTAGTGCATTGCATTTTTCCATAAGGGGTTGGGTCTCTTGGAAAAGCCAAGTAAATAATCTCTCAAGTTGATCGACCGTGCCATCCATGCTAGTTGCATGCTGTTCCACTTCTCAGATTTGTTCCTTCAATATTAGCAACCAAAGATTTTAATTTTGCGTATAATGATTGAGTTTCCTGTTGAAAGTCCAGAAGCTCAGTTATAACAACTGCATTTGTGGGTTGCTGCCCTATTCCAAACTGCCCATTGCCATACTATTCAGAGAGGATGCATGCTGTGCTGCAGAAGAGGTACGTTTCTTTTCCTGTTGCCAATTTATAGTTAGTTAGCCTCTGGTGACTCCCCCATTCAATCCAAACCTCTTTTTAAATGAAACTGTGGAACTAATGAATTTAAATTAGTGTAAGGAGGTATTATATTGGTGGACCCAATGGAGCTCAAATCTTAGCCTGCCATATGAAATGCAGCATCACCAGAAATCGCTGCCCCTTGTCAGTCTTGAACATGTGCTCCAATGTCCTTTTTACATTCGCTTATGTGCATGCACAAGTAACACTGTGGGACAGTATGACTTTTTGAAGCTGTGTGGCCTTCCTGTCCAATGCAGTGCTCCAAGTAGCAGATGTGACTGTACTGCACCAATGGATGCGCAAGCTGTGTATGACAGCAGTTCAGCTGCAGTGCTCTACAGTTCAAAGAAAACCACCACTGCAGTCAGCAGTGGTAATGTGAGTGTATTTAGCACATTGACATCACAATCCCTCCCGCTTCCTCCCACTGCTGCTGTCCTCCCCGCTCCCTTATTCTCTGGCTCACCCATTGAACTAACTCTGGCAGAAGCTCCTCTTAACTTACAGAGGAACATCTTCAACCTGCCTGTACTCTGCCTTGTTTATTTGTTGGTTTCACATGAATTTCATGAGTGACACTGACATACCTCACACATGCATGTCTCCCCAGTAATACTACAGTTGAGTTTAGTGTCTGAACACCTGCCTCCGCCCACTCCCCACCTACATGCTTTCCTACTGGCTAAAAAGAATGCCAGTTATACCTCCCAGACCCCGCAGCAGTTCCTATTTACAATTGACATATGAAGTTTCCCGAAGAAGCATCCTAGTGCTGGGCTATGTCAGTACTGACCACACGGAAGAGTAACCAAGATTTGCGGGCACCATGTGTGCCACTCTGCAGGACCTCCTCCTGATGACACCGTGTTGTGCCGTGGTTTTACGGGGTCCAGTTGTTTCTGCAGCAGCTGAGTTTGAGGTGCTGGTGCATCTGAAGGCTTGGGCCAATGACAAGACCCGGATGGAGGCAGGGAGACAGCTGCTGCTGAAGCTCATGCAGGAGAGGGTGGCCAGGTTCCTGGCTACTGTGAACTGGTCAATCGGGGAAGGTGAGCTAGAGATGTACAAGCTGCAGTCCTTAGGCAGTGGGAAACAGGTACTGGTGATGGGCAGCACCGGGGTCACCATAGCCACTGTAGTGTATTTCTACCTGAAATGCTATTGTAACTGTCATATCTCATGGTCAGTAGACCAGCACAGAGTCCCACATCTCTTGTCATTAATCCAGAGGGTGGTCCGAGTCACCATGCCCAACAGGTAAAAGCAAATGGACAGGTATTAATTGCTGTACTGGCTGAAATGCTTGGGTGCAAACCCTTTTGACTGTTGATCAGTGTGCTGTCAGTGGGTACCCTTGAAATATGCTTTTGAACACTAATTGTACTTCTTCTTGTGCATCATATGATGGGGTGGGTGTGAAATTAAAAGTCTGACTGTGCAAAAAGGGAAGGGGCTGCACCTCTGTAAACTGTACCCCCTAAAGACATTAAGCCATGTCCGAGTGTCACACACCACTGCAAATACCTGCAAGTGAACGTTCAGCATTGACAAATGCTTGTTTGGATTTGGTTCTGTGTGCCAGACTGCCAATCTCATCATTAAATATGAGCACTTTAGCAGTTTACTGGGATCAATTTGTTGGGGTTGAGATTGTGATAACTGTCATATTTACGTAAGTTTTGTCTTCAAAAATGCCTGTAGGTAAACCAGAAACTGTTTTAATTTCTTGGCAACCTGAACAGATGCTACTGCAGTTTATGCAATGACATAAAAGGCTATTTTTTTTGTGTTCTCTAAAACTGAGCCTGTAGTGGCACAGATCTCAGATGCATGAGGTACAGTGTGTGTGTGTGTGTGTGTGTGTGTGTGTGTCCTGTATGTGTATCTTGATAGCACTGGGACAGCTTGTAAGATTCTGAGCTGCATATATTTTTGTACTCTGGTACATATTATATGATACACTGGTTATTGTATGAATACAGTTTTATTAAAAGAAAGGTTTAGATGATTGTATTTGTTATAAACTAACATGCTCATTTATTTATTTAGTTTTTGTTGACCAGGTAAGTGCACTAGGCAGATTCTGCCTATTTTCAGCCACGACCCAGGGGAGCAGGATACAGGTGAATGCCAACTGACCTTGAACCAGATTAAGCTGTTTGTGGTATTTTTAGTGAATGAGGGAAATTTGGCCAGGACACCGGGGAAATTCCCCTACTCTTTTCAAGAAGTGCCATGGGATCTTTAACATCCATCTGAACTACCACCAATCCAGGCAGATGGGACCTCGGTTTAACGTCTCATCCGAAGTACTGCACCTCAGGAGTGCAACGCCCCTCTCATGTTGCACTACAGTGTCAGTACTGGGATATTAACCCAAGTGCCTGGTGAGAGTATAGAACCCACAGCCTTCTGATCTCCCAGCCTCAGAGGTGAGTGTGCTACCTGCTGAGCCACTGACACTGTTCATAACTGGATAGAGGACCGTTACTGCAACCCTATCCTGATGGGAATCCAAGTGGTAAGCCGGGAGACTTTCCTGTTAATGTGTCATCAGTCCAGGCAAATATTTGTTATAAAATATTTTAGCAGCAACATGATGTTCAAGTTAGAAGTATGTGACTGATAGCAAACAAAAAAGGGAGCTCTTCCGGTGCTGGAAATGGAATTATACCTTATGAGCTTTGGGAGTGTGGGGCTGGGTGCCATGACTCCACGATGAGGGTTTTGCTTTTAAAGCAGCGGTGCATGAATGTCATGAAGCGTTATTCTATTTCAGGTTACACCTCGTCTCCCGCTTGTATGTTGCATTTCTTTCTCCATTCTCAGTCATATTTAGTTCTTTTTGTCACATCTGAAATAATGAAAGGACTACAGGATTGCTCCTTTTAATGTGGCTCAAACCAGGTTTTACTAGTATTCTCCTGTTTCTCCACACTTTTGTCCTGTAAAGTAAGGCAGCTGTCTGCTGCACGCTAGTCCATGGTAGAAACATGAAAAGTGATGTTAAATATGAGGTTTTTAAAAGCTAGAGAGTACTGAAGAAAACCCAGTCTAAGCCATATTTAAAGGAGCTCTTCTTTTATTATTTCAACTGTAACAAAGGGAGGGGGGATAAAACAGACTCAATGTGTTAAAGTGCATCATACAAGTCATGGGATAGATAACAACATAAAATAAAATAGAACGGTATAGCCTATAGGTCAAAATTATCACAACTGTCATGCATTGTTGCTTTAAACTAGGCCCCCAACCCTATCCATGTCAATGGCACCAATACTGTGAGCTTATCAGAACTATATGTAACCACCCTGCAAATGGGGGTTCCCAGAGGTCTTCCAGGAGCTGGCTGAGTGCTCCTAGCCTGAATGGTGTGCGGCGTTTAAGCTATTTATCAGTGAGTGCTTTTAGAGCCTCTAGTACTGCCTCTTTAAGAGCTGTCTGCTTGCAGGCATGATTAGTTCGCGGGGGGGGGCTGTGTGTTTCCCTGCTTGAGTCCCACTCGAGCTGCTGACAAATCACTCCATTTCTGACTTTGCTAACTGGGAAAAGTGAGCACTTTTCTGAGATGTAACTGTTTGCCCCATACCATTTAGAGTATTAGTGGGAATGTGATTTGTCTAACCTGCCTTTCTTACAGCTGGGACTTTGTGTGCTTTGCCCCTCCATTTTGGATCGGAACTGTAAACTGGATCCAATCAGGAGGGAGGGGCACTTAAAATGGAGTATTGAGCAACCAACCAGGATTAGGACTCTCTCGGGAGCCGGCTGCCAATGGGCGATATGGCCAGTAATTCTGGGAAATGAAGTTCTGGACTGTGGCGCCCTTTCGCACCAATGGGGCAAGTTGTAAGTGACTGGCAGCTGAAGCCCTCCAATTGGGTCGGGTGACGCCCGATGGTAATTCCCTGCCCAGTAGCCGAGAAGGCAGATCTATTGGGGCCGTGACTGAGGAAGGAGCTCCAGGCTTCTGCACAGCAGAGTTTTGCGCGGGAAGCGTGTCTGGAGTCCAAAAGTCAGGCGGCTCATTTGCCGAGGTGATTCAGACTGCATCCACTGTGTGTGGAGGAAAAGAAGAGTCTGTGTGGCCAGAAGCCAGGCTTACCCTGTAGAGGACTGGAGAAACTGCTTCATCGAGCTTGGTCTGTCAGGAGAATGAAGCGACATCGCAAATTCCCGGGTTGGCAGTAAGTGCGATCGGGATATGAAAGCTGCTGCCTGGTATGGTAACCTTTTTCATATAAATGTGTAGGGTGTGTTTTGCTCACAGGCCCGTGTCCCTCACTATATAAAAGATGTCCAGCAAAGGTCATGAGTAAAACTCGGGGTAGCTCCCTGCCAGCTGAATCATTGAATTGCAAGAGTTTCAACTGATT